>OZ030011.1:78462247-79062247 GCA_964023405.1 Apodemus agrarius
AAATCCTTTGCCTTTCTAGTGGTAGTACCTTTTAGAATACCTTCATGTTGCAGGGGGGAAGAAAAGGCAATTACACACATTTCTTACAACCAGAATACAAAATGTCATCTAGAATTTACCCTTGAGTTGTGAGATTTTAAAGACAAAATACTATTATTTGAAACTAACATCAGTAGCTAATACATTCCGTCCGCCACCGGGTTTCAGTGTCAAATCTCCAGATTCCTGGCAGTGAAGCTGTGACTTCAGTGGGGCAGGAGCCTGCATCAGTGAGCTAATGAAATAAATATTAACCAATGTCAGTGGAGAATGCGATGGCAGCTCCTGATCCCCGGATTTCAGTGTCAACAATAAATTCTGGTATCAGTTCACAGAGTCCTCAGAAGCATAGCAGGTAATCTAGAAATTATGAACTCTGGAAAAAAGCAGAGCCCTCCCCATATACCTCCCAATGGTTTGGGAGAGAAGCATTAACTTTGCTATATTAATTTATAAAGTGGAATACATAGGTTTGGCCTTCCTAAAATGAAGCTGACTAACAGTAACCATGAGGTCAGATTCTATAAGGAGAGGTCAGTGATGATATAGCCTAAAAAAAATCCAGAAATGTGACATTAAACTAAAACAAGGTGAAGAATTCAAGAATAAAATCATCTCCTGATCCAAGCTGACAAAGTCCATGGTGTGATGTCTCCTGTCACAAGTACAAGGTGCGTTCTGACCTTGGATGGGACCCTATTCGATTTTTGTCACCCAAACTCCATAAGCACTACAGTGATATTTTTTTTGGACTACACAGAGCCAGTGGGTTGACTTGGGAAGATGTATTCTGCCCTGAGACACATCAATGAAATGAAATTAAATGGCTACTGTGCCAAATAGACAGGATGCCTTGAGAAACAAATGTCTCTCACCCATCCTGTCAGCATTAGGTCAGACTTAGGGAAGTGGTCGCTGCCACTCACTTGAGCTGTTACTGTCACATCAGTTCTTACCCTCTGCATCTGAGCTATCCAGGCTTCTACTTCCCACTAGGGAATCCCATCGGGTTTCGGGAATTGAAGAGGAATTAGGAATGAGCACTACAACATGTCAGGCACTAATGTAGCCAATGCCATCTGCTAATGTCAGTAACTAACCAGATGAATGCCACCCGTGTCCATAACTGATCAAATGAATGACATCACTGCCACTCATTTGGAGATTACATCATAGAGAGATTAAAGAATGTGGTGAAGATTGTATGGTTATTAAGAGGCATAGCCAGGACCTGAATCCAGTCCATGGTAAGCGAAAGTATCTGCAAAAACCATGATGGAATCAATTTCTGTTCAGATTCTGCTTTCCTGACCTTCAGTGGGATATAGATATATTTTCCTGAAGTTTCTTATTTTAGCGATGGTCACTGGGCTAAATACAAAGTAAGTTTCCAAACTAATTTTTATCTGTGATATCCTCAGCCTTTCCCACAGTGAGTTGGTAGCCTCCAGATATCTGACATTTTTCTGGTTTTCAGCCCTTTCCTCAGGCCCTGGTTTGTCAGGGTTGCTCTTACCAGACAGTCAACTGACATCATCTTCCACCCAAGTGGCAGGAGTTCCTTCTGCCTGGGCCAATGTCCTTGTCCTGTTTCTACACTAGTATTGGAGGGGAAGAGCTATTGTGCTTGGGAAGGAGCTACCCAGATGGAATTTAAAGAGAGTAGAACACAAAGTAACTTAATTGTGTGTGGGAGAGCACATTTGAAGGTAATGGGGAAAAGAACATTATAATGAGAACAGTTCTAGATATAATGAAAGTCCCACATTGTTGCTATTTGCGGGCATCTCTTTTACCTGTATTAGGCTTATTTTGCTGTATTCTATTATTCTCCTGCTGAGGATACCGATTTCTCTCCCACGTCAGCATGACCTCAGAGAACAAGTCATAGTCTGAGTTCCATTATCTTAGAAGCACCAGCCTTTTAGTCGGGAAAATGAAACCTACAGAGGGAGAGGCAACTCTTGATCTCTCTCTCTCTCTCTCTCTCTCTCTCTCTCTCTCTCTCTCTCTCTCTCTCTCTCTCTCTCTCACCTAGGATTCCAGGCTCTCAGGCTGCATATACTCATACAGAGGTGCCCAGGCAGTAGCTACTGGGCTCTCAGGCTTCCAGGCTGTGTGTACTCAGATGGAAATGAATGGAGGAAAAAAAATGAAACTAAATAACAAATGGATAATTTAATTAATTAATCAATCAAATAATTAATCAATTAATTGAAAGGGACATGAGTACTCCTAGATAGCGTAGAGGAGAAATAAGTGAGAGACTCCAAAGTGTCTTAGCAATCTGCTCTGGGCCACGCATGGAAAGAGGGACAAAGGGAAGGGAGAGGGTAGAGAGGGAAGCCAGGGTCAGCAGCCAGAAGGCCAAAGGTACAAAAGGGAGAGTAAGCAACTGTCTGGATTACATAGGGAAGAACACCTTGTAGGTAGGGACCGAATAATGCTGGGAGAACCTAGAGGCCAAGACTGTTTTGATATGCTAAATAAACATGTCAGCAATTTGCTCCAGGTTTAAAACTTAACAGAAGGCCTCACAGAGTTGCTTAGGCCCATGCTCCCAGGCTCACAGGCTCACAGGCTCCCAGGCTCCCAAGTTCCCAGGCTATAATGTGCAGACGGGACCTCATAGAAGCCTACCAAAGGCTTAAAGTCCTTTAAGCAAGAGATATCTTGAAACACAATAATATTTATTCTTGTTTCTTTGTGTGCTCATTGCCTCTTTTTAAAGATTTATTCTTGTGTGTGTGTGTGTGTATGCGTGCGTGCGTGCGTGCATGCGTGCGAGAGAGAGAGAGAGAGAGAGAGAGAGAGAGAGAGAGAAAGAGAGAGAGTATGCATTATTTCACAAGTATGTGAATATCTGTGGAATATCCCTGTGAATGGGTGTTAAATGTATCTCTGACTCATAGACTAAAAGAAGATCCACTCTAGGGTGAAGTAGCCAAAGAATGATTGCTAAAACTGGCCGAAGGCAGCTCAGTCTTTCTAATTCTGGGAACATTCCTAATGCCTAATGTCACTGCACTTCTCAGCTTTCTGTATATATGGCCAGTATGTTACTCGGACCTATATAGAAGGGCAACCTGGAAGGACAAGAAATAACTAATGCAATCTTCAAGCATCAGGTAAAATCTAAGAGACAAGTGGTAAGATGGACAAGATGTGATCCACTATGAATCATTACTATTGAAAGCTTACATTTTGAATAGCAGTGAGATGTTATTTTCCTCATATCAAGATTATATGGTTTGGGACTAGAAAACAAACTCCTATTTAAGAATATTCCACATGAAGACTTCATAATCTGTTTTCTTCAGTGTCTTATTATTTGTTTCTGGTGCTGTGGTCCCACACAGGTTTTCTCCCCAATTCACAACGGAGAAGGAATACTGCACTTCAGAGGGCTTCAAGGCAATGGGCATTGAGTGAATGTACAAAATCCTTCAAAATGCTCAGTTATAATTCAGGGAGGACCTTGGATGTTGAACGAGTTTATTTACTAAATGATACCTGTATAAAGAGAAAACCAAGCAAGGAGAGATTCACTTACGGGATCCTTCATACCACCCCTGAAGATTTTTTGACAACACCCAATGTGATCCACTAATTTATTTCTTTATTATTAAAATTTTGTTCAAATTTGACTGAAGCCAAAGAGTATACCAAACATGGAATGGATAAGTGAAAGTGTCGGCCCCAAGAGCTTGTTTTTCAAAAATCTCTCATCCAAACATGCTAGTGTCTTTCATCAAAGGCTAGAAAATAACTATAAATGGTAAAAAAAAAATGAGGAAAAAACAGCCAAGAATGAATGACCATAAAAGCCAATTCAACTGTTCATTCCAAATGGAATCCCCAGCCTCCTATGGAAAAGGATGTTGGGGTTTTTCAAGCATCCAGTACTTGTCCCTTTATTGAACTTTCATTTGGTAGTTCCAGCTGCAAGAGAGATGAGAAAATGACAATGATTTGGTTTTATGACTTAAAAGTCAGTAGTACAGGCCGAACTTTGATTTCAGTGTATTTCTTTGCACATGAGCATACGACTCTAATTGAACCAGATTTCAGGTAAAGCAGGTGCATGCCAAAAAAAATAAGATCTACGTTTTGGACAGTGTCCTTTAGAAGTGTCCATGAAAGAAAAGTGCAGTCACCTTCCAGCTGAGCTGTAGCAACAGCTGGATCTTCCAGCTCCACACTGAGGTGTCGGAAGCAGTGAGTCATGATGGCGAGAACTCTGAGGTCACTCAAAGCTGCCATTGCAGGGTCAGCATCTTCAGTTGTCCATGGAGTGTGCTAAGCTGTGACCAGGACAGTGAAAGGTCCTTGTGAGGAGGAGCTCACACCCCCGCCACCCAGCACTTGTCATGTTCAGAGGCCTCACATTCCTTTGTGTTTAGGAAGGAATCCGTTTCCAAGTGTGGGAAGCTGAGGCTAGAGATGATACTCTGTGGGAACAAATGTTTAAATTAGGGTCTGAAAGGTCGAAACAGGAGGATATTGCTCACAAAGGTGAATCTGAATCGCCAGATGATGAGTAAATATCACAGAGGCAAAACCTGACAAACATAAATTTTTATTTGAGGAAAGTGACCCTTCTAGATGGTTAGTCAAATCTGCAGTGCTTATTATGGCTAGAGTTTTCCAAACCAGCCCATTTACGTTTTATTGTTTTCAACTTAAACAGCAGATGGCCTCTGAAGCAGGTCAAAAGTGGGAGATTTAACTTGCCGCAGGCATTCAGTTTTCACTATCTCATTAGACCAAATCCCGTAGTCTCAGCTACAACGCATTAGAAGACGCACCATGCAGCAGTAGTGCTACCATAGTTATCAACCTCATCCCTTCCCCATTACTCTTCCCTTGGTCCCTGACAGGCTGAACAGAGAAAGGTAATGATCAAAAAGCCACCTGTTCCCCAGAGCAGTTAATGCAAATAAACCCTAGGCCATTGTGATGTTATTGGCACATAAACCAACAAATAGATGCTGCTGCATTCATCCCCTCCTGAACTGGAAACGTGCCCTAATTAAAGCAGACACAACAGCTCTGCAGATGCAGCCAGACAGTAAGCGAAGGGGCTGCCTGCCTGAGTCTTTAGCATCTAAGTTATTGTGAGGTTGACATGAATTATAGAAACTCATCTGCAACCCAGTGTTCTCCAATCTAAATAATTAGGGTTCTGCTTGTCGATCCTTTAAGATTAGCGTGCAAAGCATAGGAATTTTAGGGAAAAAAAATAGGTAACTTTTTCATACTTTAAAGGAACAGTATATCTAAATTATCTAACTGAGGGACTGGAGATGCAGCTTGCTAGTTAAGAGCGTATGCTGTTCTAGAGGACCCAAGTTCTGCTCCTAACACCAATGTCACTACTTACTCTAATTCAAGCTTCAAGGGCATGTGATACCTCTAGCCTCTACAGGCAATGTATTCCTGAGTGTATATCCTTACACATACACATAATGAAAAAAATAAATAACCAATCCAGTCATCTTACTGAAAAACACAATTGCCCCACGTTCTTAAGGATGACCACCCTCCAACTCTCATCACAGAGCACCATCATAAGGTCATCCTCGTACCAGACAAAGCCTTGGAGTGATGTACAGAGGAAGGTCAGGACAGGGAGTACCAAGAAGCATTGTCTTCCATACTTTGAGAAGAACTCTTTCTCTGTACATCACCACCATCTGTCCTAGTTTGCCTTATGATGCCAGAACAAATCTAGTCTCTCCTATGTGACATCAGCAAAGGTTATGCAAATATAGTAAGTCAGAGAAAAGGAAAAACCTTCCTTTGAAGGTCTTTGGATGCATTAAGACATTAGAGACATGTTCTCTGAGATCTCCCTGGGGATCACAACGCTTACAACTTAAGCTTTCTTTGAATATGTACTTATGTACAGAAAGGGAAATGTACAATATATATGTGAAAACTTTGTTTTTATTATAGGGTGTGTGTGTGTGTCTCTGTGTGTGTATGTGTATGAGTGTGTGTGTGTATGTGTGTGTGTGTGTGTGTGCGCGCGCGCGCGCGCATGTTTATGTGAGAGAGCATGCTCAAAATACTCAGATAGCAAAAATCAAAGAGAAAACCATAACCAAACTAACTTTGGTCTAGGTTAAATCTCATAAACAAAGGTTAAATATAGGCACTTCAATTTGTTTATTAAAAACTGGAAGAAAATACTGATGAGTATTTATATTTTCAAATGACAGGGTATTTTTTCAACATAACTTCAAAAACTGTGAAGAGAAAAGGATAGATTTAGTCACATATGAGTTCAAAACATTCATATAATAAAAATAATCACAAATAAAATTAAAAAGCTAATGAGGAACCAGATAAATATTTCTGATACACAATTTAAAAAGATCAAGAAACAGTATATTATAAAACCAGTTAGTAAAAATGAATATTCTAATATATAATAAGTATATATGCAAAAATAAGCAATTTATTATAGATAAAGTATAAATGACTTATAAATACACAAAAAGAATTCCACTTATCTTCATGTGACTAGTGAAATGAAAATAGAGTAACCTTATATTACTGTTCCTAATTCTCTTAGGGAATTTTTTTTAATTGCCAGTTACCATGGCAACAAACATTCAGGAAAAAGTTAGTGTGTGTGAGCAGCCCAATCTTTCTGAAATATAGCTGCTAAAATAAATTAATAAGGTGGAAAGAGCTGTGCTTTATCACCCAGTAATTCACATCTGTCCCGAATCCTTGGAACACGTACATGGTGCTTGGGGTTCATATCTCAATGGTAGACAGTTTGCCCTTGGTTCAACCCCAGGACTGTTAAAAATAATTACAATTTGGAAATAATTAGGGATGTTTGTCTAAAACAATGTTTACAACCATCACATTGGAGAGAGACAATATCACTGTATTTTATTAGCAAAGTAGTAACATGTAGTGTATTCAATGAAGGCTCTACCCTGCTAATGTATAACATATTTTACTACAAACTACATTTGGATATTATTAATCTGTATGAGATAGTTATATAATACAAGGATGGAATTTATGTATGAAACATTTAAGATACATGATACATACGAGGAGGCTGAAGAGATGGCTTAGCACTTTAAAGTATACACTGTTCTTGCATAGGCTTTGAGTTCAGTCTTACATCCAGCAGCTCACCTACACCCAGAAGCTCACAACTACCTATAACTGAAGCTCCAGGACATCAAACTCTCTGGCATCCGCTGCTACCTGCACTGCTGTGCACATTCCCATACACACATACACAGAAACAGACATACACATAACTTCAAAAGACAAATCTTAAGCCGGGCGTGGTGGTGCACGCCTGTAATCCCAGCACTTGGGAGGCAGAGGCAGGCGGATTTCTGAGTTCGAGGCCAGCCTGGTCTACAGAGTGAGTTCCAGGACAGCCAGGACTATACAGAGAAACCTGTCTCGGAAAAAAAAAATCTCAAAAAAAATATGCTATATAAATACATTATTATACTATTTCACATAAAATTATTAAAATTTTAATATGTAAAATAAATATAAAAGTATAAAATATGGTTCATGTATTTTATATGTGTATATAGAAATATACAGATAATATTATCTCGATTGTTCTGTAAATAAATAAAAGATCTCATTAAAATTTTTGTAGTGGTGTCTTAGTGTTCTATTGCCATGAAGAGGCTGTATGACCACAGCAATTATTATAAAGAAAGAATTTACTTGGGGCTTACTTAGAGTTTCAGAGGTTTAGTCCATTATTCTCCTGGTGGATACATGAAAACACACAGGCGGACACACACAAGACACACATACAAAACACATACACACACAAGACACACATACAAAATACATACACATAAGACACACATACACAAAACACATACTTACAAGACACACACACACACAAACACACACACACACACACACACACACACACACACACACACACGAAAACTGAAGAAACCAAAAATAGAAATATAGATGAAGAAGGACCCAAGCAAACAAGTGTAAGATTTTGCAAATTCTTAGTGGCTATTTGGATTCAGTATATAAAAGACAACAGCAAAACGTCATTGTATGTAAAAGAGGGCAAGATTCACAGAAACAAAAAGATAAGACAATGGGTTTCAGCCAGAGCTGTAGCACAGGTACCAGTAATGTGTCCTTTAAAAGACGGAACTGAGGACTCAAGTAGACAGCGCTCAAAATGGGAATCCTGAAGCTACCGAGGTAGTTATGGGACTGACCTCCTTGCCCTGGGGCAAGATACTCATTCACTTTAGGTCTCATGCCTTTCATATAAAAATGAGTGTGTTATAGGGACATGGAGATTACTTAGTGGATAAAGCATATCCTCACATGGGAAGCCTAAAGTTCAGGTCCCCAGCAGCCATGTACATCCCAAAGGTTAGGAGGCAGAGAAGTGATCCCTGGGACAACTTAAGCTGGACTAGCCTAAATTAGCTAAATTAGCAAGCTACGAGTTCATTGAGAGAACTCCCATCTCAGCAGACAAAGTGGTGAGGCCCGCAGGTACTTACAGTACACGCGCACACACACACACACACACACACACACACACACACACACTCGTGTCTTTGATGTAAGGCACCTTCTACAGTTCCCCAGGAAAAGCCTAACTGGGTATTAAAAACTGAGGTAGAAGGAATTATTTGGGAAGGGAAAACCCATTCTCTTCAGTGAAGTAACACTGGTTTATCAAGCACGTTCCAAGGCTGGCCTCATGCTCAAGAGTACTTGCTAACAAATCAGACTCCATGATTTGTTCTGTTCCTCCTCCTCCCCCTCCTCCTCTCCTCCTCTTCCTCCTCCTCTTCCTTCTCCTCTTCTTCCTCTCTACCTCCTTTTCCTCCTTCTTTTCTTTTCTTCTTCTCTTCCTCCTCTTCTCACCATCATTGTTTTCTTTATAGTTTTTAGAGGAAAAAAAAATCACATGAAGTTGGGTGTATAGAGATTAAGTAGAGATTGGGAAGAAATATGGAGCTGGAAAGAATATGATTTTTTAAAAAAAGTATACTGTGGGAAGTTCTCTAAGGATAAAAGTGAAGACATGTAAGAGCTTGGAAGTGTCATAGATAGTGTACTCTTTCCTGAGTTTAGTTCTAGTCTAAGTGGAAAACTGAGTGGTAGGCCGCGTAGGCTCCCACGAACACTTCGGAAGTGAAAAACATCTCCAGGGCTCCTGGGGCCTCATTCTGTTCTGTTTAGACATTTAACCTTCCAGAATAGTTAAAGTATATTTTACAACTTAAAGCATTAAGTCAGACATTCTCTTAAAGGGATAGATGTTGAATTCGATGGTTATTATTTTAAAATATTCCCATTTGAGATTTTATTTTTATTTTATGTGTGGGGTGGTTTGGTTCCATACATGATGTGTACCATATGCAAGCAGTGCCCAAAGAAGCCACAGATCCCCTGGAACTGGAGCTTTGTGCTGCCATGTGAATACCAGAAATTGAACCTGCATCCTCTTAACCAGTGAGACTGTACCAGTTTAAAGATATAAAAACTTCCTATAACACTTTACAAAAGTAGGCTTTAGTTCACGTTTTGCTCATAGATTTCTGATCCCTTATTTTAAAAGTTTCCATGTCTAGGATGTATTTCTGACTTAATAGAGTTCAAAATTCTCACATAAAGAAAAGTAAGGCTCTCACAGTGGTACTTTGGATATCGGTAATTATCAAAAGAATAATGAGACATTTCTGTTAACCATAAATACCAAAATTCATTATAAAAGAATTTTATAAATGCAGCCAATGTACAAATGAAAGCACTGACCTAAACTGGCCTTTGTTAACTTTATTGTCTAGAGAATAATGGGTGTCTACGAAGGCATCTAACACTTTATTAACATCACTTATAAAGTGTAGGGCTTTCACGAGAAAAAGCTTTTACTTTTCTAAGGAATTGAGATTTGGACCATAAAATATTTAATATTACATACACCTTTTATAGCTTAGAAGACTTCTTGGATAACCATTTAGCATGTTTTACAAAATCAAACTGTAAAAGCAATTGCCTCCATCAAAGTGAGCACATCACATTCAGGCAGTAAACAAATGCATTGCTTAGCTTAGTCTCCATGGCTCCGGGGCCAAGTGCTTTCCTGACTTCTTATAGAATACGGAAATCAAGCAGAGTGATTTCTGGATCCTTTTGGAAACATATCAGTTAATATTTCTGAAGCTTAAGTGCAGGCTCTAAATGAATGGAGAATCGCTTGCCTCCAGAGGTTGTCCAGAAGGGTCCTGGTTATAACCTTGACGGTCAATTTAATGCATTTCAGACAAACTCTGGGCATGTATGTGAGACACTCACTAGATTAGGTGAATTTAGTGGCAAAGATCTAGTCTAACTATGGGAAGCATTATTTCATTGGTCAATGAAATACTCAATGAAAAGAAGGTGACCTGAGCATCTAGAGTCATTTCTCTGCTTCATGATGATGGACTTGACATGACCAGCTGCTTCTGTATTCTCATGCTTTGGCTTCTCTGTCAAACTGTGTTCGCAAATGAGTCTTTCTTCCCTTAAATGGCTCTTGATCAGAGTATGGTAACAACACATCAATGAAAACATAACTAATAAAGGAGAAGAAGGATTTACTAGACATAACTAGTGAAATGTAGGGGGTGCTGATTAGCCTTGGTCCACATTCACAGCAGGGAGCCTCATTGCTTTGAACACATATTCTACTTTTTTAATTGGATATTTTATTTATTTGCATTCTAAATGTTATCCCCTTTCCTAGTTTCCCCTCTGCAAACCCCCTATCCTATGCTGTTTACCTTGCTTCTATGAGGCTCCTCCACACATCTATCCACCCACTCCCGCCTCACCGCCCTAGCATTCCTCTTCACTGGGCCATCAAGCCTTCACAGGACCAAAGATCTCCTCTCCCATTGATGCCAGATAAGGACCCTTCAGCTCCTTCAGTCTTTCCCTTAACTCCTCCACTGGGGTCCCTGAGCTCAGCCTGATGGTTGGCTGTGAGCATCTGCGTTTGTATTGGTCAGGATCTGGCAGACCCTCTCAGGAGACAGCTGATTCTGGATCCTCTCAGCAATCACTTCTTGGCATGAGCAATAGTGTCCAGGTTTGGTATCTGCATGTCGGATAGATTCACTGGCGAGGCAGTCCCTGGGTGACCTTTTCTTCAGTTTCTGCTCCACTCTTTGTCCCTGTATTTCCTTTGGATAGGAGCAATTCTGGGTTAATATTTTGGGAATGCGTGGGTGGTCCCATTCCTCAACCGGGGCAAGGGGCAGGGCATGCCTAACCTCTGGATATGGTCGTGACAGGTCCTCCCTCCCCTTTGTAGGGTATTTCAGCTAATGTCATCCCGTGAGGTCCTGGGAGGCTCTTGCTTTCCTGGCATCTTGCTACCCAAAGTTCCCCATACCCCATTGCTACACACCTCTGTTCAGTTTCCTTACCCTCTGTACATCTCCTCCACTCTTCCCATACCTGATTCTTAGTCTGCCTCATACAATACTGCCAGCGTCCTCAGCTGCGCAGGTATTTTCCTTCATGTTGCTGAGGTTTGGCACATAGCCAGCTTTAATCAAGATCCATTTGCCTAAACAAAACAATTGCCTAGAACTACAGGCATATGTATAAGGTTCTAATGGCTTAAATAATACTTTATGAATTCATAGCTTAAAAAGGAGGACTACAGACTAGTGTTGTCTTGGTGTTAAAACTGTCCTAGAATAATTTCTGAACTGTTCTCCTTAAACCAAGAATAAGAAGGGAGAGTTGCAAGCAGCCATAGGGTGCCTGAAATTGGGTCACTGCTGGAACTCTTCTTTACTATTGGTAGGTTAACGATGAAGCAGGCCCCTAATTGCAGCTTCAACTTCTATATGTCGATGTCAGCACTACTCGGGGATAAATTTCTAAAATGATAATACTTTGATTTAGTATTAGACTTTTACCATTCACTGCACTTTGCCACCTATTATTTTCTTTTATCCTCACAAAGAGCCTAAGAGGGAGAGCAATTTTACAGATGAGCAAATAGCAGCACAGTAGGTTAAGTGACCAGCAGAGGGTCACAGAGTGATTTTAATAGCAGAGCTGGGAGTCCACACAGGCTTCAGACTCCCAGTCTTGCACTTATTTTCTGGGACTTGGGTCTCCACTCTAAGCTCTCAGAATGGGGCTGTTCAAAGAACTGGTGCCAGGACAGTACTATTCTGTGTCAAGGGAGGAACTGGTAACTGCCTAGAAAATGAAGGAGGAAGCAGGGAAGACCAAGGCTTATCCTGGATGGAAATATTCAGTAGGAGGTGACTGTGCCTGAACAATCACCATGATATAAAGGCATAATAGTGGTTTTGCATATGTCTTCATTCTATAGTCTTATCTAGATTGCACAAGTTTAGAGAT
This sequence comes from Apodemus agrarius, assembly GCA_964023405.1. Taxonomy (NCBI): domain Eukaryota; kingdom Metazoa; phylum Chordata; class Mammalia; order Rodentia; family Muridae; genus Apodemus; species Apodemus agrarius. The sequence continues at coordinate 78,474,707 of OZ030011.1, forward strand.
TGTTGAACTACATAGCCTTGATAGTTTGCTAAGAAGTCATGTCCATTAACCTTGTTACTATAGATGCATGAAGTTTGTTACCTCATTGTAGCTTTAGAAAGACCAAAGCCAAAACTTCTCATTAATGAGCCCATGTTGCTACATACAATGGAGACTAAGAGGATAAAAAAGAGGAAGAATGCAGAATTCTTTCCTTTCTTGGGTCACACACCATGTCAGGAAGGTGATGAAAACTACAGACCTAATATCCAGAATGAAAAAAAAATACTATATTATATACATAACCCAGACACAATTTTATATACAATTACTGGAAGTAAAACTTGATATTTGCATATGCTTTTACTAGGTCCTCATGGGAAATAATTTAACTTTCATTGACACACAATATCACTTCATACAGCAGCTTTATCCAGTATGTATCCACTAATTACTCAGTCACAGAAATGACTCATCAAAGAGAAAGAAGTCTAAGTAGACTAGGTCCCTGAGTGATGTACCAGAGTTCTGTCCCCATGTTCATATATTCAAGTTATAGGTGAAGAAAGTAACATTGTTCTAATAAATGATGTGACCTCATCAAATATGAGTCAATTTTCTCCTAAATTGATAGTTAACCTTTCCTTTACTTAAAATATTGCTCTATTAGTCTCTAGAGCATTTGTAAAAATCTCAAATCAATTATCATGTGCCAAATTTTAATTGAGATGTTGACCATGAATATAAATAGCTATCTCCATTGAGATCATAGCTTCTTAACAAGGGACTGCAGTATTTTTCAGGGTTAAAAGCCAGTGTTAAGCAGTAACCATTATAATATTATAGGTGGGAGGCTAGCTGTGGGATTGTATGGGAGATCTTAGGCAGGAACTCACCCATACCCAGGGAAGCTTGGCCAAAACATAGCAGAAGAAAGCCGTTGTGCTCATATCCCATCTATACTGCAGAGTCAGAGCCAGCAATTGTGTATGAATGATTGCAGGTCTGAAAGGGATAGTCAAGTGAGAGTCAAGGATGGATATGTCTCCAGTTTTTGTTTGAGTATAGGAAGGCTAAAGCTGGCATTAATAGAGATGAGAGTATAAATATATCCAGAAATAATTTTTGCATGTTAACTTTCATTTATTTATTTGACAACTAAATTGAAATATTTAATAAATAATTGATAAACTTTAAAATCCTAGATTTCTGAGAAGAGATCTGTTCTAAACATGAATATTAGAAGACCATGGTATACCAAGGGGTAGTGAATTCAGACAGAGAAGAACTAGGACCTAGCCCTGGGTTTTCTGGTATTAAGCACTTAACCCTTTAATAAGCTTCTCTTTGCCATAAGAATGTGTCCTAGATGACAGCAAAGAGAAACATATGTATTAGTTCCTGTTCTACAGCCAAATGGGGGGAGTTCCTGAATCTTCTGCACTGATAATGGTTTAGCTCATTTATATTTCCAGGTTGCTAAAGCAAAAGTTGAATATTTTTGTGGATGTCTTATGTATCACTAGATGAAATACAGGGCAAGAAGCAAGAGACATAGGCCAAAGTAAGACATTGTCAAACAGGGCTGGTGCAAATTAGAATGCATGTAGAACATGCTGAGTCCCTGCAAGTAGCCTGGAAGAGTACAGGCTGAGTAGGTAGGTCTAAAGCATTTAATTTGACTTCTAGTTTTAGAGGGTTAGAATCTATGACTGCAGAGTGAAGGGACAACAGAGAGATGCTGGCATCTATATCTACCAACAAGAAGCAAAGAGGTACCCTGAAAATCCCGGGAATCTTATGAAACTTCAAGCTTGTCCCAAGTGAAGCACCTCCTCCGTCATGGCCACACCTCCTAATCCTTCTCAAACAGTTCCACTGGCTGGGCACTGCATCTTCAGATGTGTGCTCCTGTGGTAGCCATTCTCATCCAAACCACCGCAGAAGGTAGATGAAACCTGATGAGGCATGCTACCTACCTGGCTATTAGACCCTGGCTAGATCCTTGTATCAGATTATCTATAGCTCATGATATCATATATCCCCATGAATTGTGATCTCCTGAAATACAATTTTTTTTCTTTCTTTCTTTTTTTTTTTTTTTTTTTTTTGGTATAGAATAGAGTTTATTTAGAGAAGAGGATGAGAGTCAATGGTATAGTAGAGGGAGAGAGAGAGAGAGAGAGAGAGAGAAAGAGAGAGAAGAGAAGAGAGGAGTGGAGGCCAGCCATGACCACGCGGAGAGAGGGGGGAGGGGAGCCCAAGAGGGGCAGAGAGGTGAGAGTGCAGAGAGGTAAGAGGATGAGAGGGGAAAGAGCTTTTTTCTTTTTATACCTAAAATTTTATTGTTTTAGACACATAACATCTTCACTATTTGTTAAATTAAAATGAACATGTCACATAAAAAGCAAGGTGAATACATGCCCCATGTGCTACTGGCAGGCGTGTATGTGAACTATCATCTGACCCTTATTTCCTCCTCTGTTGATTTAAAAGTGAAAAACTGAGGTAAAATCTTGAAATGCTTTAGATCTGTGCTTTAAAAGAATCAGCAATAACAGAAGCAGAAAAGTCCACATTTTGAACAAAAAGCAGTAAAACTGAAAAATAAATCCTTAATTGCTTCCCAAGCTACCTTCCTTAAATTTGTGGGAATTAGTTGTGGGAGAGGCTCAATCAGGCCTCTGGGCTCCTCTGAGCTTCATTACAGCCTCCGGCTGCTTGGGAAAACTTTAAGCAAAAGAACAGAAACCTCCTCCATGCTCATGAGTCTCAAATGTGTGCTCGGGTCAACCTACTTCTGTCCCCTGTCTCCACTGAGCTGTTCCCATGCCGTCACTTTCTCCTTGGTTAAACCGGATCCCATTAGTCTGGATGTACAGCTGGATCACACTTACCTCAGCTTGATCTATTCAGTATTTCCCCACGCGAGGATGTTTCTTGGTTTTCTTTTCAATACCTGTGTGGACTAAAGGTAACACAAAGATAGTGAGAAAAAAAGTCAATCTTTTAAACAGACTACCCACATCTCACTGTTGGTGGGCAAATTCCTTCTCCACCAATTAATACTCAAAAGCCCACTGCGTTTTACTATTTCTTTTTCTTTTCCAAAGCATTTTTTTAGAAAGACTCATCATATAAAAAACAGAAGATTTAGCACTTTCAAACACCCACCATAATTATTTTTGTCGAGGGTAACAAATTTGTATAGTCTAGCCAACAAGACGCAAGAGGTTAGAGGTTAAGACTAGGGAGACCAGGCCGGGCGGTGGTGGCGCACGCCTTTAATCCCAGCACTTGGGAGGCAGAGGCAGGAGGATTTCTGAGTTCGAGGCCAGCCTGGTCTACAGAGTGAGTTCCAGGACAGCCGGGACTACACAGAGAGACCCTGTCTCAAAAAAAAAAAAAAAAAAAAAAAAAAAAGACTAGGGAGACCAGAGGGAATTAATGACCCCCCCAAATCTCTAAAACTGTGCTAGTTAACCCCATAAGCACAAGACGGTGGAACTCTTTTGAACCCCTGAAACCACAGTGCTTTCTGAGAGACCAAGCAGGTGCTTTTGGCTTCCACTTCAACTCAGGATAATATCAAGGGCAGAAAAGGAAAGTGAGTGCACCCAGGGAGGGAGCCCTTCCACACAGAGAAGTCTCTCGTACCTACATCAATAGTCCTCCCTGGATTTTGTCTCCCTCATGAAAAAAAAAAGAAAGAAAAATATTATCTGTTCCTATCACCTTTCTTTAAAGCAAAATACCTATTTTCTAGGTTTACTGCCTTTTTATCAGAATAAAGCACAGCATACACATGAGATGCTTCAGTATGAGGGACCCTTGTCTTTGCTTGTCTGGAGCCTCCTTTTGTAAAAAGAACATTTCCCTCTACTATCGTTCTTTGTTCCAAGATGTCACGAGAGAGTGTTTGACCTTTGCTCTAAATTTAATCCACCACCACCTCAGTTACTCTTTCATGAGAAACATTCCAAGCCCTGTTTTGAACTAGAGAATACTTTAAATGCATTTCAGAAATTCTTACTGCTTTCCATTTAACCAAAACATAGTTCCTACTCACCATACAAAGAAGTGAAGCTACAACTTTGTGTTTCGGTGCCCACAATACTGTGGAGACTGTAAACGCATGACCATGGAGCTGTAAAACAGTATTCTGTAAGGACCGTGGTGGAAGCCAATCCTTTCCCTCAGCAGTCTGCAAATATTGGAGAGAGATACTTAACCATTATCTTATAAAATGAGCAAAGACTTCCTAAATAGAGCATGCTTTTCCAGAATAGAGAACATGTGTAAAACACAGAAAAAGATGCAGCCGCAGTGATCTGAGATGGTACCAAAGCATGTGATGGCTCAGAGGGTGCAGAGAGAAATATTCCATATTCAGGTGTGAGCAGACTGCGAGCCCTCAGAGGCAGCAGGGGCTCATAAGCTTGGGGATGACATGACTATTTCTATTTTTAAGAGGATTGCAATGGAGGCAATTTGAAAGGTTAAGCGCAGTTTGAAAAGACTTGTTTCTGATATGCCCGTTTTGGAGACAGTAAACAAAGAGCAAAAATATGAGAGAGGGAGGTCAAAGTCTAAAAAGTCTGGAGCAAGAGGAATAGAGGACAGTTTCCCTCCATTGCTCTGAAGCACAGATCCATAGATCTGGAGCAGCACATGCAAAGTTGTCTAAACCTGCCCAGGTAGATAGAGACAGGTGTGAGTCACCAAGTACATTTAGACCTGAGTCAGAAATGAGTCTTCATCTTTGCTTTAATACATTTTACGCACTAGAATTTAAAGTTTTCCTTTACTGTTTTATGTACTCTGTGTATATATGTTTGCTGAATCTCAGAAAAACGGCTGGCTGTCTTTGAGGCAGAAAATATTTTTTCTTACTGTATAGTGCTGCCTTATAGAGCAACCATTACTGATAACAGATGCTGCCAAAACATTCTAAGGTACTTTATGTTTCCTTTCTACCCCAAGATTTTAAAATGGGTGTTAAAACATTTTATATAGTTTACTAGCCACAATATGTTTTTTTCTAACATTATTACTTATTTTCTCCCAATGTATAATAAAAAATTAACAAGTCCTGTTACTGTTTATTCCCCATCTGTTAGGGATGATATAAAATTTCAGATACACTTATAAAATAACTACTGAACATGTCAAATATAATCTATGATATACCAAACATTATGTTCATTGTATATGTTTTATGTAGCACTTCTATAAAAACATGCATTATTATAGCATAAGCCAACCTGCTTAAACTATTGTAATTCTGTCAGATGCTGCAGAGCCATACAAATTGGGTATCACATATATGCATAGTAGAAAGTACTGGAACATTTTCTAAACTTAAAGATCAAACTGTTCTTATTAGGAACATCAAAACCAGCCTTAAAAAAAGCATGCCATATTTATACATAAAAATTGAAAGTAAAGGAACTGAGCATATAAAATTGCAGAGATATCATGTATTATTTAAATTTTTTCTTTTTCCTTTTTAAGTATTTTTATTTTATTTTATTACTTTTATTTCATCACATTATCCTTCTTTTCAGTCATTCTTATTGACTAAAATAAGCTAATAGATGAAGCATTCTTAAATATTAAGACTTCTCCCCAGCTCCAGTTTCAAAAATTTTTAATGATAGCATGTATTATTATTATATAAGTTGTTTATAATAATATTTTAATTTCAAATATAGTAATTTTGATGAATAAACACTATATAAGGCAAGCATGGTGGCACATGCCTGTAAATCTTGCTCTTCAGGAACAGAAGAGGAAGAGAAAGATGATGATGAGTTCAAGACCAATTGGAGTTAAAAACATGAAACTTGTGTAACAAAACAAAATGTGGGATAATCTTTATATTCACTATGTACAGGTTGTCTTTGTATTTAGAAAATGCTGATTTCTGTACCATCAGAGAGTTGAGTACGGGTAAGACTTTGATATTGTTATATGTATTAGATCATTATCTATCTACCTGAGCATTTTGTAAACCTTCACTATGACTTTCGGTTTGGTCTAATAAGGAGCTGACAGCCTATAGCTGAGGCAAGAGAGGAAAGGCAGGGCTTCCAAGCAAAGATAAGAAGAATCAGAAGAAGTGAAAGGCAAGAGATTCAGCAGCCAGGCATGGGGGGAATCAGAGGTACTAGAACATAGTAAGAGGTAATGGGCCCCATGATGAATGTGGACTACTATAGACAGGGCTAATCAAGTTATATGATTTAGGTGGTAAATAGTCTAAGATTTGACCCAGGCTTTCATAAATAATACAAGTCTCTGTGTCACTATTGGCAGTTAGTGGGTCAATGACAATTTGACTAATATATAAACAAAATTCTACAAAGTTTCAATAATTTCTAAGAGTATAAAGAGATATTTTAGGAAAAATAGATTCTTTCATATGGTTTCCTCTTTTACAAATCGGAAGCTGCAACTGATAGAAAAAAATCAAAATCAGAGGACTCCTTCGGCTGGCTTCCTCAAATGCTTTCCAAAATGTTCATATTTTAAACTTTATTTTGAGCCTATATTCATCCAGTTTTCAATTTTTACTCAACTCAACTAATATTTCTATTTTGTAGTAAAAATTAAAAGATATTAACAAATTCTCCATAGTTAGTGTAATGGAACTAAGAATGTATCAATACTTACTCTCAGATGTCTTATTATATGAGGGTAATTATAAGTAAGATCTGTAGAGTCTGGTTCTACCCTTCACAAATGAAGTGAGCCTGAAAGAGCAACTCAGCCTCTTTCTGTCTCTATTCCTTAATCTGAATATGCTACACTCTATTGGGTAACTGTGAAGAGCAAAGTAAGACATTCCATGTGTAGCCAATGCCTGACAGAGAGTAAATACTAGATGAAACTCATTTTGCTACCTATTTGAGCCTCACAACAACCTGAAGAAGGGGATTGTTATTAAATCCTTTCATTGGGAAGGCAAGGTCATTAATATATTTAAGATTAAGACTACAAGTGATGGACTTCCATTTAAATCCATTGCTGCATGATGGAAAAGTCCATGCATCACACCAGAGGGCCTCACACCGGATCTCCAATCAGAATCATCCTTTCTCCAGTGTTTCCCATTAAGTAGGTAAGTCTAGAGGAAAGTGAAAAAAAAAAGGATGAACCATGAATGATTTACCTAGAGTTGCTGATGCTACCAACTCAGGAATTATGAGACCATCAGTTCAAGAAATCTATGCTTGAGTCACAGTATCACTTATCCATATAGTACTCTCTTTATGCAATCCAGAATATTATCAGTTTGCTCTCATAGTTCACTTCAAAACATTCCCTTTAAGGCCTCTCCTATATTCCTATTATAATATAGGAAAAAGTCAAAACTTACAATTGTTTCTATGAATTTTTTACTAAAAGAGTGTCTTAGCTACATTTCTGTTGCTATAAGAGATACCATGACCAAGACAACTTATAAAAAAAATCATTTAATTGGGGCCTTGCTTCCAGTCTCAGGGACTTAGCCTATGATTGTCATGGTAAGGAGTGAGGCAGCTAGCAGGCAGGCATGGCATTGAGCAGTACCTAAAAACTTATATCTGAACCAAAAGATAGAGAAAATCTGAGAACATACCTAGTGTGAGCCTTTGAAACCCTAAAGACCACCCCTGTGACCCAGTACCTCCAAGAAGGGTACATACCCTAATCCTTCCAAAACTCTTCCACCAATTGGGAACCAAAGATTAAAATATGTGATCCTATGGAGGCCACTCTCATTCAAGCAACTACAAAGAGTAATATTACAATAGGCTTGTCAGTAATCCATTAGAAATTATGAAAAGAGAAAATAAACAGAAAAGGGCAGTTGATCAGTACAAATAGGTCTATATTTCCCTATCCATTATATTAAAATAAAACTCAAGATAAACCCATGGGGATGCCACTCAATCTCCTTACCCTTGTTCCTTCTCTTGACTGTTACCTAGATATAGAAATCAAGTCTCAGAAGAATTAAAAAGGTCATTTTTAATGTATATAAATATTGTCTCTCAATCATCTGGAAGTCTTAGACCATGGCAAAAATGAAACATTTAATGAAATTGAAGAAGTACCTCCCATGCTATTACATTCCACTCTTTCTTAGGAAATGATTCTGTAACTGGGAATCCAGAAGATGAGACCCAGCCAGTGAGAAAGGATGTCTAAGTTGCAGGAACATAAGTGAGTGCTCCTTTTGGTGCTCCTCTCCTCTTTTAGAAAGTCTACATGAGATGTAAAAAAAATGAGTTTGTTGAAGGCAACTGCAATGATCATGATGTGATCTGAGGAAGTAACTGCAACTTCTGTCTCCTGGTTTACATGAGAAACCTAAAAAATAAATAAATAAGTAAATAAACAAATAAACAAACAAATAAATAAATCAGCCTTTCTTAAAAAGCATAGGCCCAGGGACAAACATGCCACATGTCAAGTGTCCTAAATGGCTATCTTCTGTATTTTGCTGAGAGGTGGGAAGAATTCACCCTTGAAAACATAGCCTTCCTCTTCCTTTTTCCTACATTCTCCTATCCATTCTTTTTTCTCTAAGAGCATTACTGTTCTCCAAGAGGTCGGGGAATACAATGTAGTTGCTAGCAGGGAATTTCATGTGTATTATACTGGAAAGCCGTGATTATTTCATGAGGAAATAAGGAGAAAACATAAAAGAAGAACTCCGACAGAATAACATATTTGAATTAGGCATTTGGAGGAATTGTGAGCCATTAGAAGTGTCTACTGCTCAATGAAGAGACTATTTTGGAACAAAAAGCAGCTGGATGTCTGAAGTGATATCCATCCAGAAAGAGAATATTAGGTTTTCTCTTAATGATGATTCTGTGGTGAAAAGATATTGAACACTAAACATTCCTAAATTAACTTTGGCATACTACATCAATACCATAGGTGAGTCAGAAGGCAAGTGTCCTTGTTGGCCTTGAAACACAGATTTCTTAGGAACCAAGATGTCTTACCTAAATGTGATCTGCATAGGACTAATTCAAGCCTACAGTTGGTAACTATGAAACTGAGGACTTTCCCTATGCTAATTGCATGTCATGTTTGGGAGCAGTGAGACAAACTTGAGAGCAACAATGTCCCTGTACCAAGTGAAATCTGGTCAGTCTTATTTTCTCATGAACCTGTTCTTAGTCTACAGAAACATATTCACCTTACCAGAGAACTCTTGCAGTCTCCTTCTTTCTCAAATATAAGAATAACAAGAACTCATCACAACTCAAATGTACTTCCCCTTTCCTCTCTAAGGCTTGTCTGATGAACCCAGTATGTACTAAAAAGGGATCTACCCCTGATAAAATTATTAACCCATCTCCAGGGATTGAGCTAAGCAAGAGAACTGCCATTCTACTGATGCCAGAAACCTCCAGCAACAAGCTTCAGCATTCAACCATTAGAGCAGTCAGCAAAATGCACCGATTTAATTACAACCGAGTAATTGTAGAAATGATCATCCATTATTCTAACTGCAATGGAAGAGAAGAGACTGCTCTAAAATGACTTGTAATAGTATAAATGGAGATCTATTCATTAGAGCCTTGAAACGAAATGAAAATCTGTTTTGTTTGTAGAGCAATATGATTACCACCAGCAGTAATGACATTATCAGAGGAAAGCATAGTGTCTGTTAGGACACATGCATTATTTCTGCCTTGGACTTCGACTTTCTTCTTCAGACATGCTTGCAATAAAACCAAGATACATTCAGACTGTCAGAAACTTTCTGTTCTAGTGCTTAGAGTTGATGCTTCTTAAATGAAAATATTCAGAAGTCAGACTGCCCAGTCACTTCTTTTCAATAACTCTGAAAGTGTTTTAAAATTTTTAGAATTTAAACTCTTTGGGTTATTTTCATAGTATGTAGATTAAAAGACTAGTGCAGCATTTTTTTTATAAAAGATTTTATTTAAATTGAAAATGAAACTAGGTATTGAGGAGTTACAGAGACTACAAAACTAGAAATAGCATCTTAGTAGGAAAAGCCCTAGGTATTTGACTTTATTTTAATCTCAAAGGAGGATTTGGAGTGAGGATTATACAGCAGTAGCAAGGAGATTGAAGAGAACAAAGAATAGAGTGATACTGAGAAGTCCAAAAGCATGTATTTTATATAATTTCAATTGAGAATTCAATGTATTGGCAAACACTGAAATTATAATTATATATATTATATAGTGAATGAGGTAGAATAATTATTTTCATCTGAAAATCCTTTTGCTTGCCTAATAGAAATGGGACAATGAGGGTGAGAAGCAGAGCAACTGAGGGGAAGACTTGTTATCTCTTTGACAAGACTGAAGAAAAATTCAGAAAGATACGTGGGGTTTAAGAAAGGAGAAGTAGTTATCTAGAATTAGTCCATGGAGAACTAGTTATTTGTATTGGATATTAAAAAGCAAAAGTAGAGACAGAGAATTTCATAGAAACAGCTGCTTCCTTGGTACAATACCTTATGTGTGTGTGCTTACAAGCTACATGGCCTTGGTAGAGCCTGTTGGCATTGATTCCTCATTACAATAACTTCCTTCTGTATTTCGGGCACAAGATCAGTTTACAGATGATGGAACAAAAGCACATACACCAAACTTCAAATCATAGTGAAGAGCAGGAATGGAACTGCAAGCCTTGGGAGTCCAGTTGTCTTTTGCCCAGGATTTCCCATGACAATAGCAGGCACCCACTGTTTCCTTTTCTTAGGCAGAGGCAGGGCAAAGGGATCTGTTGCTGCTATTAAAAACGCCCAATTAGGGCCAATGAGATGGCTCAATTGGGAGAGGAACTTGATGTCAAAACTAACAACCTGGGCTCCATCCCTAAGACCCATAGATCAAATGAGAAAACAAAACCCTGAAAGTTGTCCTTTGGTGTATGTGCCAGTAGACACACACACACACACACACACACACACACACACACACAGAAGGGGGGCTGCACAGAGACACACAGAGATACACAGACATGGACACACATGTTATTTTTAAAATCTTTAAAATTCTTAATAAATTTTATTAGATTAATAATAAAATCTAATAAATAATAAAATCACCTTCACAATCTGAAGTTACCTGGTAGAAGGAACTAAATTTGCACTGTTTTTGTAGCAGGGACTGGACCATAAGTTAAGTGGCAAATGTTCATTCACTTTCTCAATAGAATAGTGCCTTTCTTTATTATGACCTCTGATCTATGAGATACTCAGAGTAGCTGTTTGAAATATCACCATACAACCTTCTTTGAAAGTTAGGTTTCCTGACATGTACTAATTTTCCAAAACTCATGGTTAGCTTCTGGGGTTTTTTTTTTTTCCACTATAATCCAGGATACATTTTCACAACAGAGCAGTTATCTGAAAAGCTAAAGAAACATACTCGAGGATAAAAACAAACAATAAAAAGAAGTCAGCATTAGCCTGGGCCAAAATGATGTAAAGGTGGCATACACAACTGTCTTTGGCCAAGTTAAAACTTCTTATTTATTCTAGTGGGTCAGACAGATAATGCATATGCTTTCTGTTAATGAATAAGCAGCTCATAGGTAAAAGTTTTAGACCCTCATGTTTATAAGTCTTGATATTTTGGAAAAAAATCTCTATGTATTGTCATTTCTGTATCCAGAAAATTAATGAACTCTTCATTAAAAACACTTTAAATAGCTGTACTACTACTCCAGTTTAATTTTATCCTGGATTGAAGTATATAAAATAAAATATTTCAGTGGTTGGTTGAATAATTCTTGAAAACTCAAATCATCAGGTCACATTTGAGCCCAATCAGTGCATTTGACTGAGTCTCCAGTACATTTCACCCTCCATAAAATTTACAGGAATTTGGACTAGTAGATTCAATTTAGGTTTATTATCAGTAAGTTATGGCTGATGCATCTAATTTATTTCTTTAAAAGAATTACTGGATGGGATAGCCTTAGGATGCAGAAAGCATAGTGCACATAAACATGATGTGGTGAGACTTCAGCAAGACTGTTAATGAGGTCAGTCGCAATGGTTTTGACAAGAGATAAGAAAACTTAAATTGGAAACTAAGAAACTTCAGATAGGGAACTGCAATTTTTTAATTATTTACATCCGAGTGATGCTCCACAATGAGAACAGGTTAGCAAAAAAGGAATCTTCCCCTTTATTATAGACTATCCTAAATGGTTTTCAGTGTCTTAGAAAGGAGCTTAGAAAGTCCACTCATGTGCACTCACTGAAAGTATTTGCAGGTAATGTGAGTTCATGATTTCAATGTCTATAGCTTGGCCCCCAAATTGTTTTCCCTTTCTTGCCCTCTTCAGGCTCTTAAATTCTTTCTGCTCACTCTACAATGATCCCCAATCCTTCCAGTAGATTATCTAAATATCTTATTTAGATTGAGCCTTTGTTTGCCACTTATTTTTAATACTTTATGAAAATATTCACTGACCTGCCTTGGAAAGAGAAAATTTTCAAAGTAAGGCTGAGATTAGCATCTGTCTGTGGATATAAACATAAATAGATGGAAGAGTGCTTGATGCCCTATCAATTTAGGTAAATTAAAATATACTCCTAAGACTATGAAAGGTAGGGTTCATTTCTAATTTGATTTTTTTATGTTATACATATGTCATATATGTTGTCTTTAGCAATATCATATAGTTATGACAGACAAATAAGAGGAATAGAAAGAGTCTTTGTTCCTTGGATAAGCTTTGGAACTTCCCTGACCAACAAATATTCAGGAGCTATCCCACTCCTTGTACTAGGGGTTTTGTTTCGTAACCTATGACTTAACAGAATCTGGTAGGGTAAATGAAAGTTAAACTGAATGATAAGCTCTCAATAATAAGGATACCTCGAGGATCAAAACTAACAGGTGTTGATCAGTATAAAAGAAAACTTTACACTCACAACTATACAACGATTAAACATTGCTTAACTGCAAGCTTTTGTTTTGTTTTGTGTTTTATCATTGACTAATGGTCTTCTAATAATTTAATAAAAATCCATATATCTAGAGACATTTGGATTACATAAACAAGAACAACAAAACAAATCTTCAAAGAACTCCAATTTATTATTTGGGGATAAATGAAAAATTGCCAGAGATTGAAGCTCAATTTCTAACTTATATATAATTTGCCCAAACCATTTCTTCTCCCTCTACCTCTATATTATTGACTGTGTAATGAAGGTAATTGTATTTACCATCTCTGGCCAGATGATAGAGTCTGTAATGAATTGGGGCCGAGAGTATTTTTTACTATTGCTGCTTTTAAGAAAGAAATCAAAATTTTCTGTTTGAACACAAATTGAGATCAAACTTTAGGAGAGTGTCCTCAAATTACAGTTTTCTCAAATAAATAAAATAATATAAAAGTGGGATGTAATTTGAACCAATAAGTTCCCTTGATAAGAGCATCTTGTAATATACTTCTGGATCCTCACAAAGCATTGTATGAATGTGCACCACTAACCCAAGAACTCCCAGGTTCTGCTTAAGTACGTCATTGGCTAGGTCCCAGCTCATCCATCACACTGGTCTTTAAACCTGTAAAGGACAACTTGCTAAAGCAGAGTAAACAGGAGACAACAACCAGAGGCTTAAAGCATTTCCAAACAGTATTTCAGCACATTTAAATATGAACTCAGTTTTAACAGTATTTTTATTGAATTTAGTATTTAGACCCTTCTCTTTCTCTAACCCATTGGCTCCAAATAATCCATTTTTAAAAAGCCAAAACATTATCTGAGCACACAGAGGTCTCTTCTACAACTCATTTCAAAGGATCAAGATAAAGGGCAAAAAAAAATTGAGACAAATACTATCTACACAAAATATTTATATTGTTCACAAAAATATGGATTAAATTGCATGGTTATCGGAGCCTTCACAGTCACAATGAAATAGTAGAATGCTTTTATTCTGATGGACTGGTAACTTCCATTGTCAAGAGAAGGTTGGGTATTCTTTTCCCATTTTTCCCTTTTTTTATTTGTTTGTTTGTTTGTTTGTTTAAATCAAAAGAAAAAATTATTCAATTCTCCAGAAAGGAAAAAAAATGTCATAGAATGGAGTTGCTTGTTTGATTAGAACTACTAATTGCAAATAGCCAGTTTTTAGAAAAGCATTAATGGTGACTGGAATGCACCTCTTTTGGATCCTCACAAAGCATTGTATGAATGTGCTCCACTAACCCAAGAACTCCCAGGTTCTGCTTAAGTACGTCATTGGCTAGGTCCCAGCTCATCCATCACACTGGTCTTTAAACCTGTAAAGGACAACCTGCTAAAGCAGAGTAAACAGGAGACAACAACCAGAGGAGTGGAGCACATTCATACAATGCTTTGTGAGGATCTATAAATGCATGATAAGCTCTGTAAAACAGAGTCTTCATCATGTACAATCATATGGGCAGACTATTAGAACACAAATGAAAATAATGTCTTCCTCAGAGACACAAATTAGGCATCAGAATGAAGTTCTTAAATAGTGTTTTAATGGTCTCCCAAGAGAGATAACTCAGAAATTAGCATTTGCTGTATAGTTGGGGATTTGTAATTTTAGTTGATTGTATTATTGATTTGTGATATAAACATCAGTTATTTTCCAAAAATTATGTTTTAATCATTTTTTATTTATTATTCATCCTATGTTAATTTAGATCTGTGGCACAATTTAAGTATATAAGTTTGAATCCAACACACAAAAACTTTCCTAATGATATCGTGTACGCATTTAAGTCTAAAGGAGTTGAGGACACAATAGAAATCAAGAAGGTATGAAGTAATAAAAGAAAAGAAAAAAGGAAGGTTTTCAAATCTATTATTAATTGTAGTGAACATTTAAAAATATAATTTCTTCATATACACATCCATCAAATGGCACCCCAGAGCCATTTGCACATCAGAATTTGGACAGAAGTAAAAATTCCAATCACATGAAATTTGTGATATTCAGTAATACATGCAGGACAATTTTAAATTGTTATCTAATTATTTAACTTACTTTTGTTTCATTTTGTTTATCTTCATTTGAATATTAGGAGAAAATAATAAAGGTGAATATGACAAGAGAAGACAAATGCTTTCAATGAAAGGTCTGAACAAGTAGTTTCTGCCATTAGATGATTCCTTGCCAATAATGAACCATGTGTCCCCATTTGTAAATAAACACAACAAAACAGAACATCACTCTAACGCTAGGCTGCCATGCTCCACACTGAGGTATAAAGCTGTTTTCTAGAGAAAAAAATTTCCAGCCTGGCAACTGCTTTTACTTTCGCTTCAATTCCATTTCACTTTATCCTGTCTCATCAAAACATTTGTATTGTTTATTTTTGCCAAGAAGGTTTATAATCCCTCTCATTAAGATTCTTAATAGATATTGCAAGCCTTAGAGCAGGAGCCACTAGGAAGCAATTTAAAATAACTACATGTCAGTCGTATAGGTTGTGTTGGACTGGAGGAACAAGATAAGAGCATAATATTAATAAACAAGAACATTTCAACTCCAAACTGCATTTCCATTATTTTAATCTATGGGTTTAACAGCTTTCAGAACAAAAATTATATTGAAGATCCTTAATATATTACATGAGGTTATGTGATAGCAAACACTAATATTAAAGAAGATATAAAATAGACTTTACAAGTTTACAGTATTTATGTTCATTATGGTTCAGATTAACACAATGTCAAACTGTTTATCAATAATATTAGTGTCATACTTGCCATTTTGTCTAACTTAGCCTGTGGAAACTGTGGAATTAGGGAGCCAGAAGCAGTCACTGCCACTATGATGAGGTATAATCTGCAGAAAGCCACAAGGCACATCATATGCAAGTAAATCCACCCTTGATGGAAAAAGGGAATCCCATCTGAAAGCTGCAAATGTCCTGAAGGATTGTGGAAGATTGGGTCATATTGTAAGTCAGCACTAAGTAATTTAACTCAGTGAGATGCCACGATAGTGAATTCTCCTCCACATATAAAGTAGTATGCGACTGACCCAAGAGGGTTAATGTTCACTGAAACAGTGATAGTAGTTTGGGATTAAAATGAGCAAAAACATATTTGATGCCACTATTTAAGTGAGCTTTTTGAAAAACCAATTCTTCATACATGTGAATAGATTTCAACATGTAAATGGTTGGTCATTATATGCATATATGCATCTGTATGTCTGTGTTAAAATATCCACATTTAGATGTTATTAGATATGCCAGCATAAATATACAGATATTTATGTCTATATGGAGATATAAAAAGCAAGGCTTCATATATAGCAAAGCCTATATATATATATATATATATATATATAATATACATATATATTATATATATATATAGTTTATATACAGACATATGAGAATATATACTGTTTATATATACAAATATATATATCATCTGTATCTATATTACATATGCAGAGAGGCAGAAAGGAACAGAAGCTTTTCTTGAATGATATTACTTCCTGAGCATTGCAGCTTTGCCTTCATTTAAGAATATTTCTGTGAGTAATCTCACATAGGAGCCGATTCGAACATTCCTTTGCTAGTGTCTTCTTTCCCCGTCTTTTAGTCACAAACTTATCATTACCTTGTGAAATCATTTATTAAATTTTTACAGTCTCAAAAGGTATCTAATTTAAATAATGTGTAGAGCTCCAAACATATTAAATAGCTTGCTCATTTAAAACATGAAATGCTGGAAGTGTGGTCTCCTGAAGTCAGTGGGGAAATAACTTATGCAGCCACCCAAGGAATGAGCTCCCAAACTGAAGGCAGAAAACCTCCTTTAATCCGCTTTTATTTATTTTTATTTGATATATTCTTTATTTACATTTCAAATGATTTCCCCTTTCCTTATCCCCTCTCCCTGAAAGTTTCATAAGCCCTCTCCCCTCCCCCTGTTCCCCAATCCACACCTTCCCACTTGCTTCCCTGTCCTGGTATTCCCCCACACTGCTGCACTGAGCCTTTCCAGGACCAGGGGCTTCTCCTTCCTTCTTCTTGGGCATCATTTGATATGTGAATTGTTTCTTGGGTATTTCCAGCTTCTAGGCTAATATCTGCTTATCAGTGGGTGCATACCATTTGTGTTCTTTTGTGATTGGGTTACCTCACTCAGGATGACATTCTCCAGTTCCACCCACTTGCCTAAGAATTTCATGAATTCATTGTTTTTAATAGCTGAATAGTATTCCACAGTGTAAATATACCACATTTTCTATATCCATTTCTCTGTTGAGGAACATCTAGGCTCTCTCCAGCTTCTAGCTATTAATAGTAGGGCTGCTATGAACATAGTGGAGCATGTATCCTTATTACATGCCAGGGAATCCTCTGGGTATATCCCCAGGAGTGGTATAGTGGGGTCCCATGTCTCTTCTTTCTGTGGTCCTCATGAAGTGCAATAGTTTGCTTCTCTTCAATAAAGTCTTACTTATGTAGATTGCAAATCTATCCAACTTTCCAGGAATTGACATTGTCTCTCAAGTTCATTGTATACATGCCACTACCGTTGGTGGTGATTCTAAAGTAAGATAATAGCAATTACAAAGACAATTTTATACAAATGCAAACCTTTGAAAGAAAATGATAATTCTAATCCAACCATTCCCTTTTAACCCAAGTTTAGCTGAAGATTCTTTTTAATGACTGTGTGGCCAATTCAATTAGAAAAAGCGAATACTTCTATTGAACCAAGTGTACCAATGCCTTCTCTTGGGTACTCAGCCTTAGGGGATGCATAGGAACACAAGATAAGAGTTACAGCAAGTGCAGATTTTTGTCTCAGAGTCAGAGTGTAGTGAGTTGTCCACTTTTTTCATTTAATATATGAAGGAACTGAAGCAACCCTTTCTCTTTTCTTTTCTTTTCTTTTCTTTTCTAACTTGAGATATTCTTAATTTACATTTCATATGATTTCTCCCTTTCCCGGCTCCCCCTGACCCCATCCCCTCAAGTTCCATAAGCCCTCTTCCCTCTTCCTGTTCCTGCATCCACCCCTTCCCTCTTCCCTGTTCTGGTATTTCCCTACACTGCTGCATTAAGCCTTTCCAGAATCAGGGACCCTTCCTTCCTTCTTCTTGGACATCATTTGATATGTGGATTGTGTCTTAGGGATTCTAGTCTTCTAGGCTAATATCCGCTTATCAATGAGTGCATACCATGAGTGTTCTTTTCAGGTTGGGTTACCTCACTTAGGATGATGTTCTCTAGCTCCATCCATTTGTCTAAGAAGTTCATGAATTCATTGTTTCTAATGGCTGAATAGTACTTCATTGGGTATATATACCATATTTTTTGTACCCATTCCTCCACTGAGGGACATCTGGGTTCTTTCCAAGTGAGGCAACTTTTTCAATGATATACATAAGAAGCTAGAGCTGTGCATCCACTGAAAATATGCATTTGGGGATAATATATCATGTTATATCATTATACAAGTTTCTAATTTCCTTAGAACTCATTAATTGACTTTAATTTGGTTATTTTGATAATCCATGACTTTCTAAACATTTTTTTTCTTAACTAGAATATTCACAAGAAAGAAGTAGAGGGAGGTATAAGATTTTTCCAAACTACAATTTCTACAAACAACAGGGGTGGTTGGGTCTTCCACCATACTGGTCCAACTTTTATCTGTTCTGTCACAGCTAAAATTCACTCTTAGGTATCAAACGACCATATCCAGTGTCTATCACATATTTTCAGCTACATTATGGCTCCCAAGTAAAAACAAAAACAAAAGTAAAATAAATAAGTAAATAAACCAACCCTAGTCTTAGCAAGTAAGCACTAAAACAATACTAAGGTTTAATGCCATATATTGATGTAAAAAAAATAAACTGGTTTGTTTTTGTTTTGTGAGAATTTTCACATAGGCTTATTTAAATGCTTGGTTCTCTGTTGATGGAACTCTTTGGTAAGAATTAAGAGTGTGGAGGGGAAACTTAGTTGGGGGAAAACATTTGAAATATAAATAAATAAAATAACCAATAAAAGGGAATTAAGAGTGTAGTTTTGTTGGAGGAGATGGAGCAGGGTTGGAGAAGGTGCCTCACTGGAATAGACTTCTGGGTTTCAAAAGCCCAGCTAAATCTCCCCCTCCCTCTACAGATCAGAAGTAAGCTCCACCTTCTGCTCCAGCACTTATCAGGGCTGCCTGCTTGCTACTCTGATCCTCTCCCCCACCCCTGCATAATATTCACAAACTCATTCTCTGAAATGGTAAGCAAGACCCTAGTTAAATCCTTTGTTTTAGTTGCCTTGATCGTGGTGTTTCTTCACCAGAATAGAAAAAGTAACTAAGACATGCAATCTCACAAGCTTGCATCCACCTACATTTGATCCAAAACAAGCAGTTTTCTACTTTCTCTTGAATCTCTTTTGACTTACATAGATGTTATACAAACTCTGAGTGTTTTAATACTGTCCAGTGTTAAGTAGCACATAGTTTACATTGATTCTAGTTGTTAGACAAGGAGAGAAAGAAAAGTCTTGAGTTAGAATTAATCTTAGCACTCTTCAGTCCAGTTTCAAGAAGCAGCATCATAAATGATATTGACGGTAAGAAACACTCAACATCCCCACTTCCAGCTGCCTGCTCTCTCCTGTTACCTGTGTGGCCCTGCTCCTGCCACACTTGATCTGGTGATTTAAACATGCTCTTTGCTCTCTTGGAATTCAATTCGAAATAACACCCCTCCATTAAGTCAACTTAAGCCCCCACTGTCTCCTGATTCTTCACAGTTAGAAGTATTCTTCTGTGGACACAGCCCATCTTTCAGAGATTTTCATTTGTACAGCTTGACAAAACACCTAAGGGAGAAAAGATTATGGCCAGAATATACATTATGCACATGTTTTTCCATTAATAAACCTGTGTGTGCCTCTCTCTCTCTCTCTCTCTCTCTCTCTCTCTCTCTCTCTCTCTCTCTGTGTGTGTGTGTGTGTGTGTGTGTGTGTGTGTGTGTGTGTGGTGTTGTTCTAAGTGAGAGAGGAGTGTATTTTCTCTTTTCAAGGGGAAACAGTCTTTCCTCCCCTCAGGTTTCTGGCTGCTGGCTGCTTGCTGATTAATTTAAACCCACAGACAAGTGGTTTCCTTATTAATGAATCTGCCAGGTTTCCAGAACATAGTTGGATTAACCTGCTCTCAGTGCAGACTGCTCTTTTATTAAAGGAGCCACTGCCTTATAATAAAACATGAGAGGATATGTAACATGGTAATATCAGTATGAACACAAGGAAAACCATGGTTTCTCTCCTTGGAGCTCTGAAATATAGCTGTCTAATGGAAGTTATCAATACGTCCTTTCATGTGCCTGTGGTCAGACATCTATAACACACCCAGAGACTTCCTATACTTGTGCTAGAAAATCAAGAAAACATCTAAAACACTAGTTGAAGTGACTGGAGAGAAGAGACATACAGGAGGTGAGGTTGAAATGAGATTGAGATTTAGTCAAAAGTAAGTCTAAACAATTTCATCAAACCACACTTGCAGAAAAATCATGTGAACAGCAGGCAGTGTGTAAGTACAGCAGAAGTGGAAAGAATAACAAGTTCTTGGTACTTCCCACCCACACGTTCTCAGAGGGGAGTCTGATGGCACAGACCATGCCAGGTGTAAGCACCTACATCCTCCTTCACAGTTTTACAGAATCAAGCCCATTCTGAACCCAGTCTACCATAGCTTCCCACATAGCTTGCATCATAGAAAATGGCATATGGGTCAGGCTCAAACAAATTCATTGTGAACTGAGGCTTCTCAGATTCACTTCAGGAGAGCCAGGCTCAGAAGGTACTCTTTGTCCAAAGACCTGAGCACTGAAACCTGGAGGTTCATATCTAGACATGACATGGATATTAAATAACCAGCTGTCCTCTGTACAAGACTATATTTACTCTTTGTTCTCACGACTCTGTGAATCACTACACTAATAAACAGTCTTCTGGTGTACTCAGCTACAGAATGGAGGTCAAAATTAACAAAAAGCATGATTTAGCTCCTTCCAAGACCTCAGAAACTTTTTTTCATCTCTCTCTATATATACATATATAGAGAGATGAGAAAAATATATAAAAATATATATGTATATATATGGATGTATACACACATACATATTCTATTCCACTGTTATTTTAGTTTTCAGTATTTTGAATGAATAACATTTGGGACACATCGTAGAGTCAGACAAATATTCTGGAATTCCTGGTAGCCACAAAGACAAATATACCAGCAACAGCACTCACAAAGGCACAACCAAACAACTGTCTCTGGGCTAGTCTACCTTCAAGGAGCTGAGACAATACAACACAGACATAGACATAGAAGCAGACAATGCCTCCCTATCTCCTGAACTCTATAAAGGTGACTTGTTTTTAAAATTTGAATTTAATGGTATTGTACAGAAATGTGCGCTACATTTTTAACAAGATAGATCGGCTTTTACAGTATGCATATATATGTTTCGTAATGGATAAACAATATCTCCATTCACTATAAATATCCCAATACAAAAATAGGAAAGGAAAGGCAAAAAAAATTAATTATTTTTTAAAAAAGAAAAAAAGAGGAGCTGGATTATATATCTCCCCAGTTGGCTATCTATGCTCTTTGTTTGCTGCTGGAGCTGACAGCATGGAGCAAAGGAATGCCAGCTGTAACTACAGCATACAAAGCAGACCTGGGAGCTGTCCAGCTCTCTGCTCCCACAGACAAGCTGCAGTCCCCAGAGCTGAGATTCCCTCTGAATCCAGGATTCAGCCAAATGTCTCTATGGCAGACCTGGAGTTCAGTTCCAGGACTGGAGCTTGGCCATCCTCCTAGTGCATTATTAGCAAGATTCTAACTGGAAGCAGACCCGTCAACAGAGCAGCGTCAAGGTAGAGCTGTGCTTCCTCCCAGCCAAGCAGCTGCTTAGCATGGAGTGTGTTGGACTTTGGAAAACGTCTGAAAATTTAGGACGTGAGAAGGATGGAAAAAATCAGAATCATAAAGTACTTCAGAAAATAAAACATTGAGTTTTTCACAATGATGGACATAAATAAGATTTAGACCCTCCCCCGAAGAAAGCAGGAGTTATGCTTCTAATATGCAAACAACATATGAGTTTCCTCGTCAAGCTTTTCTGGTTACAGGAATGGTGTAAAATTCTGCGTAACGTTTGCTAGAGTAAGGCAGCCGGCCCTGTCTCCAAGCACTTTCAAAATACAAAACCTGTATTTCCTTTGCAAGACTGTGTCTTTGAAGTGTGGCAGGATTCTTTGTTCTTTCCTATTTGGGGCATCTTTTTAAAAAATTAAATTCTAAATGTGTTTCCACCAGAGGGCAGTAAATGAAAACAAACAAACAAACAAACGGCTCTTTTCATTGAATACAAATTGCCTCCAACATCAGATAAAAGCATTCCACGTTCCCATCCAGCAGTTGTGCAGGCTCTTCTTCTAAAAATCCTTATTTGCTCACCTCTCCTGGATCTGTCTTCAGTGGTTTCACTCCTCAGTACTCACAGCGTGGCTTATAAGCACATCCCAGAAGGAATCTGGGGAACTGATTTTATAAAATGAGAAGCATCTCTTGCACCTTAGATGTGCTGTCCTGCCCATCCACACAGGGCCTACCTGGCTCTGAAATGGCTTCCCTGTTGGCAGAAGGACTTGGTAGGCTCCACTCACTGCTTTTCATTGTTGTGAGGAGACACTGGCAAGAGGCCACAGGAGCACTCTAACTCCTGTGAATGCTGAGCAGGAATGCGGTAAGGAAAGGAAGAACAGCAATGCCATCCAGTGGTCATTCAGGAGTCTCACTACTTGTGATGGCCTCAAGCTCCCTCTGTGCTGCTAGGGCCTTGTAGAGGCTTAAGAATGCTCAGCAGGGAACAAACCACCTTGGCAAATACAAGCCGGGCAGCAGTTTGAGCTCCTTTTAACCTTACAGCCTACTTTCTCAACTGAAAAGCAAGAATAAAGGTGATGTGGCAACACCAGATCCAGGAAGCTAATTGTAGAGAAACACACATGTATAACGGCTCCCCAGAACCACCTCTGCAGCTTTCAAATACAGAATCTTGGGATCACCAGTACCTCTGGGTTCCACTATTCAGGGACTTGGATCAAGACTGAATTTCTAAAGGGATGCTAGGCAAGCTGCTGCTCTGGTTCCGGTCCCAGGTAGGGACTGACTGCTGGGAATTTACTGTTTTAATCCCTTCTTTTCCCTTCAGGCAGCACTGTATCTGGACCACAGCTAAGAGTCTATGCCCCATTCAGGAGCCCATAATTCCATGGTGGCTGGGACAACCTGTTCCCTACACTCCACCCACCTCCTCCATATATGGGTTTGACACCCAAGGTAAGAGCCCATAGCTGCCTGCGCCAGCTAACAAGGCCTGGAACTCAGACAGGTATTAAACCTGAGCACATGTAAGGGTCCATGATCCGCCAAAGAATATTCAAATAGTTTGTAACTGCAAAGAGTATTTTACTCTGCAGAAGTCTAGCATGCTGGGTTTGCCCATTACCAAGATAGAAAGACAATCAGGTGAGCTTGCAGGTCTGACTTAAAGCACATTAGGGGATTCCTGGGTAGGTGACCTTTATCTCATTCTATCCTAGGGACATTCTATTACCTGGGCATGGGGGCTCTAAACTGTTTCTGAAGAAGTAGCTGAGGCATCAGGCCAGGTGGTGGGGCAGCTTCTGAGGCCTGGACTTGCCTGGACTTGCCCAGTTCTTAGAAACATAGATTTAGGCCTGAAGTGCCAATTTTAAGCCTATCATGGAGTCAGCCTGGAGGGTAGCTCTGGGGGAATCACAAGCAACCTGGCTACATTCCAGTGGCTGCAGGTACATGCCAGGTGACCCCTGCCTTCTGTGCTATGGTATCCCTCATTGTCTTTTCTGGCTCCAATAGAAGAGCAGAAATATTGCCTCAGGATCCATCAGTGCCTGATCATGAACACAGTGTGTGTGTGTGTGAGTGTGTGTGTGTGTGTGTGTGTGTGTGTGTTGTACTCATGAATGTGAGCATATATTGATGTCAGACAGATAAATGATAAGCAGACAGACAGATATGATTGCATTTTTAAAAAAAAATCTATGGAGGTATTTGCTTTTCCAACTTAAAAAGCAAAGGTTCATATGTCTTTTGCAGTGTGTACACAATGAGCTTTGTCCCTACATGATAAACTGAACCAGCCAATCACCTACTCTTAACATTTCTGATGGCCACATCTATGTTTCTCCAATAGAACACAGCATTTGTATATTCACCAACAGAGCAGACTACCATGATTCTGTAGCTTGTCTTGTACAACACCTGTAGATTTTACCCTACTAAGTCCTGTCTCCTAAGTCTTTCAATCTGATTTTGAATAGCTAGATCCTCAGGTTTGTCAGGAATACCCCTTGATTCCCTCTTGCAAAGACTAAATGGTAAGAAGCAAGCCTACATGTGCTGGGCTTCACAAACTGGCTGCTCTTCCCATAAAGATCTGGCCTATTGTTGTTTCCTTTTTAATTTCCATTTATTTTTACTTTTCATTATATCAAGGTATTTATCCTGAAGCCATCTTTGTGAATAAATACACCTATAAAAATTAATGCAAACCTACCACCATACAGAAAGAAAGAGTATGAGTCAGAACAAGAACAAATTTAGAAAATACAAGAAGTAGAAAACATGTACTATTGCTGTACTTTTCCATTATACTATGGTTATTTTGAAGTAACTAATAACTATTCAGCATATCTAGTCTGGGTTGTGAGGAGGCCATGGGTGATACTCCAAAGAACAAGAGTAAGTCCATGCCATCAAGGAAATGTATTTTGAAAATAAGCCTACAACTTCAAGTGATACCATTACCCCAAGTAAATATATACTAAGAAACACATTTTTTTTTTAAAAACAGTAATGGCTCCGTGTTGTTAGAGTTTGATGGAAGACTGCCACAGCTAGTAGTAACCACAGGATGCTGCTAGGAGAAACTGCTATTGAGTTTCACATTGTTAATGAACAAAACCCAAGTAAATAGGGAGTTTCTCTGAAGCTCACAGAGAAGATCATAAAATGTATCTGGAGGAACTAGAATTCTCTGAAAGAACATACTCCTGAATCAGGGACTCATGAGGATGGCATTATGACTAGACTACATAATGTGAAATATAGAATTCAGAAGTAATCTTAAAGTACTTATCTATAGGACTTTTGAAGAGATAATATTATCCCTGCCCCCAAAAACACCTACATTTTAAGAAAATTAGTATGATTAGAGTTATTAGGAGGCTTACAGTAAATTCCAGAGGTGAGGCTGGCAAAATGCACAAATATAACACACACACACACACACACACACACACACCCCACACACACCATAGAAAATATAAATATGCACACACAAACACACAGTTTCATACACACAGTTTGTTTTACTTTGCTTAGCTTAGCATATTTTCCTTTATTGATTCAGCTTGGGATACCTTTGACTTATTTAGTTTCTGCTTAAGTTTCACAGAATACGTAAATTAGTGTGTGTGTATGTGTGTGTATACTTTTGTAGATTTTCTCGGATTGACCCTATCCTAACAGCAGCTATAGAAAACCTCCTAAACTCAACTCCAAACTATTTTTTGTGAACTCTGCACATTGTGACTCATGAGACTTTCTAAGATACAAATTTCAGCTATTGAAGAGATGTTGACTTCAGGAAGAGTACTAGTTATTAGAAGACCTATATAGATTCTTGTTCTCATTAGTCACAGGAACTGAAGAAGAAGAAGCAACTGTATCCTCCTCTTCACTCAGGCCAGGTATCTACGGTCAACCTTTCCTCTTTTCTGCTCAGAACATAAGAGCAACACCATCAATGCTTAGTGAGTCTGTTTGTGAAAAACAAATCTACTATATGGCCACTCCTCACAACGGCTTGGCTGCTTTTCTGAAGAATATAATTACTCTCCTTTTAACTGGTCTCCTCTTCCAAGTTCTGTGCTCCTGTGGTTAGTTTAGTTCTGCCAGAGGAGCCAGAGTGAAAACTAATGAGATCATGTCAGTTCTATGCTCCAAACTCTGCAACAGCACTTCACTGGCCTTGTTGGGTAACAGTTTTCTCCTAGATGGAAACAGTTTATCCTGCAGGGAAGCTCTTTAAACAGGAAGGTAAACAACTCAAAATAATAGCTTCAGGAAGTCCCTGAGGCTGACCAGATTGACTACCCTTCCTTGCCAGAGCAAACAAAAACTGGGAGAAACCCTCTCAGAAGGAATCTGAGCTGCAAAGTAAACACAGGGACCAGCTGAGCTGCCTGGGTGAGTTTAAGACTTACTGAGCCTCTTGGAAAGGACTCTAACCTGTTGAGCTGCCTGCATACTGTGTAAGGCTGCTCCAGATTCTCGGATTTCGTGAGCTGTCACCCATACTGGGAATGGGCTTTGGTGATACAGCTGCCTTTGAGTTATTTCTGCTCCTGTAAATAATCCTAATAAATTTCATGGTTCACCCAGTTGGACCTTTACATCTGTCATGGGTTCTCTATCAGGGATGAGTAGACAGACGTGTGCATTGTCTCTTCCAAAGAAAAGTTTGTTATACAATCCTCAAAACCACATATGCCCTTAACCATCCTTGCCACAGCTCTGAACTCACTTTCATCCACTCTTTCCTCTTTTATTCCACACCAAGCACTGTGGTCCCTGTTCTGATCCCTGAACACACCTGGCCTGGGGACTGTGAGTTGGTCTGCTTCTGACCAGTATTCTCATCGCCTATGACTGCTGTCCTCCAGGTCAATGCTCTGGTTTTGCTCCTTCATGGGATTCTCATTTATAATTCACTTTAAAGTATATGTACTTCCTCCCTAGACCATTCCCTTTGCCAATTCTCTGTATTTTTTAAACCTCTGTCTAGCACTTACCACCATATGACATGATTCTGAATACTTTTTTTGCTTGCTATGCTCTATTGCATGTCCCCTGGCAATTGAAGAGGATTTCCCCACCCACTGTGTTTCATGTCAATTGCCTAGCATACAGGAGTTAATACATTTGCTGAACTTGTTGATTAATTAATTTCCAACAGCAATTTTCTGAGTAGGTTGAGAAGCCATTTTCTATACTTTGTAGATAAAGAAATTGAGAGGATGATTTTCAATTTGTTCAAGAGTGAAAGTTAATGCTTAGTTAATTTACAGTTTTCTAATTTTCAGATTAGAATCTAGGTCTCTTGACTTTTCCACTGTGCAGTTATATCATAAGGCTATGGTAAGAATTATAAATACAACTTTAAACAAATAAAAATGATTTCACAGAAAATAGTTGTCTTATTAAAAATACTATTAAAATACTATAAAAATAACTATTAAAATACTTATTAAAATAATATGATTATTTCCTTTATATATTTAAAGTTATTTAATATAAAATTGTACCCATATTTCATATAATATGCAAAGAAAAGATATGATAATATATCCATATTAGACAATAGACTCACAGAATTATAAGTACTTCTTAGCAAAACTTTATCTAAGGAGATCTGACTCCTGTATACCTCAGTGTAAGGGAACTCTTCAGACATTCAGAGTTTTATTACTTTTATAAAGGGGACTATTTATGCTGACAAGACTTAAGGTAGCAAAAATGCAAAGGTTCTGGAAACACCAAAGTAAGAGTGTATCTATGAACAGCCATCACTAACCAGCCCAGCCTTCCCTGGATGATACATGTAAACTGTGTTAACTAAAACAGTGGTATTCTCTTGAACTCCATAATTTTCTACTCTTTTTTTAAATATTATTTTTTCACACAGTGTATTCTGATCACAGTTTCTCCTTCCTCCCTTCCTCCCAGTTCCATCCCACTCACTCAACCCTCTGTGCTCTTTCCCATTTTCTCTTTAGAAATCAAACAAGCAAATAAAATATTGTTTTTGTTTCCACTGGTCTTCCTCATACTTCCCAATATTCACTTGGAGACATCAATTCCTACAATATCTCTATCATCAGGACATTATAATCAGGCACTGCAATTAACCTCAAAGACAATTTTAACCATCTCTAGTCTGTTGTTAGCAGAGTTCCTGTTCCTGCAGATGCCAACATCCTTGAAAAGGGAACAAGTCCAACTCAGAGGAGAACTTTGGGGCCTACTTGTAGGAGAGACCAATTTCTCTTGATTTCAGCAAAGCTTGTATGTGTTGTCCTTGATAGGTGTCATGTGAAGTTTGGCTGTTTAGTGGTGGTTTGAATATTTTACTTAGATTATTTATTACTTGCGGATAGATTTGTAAAATATCAGAATCCACTGGAAAGTGTGTTGACAGCACACAAAGCGTGCTGGTTTGCATTAGAATGTCCCATGTAGGCTCTGGCATTTGAATACTTGCTTTCTGCTTAGTGTGGCTGGCTGGGGACTTAGGAGGCGTGGCCTTGCTTCCGGAAGTATCTCACTGGGGACCTGCATTTATCATCTCACTGATTCCTGCTTGCAACTCAACTTGTGAGCTCTTCGCTTGATGTTCCAGCCATCATATCTGTTTTCTTGCTTCACCATCATGAACTCCAACCCTCCAGAACTATAAGCCCACATATCACTCAACTGGGAGACAGTGTTCTATCACAGCAATAGAAAAGCAACCAAGACACAAGGACTGATCAGCAGATCTGGAGAGGTACCTGAGAACTCACATTTCTAACAAGTTTACTGGTAACTGATGTTATTGAAGGAATATTGAATTTTAGAGACTGCTGTTCTAGGTGTTCCAGTTTCCTCAACAGGTTTCCTAATGAGGAAAAGACAATAAGAATCCCAGAGTCTCCTGGGATAAAACCTCATGGACTCTCTAACTAGGACACCTTAGAAAGTCTTATGTGGTAGTCATGTTATGCAAGGGAACTGGGAAGCCAGAGGGACTTTTGAAACATTAATTTAATTTCTCAGATATTAGAACCTGACTGTAGTTTCTCTTCCTTTCTGTCCTCACACTAGCACCCCCAAATCATCTCCTTCCACTCTACTCCTCTTCTGTTCCCCTTCAGAAAAAGGCAGACCTCCCAGGGATATCAACCAAACACAGCATATCGTTACAATAAGACTAGGCCCCTTATCTCATCTTAAAACTGGAAAAGGCAACCCAGTAAGAGGAAAAGAACCCAAAACATCAGAAACAGTCCTTCTCAACGTCTTAGGAGTCTCACAAGAACACTAAGTTATACAACCGTAACATACATGCAAAGGGCCTAGGTTAGACCCAGGCAGGCTTTCTGATTGTTGATTCAGTCTCTGTGAACCCCTATGAGTTCAGGATTCTTGATTCTATAGATTTTCTTTGGGTGTCCTTGACCCTCTGGCTCCTGCAATCTTTCTTTCACTTCTTCCACAGGATTTAACAAGTTCTACCTAATGTTTGGCTGTGGGACTCTGTTTCTGTTTCCATCAGTTGCTGGATAGAGCCTCTCAGATAGTGTCTCTGCCAGGCTCTTATCTATGAATGTAGCAGAATATCATTAGGAATCATTTCATTTATCTTTTTAAAATATTTTTAATTTTACTTTTGTCGGGCACTTTTGGTTCTGTCTTAGATCTCTGTGGCATTGGGCCTCCAAGCAATGCCAGTGGTGGCCTTCTCATGGCATGGTCTTAAACTGAAGAAGTCATCAGTTGACCAGTTCACAATTCTGTGCCATCTTTACCCCAGCACATTCTTCTGTCAGGACAATTTAACTGAAGGTTTTATGCCTGGTTGATATCCCAGTATCTCCCCAGGAAGTCTTCCCTAGTTATAGGAGATGGCTGGTTCAGGTTTCAAATCCACCATTCCTATGAGTCTTACCTAAGGAAATCCTAATAGGTTCTTTCGTTTTTTGGCTTGTCTCTGAATTGCCCCCCCCCCCAATTCCAGTTCTCTTTCTCAGTACTCTGTACCTCCATTCTTTCCCTACCTGATCTCTCCTGTTCCCACCGCCTTCTCCCCTCAGGCAATCTGAAATATCTATTCTATTTTTTCCTTCTTGGGGAACCTCATGCATTCCCCTTGAGCTCTCCTTGTTACTGAGAGAGTCTAGGGATTGCAGCATGATCATCCTTTATTTTATTGTTAATAACTACTTTTACGTGAGTATATACCATGTTTGTCTTTGTGGGTCTGTGTTACCTCATGCAAAATGCTTTTTTTCTACTTCCATCCACTTGTCTGAAAATTTCATGATTTTTTTTAAGAGCTGAGTAATGTTCCATTTTGTAAATGTACCACATTTTCTTTATCCATTCTTTGATTGAGGGTCATCTAGGTTGTCTCCAGGTTCTAGAAGATATGAATAAAGGTGCTATAAACATAGTTGAGCAAGTGTCTTTGTGGTAGAATAGAGTATCTTTTGGACATATGCCCAGTATATATATTTTGACAGGCATAAGATGAAACCTCATAGTCACTTTGATATATATTTTTCCTTGATGACTAAGAATGCTGAATATTTCTTCAGTTGTTTCTTGGCCATTTGAGATACCTCTATTAAGAAATCTCTGTTAGCATGTATCCTAGTTTTTAATTAGATTATTTGGTTTGTTAATGTCTAGTCTCTTGAGTTCTTTATGTATTTTAGAAATCAGTACTCTGTCAGATGTGGAGTTGGTGAAAATCTTTTCCCATTCTGTAGGCTATCATTTTTTCCTATTAATAGTGTTTTGTTGTTGTTTTTCTTAGTGCCTTGCTATTGTTCTTTTCAGTAAGTGATCTCCCTGTGCCAAGCCTTCAAGGCCCTTCCCTACTTTCTTTTGTATGAGATTCAGGGTACCTGGTTTTATGTTGAGGTCTTTGAATTGTTTGGACTCAATTTTCATGCAGGGTGATAACTATGCCTCTATTTGCATTCTTCTGCATGCAGATATCCAGTTAAACCAAAGACATTTGATGATGATGCTTTCTTTTGTGCATTGTAAAATTTTGTCCTCTTTGTCAAATGACAGATGTGCATAGGTGTCCATGTGGGTCTTTGATTTGATTCCATTGATCAGCCTGTGTGTTTTAGTGCCAATAGCATGTAGTTTTTATTACTATAGCACCAAAGAGACTTTTACCTGTGTGCAAGATGTGTTTTTCATATTGCAAATTTAAAGTTATTCAGGAGTCATAAAATAATTTTTTCATAAATTAAATAAAAAAATAGAAGTTTTACATCACAAACATGAAGAATGAATGAAAACCCCTGATAGTTTTTTAAGCATAAAATCTATCATAAAGATATTTAAAATAACTGTCAACAAAAAATGAGTACTCTCAGTAAAATGTACAAATTCATTTTCAGACACAAACTATAATTTATAAAAAGCAATTTAGGAATAAATACTAAATTTGGATATGTCTATTACAAATGGTGATGTTGGGTTAACAATGAAACAATTCTTAAAAGAAAAGTCAGGCCTACATAGCTTTCCTGGTAAATTGAAGCTCATCTTCTACAAAAGTAAATAACCCTAATACTGCACAAAATCTTTCAAATGTAAAAGGGAAAACAGCTGTCATTTATTGCTGTGAAGTCAATATTACTCTGATACAAAAATGAGACAAAGCCCAACTACAAACTAAGTTATAGTCTAATAAGACGTATGAACAAATTTTAAAAATTTCTATAAACCAATATCAATGTAAATCCACAGCACATTAAAAAAATACTGTGTGCCATACCAACAGGATCATTTTATAAATGTAAGAATATATGTAAAAAAAGAAAGGACAGGATCATCTCCATTGACTCTCAAGAAATATTATACAAAAGCCCTACAGTTGATACACTTTTAGTGGTGCAAAACTAGATGCTTTCCCCTTCAGTCCAACAGAAAACAAAAATATCTTCTCGCATTACTGATACTTAACAGTAAACTCGTTATTCTAGCTAGAGAAAGTGGGCAGCAAAAATACGTAAAAATCATCTAGATGGAAAGAAATGAGTGACATGTTAACCCCGAGTATATGTCATACTCCTAAATAGATAGCAAACTCTACATACATAGAAAAATTATAAGAATCTATTAACATGTCATGGACCATTATGTGATAATAACAAGATTTCAGTAT
Organism: Apodemus agrarius; assembly: GCA_964023405.1. Lineage (NCBI taxonomy): Eukaryota > Metazoa > Chordata > Mammalia > Rodentia > Muridae > Apodemus > Apodemus agrarius. The sequence goes on from OZ030011.1 coordinate 78,506,785, forward strand.
ATAACAAAGATATGCAATAATCAATCATATTTTCTAGAGGTGAGTAACACCAAAATGTAAAAATAAAGCAATTTCATATATTGTAACAGATAATAGGAAATGATTTAGTTTTAAAACTAACAAAAAAGTCAAAGGTTTATGTGTTAAAATATGAAAAAATGAAAAAGATTAAAGGAGACCTAAATGCATGGAAATAATAGCATTTTAAATTTATGGAATCAAAGTTTTAACCTTGATAAAAATAACTGTCGCTCCAAAATTTCCCCTCTTGAGATTCTAACCTTTTTGATGATGGTGCAAAGTGGTGGAACTTTCAGAGGGTGATAGAGTGAGGAGTGTGAGAAGCTGTGGTCTTCAGGATGTGCTTGAGTGATGTTGAACGTGTGAACCTGTGGTCCTAAGGAGGTGATTGAGTGTTGAAGAGTGTGAAAACCTGTGGTCTTCAGGAGGTGACCAAGAGATGATGAGCGTGGGAACCTGTGGTCCTTAGGAGGTGATTGACTGTTGAAGAGTGTGAGAACCTGTGGTCCTTAGGAGGTGATTGAGTGATGATGAGCGTGAGAACCCGTGGTCTTCAGGAGGTGACTGAGAGATGATGAGTGTGAGAACCTGTGGTCTTCAGGAGGTGACTGAGAGATGATGAGTGTGAGAACCTGTGGTCTTCAGGAGGTGACTGAGAGATGATGAGTGTGAGAACCTGTAATCTTCAGGAGGTGACTGAGAGGTGATGAGCCTGGGAACCCGTGGTCCTTAGGAGGTGACTGAGAGATGATGAGCATGGGAACCCGTGGTCCTTAGGAGATGACTGAGTTATGATAAGTGTGGGAACCTGTGGTCCTTAGGAGGTGACTGATTGATGAATTGTGTGAGAACCTGTGGTCTTCATGAGGTGACTGAGAGATGATGAGTGTGAGAACCTGTGGTCTTCAGGAGGTGATTGAGAGCTGATGAGTGGTGTGAGTACCTGTGGTCCTTAGGAGGTGATTGAGTGGTGAGCTTGGCAACCTGTTGTTGTGGTTACTATCCCACTCACAGTGGTGATGATGACAGTTGGCCTTCATACCAGGCGGGGAAAAAAAATGTCATCTACAACAGAGCAAATGGTCACTGAATCTGCTCAATGCCTTAGTCTTCAGCTTATCACCTTCCAGAAACCATGAAAATTAAATTTCTGCTGTGGGCCACCTATCCAGTCTTTGGCAGTTTGTTACAGCCTGAGATTACTGTGACAATAATCTCCAAAATTATCTTTAAATTTAACATATTTGTTAAATTTTTATGTGTTTGGTTTTATAGAAACTGAAAAACTGAAATTAAAATTCATGTTCAAAATTACTGCAATCTAGAACAAGTTAAAAAAAAAAACCACTGTCACCAGGATTTCTTCACTAATTCAATGAGCTTGAGGTAGTGTCTATAGTCAGAAAATTGTAGTGCTTCTCTTTAGAAGAAGACATAAGTTAGATTTTAGCTTTGTGTTCTTTGATGTTAAAAACAAAGTCAGAATATCAGTGAGGAACTCATAACATGGTGACATCATAGTTTGATAAAAAAAAAAGCATGAAGTTCGGAGTTTCAGTTCTCTTTGGTGATATGACCCTGGAAACGTGGAGCCTAAAAATGAAGCAGATGAAAGTCTCATAAAATGGTTAATTTCATTTAGAGAATCAGACAGTTTATATTCTGAGGACAGGCTGAGCATTATGCTCGACAATGTGAGCATAGTTCACTTAAGTTCAAGCAGTATAAAGTCACAAGGACAAGGTCACATGAGTTCAGGCTGTATACAGTCAAAAGGACAGCTCAAGCTTAGAAACATCACTCTGAATAATAATGGGTAAGATGATGGCTGGGCTAATGTGAACCTGCTTCCATTTATTTCACATTCCACAAAACAACTCCCATTACAGAGAAACAGACATTACAAGGCTCTTGTCTCATTTACTTGGAGTTTTCTTACAAACTCAAAAATCTCTTCATGGAGCTTCGTCCATGAACTGTGTTCTGACAGTTCCAAACTCTATTCCTAAGCTTTTGGAGAAGAATGCTGTCCCTTTTCTGGGGAGAAGAATAAGCTTTGGAACTGAAAACTGTCACGCAGCCTATGTGTGACCTAAAAAAACAAAAACAAAAACAAAAACAATAAACAAAACAAAAAAAAAACCCAAAACATCTGAATGAGAAGAAAGACTGTACCTTGGTTCTTCTTACCTAAACACAGTCTCGGCTGCTCAGTGACTCCAAAACACACAGGAGCAAGTTAAGTTTCCAGTGTGTCACTCAACAGAGAGAAGTCACATCTTTCATCTGACCATTGCAGCTTAGACAAGGTCAAGTTGAGTTTGATTTTTATCTTCCTAAAAAAGTACAAAAGGAATCCTTCCCAGGCTAGCCCCATACCAACCATGAGCATAAAGAGAAAGCAAGCCTTGCAAGTCAGAAAAGTTGATCTGACAGTTAACTCTGCCCCTCCTGAAGTAACTGATATTTTAATGCCCCAAAGGAGAAAATGGTATCTATGGATTGTGATAAATAAACATAAAATATGTCCTTTTCAGTTGCTTGTCAGACTACCTGGCAAGGTAAATGGGCAGTCTACCCTAACATCACATACAATTATTACTTAAAGATCAGCTTGCCTTCTTGGTTATGATGAGGTTCCTTTCATCATATTGAGTAACTACCAAGAAGTACATAGACTCCCTCAGTGAGTCAAAGTGTCAAGAACTCTGCTGGAAGACCTTAAGAGTTCTGTCTTCTCCACTATAGGTACACTGAAAGAAAAAAAAAAATCAATGATTCTTGCACTCTTATTTTAGTCTTCTGAAGCTTTCAGCTCTAACAGGTTTGAAAAGTGAAATTATCTAATAGAAAATATTCCCCTTATCAGTTTGAGGTTGTGGGAATGAAGGGAATGAACATGAAATAAGCTCTACTCAAGTGGTTTTATCCTTGTGCCTACCTGTAAGAGGCTAAAATTCATAGAACTTATTTTCCAATTAACACTGGTCTCAGGAATCTATGCCTAAATAGTCAATAAAAAGAAAAATAGTCCACCATGCAAAGCTGGTAATTAAAATCAGGAGGAAGAAAGGCCTATTATAAATTACACCACACTTGAGGCTATAAAAACATCCTCTTTTTAATTAACTGAGAGAATGAGGCAAACAAACTCTGAGCTTTTACAAGTGGCTTCTGAAGTTTGGAAACAAATGATATAATAATTTCTATATGCCACTGCTAAGCTCAGTACCACTAACCACCATCTCGAGGGGTAGGGAGTACTTTGAACAAATTCCAAAAAGATTAACCTTGAAACATGGGTGTGTGCGTGGTTCCATTGTAGCTCACTTATATGGCCAAAACCAGAATGTCTCCTATTGGAGAAAAGCTTTCTCAGAGCAGAAAAGAGCTTATCCAAACTCTCTTGAGAAAATCACAAAAGAAAATCCAGTGCTGCAGACTCCAAGCTCACAACATGCCTAACCATGTTCTCTCCCTGGTAGGAAAAGGTATCGTTTCCGTACTTTTGCAGACAGAGATTCACACCCGACACTTTTGCAAACTTCATTAGAGTTTCTTTGGGAGTGATTTTCACTTTGGCCACTATCTCAGGTCTTGTTAATTCCCACACATTCCCATGATGTGATGGAGAGAAAAAACCATGATGCATCTGTTATATGGTAATGGCGACATATTATACTGACTTCAAAGCTCTTTTGGATCATTTGTTCAAATGTAAGCTTTATTGCGGGCCAGCAGTAAGCACTAATGCACTCAGAAAGTAATTCATTATTGCTTAGTAATTGAACTGAAAACAGGATAACAGGCTAATTTTCAGGAACACTCCAAAATAAACTGCCGGATGACGTCATCATCACCATCATCACCACCGTCACCATTAGCATCATCCTTAGCTATTACCAAGGTACACGTGTCTACGTGCAATTAGAGCTGGATTTGTGTTTGTGTATTCCATTATTCCTTTCCACTTGGAACCTTTGAAAATTACATGGATCACCTCACAAGCTTACATTTCTAAGTGCAAACTAAAAGATGGAATAAAATATTTAAGCATGTTCATTCTGTCAAAAAATATAAATGCCTAGAAGGTAGAAAAAAACGAAAGGCCAACAAAAGCTTCCGGGATAGAGGAGACATCCAGGAGAGAGGAAGAAATGTCATTATTTAGGAATAAGCAAGGACCAGGCTCTCACCCATGTCAGCAGAATCTGTTCTCTGTCTCTATCAGCATGCGGCAGTGCCTGCTGTTGCATTTTGTATGTCTTCAGTCCCAAGCACCTTCATTACCCAGTAACCAACCAGTTCAAGGTCGCACACAAGGGTGACTCTTCAGAGGTGCAGTTCTACACATGGCCTCTAGATGGCACCCTTTCTTACCAGTAGTCAAAACGAACAGCTTTGCTTCCTAATGTGAAATTTTCAAATGACTCAAATATGTACCTTTTCAGTTCGGATACAATTGTCCTATGTAAAATTATTAGAACTATAGATGCTCATAAATCATAAGTCAGAATTCACAAATTTCAAATTGTGCGTTTGATTTAATACAAACAAAACTTTTATCGTCGGTGTGCATGAGTCCTGGGTGCTGTTCTGAAGGGACCCCGTAGGAGACAGTGAGAGCCAGTGCCTCATTGCCATGATGGCTCCAGAGTTACTCACTCCCTTCCTCCCGCTTAGGATATCACTTTCCATTTTACTATAGGAAAAAGGAGGAATTCGGTGCTTGTAATTCATCCAGTTTCTAATCCTTAACTCCGTACTGCCCAGTCAGTCCCAGCTAAGCCCAGGCGGCGTCATGGTACTTCATTAGAAGCAGCAGCAGAGCAAGGCAGATGGTAGGAGTTTGTATTTCCCACCAGCCCAGCACTCTCTTTCTGCAACAGATGGAGTGGAGACCTCAGAAATGATGCTTATCTTCCGTGTCACAGAGGGCAGGGAGGAGGCGTCTATGAGGCCCACAATTGCCTTCAAGCCACTGTAGCACCCAGCCCGTACTCACACATGGCACTCGTTGGCAGGCAGAAGAGCATCTCCCCCAACCCTCCAAAAGCTGCTCTTCCTTTCCCAGCCCCACACTCACAGAATTTCCGGAAAGTGCAGGAGATGGGGGGAAGTACCACTTGCCATTGCTGACCCGGAAGAGTTAGGACAACATTATGGTAATAAGGACGGGGCGCTGGCAGAGTTCCTTTCTCTAATTAAGTGTTATTTCATAAATACAGTATTAAGTTTAAGATTTTTCAAGAACTCATAGTCCTCTGACAACTAAAGATTTTTCAGAAAGTGGCAGAGTAAAAAAACAGTTCCTAATTCTGTGTGCTTGATTTTATACTATCTTTTGTCAACTCCGGCTTCTTCACTCTCCTCACTCTTAAGGTTTCCAGTTACCAAATCTGACTTGTCCTGGAGTTTTCTGGCTGATCGCTCCATTGATCAGGTATAATAACAAATGATATAGGCAGACGTTTAACACTCTAAAGAAAACATACAAATGACCTTTCAATGACCCATTGTCCACAAAGCAAAGACCCCTGTGCTTCTTTGCGATTAAGAATTACTATAAACACCCATTCCTCACCTGGTTATTTTACTAACCGCTTATCTTGCTGAGGCATATCACAATGAAGGTCACAGATGCCGTACATGAAGTTGTATGAGTTGTCTTAAATTATTTAAACGGCTCCTTTAACTTACCTTGGATTCCATCCCACAAACCCAAAGTTTATTTTGGTTGTTCGGGCCAACTGTGCTTTGAGTTTTACTGAGAATATTCTTCTGAGGGAAACAGCAGTGGAAAGGAGACAACATTTCAGGGATTTACCCAGAAGCGCTCTAAGCCTGCCATCTTTCCCATTTTGCTCAAATGTTTAGAACTCCATAAAAGTCAAGCCCACATTGAATAGTTTCTTTAAACACTACCAAATGTAGCTTTCTGGGAAGAGAGTTGCCAGTTTTTCAAGACACAAGATTATGCCTCCAGATGGCCCTTTTCAGAAAGGGTGAGTGCTGATTGGGTTCTATGTCCTTGTTTGACTCAGTCCCTGCTGGGTAGCCCTTGAGAGAATGGAGACTGGGAAACAAAGGTTTTCACAGGAAGACCCAGCTAAGGGGCTCATAAATACAACAGCCCAGATGGAACTAAGCCATGGGAACCTGGTAGCCTCCCCTAACTCATGCATTTCCAAACAAGCCTCTTCTTGCTGGAAAAAAAAAATCTCCTAGATTTATTTCTTCAGCTACTAATACATGCTCTGACCTCTGAGTATATCAAGAATATTTACATCCCCATAACTGTCTTAAATGGAGTACAAAATGGAACGGAAATTAAAAAATGTTACCAGGTCTGCTCTGATTATTCATATTGCTGGCTAAATTCACTGCCTGAGCCTTTGACTTCTGACTGTATTTCCTTTTCTGCTGTGTCTGAACAGATACTGAGCAAAAAAGAGTTTCTAACATTTTCTTCAGAGCGGGGATAACAGAAGCAGATAGGGAGGAAATAATTGTGATGTGTTTGAAGAAAAATTATGAGCTGTATGTTAGGAATTTGCAATTCCAACGTGAGAGGGGAAAAAATATTCAAGGTCAAAAGAAAAATTCAAAGTCACTTTGGAAAGTCATTCCAAAGTACACCATCCAGAATACTTTTAGCATTTATTAGTATATTAGAATAGCTCCAAGTGGTGGTTATAATCTGCTTATCAAACCCATTGTTTCCCAAACTATTTCACTATAAAATGTTATATTTTTTGACATCCATTAACATCTGTGGAACAGTTTTAAATTTTCTCATAGAATGGAAGTTTTGAGTGGTTTCTGTCTCTTTGTGATACCATAGAGATACTCATTCCTGCCTTCCCACCAAAAAACTATATTTTCTCTCAGGAACTGAGGACTAAGAACATGTCATCTTGTCATACATATTGGAGGTCAAAAGGAAATAAGGCCAACACATTCTTTCTTCTTTTCCTATTGCAATGGAAGTGCTACAGGCTATATTTGCAGACTCACTGCCCATTAAGAATCTTCTTTTTTTTTAATAGCTGAGTAAATGTACCACATTTTCTGTATTCATTCTTCTGTTGAAGGGCATCTGGGTTCTTTCCAGCTTCTGGCTATTATGAATAAGGCTGCTATGAACATAGTGGAGCATATATCCTTCTTATATGTTGGATAATCTTTTGGGTATATGCCTAGGTGTGGTATAGCTGGGTCCTGAGGTAATATGTCCAAATTTCTAAGGAGCTGCCACACTGATTCCAGAGTGGATTGCATGGCTTCCAATCCCACCAACAATGTAAGAATGTTCTTTTTCCACATCCTCACCAACAGCTGCTGTCACCTGAATTTTTGATCTCAGCTATTCTGATTTGTGTGAGGTGCAATTTCAGTTGATTTAGATTTCCCTGATGACTAAGGATGTTGAACATTTCTTTAGGTGCTTCTCGACCTTTCAGATTTCCTCAGTTAAGAATTCTTTGTTTAGCTCTGTACCCCATTTTTAATAGGGTTACTTGATTGTCTGGAGTATAATTTCTTGAGTTCTTTGTATATATTAGATATTAGCCCTCTATTGGATGTAGGATTGGTAAATATCTTTTCCCAATCTGTTGGTTGCTGTTTTGTGCTATTGACAGTGTCCTTTGCCTTACAGAAGCTTTGCAATTTTATGAGGTCCCGTTTGTCGATTCTTAATCTTAGAGACTAAGCAATTGGTGTTCTGTTAACTTTTCCCCTGTGCCCATTCATTTTAGGCTCACACCAACTTTCTCTTCTATTAGTTTCAGTGTATCTGGTTTTATGTGGAGGTCCATCAGGAGCCTGATATAGCTGTCTCCTGAGAGGCTCTTTTAGAGCTTGACATATACAGAGGCGGATTTGCACAGCCAGTCATTGAACTGGTCATGGGGTCCTGATTGGAGGACTTAGAGAAAGGACTGAAGGAGCTGAAAAAGGATTTCAACCCCATAAGAAGAACAACAATATAAACCAACCAGAGCACCCAGGGTTTAAACCACTAACCAAGTAGTACACATGGAAGTTCCATGGCTCCAGTCATATATGAAGCAGAGGATGGTCTTGTTGTGCATCAATTGGAGGAGAGGCATTTTGTCCTGTGAAGGTTGGAGGCCCCAGTGTAGGGGAATCAAGTGCGGGGAGGTGGGAGTGGATTGGGTGGGTGGGGTCACATCCTCATAGAAGCAGGAGGAGAGAGAATAGGAGAAGGATTTTCTAGCAGAGAGGAAATCAGGAAAGAGGATAGAATTTTGACATGTAAATAAATAAAATATCCAATCAAAAAAAAAGAATCTTCTTTTTTGAAAACATTGCTCAACACCCAAAGCCTACCTAATTATTCATGCATGTCATATATGGCCAGAATTCATATTTGTTTCATGATGCTCTTGCATTGTGCTGGTTCACAGGCTCCACTTTCCTGATACCCTAGGGGTAGTTCAAGGCATTGGTTTATAAAGTATTGATTCTTTCTAGCTCTACTGGAAATGCAGGGACTGAGTATCTTCGATAGTCACCTTGACCCTATACAAAAAAGGAATCTTTTCATGTGAGATAGTCCTAAAGGATTGTTTGTATAAGACAGATCTGGTTTTGGATCAGAGTGTGTTTTATTATAACAATAGAAAGGAACCAGAGCACTGATACAATAAATGGCCCATAAAGTTTTCTGATCTACATAGAGATTGACCACAATTCAAAGGCCAAAATGAGAAGCATATACACTTTAAACTAAAGTGCTCTAACTTGTAAACCGAGGAAAACATACTGCATTAAATAGATGCTAATTAATTCTTAAATATACTCAAATATTGCAGCTTAATTTAATATTACAGACAGAGGAACAAGAAGAGGAGAGAAGAAGAAATGAGGTAAACAATAAAGATATTAAGACAACGCACAAAAGTAAGAAGGTAGAAATAGAAAATGGAAAGGAAACACGAAGAAATAAAAGAAAGGAGTAGAGAAGAATACTGAGGGTAAAAATGGAGAAGAAACAATAGACTCAAAGTCAGAAGTTTCAAATGCTGGTGGAGAAGAAACATTTTAGTCTGCTGTTTATCTCCATTGACTAACAGTACCTGAACCATGGCTCCAAGCCTGAACACTGCTCTCCGTCCCATAGCTGCTTCTGTACTTGGAAGGATGAGCAGTTGACTGCAGTCATTGTATGAGCTACTCAGTGGGAAAGAGTGCAAAGGTCTGAACTTTTACTCCTATTAATCTACTCTTCAAGACTGGCCTATTTGTTTAAAAATCATACTACTTTGTAGCAATTAAAAACCTTCAAACAGAAATTTAATAAAGAGCCTTCAATTGAAATAGAAAAGTAATACTTGTCTGAATTATAAGCAAATAACGATAATATTTTATTGCTTTCATTGTTTTCTGACTGTGGCAGTTAACAATAACAGATTTTACAGGTTTTTCTTTTCAATATTGTTTCCTTTTGCTCTTAGTTTTATCTTTCTAAAGTGCCTTCAGTTATAAAAACAATTACCCACTGTCCTTTGTGGCCTTATCTATTTTTATTACTTAGCAATAGTCACTTTGCCTCAAGCATAGTTGCAGTAATTAACCAGAATAGCAGGGTATGACTCAGATCCCCAGATCTCGCTCTGAGTTCTGTTCCTAGCTTCAAACTCCAAAAGCAGTCTACAATTAGTCAGAAGGACCATTTCAGTCCTGAAATATAAGGCCTATGCAAGCCTCATCTACACCCAGGAGTGTTTCAGAGTGTTTGTGTTTGGCTTCTGAGATGGGAATCACCCTAGCCTAATGTAACATGCAAAGTCTTACATTTCTTCTGAGTTTTTAAGTCCTTGTGAGACTCTAAGCTGCTCCAAGATGCAAGAAAGCAGCAAGTTCATTGACCTTCAGTTTCCTCATCCATAAAATAGATTCCTAGAGAGATAAAGCTCCCATCTTCAAAATACCCCAGCATCTGCAAAGACACGCTGTGAAAAGGACACATAGGACTTTCAGGGAATCCAATTTGAAGCACATTTCTGTCCAGAAATTAAAAGCAGGACTTATTATTACTATTACAATTAGAACTTAGCTTGGAAGGGACCTCTCTACTAATGTTCCATTGCTGTGAGGAGGCACCATGACCACAACAGTGCTTATAAAAGAAAGCATTAAATTCAGGTTTGCTTACATTTGGAGTTTCAGTCCATTATCATCATAGAGGGAAACATGGTGATCTGCAGGCTGACCTACTACTGGAGAGGTAGCAAAGAGCTCTACATCTGAACTGGCAGGTTGCAAGAAGAAAGAGTGACAACTGGCCTGACTTCCTTCAATAAGGTCACACTTTCTAATTTCTTTGAAGTAGTACCACCCTCTAATAACCAGACATTCAAATATGATGGTTCCTATTCAAACCACCACAAAGTCTATTGTGATAGAAACTATGATTTAAACAATCGGCAACAATACAAACACAATAAAAGTCATACTAGATAAACCTCACATAGACCAAGATTGGAAAAGTAGAATTCCAGTTGTGTCTCTCACAAGAAGGTGTGTTTCAAATAGGGTAAAGGAGAGATGAACAGAGGGTTGAGTCTGAGCTTTTATTCATATGCAGGACATATTCCATTTTCTTCCAGAAGGCTCCCTTAAATCTTTACCTGCTTTCTTGCCTGATGTTTTCATCACCTGGAGACTCATCCATCAAGTCCACAATTTTCACATCACTCAAACAAGCATAAGTAGCCTTCGTTCTAAAAGAAGTGTCCAGTCTTCTAGGTAGAGTCTTACAGCATTTATTCTTAATGTATATATTATCATGCCTCTGCTTCTAGACTTCAACTATCTTTTAAGATAGAGCCAATCAAATTTATATTTGGTTATCTGTTACACTTAATTTAAGATCTAGCTGTGTTGGTTCATGCATTCATGTATTCATGATTTTTTTTTAAAAAAAATGTATTTACAACCATCCCATCAATTCAAAACACAACTCTGACCTCAATCGTAATAAAACCTAGTGCATTCTGAAGCTAAATATAGGTGACTGGCTTTTCTCAAATACCATGCTCTAACATGGCAACAGTTATATAATATTTCAAAGTCACATAGTAAAGAGAAATATAAATCAAAGGAACTTTAAAATATATTAGCAGAAACATTAAATAGCTAGTCAGGAGAATAGCAGGAGAATCTTGGCTATGGGCCTCAGGTGTTTACCTGACTGTACTCTTAGCCCCTTGGTTAGTGGAACTTAGTGCTTTCTCTGTACAATCCAAGTAGAGGAGGGTAATAAACATCAATGGGAGCTAGTGATTGGCTCAGGATATTTAGCTCTAGATTTGAAACACTTTAAACGCTCCAAAATCATTGAAGTTCCAATCAGCCTATCACCAAGAAGGAATATCTTCTAGAAAATTTCAGCCATGTTCCACCCTTTTTTTGACAAAATAAAATATTGCAGGTCTATAGGCTGGGTAGTAAGTATCCAAGATTACAGTTCGAGATACGCAACTTCTGGGCTGGAAGATGGGACTTCAATTCACCAAATCTTTTATTTCTGTGATATAAAAAAAGCACCGCTACTCCAAAGGCAGAGTCAATAAGGATATATAAATGCTGTGCAAGAAAGAGAAGGAAAAGTAAGAGCAGATCACGCATCTATTAGTAATGTCTTCCCCATAGGCAGTCTTTCTCTTCTGCTTGGCTGGCCTCTCACTGCAACAGGCTGTCACACTTCCAACCCAAGCTGATGAGGAGAGCCTATGAGCTGCAAACAAGAATACATTAAAGCTACATTACATTTCTAAAAGGATATGAGTGAAATATATTTGCATCATGATATTAAACTATAGAAAATAAATAGCTAAGAGGATAATCATTAAATACCTTCATAATCAAGCCACTGAGTTGTTGGAAGAAAGGAGGCCTTTGATAAGAGTATTCGTCTGAAGTGTGGAGCAGAAACTGAAAGAAAGGCCATCCAGAGACTGTCCCACCTGGGGATCCATCCTATATACAGTTATCAAACGCAGATACTATTGTGAATGCCAACATGTGCTAGCTAACAGGAGCTTGAGATAACTACCTCTTGAGAGGCCCTGCCAGTGCATGACAAATACAGAGGGGGATGTTCTCAGCCAACCAATGGACTAAGCACTGGGTCCCCAATGGAAGAACTAGAGAAAGGACCCAAGCCAAGGAGCTAAAGGGGTTTGCAGCTCCATAGGAGGAACAACAATATAAACCAACCAGTACTCCCAGAGTTCCCAAAGACTTAACCACCAACTAAAGAGTGCACTTGGAGGGACCCATGGCTCCAGCTGCATGTGTAGCTGAGGATGGCCTTCTCAGACATCCATGAGAGGAGAGGGCCTTGTTTGTGTGAAGGCTTATTGTCTCTGTGTAGGGAAATGCCAGGATAGGGAAGCTGGAGTGGGTAGGTTAATGAGCATGGTGATGGGGATGGGTTAGGGGGTTTTGAAGGGGAAACATGGAAATGGAATAGCATTTGAAATGTAAATAAAGAAAATATCTTTAAGAAAAAAGGAAAAAATACCAAGTATGTTAAGAAACATCAATAAATTCATTTATATTAAAAAAAAGAATATTGTCTTCAGATTATGGCTAAAGTACAGTACAAATGACCAGGAAATTGCTAAGAAGCTTCTTCTCTAAGGCATCAGTGGAAGACCATAGCACAGGCAAGCTCTATGAAGAGGTGGGAGGAGTTTCCCAAAGGTTCCTCACTGAAGTGTCCGTTTCCTCTAAAATCAGCCATTTCTGTTCCCACCAAGGTGGAAGTGGTGAAGGTGGAGACAAAGAAATTTTAGAGAGTGTTCTGAGGTATGTGAAAAGCCTGCATCTGGAGGACCTCAGGACACATGACAGAGCAAATGCTTGCTAAGAGAATGAAAAGATGAATAGGGCAGCAGGTGCCTGGCTGGTCTCTGCTGTGCAGCCCATGCTGATGCTTTCTGCAGTGCAGCTCATGCTCTGTGATGCATGGTTCTTCCTGTCAGGACAAAGGGAGGAAGAACCCAGATGCTTCTACACTAATGTAAAGGACAAGCTGAGAGGCCTGACATGGTGAAAGTCCAGCAATCAGTTCAGTGCTCAAGCATAATAAAAAGGTTTGGGGGAAAGGGGCAAGAACTGGCCATGAGGAAAGAAGGGCCTTGGCAGCTTGAGTTAAAAACTCACTTGGTATCATGCTCTCTGTCGTACAAGTCTGCATTTCAAAGCCAGCATCATTTAGCTGGCCTCGTTATATCTGGACAGTGTGGCTACTGTTCAGCACATGATAGACAGGCCTCCATGACCTTCACAGCCAGCCTACACGTAAGGATGCATCTTTCCAGCTGAGTGTAGCATCCTGCTCCTAGATTCTGTTTTCTTTAGCAGCTAAAAATATTCAAAATCTCACTAGGGACATTGCCAGAATGTCATTTCCGAAGACACAAAGACAACCCTTTTGAATTTAAGTTCTGAAGCTTCTCCCCAGTGACTTTGTGAAGTTTTCAAATGCCATGTTTTAGTATTTTCCATATTGCTAAGCAGTTGTCAATCAGTCAGTTTTACTACTTTATAAATACTGTACCACAGTATTATCATTATCTAACGTGGAAAACTGAAAATGATCTCCTTTCAAAGAGCAAATATGGTGGTGGAAGTAGTTGTTAGCCAGACATTACAGGGTCAGTGGTGGCTTACAGCATACCCAGCAGAAAAGCTCGACTGTGCTCTTGTGTGCAGATTCCCAGTGGGAAAGGGTCCTGCTCAAAGTAGGACTGAAGACCGAAGACTGAAGGAATCCCTGAAGACTCTTCCCTTCCTTCTTCACTCATTACACGCTCTTAAGAGAGCAGATGCTATCCTTTGGAGACATACCATGTGGAATGGTGCCAGTTGCACACTCTCAGGAGGATATCCCCACAGAGGTAGAATCTTCTCTTACGGTACCATTTTGCTGAATTTTCCACACATAACTGCATAACTACAATACAGTAAAAAGAGTGCAACAAGAATTGTAGCAAATACATTGGCTTTGAAATGAAAGAGTTCTAAATCCTAGTCTAAAGCCAGATAAATCATATTTGGTAAGTATTATTGCCTAATATATCCATTGAATTATTCCCCTGGACCTTCCTTCTTATTAACCTTTATCCTTAGAAAATTAATTAAAATCTGTGGCATAAACTTGATTTTGGAAAGATATATTGAATAGGAAAAAATCCCCACCAAAATGTGGTGGGAAGACTATGAGGTTTGTACAGATGATATAAAGCAAATTAAATGTCTTTAGAATGGTTCAAACATAAATAAAATATATATTAGACACTGCAAATGAACATTTTCTGTGCCCCCATATCATCACTACCATAATTTTATTGAGGAATCACAACAAACCTGTGAGCATCGTGTTACTAGTCCCAAACTATATGAGCAAAGGAGACACTGAAGTAATTAATATCATTGGAGTCATTCAAATGGAAAATATCTCCACAGGGATCCAAACTATGGGCTTGCTGACTCCAAAGCCTGTGCTGTCAATCACTGTACTAACTTGTCTCCTAGGCCAGGTAAATATCAATATTCAAAGTCACGGTTACAGATAGGCATTTCTTTCAATAATTGTGGTTTTATATATGATTTTGCTCTCTAACTACCCTAAGAAATGAGACAGGACAAGTGTCAGTTTAACTGCCTGACTTGAAATGTATTTGCTAGTGCATAAAGCACTTGCTTCCCTAGGTTTCATTTCATGGCAAAGAAACATTCTCAAATCTGATGGTTCATCAGTTGGAAAAGTCATAGATTCTCTTTAAAGATACATCCTATGAGAAGAAATAGAAAGTATACAAAGTGTGAAAAATGATAAATTCATAAGGATCAAAAATAGATAAAGTGTTTGTATTAGTCAGGATTCTCTAGAGCAATAAAATGAATTTCTCTGTATATAATGAAAGGGAGTTAAAATGATGTAGAGGCTGTAATGCAGCTAATTTAAGAGGGCTGGCTATGGACAAAAACTCCAAGAGTGCAGTAGTTGTTCACTCCATAAAGGTGGATGTCTCGCCTGATTTTCAGTATGTGCTGGAATCACAAAGATGTAGGCTTGAATGCCAGCGAAGGAATGGATGTGCTAGCAAGGTGAGGGCACGTAAGCAAAAGCCTCCTTCTATATCACTACGCAGACTTCCAGCAGAAGGTACAGACCAGGTTAAAGGTTCTACCTCAAGATCCAAAATAAAGAACCAGCCTCACAATCTGAATTAAAGGCCCGTGTCTTCCTGCCTCAAGATCTGGATCAATGGTTTGTATCTTCCCATCTTAAGAGTCAAGAATAGTAGTGAATTCACCCACTTCAAACCAAGAAAAGTCTCTCACAGATGTGGCTCCATTTCTGGATTGTAGTTCATTCCAGATACGCTCAAGCTGACAACCAATAATAGCTGTCAAAATGTTTAATAGTGTATTCCTTTGATTAATTATGTTGGTCTTCAAATATTGCATCCTAGTTGTGCACAACCTGAACCCTAATTCCTATCTCCCTCTTTGCTTCATCTCGGCAATTGGCAAAAGTGCTTGAAGACTCCTTTAGCTTCTTTCTCTCTTTCTATAAGATATGTTCATCCACTCCATTGGTATAATATCGAAACGTTTCCATAATTCAGTCTTACCTTACAATCTATTCTACTAGCAATCTAAACAGAGCCAGAATCAACTCAGGAGTGCGTAGCTACCTTTGAACCCTAGCATTTCCCTCGCTGCCTAGCCCCAGCCACAGTGAGCCTGATAGAACTCATGGACTCTGTGCTGCCTATCTGCACATGGCTTCTTTCTCTGTGGTCCTACTCTGTTCCAGTGTCACTTTTCTGATGAGAATTGGTTTGCCACATTGCTGTGTTCATTTGTCTTTACACAGGGCTTAGCACATCCAGAGACACTGAGTAATATATACATATTTATTACATTTTCTCTGAGTTTTTCTTCCTGCATAGAAAATAACTTTCTTCAATAATGGCAAAACTTTCTGTGCTTTGTTCACTGATGCATTTCCAATATCAGTAATAGTTTCTGACAAATTGTTTCTGAATAATAATATATGTTCTGAATAAATGAATGTTTAGATAAAAGCCTCCCTCCTATCAAATCAGTCACAGCTGAAGGAAAAAAAATTGGGGAACTAGATATGCATATTGAAGTACACAGAAAAAAAAAGAATTAGAAACCATAGGAAAGCAGTAAAAGATGGCTGCAAATAATGAAGTAGAGCTGAAGAGGCTCAATTGTAGTTCTAGTGGCACAGGAAGCAAAACCCAACAGGTATGGGATTTAAGGAGACAGTTTCAGTGACTTTTCAAAAATAATGGAAAATATCAAGCTACAGGCAGATTCTAAAAAAACAACAGAGAACTCAAGCATTTAAACATTTCTTCTCATCCTTTGTGCTGAGACCCAGTGAAGTACTGTGAATAAAATAAACAGAATACTTAAGCACACTGCGGGTACACACAAATCAGATGACAGTCTTCAGTCTGTCTGAGCTTTACTACAGTGACAGGATACCTCCTATTTGATTTTGCTTTTCTCTTCTTCTCCTCAACTGTAGGTAAGATGCAAGCTAAAGGCAACAACCTTAGAGTTTATTACTGGGTAAAATCAAATTCCAAAAACATTAGATACTCATAAATAACATTTTTCATATTAACATGAAATGGATACATGTATTCTTTTAGGTAAATAAATGCCATCATTCATTTATAATGAATAATATCTACTAGTCTATATAAGATAGCAATATTCTCCTTACTCTATTAATCATCATATGAAACACCATGGAGGCAATGGTACCCGTACAGAAAGCTTCCATTTGGAGATCACCCTGAGCAAGACAACAGGGACAAGTTACTCAAATATTCTAGCTGTATCACAACATCAATGGAAAAAACAGAGGAAACAATTTTTGAAAAGTCCCTATAATTTTCTTGCACAGACACCAATCTGAAATGCATCATAAAAATAAGAAAATTTGAAGAAATAGAGGGTCTCTAGTAGATAACATTGAAAAGTAATAATTTAAAGGCATTTTCTTAGATACTCAAGAAAAAGAAAAACAATTCCATTTAATAATAACTAGACAAAATTTGTCTACTCTGCATACTACTGAACTCTATATAGGGTAGCTCAGCCAAGTGATGACAGAGAATTCATCTTGGCTTTTGCAGATGAGAAACTAATAAAACCTCCTACCATCTTATTGAACCATCTTATTGAACATGGTTCAATTCTCTCTTGAATACAGATCACCTTCTCTTGTAGACTAGAAACCACACCGTGGCCACTGTCACTGATAGATGTCAGAAATCATTGCAAGTACTACCACCCAGACATGGGCAAGCACTCTTCAAAGGGAGGTGGCAAGACTGCTGGGAATTCAATGACAAGTCTGCTCTGTGCTCTAGAAAAAGCATTACAGAAATACTGAAAACATTCTTCTCCAAATGATAAGGCTGTCATTTTAGTCAAAGCAATGTGGCATTATATTAGAAATCCAGACAGAAGGCAGACAAACCCAGAGAGGGAAATTTATTCAAGGTCATGTAAGTGTCAAGGCTGGGAAAAGAATTAGGCAGATTGCACTGAACTTGGCTCACAAGCAGATGAAAGGAACAACCCAGCCAGGTCTCAGACCACATACTTTGAGCCCTAAGTGTTATGTTAGGCTAAACATGAATTGAGATGAGAAAAAAACTGTGAGAAGAAGACTTTAGGACAAGAGAATCTACAATTACACTAAAATAGCTTTAAAGCCACATGGCCATGGGGACATGTATTTTCTTGCTTGGGATCATGCTATTCACCAGACAGTGAGCTAAATTCTTTTAATGTAATGCCTCATTCTGACAACAGAGTAGAAGATGGGTACTGCTATTATCCTACTTTTACAGTTGAGAAATCTTAAGTTGATTTACTTGCTCAAAGATACTGCTATCACTGCAAATGGACAAGTGTAACATACTAATTTACCTTTGCTGAAAATCATACTTTTATTTCTAAGTATCCAGCCTTCAATTGACCTGCGAGGACTGTAAGAAGTCCCCTTATCAACTCACTGTGGCATTCACCACTTTTTCTCAGAAAAATTTGTATAACAATGTGTCAGCAGAGAAAGATCTACCCAAAGTACTAGACAAAACAAGCTTTGCATGATTAAGATCAGTGTTATTATGAATAGATAATGTATAAGGAAATGTTTAAAAATATTTTTATACTTGAGATCCATAAGATAGATTAAGATTAAAAAGTGCTGTGTATAAAAAGATATTTCCAAAAGGAAATTATGGATAAAATTAGGTCATAATACTTCCCTAGGGATGGAGAAGGCAGGAATTATTGTTTCTTTAGGTAAAGACAAATGAGAACAGCTCTTTAACTCGGATATCTTGGAATGGTGATTTCATGTACTAAACAACAGCCAAGACTCATCTGAATTCATTTCTATTGGGGCCATTCCTATGGACCAGATATAGGATACATACTTATGTGACCTGGCCCAAATGGATACCTCCTGAGATGTGTGATCTCAACCACCTAGAGTCTGTGTGGTAGGCCACATAGAAAAGATGGCTACCCTACTCTAGTATATAAATATATGTATATAAAAGTACAAAGGCCTCATCTACATTGTGGAATCTGTTCTAGGAGATCCAAACAGTGGTCCCAGAATTGCATTCACAGATATATACAACAGGAAATCATTTATTTAACTTATTCTGGCCCAGAACACTATACCAAGAATTATGTTATTGTTAACATAATAAGAATTTTCCCAGAGCTGGAGAGATGGCTCAGAGGTTAAGAGCACTGACTGCTCTTCCGAAGGTCATGAGTTCAAATCCTAGAAACCACATGATGGCTCACAACCATCTGTAATGAGATCTGACTCCCTCTTCTGGAGTGACTGAAGACAGCGACAGTGTAAAATACAATAAAAAATAAATACAATAAATAAATAAATCTTTAAAAAAAGAATTTCCCATGATATTTCTGGGCCCTTTCCTCTAATTCTATAATCTTGATGGGTATGAGCTATAGCTTATTGATAAGGACAAAGGTGAGAGGAAAAGACAATGTGGATCATCAGCCAAGCCACACTCTCTACATTAATAGAAGAACATGGCAAAGAGAAAACTTTCCTTTGTATGAAGAGTAAAATGTCATTAAGGTTGGACCATAGAGTGAAAATTTCTTACTTGTAGAAAGAAAAGTATTCAGGGCACTGTGGTTTTAATGTGAAATGTTCCTCATAGGCTTCCTCATTTAAACACTTGACCTCCAGCTAGAAATGCTGTTTCAGAAGGTTTCTGAAGGAAATGGGTCCACAGGGAAAACCTTTGTGATTTTATAGCTTGGAATCACTTTCTGTTCTCTGTGCTTCCTGGCTATGGATGCAATGTGACCAGCCACTCTGTGACTTCCTCCTTCTGTCTCTATGCCTTCTCTGTCATCTTGGACCACATCTTCAAAGAGTAAGGCAGATTGGGCTCTTCCTTCTTTGAGTTACTTTGGTTAGGTATTTTGTCAGGTTTCAACAATGAGCAAAGGAACTAATACACAAGTGTTGGATCATTTTTAAAGACACTGTGACTGAATAAATCTTAAGGTAACAATGAAGACAAACACTCATAATTCATGTTCCCTGACTGGATGTTAATCATAAAGCTCTTCTGCATGCAACAAACTCTCCACACAAATATCAATTTTCTATCATTCCTCTACAGGGGGACAGGATTGTTCAAAGCTGTATTTAGATAGAAATTACAGAGACTTGCCACAGTCAGACACTTAACTTAATAAGCAAATGGAAAGTTTAAAAAGAATGTTGATAATACATCAAAGTAAACATTTTATACTAATTTTTCTCTGAAACTTTAACTGATACCATAGATGGTATTTTGAAAATGTCTGCAGCTTTGATCTTTAGGTGTTACAGGGAACTCACTCATTATTCTGTGTATTCACATATTTACCAAGAAACAACATTAGACATCAGCCTGGCAGAAGCCATCTCTACAAAGAATACAGAGTTACTATTTACTGTACCTGAGAAATAACATTTAGGGCCCAACAAATGGCTCATAAATTGAAACACAAAAATGCCTTGAAATGTTCTGGAAAATAAATGAGCTGGTTTCTCATTACTTTTCCTTCTTGCAGTGAGCACATGAAGTGGAGTGCAGAAAGAAATCATATTTTCCCTTTTTATTATACCAGTAATGTTAGATTAAAGAGAAAGTAAAATATCTGGTAGGTTAGAAAACATCACACCTTCCTTAAAAGTTGTTTGGAACACTGTCGGTTGGGGATCTGAACTAGTAAAATTTAGTAGCCATTTCTTTAGTTGGCAAATAGTTCATGAAAGAATGGCAGAGAGTGAAACTGAAAAGTCTGTCCAAAAGGAGTGTTCCTGGAGATCATGCCATATACTATCTGCACAGATATAGTTACAAAAATAAGAATGAAAGAAAGAAAAGGAAAGGAAGAAAATCCTATTTAAGTGATCTTAAAGGGATAGGTGGGTTATGCACTTATGCTTCCCCATTTTCTCGGAAAAAATCAAAGTTGGTATCATGCTGAAACCAATACTGTCCTAAATCAACAGTACATCAACTCTACCTTCACATGCTAATGACAATGTATAATGAAAAGACCAGCACAGAATTAGTGACTGAGATCCATAAATGAAAATGGAAAATGAGATACAGTCTTTTGAGAATAGGAAGTAAATTAAGAGAAACCTTAAGGTAAATGCAAAAACATTTTAAATAATGTGTCAATTGAAGATGTAAACGAAAGCATAAGACTCATGTCTGAATGCCTTGTGATTAGGGAAACACATGTAGCATGATACTTAGAAAACTTATTGGTTCTATAAACCTCTAAGTCTGATCTCTGCGGCAAATTCTATGATTATGAATGACTGAAAATTCCAGCCAATGCCTACATTAAAATACAGAAGTTTATTTTTATTAAAGATATAGAATTTTCATTTATTTTCAGAATAATGTTCTTGCAATGATCAAAGAAAGACAGAATGTCTGTGATTCCTTTATAATTTGGGAGTTATTATACAATTGGAGTAACTAAAAACCATTTTGTCTATGAAAAACACTAGGAGAGCCATCCATCTCATAAAAGCTTCTGTAGTAACACACACACAAAGTCCTCTCTAGATTTGTATAGTGACTTGATAGAGTGGAGAAAATATGGCAACATCAATTTCAAAATTATGGCAAAGCTCACAGGTTTAGCAGAGTAACAGTATCCAGTTGTTTACGTACCCAGCAATAGAAAAATGATATGGTAATGTAGAACCCTATATATGTAGACCATCAGCTGTCAAAGTACAATGGGAAATGTCATAGGAACACATTTTTGCTCTACAGTAACATGCTTTAGCCCAGATCTCTGAATATTTATGGAACTTTTATCATTTCCCCAGAATACTCAATAGGATGAATTACTGAAATAATGCAGTCCATCGTGTATTTATTTTACATATAAGCACCATGTTTCTTTTTGCATTTACTTGCATAAGATCTCAAAATGTGCCTCTACTTCTTAGTTATGGAGACTTGAGTACATTTACAATCTCATACTCCTTAAGTTCCAGTTCCAATCAATACCCCTTCAATGATCTAGCTTTATCTTTAATGTTAACGTTTATTTCATTATTTCTTTTTTTTCCTTTTTTTATTGGATATATTCTATATTTACAATTTATTTCCCTTTTTCTGGTTCCCCACCCCCAAGGGTCCCACATGCCCTTTTTCCTCCCCCTGTTCCCTCATCCACCCCTCCCACCTCATTGTTCTTGTACTCCCCCACAATGATGCTTTGGTCCATTCTAGCTCCAGTGTCCACTAATTTCTTCTTGTCAGACCTCACTTGGTATGTGATTTATGTCTTTGGTGTTCCAAGATTCTAGGCTAATATCCACTTATCAGTGACTGCATACCATGTGTATTCTTCATTATTTCTTTACTTCTACTTCAGTTTTTCTGCTGTATTTTTTTTTTTTTTTTGGTCTCAAGCTTCTAAATAAAAGTGACTGCACATCCATTTTCTGTAGCCAACGGTTTGAGCACTATGTCTGGAGGAAATGTAGACAACCCGGATTTTGTCTCACTTTTATCTTGTGCATTTTCTCCACTTTTTCTATGCTTGAAGAGAACCTGTTTCATGTTCTAACCTAGTTTCTTTATGGAGAGAAATACTAAGAAATGAAAGATTGAAAGAATATAAAACATAAACACAAAATTTTAGTGATATGCTCAATATCACTTAAGATGTTTCTGAAGCTAAATAAATATTTTTATATTTTTATTATTAAAGGATTTTTTATGTTAAGTATGAGAAGAAAGCTTCTGACTTTATAGGTGAGTATTTTTTAAGAGTGGAAGATATTGAACAATTTAGTGTAAATTACTTAAAAATATGTTATCTCATGTAATTATGAAAACAAATTTTGGAGCTGAATATTTTTACTTTTGAAATATATATTAAACAAGTATAGTTTACAGAGTCAGGTATATCACTAACAATTAAAAAATGGGGTGGAGGGGAAGACCCTCTTGGAGGTGGTGGAGGAGGATTGGGATAAGGAACTGTATGGGGGGTTTGGAAGGGGGCAATGGCTGAACTGTAAAAAAAATGAAAGTATTAAAAACCAGTATTTAACTGGGGCCCTTGCTACTAGCCAAATAATAAATATTATCTGCCAAATAATACATAGACAAATAAACAGATAAATTACTGATGATTGAATGATAGATTAACTGAAATAATTTTTTTTGCAGTTGGCAAGAATTTTACTGAGTATTTTTGCATTGATATTCATAAGGGAAATTGGTCTAAGGTTCTCTTTTTTGTTGGATCTTTGTGTGGTTTTGGTATCAGTGAAATTGTGGCTTCATAGAATGAGTTGGGTAATGTTCCTTCTGTTTCTATTTTTTGGAATAGTTTGAAGAGTATTAGCATTAGATTTCCTTTAAATGTCTGATAGAATTCTTCACTAAATCCATCTGGTCTTGTGGTTTTTTTTTTTTTTTTTTTGGATGGGAGACTTTCAATGACCACTTCTATTTCTTTAGGGATTATGGGACCATTTAGATGGTCTATCTGATCCTGATTAAATTTTGATAGTTGGTATCTGTTTAGGCAATTGTCCTTTTCATCCAGATTTTCCAGTTGTGTTGAGTATAGTCTTCTGTAGTAGGATATGATAATTTTTTTGATTTCCTCAGTTTCTGTTGTTATTTTACCTTTCCATTTCTGATTTTGTTAATCTGGCTACTGTCTCTGTGCCCTCTGGTTAGTCTGGCTAAAGGTTTATCTATCTTGTTGATATTATCAAAGAACCAGCTCCTGCATTTGTTAATTCTTTGTATAGTTCTTTTTGTTTCAACTTGGTTGATTTCAGCCCTGAGTTTGATGATTTCCTGCCTTCTACTCCTCTTGGGTATATTAGCTTCTTTTTGTTATAAAGCTTTCAGGTGTTCTTGTAAACTGCTAGTGTATGTTCTCTTCAGCTTCTTTTTGTAGGCACTCAGAGCTATGAGTTTTACTCTTAACACTGATTTCATTGTGTCACATAAATTGGGTTATGCTGTGCCTTCATTTTCATTAAATTCTAAAAAGTTTTTGTTTTCTTTTATTTCTTTTTGACCAAGGTATCATTGAATAGAGCATTGTTCAGCTTCCATGTGTATGTGGGCTTTTTGTTGTTTTGAAGCTATTGAAGACCACCCTTAATCCACAGTGATCTGATGGGAGGCATGGAATTAGTTCAGTCATCTTACATCTGTTGAGGTCTGTTTTGTGAACAATTATATGGATGGTCAATTTTGGGGAAGGTACCATGAGGTGCTGAGAAGAAGGTATTTCTTTAGGATGAAATGTTTTATAGATATCTATTAAATCCATTTGGTCCAAAACTTCTGTTAGTTTTACTGTGATTCTGTTTAGTTTTTGTTTCCCTGATCTATCCATTGAAGAGAGTGGGGGTGTTTATGTCCCCCACAATTAGTGTGTGGGTGTGATGTGTGCTTTAAGTTTTAGTAAGGTTTCCTTTACGAATGAGGGTGCCCTTGTATTTGGGGCACAGATGTTCAAAATTGAGACTTCTTACTGGTAGATTTTCCCTTTGATAAATATAATGTGTCCTTCTGTATCATTTTAGATGACTTTTGGTTCAAAGTCTATTTTATTAGATATTAGAATGGCTACTCCAGCTTGTTTCCTGGGACCATTTGCTTAGAAAACTGTTTTCCAGCCTTTTACTCTGAGGTAGTGTTTGTCTTTGACACTGAGTTTCCTGTATGCAGCAAAATGTTGGGTCTTGTTTACATATCCAGTCTGTTAGCCTATGTCTTTATTGGGGAATTGAGCCCATTGATGTTAAGAGATATTAAGGAATAGTGATTGTTGTTTCCTGCTGTTTTTGATGTAATGTTTATGTTTGTGTGGTTATCCTCTTTTGGGTTTGTTCATGAAGATTACTTTCTTGTGTGTAGTTTCCCTCTCTTTGTTAGTGTTTTCCATTCATTATCCTTTGAAAGGCTGGATGTGTGGAAAGATACAGTGTAAATTTTTTTTTGTCATGAAAAACTTTGGTTTCTCCATTCATGGTAATTGAGAGATTCGCTGGATATAGCAGTATGGCTTGGCATTTGTGTTCCCTTAGGGTATGCATGACGTCTGCAAAAGCTCTTCTGACTTTTCAAAGTCTCTGGTGAGAAATCCAGTGTAATTTTAATAGGTCTGCCTTTATATGTTACTTGACCTTTTTCCCTTACTGCTTTTAATATTCTTTCTTTGTTTAGTACATTTGTTGTTTTAATTATTAGGTGACAGGATGAATTTCTTTTCTGGTCAAATCTATTTGGAGTTCTGTAGGATTCTTGTATGTTCCTGGGCATCTCTTTCTTTAAGTTAGAGATGTTTTCTATAATTTTGTTGAAGAAATTTACTGGCCCTTTAAGTTGGAAGTCTTTACTCTCTTCTATGCCTATAATTCTTAGGTTTGGTCTTCTCATTTTGTCCTGGATTTCCTGGATATTTTAGGTCAGGAGATTTTTGTGTTTTTCATTTTCTTTGACTATTGTATCAATGCTTTCTATGGTATCTTCTGCATCTGAGATTCTCTTTACTATCTCTTGTATTCTGTTGTTGATGATTGGATCCATGACTACCTACTTCTTTCCTAGGTTTTCTATGTCCTGAGTTGTCTCCCTTTGTGATTTATTTATTGTTTCTACATCCTTCTTTAGATCCTGGATGGCTTTGTTTAATTCCTTCACTAGTTTTGTTGTGTTTTCCTTTAGTTCTTCAAGGGCTTTTCCCTGTTTACTTGTGTTCTCCTGTATTTCTTTAAGGGGGTTATTTATTTCTGATTTCTCTCTTTTTTTATTATTTTCTATATTCTTTGTTTACATTCCAAATGATTTTCCCTTTCCTGGTTCCCCCTCCCCTTAAGTCCCATAAGCCCTCTTCCTTCTTCCAGTTTCCCAATCAACCCCCTCCCCCTTCTCTGGGAATCCCCTACAATGCTGCATCAATCCCTTCCAGGACCAGGGCCCTCTCCTTCCTTCTTCTTGGGAACGATTTGATATGTGGGTTGTGTCTTGGGTATTCAGAACTTCTGGACTAATATCTACTTACTAGTGACTGCATTCAATGTGTGTTCTTTTGTGCATGAGTTACCTCACTTAGTATGATATTTTCCAGTTCCAACCATTTGCCTAAGAATTTCATGAATTCATTATTTTTAATTGCTGAGTAGTATTCCATTGTGTAAATATACTACATTTTCTGTATCCATTCCTCCATCAAGGGACATCTAGGTTCTTTTCAGCTTCTGGCTATTATAAATAAGGCTGCTATGAACATAGTGGAGTATGTGTCCTTATTGCATACAGGGGAATCCTCTGTGTATATGTCCAGGAGTGGTATAGCAGGGTCCTCCAGAAGTGTCATGCCCAGTTTTCTGAGGAACCACCAGACTGATTTCCAGAGTGGTTGTATATGCTCAGGAGTGATATGGCTGGGTCCTCCGGAAGTATCGTGTCCACTTTTCTGAGGAAGTATCATGTCCAGTTTTCTGAGGAACCACCAGACTGATTTCCAGAGTAGTTGTACCAGATTGCAGTCCCACCAGCAGTGGAAGAGTGTTCCTCTTTCTCCACATCCTTGCCAACACCTGCTGTCTCCTGAGATTTTAATCTTAGCCCTTCTGACTGGTGTGAGGTGAAATCTCAGGGTTGTTTTGATTTTCATTTCTCTGACTAATGATGTTGTACATTTCTTAAGGTACTTCTCAGCCATCTGAATTTCTTCAATTGAAAATTCTTTGTTTTGCTCTGTACCCCATTTTTAATAGGGTTATTTGGTTCTCTGGGGTCTAACTCCTTGAGTTCTTTATATATATTGGATATTAGCCCCCTGTCAGATGTAGGGTTGGGAATCAGTATCCCAGACCTCAAGCAACACTACAGAGCAGTAGTGTTAAAAACTGTCTGATATTGGTACAATGACAGACAGATCAAAGGAATAGGAATGAAGATCCAGAAATGTACCCACACACCTATGGTCACTTGATCTTTGACAAAGGAGCTGAAAACATCCAGTGGAAAAAAGATCGCCTTTTCAACAAATGGTGCTGTTTCAATTGGAGGTCAACCTGCAGAAGAATGTTAATTGACCCATTCTTATTTCCTTGTACTAAGCTCAACTTCAAGTGGATCAAGGACCTCCACATAAAACCAGACACACTGAACATAATAGAAAAGAAACTGGAAGACCCTTGAAGACATGGGCACAGGGGGAAATTTCCTGAACAGAACACCAATAGCTTATGCTATAAGATCAAGAATTGACAAATGGGACCTCATAAAATTACAAAGTTTCTGTAAGGCAAAGGATACCTTCAAAAGGACAAAATGGCAACCAACAAATTGGGAAAAGATCTTCACCAACCCAACATTTATGTTCTTCTTGAAGCCCTCCATGATGCTCTCCATCAGCATCATGACCTGTGATTTTAAATCCAAATTTTGCTTACCTGGTGTGTTGTTGGGGTATCCAGGACTTGCTGTTGTGAGAGAATTGGGTTAGGATGGTGCCATATTGCCTTGATTTCTATTAGCAACATTCCCATCTTTGCCTTTTGCCATCTGGTTATCTCTGGTTTTAGTTGGGCCTGCTGTCACTGGCTGAAACTTGCCCCTCCTGTGTGCCTGCAGGCCTATCTCAGCAACCCTGGGTGAGCTGCTTTCCCCTGGCACAAATTGCTGTGGTGTGGCCAAGTTCTTGGGTACAGTTGGAGTCCTGGTGCAGTGTGTCCCAAGCAATCCTCTACTCTGGTGAAACCTGCCTACCGATCTGTTGCACGGTCACAGAAGCAAAGATGTTGGCTGAGCCCCACTCTCTTGTAGTTGTATTTGGTTATGTAGCTCTGTGGCCCAGATCAGCTCTGTGTGCAGGCTGTGCTGGCTGTCTCCTCCTAGCTGGCTGCTGGGTTTATAACTGGCTTCCTGAGCAGCTTGGAGATGGCTTGCTGTGGCTGAGGGTGTTTCTGATCTGGAGGTGGAAACCAGAAGGCTCTTGCCAGGGCCTCCGACTGGATCCACCGATCTGCAGGGCTGGTCTCACCTGTCCAGGCTGCCTCCTCCTCGCTGGCTGCTGGGTGCATAAAATAAATTTTTAAAATTGAACTATCAAGAGGTCGAAGATATTATAGTACATAAAAATTGGATTATTTGATCGAAGCTAGATTAGACTACTGTGCAAAATATTCTAGTGATATAATTCTGAATTAACTGGAAAAATTAATTAATTCAAAGTCTCTAAAATGTTTTGCTACTTTTATCTAAGTCTGTGTAAATATACTGTGAAGAACATAAACACACTCAAAATTTAAAATGTGTATGTCACCAGAAAAGCTGAAACCCTTGTAAAAGAAATCTTTTCTTCACTTGTGTTTATTAACTTTCTAAGTGTAGTTTTATTCAAATGTAAACATAGAAGCTATTTGTTGTCAAATTTCATTTAGACAAGAAAAGCAAAAGAAACCACATGACCCTAGAGTGAGACACTTCAAAAGGTTAAAGGTGTGTTTATTCAGTTTTCAAGCATGATTGCTTGAAATCCAAGCTATTTCATAACTTAGGAGATATGCTGAGCTCAGATTCACGAAGGGTATAAATATGTCATTGCATCTTGTATATTAAACTTCACTGCAAATATCTGGACCCCTTTCTCAAAAGTTCATTTTACCATGTAGTATTCTGAGAAAACTATTAAGAATAACTTTTCAGAGACCATTTTTAGCATGCATAACAAGTTGCTCTACTGAGATGCACTTGCTCTCGAGATCAATGTAGAATCTGGATGTAAACATGGGATCATCTTGTCCCAGTATTTTACATATGATGAAATATGTCCACATATGTCCACAATAGACACATATGTCTATTTCATAGCAGAGCCTCAAGAAGAAATAGAGTCCCTGCTTCTGATACACGGCTAGAGACTAAACTGAAGTTTTCCTGTGTTGAAACTTTTATTTGTAAGTAATAAAGTTAAATAAAGTCTTGTGGTATTACCTAATCTTATAAGATTAGTGTCTTTATAAAATAAGACCTGACAGACAAGTTCAGCACTGTTTGGCTAAGGTGGGGAAGTCTTCCAGTTTGAGATGATCCTACATAGGCAAACTCTAAATAAATGGACAAACCAATCAATAAAACAATCTGCAGATATGACACAATGAATCATTCACTCTCTATCAAGACATCAGAACACAGGAAAAGGTGGCAATCTATAAAGTATGGAAAATTGATCAGTGTTGCCCTTCCAGCAGCTCAAATCTGGACTTTATCATATCCACAACTGTGACATGGTATGTTTTGGTTGTTCAAATTGTCTCATCTGCAGTTAGTTGTTGTTGTTGTTTGTAAGGTCAGCTCATACAGATGAGTACATCCTCCTCTATAGTTCCTCAAGATTTCAAGCTCACCTGCACAGAATTGCTAGCAATAAGCTTTGTTCATTGCAACCTGAAGAAAGTGTAAGATGTTCATAGCTAAGTTATCTGTACAACTATTCAGGAAATGCTATTTGAGCATCAAGTATAAGTGAAGCTCTCTATAAACACAAAGTAACTCATACAAAATGAAAAGGAGACAACCTTTTTAAAATAAAGATTATTAAAATTATGTGGCTGTAATAGGTATACTGTGTAGAGCACCCTGCCTAGGCTAATCCCTGTATTTTAGGGAATATTAATGAACCAAAGATGTGTTCTCTTGCCTTGAAAAGTCTCTAGGCCAGGTGTGGTTGTACCTATAGAAATTTTAACCTAGGATATACAAAATGGGCTACTTCATTCCCACTAAATTAATTTCTTTGCAATCTTAAGTGTTTTTATGTGTTTAAAACTATTACTTCACAGGCAGTCTTAGAGTTTTAGTGTCCTACTGTCCAATGTGAAATAAACAAATGTGAAAGAAATGATTTCTTCATTTAGGAGGCCCTTTCCCACAATCAGATGCTATTATTTATATGCCAAGTGGGATCAGAAGAAGGCCTTGGATCTTTGAAAACTGGAGTTACAGATAAGTGTGAGCAGCTATGTGAATGCTAGGCATCAAAGCCAGGTCCTCTGGAAGAGAGCCTAGTGTTATTAACTGATGAGCCATCTCTCCAGCCCCACTATAATTTTAACAAGCAGATAATATTTCAATTAAAAAGAATTTGAAACAAGCAAAAATGTAATGTATTTTTGAATATTTATGACATTCGAATTCTACTTTAAGATTTGGATTTATTTTCTACTAAAGTCTTGTTTTCCTTTCATTCTTTTCAACTGTTGTTCACATAAACATTTTCACAATTAGTTTGATGTGCTTATAATGATAATACCTATACTGATACTGGGCAGCTTTCATGAAAATTTGGCAAAAAAGTAATAAGAACAGGTTACTTAGTGTTAGGTGATCTAAATTATCTATCCACCTCCATCCGTAAGAAGTTCGGTGACCTTGAGTAAGTCAAATAATTTATTAATTTTCTGTATTCTTGTCTATAAAATAAACTGTGCTCATGAGAGTTTGAGAGTTCTTTCATCTCAGAAATTGTATTACACTGTCAGGTTTCATTTTTACTAATTTAGAGACACAGTGGTACTCCTGTGATACAGTAGATTAACCCCTTACTCTTTCTGCCTAATTGTCCTGGGGAATGACAAGAGCTGGGTAGGATAAAGGTGTATAATTGAGACTGCTATGTGGAGACACAAAACAGCTCAATGCTCTGGGTTTGTTTGTACCATCTGTTAAATTTACTGCCCAGATGTTCTTCAGAGTTTTCAGGACTAGACCTCAGACTTTGGGATTCTAGTGACCTTCAGTATGTATTAATCATATGTTTCTCAGAACAATATTTTTCTAAATGCTCATATCAAATGCACAGACATCCATATAGACAAACACTTAAGATACATAAAATAATAAAACAAAATGATTTGGACCTATAATGAACATCCTTTCAAATAACTCCTACTATATATATATATTATTATATATATTATGTAATATATATATATATACTATACTATATATAATATATACTATATTATAGTATATAATAATACTATTATAGTAGATAATAATATATATTATATACTTATATATATTATATATATTTATATATATAGTATTTATATATAAATAACATTTAATGTTGACTTATAACTCTACAGTGCAATTTGATTATGTGAATTTCATTTTCATCTTTACAGCTAACATAGTACTGCCACCATTGCAGGCTCCTCTGCCTTTTCTCCAAGAATCAATGGACTGTAACTAACAGAATCTGAACAGATACAGATGCTGTGGACAAGCACATGATGATATTAATGTCCTAAGGTTGCTCTTCCCCTGTCCCTTCAAAGTGAATAAATATAATGTAATATCACATATTTTCTCAGGATATAAGAAATCCAAAAAAACCCCTTTAATTTGTGATCTCTTTCTAATTTCAGCCTTTAAAGCCATCCCTTTGTTATGCTTAAGAATTATTGAAGTGATAAGTGGTAAGAAATTCTTACTTACTAGTCCCTGCTGTACTATACAGATCATTAAGGGTAGGTGTTTCAGTTGTTACCCAAAGCAATGTTTGTCATTGTGCCAACAAATTCTGTCCCAACTTGTTTTTTCACACAAGCACAGTAACAGGAGCCCCTTCTTTAAGTAACATAGCAAAAGAAAAACATTTGCCAGCCCCTAGTCATAGCCCTATATTTTTGCTGTGCAGATGTGATCAGAGGTAATTTACTGTTTCTTTAGAGACAGTCCTTACAGCAGTTGTGAAGTGTTGCGTGCTCTGTAAGGTCCTCTGTAGACCTTTGCTATCGCTGCTGCACCTTTGAAAACAGCATTCACTTTGAAGCAGGTAAGTGTATGGCACATGTGTCATCTATAAGTACATCTTCTCTAGGAAATTTCACTTGAAGCTCTGTGGCTTTTCTTTGACTTCAAATGCTTTGTAGCACACTATGAATGTAAGTCCAGATATTAATGTATTTAATATGTAATCTGTCACCAACATATATTGTTATATTATTGGCATAGTCTCTGGTACATACTTACTTTATTAAATGAGAGGATAAGTTCTTTAAGTGGTGGCTGAGGCCCTGGCAAATTCGGTTAGGAAAACATGAGAAATATGCATAAACTCTATTTTATTTCTCCCTCTATAATAACTTTAAAAGTAGAATTAACCACTTCCTTTTGTGTGGCACTGATCTCCCTTCACCCAATAAAAGTATATCATATATGCTGCTAAATTCCCTCGATGGTTAGCATTCAAAAGCACTCAAATTTTGTTTGAATGTGTTAATTTTGCTTATTGAGGAAAGTAAACACAAAGAAAGGCAACAGGAGCAGAGATGGGTAAAGGGAGAAAGTAGTAAAGAGGAAAAAGTGGAGAAACATAGCAATCAGGAAAGCAATGGGCAGACAGCATTATATAACCTTGTGTCCAGAGTCTTCTCTGAATGCAATTTAATGGCTCTGGACTGGATAGGAAGTTTGACAGAAAAGATGAGGTTCCCAGACTTTCTATGGCTCTGCTTTAATGTCTTGACCAGGGTAGTGCGGACATATCCCTGCTACTTGCACTCCTCCTGAACTGAAGTAGTGAGCAAAAAACCCAAAAGCTCATTTGATCCCATAAATCAATTATTTCTTTAAAAAAGACACTTTATATGGGCATCAGACCTCAGGTACAGGTACATACTTCAGCTTTGAAGCTACTACGAACAGCATCATCCATACAGGCAGTAAGCTCCAGCCTGGTGAAGGACACCTATTCACAAGACAGTCACACAAAGCCAGATTGTCAGTGTAGTGTGAGCTATGAAGAAAAAAAGATGATTCTTGGTGAAAAGAAAGACTACTCTAGGTGTGAAGGAAAGTTAAATTACCATGTGTGCAGGGTTGGAGGAAGACTCTTCCTACTGCCCATTTGCAGTAGTTATCACCTTCAAGTCCTTTCAAACTGTAGTCTCCGTATCTGAAGGTCCATCAAAGAGAGAGAGGAGTAGAATGGTGTTACAGAAAGGAACTGCAGAAAGGCTGCCATTTGAATTGGTTACTTCATTCTGCATACTAACAACTCAAGCAGAGTTTCAGTTGTTTTATTAATCTTCATAAAGTAAAAATGCATTATGTAGTTGTTTTGCACTTGATTTTATTTACTATATAATTATCAGTATCCCATGTTACACAAACTAAAGGTTTTCAGCATTAGTTTAAAGAGTTAAAAATTGGTCTTTACACCTGCCACAAACTCTTCCATATTTCAATTATTGGACATAAATATTAAAAAGATATTTTATTTTTAGAACCTGTACTTAAATAGCTAATATAAATTGTACTGGTAATAAATATGCTAAATGGAACTGAATAGAACTGAGTTACATTATAGCTATGCAATGGCCTATCAGTGTAATTTGGAGCAACTCAAACCAATGAGATAGTTTCTTTTCTTCACCTATCATATACAGGATAGCAATCGTATTATCATAGGTTGTCCAGAGACTTAACAATAAAGGGCAGATAACCCACATGAAAAGACATCAGCAATATAATAAATAGTTGATAGCTCTCATTTCCATTACAAATGTTCTGTCATATCTAAGACTTTTAAGGTGTATTGTTCAACATCCTTCAAAAATATCATATGAATTACTTTTATCAGCCATGAGTGAGACAGCCCAAGGCAATAGGGTTTTATTTCACCATCATTGCCTCAGAGAAAATCAACAAAGTTCTAGCTCAACACTACAGCAGAAGGAGACAGTGGTCTGTGTCACTCTTTCTATCCATTTACACTACTGCATTCTGCACCAACACATGCACTCTTGAATCTGGATTTCAGAGATTTTGTGGAGTGTCAAGCTGATAGAATCTGCTTTCTTTGTGCTTAAAGTATTGCTTGTTTTTTTATTTTTTATTTTATTTTTATTACAAATATACTATATTTACATTTCATTTCCCCTTTTCTGGTTCGCTGCCCCACCAAAGGTTCCCACATGCCCTTTTCCCTCTCCATGTTCCCTCATCCACCCCTTCCCACTTCCCTGTTCTGGTATTCCCTTACACTGATGCTTTGAGCCTTTCCAGAACCAGGGTCTACTCCTTCCTTCTTGTCGGATATCATTTGGTGTCTTTGGTGTCCCAAGATTCTAGGCTAATATCCACTTATCAGTGAGTGCATACCATGGGTATTCTTTTGAGACTGGGTTACCTCACTTAGTATGATGTTCTCCAGCTCCATCCATTTCTCTAAGAATTTCATGAATTCATTGTTTCTAATGGCTGAATAGTACTCCATTGTGTATATATACCACATTTTTATACCCATCCTTCTGTTGAGGGACATCTGGGTTCTTTCTAGCTTCTGGCTATTATAAATAAGGCTGCTATGAACATAGTGGAGCATGTATCCTTATTGCATGCTGGGGAATCTTCTGGGTATATGCCCAGGAGTGGTATGGCTGGGTCCTCCGGAAGTATCGTGTCCAGTTTTCTTAGGAACCGCCAGACTGATTTCCAGAGTGGTTGTACCAGCTTGCAGTCCCACCAGCAGTGGAAGAGTGTTTCTCTTTCTCCACATCCTCACCAACACCTGCTGTCTCCTGAGTTTTTAATCTTAGCCATTCTGACGGGTGTGAGGTGAAATCTCAGGGTTGTTTTGATTTGCATTTCTCTAATGATTAATGATGTTGAACATTTTTTAAGGTGTTTCTCAGCCATCCAAATTTCTTCAGGTGAAAAGTATTTGTTTAAAAAAAAAAGTATTGCTTGGGGATGATCATTCTCTCTCACTGTAGGAACACTCTTTTATTAATCATTTTATTTGTTTACATTTCAAATGATATCCCCCCTTCCTGGTTACCCCTCTACAAGCCTGCCATCACACCTCCCTATGCCCCCTCCCCTTTGGCTCTATCAGGGTGCTCCTCCACCCTGCCTCATCCCTACAGCATTTCCTACCCTGGCGCATCAAACCTCCACAGGATGTGGAGGCCTCCCCTCCTAATGATGTCAGATAAGGGCATCCTCTGCTACATATATCTGGAGCAATGGATTCCTCTGCGCACACTCTTTGGCTGGTGGCTTAGTCTCTGGGAGCTCTGGGATAGTTGATATTGTTCTTCCTGTGGGGTTGCAATCCTCTTCAGTTTCTTCAGTTCTTCCTCTAGCTCTTCCATTGGGGTCCTGAGCTCAGTCAGAAGGCTGGCTGTGTTTGCATCTGTATTGGTCAGGTACTGGTAGAATCTCTCTAGGAACAGCTGAACCAGGCTCTTGTCATTAAGCACTTCTTGGTATCAGCAATAATGTCAGGATTTTGTGTCCGAGGAGAGAGGGAAGTGAGTATGGTCAGGAAATTGAATAAAAATATGTAGCAGCGGGGCGGGGGGTGGGGTGGGGTATGATGAACTGGCAGTAGCCACTTGAAAGTTCCAGACTCCAGGAAAGTGGGAGGCTCCCAGGACCCAATGAGAATGACTTTAGCTGAAATGTACAACAAAGGGAACATAGACCCTATAAAGGCCACCTAGAGTAGAGAGGCATGGCCCCCCCTTGAGGGATAGGGATACTCACCCATCTCAAAATTTTTAACCCAGAAATGTTCCTGTCCATAGGAAAGACAGGGACAAAAAATGGAACAGAGACAGAAGGAAAGACCATCCAGTGACCACCCCACTTAGGGATCAATCTCATCTACAGGAGCATTCTTTTTTTTGAATATTCAGCTTATATTATGAACAAACACAGTACACTTGACATAAGGCATAAACCTGTCATAGGGAATAAATATGCAAAAGATATGTAAATCCCTGTACATAGAATATGGAAAACAGTGCAGATACAAAAAATGAAGTCTGAATTGTAACAGCATAAATGTCCAAATAGCCCTGCTTCCTTGCTAGATGTGGTCATATGGACATCACTCATAGGTATGGCCTATATTCAACTTAAACTTCCCTGTGGCCATTGCTTGTAGGGCTTTCTTCATTTCCCAGAGTCTTTAACAGTCTTTAACCAATCTCTCTGTCTCTGCTGTTCTCTCTCTCTCTCTCTCTCTCTCTCTCTCTCTCTCTCTCTCTCACACACACACACACACACACACACAAACACACACATATGTGTATATATTCTTCCCTCTCTATCTCCCTCTCCCGCCTCTCTCCTCTCCTCTCTCCCTTCTCTCTTCTCTTCTGTCTCCTCTGTCCTGTCTCTGTCTCTCTATCTCTTTTTAACACTTTTTTTAAAAAGCACATCCACAGACAGCCCTGGGCTTAGTTGTGTAAAAATTCAAATATAAATTTTTTTTGACAAAAAGTTTTATCTTGCAGGAAACCTCAGTATAGTAGTTTATAACCTGTATTTTACCATTTCCTTGGGAATTTGCATACAATCCTGTTGTTTCATTTAATCATCCAAAGTGAAACTAGACAAAAGGTTAGAGGACACCAAACATTGAGTCCTAATGCAAGTTGTACTCAGGCTGAACACGAAGATGCTCTGAATCTAATCTGGGTCCATCTGCTGGTGACTACTTGTACACTCCTGAGCCCAGCATTCAGCTTTTCTAGGCCTAAAAATATCTGTAAACATTCTCTAAGGCTTCGGAATGTTTCTGGTGCTTTGAAATGTCTATAATACTGTTACTCAGACAGGCAGACCTCAGAAAAGAGGTCAGCTATGTCTACTTCTTTGAAAATACTCACCTATGTACCCCATACTTCCTTATCTGGGGCTCCTCTTTAATTCTGTTTTTGCCTCTAAGGAAGGCATCTTTATGAGTATTTAGGGGGCAATAGCTTCTCCATATTTTTAACATAGAAAATCAATCACAACCCTACTCCCATCAGAATTTAGCGTACACGCTACCCACAGCTGCAAGGCTCTCATATTCTCAGCAAGCTAGGCCTGCTTTCAGTAGAACAAAATGGGACATAGAGATTTAGGGCACAAAAGCAGAGCAGAAAGACTCAGTCATTGGACAGATAGGATGTGTCCCCCCTTCTATTTTTATTTTCTTTTTTCTTTTATTTTAAATGATTTTAGTGATACATTACATTGTATGTATATATACTTACATTGTATGTATACATGCATACATATACTGTATGATGTCCAGGTTCTCACATGAGTCTTGACATTACTTTATGACTATGGTTTATAATCATAATATATGCTTGTTTTATATATCAAATATTTTCATTTTTTTAATTGGATATATTCTATATTTACATTTCATTTCCCTTTTTTGGTTCCCCACCCCCAAAGGTCCCACATACCCTTTTCCCTCCCCCTGCTCCCTCATCCACCCCTTCCCACTTCCCCGTTCTTCAAAGCAATAAATATAGAATAATAAAAAGGCAACCATGGAAAAGAAGTGAGGTAGGTCAATCCAGCAAAACTTTTGTGTAATTCATTGTCACTTACAGACATTCATTCATATATAAATAGAAAAAACTAATTTATATTCAACCAAATGCAAAGGATTCCCAGATTACTGAATAGATTATGAGTTGGAAAGTTAAGGGAGATTTCACAAGTGCTATGTAGAATTGGTATTATCTTCACAAGTCTATTCTATACTACATATGAGTGTATATATGTATGTATATGAGAAGGTTTGAGAACAAGTGACAAGTAAAACAAAGCTGGTAAGGAAGGTAGAGAGGGCAAGAGACCTGTCTCCACACATGGAAGCACTTATTCACAGGCCTAATTCAATCCCATATCCCACAAGGTATCAAGAAAGAATTGACTCCTGAAAATTGCCCTCTGACCCCAACATTTAAGTACTGAATACACCCACATATGCACACACACACACACACACACACACACACACACGCACACATGCATACACACATACACACTCACACACAGACACACAATAAATGAATACATAGAGAAATACTTTTAAAGACAATCAAGGAAGTATCTCAAATCTGTAATCTCAACTGGTTAGAGCTGAAGCAGAAGTGTGAACTAGATTGAGCTTAGTTGTATGTTTGGCAGACAGAATGGGCCCTGTTAAGTTATATTGTTGTTGTTGTTGTTGTAATTTCAGTATATATGTAAAAGCATACACTGACATGTTCATATAATCTTTTCACAGTAAACTACTGTGAGCTTCAACTAATAGTTGTAATTTTGCAATCATTGGTTTTACCATTGGTATTATCAGATATTAAATGAAGTATTCAAGTTCTTAGAAAGGGAAAAGTTAGTAATTTAAGAAGCCTATAAAATCATAATTTGCAATGTTTTCCAAAACTTCAAATAAGCAGAAACAGTCAACCTTTGGGGGGAAAAAAAACTCAGTTAACCATTCTGGAGACATATTTATCCCTTGTACTGACTGTTTCTCTTTCCCAGTTAAGTCAATGGAACTACTCAATTGCCTAAATGACCAATTTGGTAGCATTTTTCTATTGTTTTTAATAACAGCACTACACCTTGATTGTGGCCACCAGAAAGATCAGTTCCATGTCAACTTTAAGCTCTAATGTTGACAGTAAAGGAATTGGGTTGTGAATTCATCCCATCCCCAGACTCTGTTTTGGGAATGAGTTATGATGAGCTGCAGAAACAGTGGAAAATGGAATCATGAAGAAATGGAATGTTTTTCTCAAGGTCAGGTGCAGACAAGCCAAAAATCAGCAAACTGGTGTCCTCTGTGGGTATGCTGCAGATTTTGCCTCATAAAAAGGACTATGCTAATTCCA
Source organism: Apodemus agrarius (assembly GCA_964023405.1). Taxonomy (NCBI): domain Eukaryota; kingdom Metazoa; phylum Chordata; class Mammalia; order Rodentia; family Muridae; genus Apodemus; species Apodemus agrarius. Next base: position 78,545,186 of record OZ030011.1, read on the forward strand.
TAGCATGCAACTTCTTCCTTAATTTCGATCACCATAATTGAGTGAACAAAGCAGAGAAGAATGTTTTTTCCCTCTCCTCTGGTTTATTCATTGGTCCCCAACAGGGGTGTTAATTGATGTTTCATCAAATCTTCATATCCTTCCTGGAGATTATAAGAATAACAGTTCCTCTCCTCCATCTGTAAGAAATGTGCGTCAGAACCTCTGAGAGCTATCTGGACTTGATTTCAAAATTTATTAAACTCTTTCATCTTCAAGCTACTTTTACCATCTGACTTTTTTTTATCCTTTAATTCTTTTTTACAGTCCAGACTTTATACAACTCCTGGTCTGTGCCCTGACCACTCCCCACCCCTTATCTCCCCTGTCCCAGACTCCAAGAGGATGCCTTCTCTTGCTTCCCCACTCCCTGGTGTCTTACATCTCTTGAGGGATAGGTACATCTTCTCTCACTGAGGCCAGGCTAGGCCTCTGCTGTATATGTGTCGAGGGCCTCATATCAGCTGATAAGCGCTGCCTGGTTGGTGGCTCAGTGTCCAAGAGATCTCAGAAGTCCAGGTCAGTTGAGACTGCTGGTCTTCCCTTGGGGCTGCACTCCTTGGCTTCTTCCACCTTTTCTACAAGGCAACCACAGGATTAGTACATTGGTTGGATGCTAGTATCTGCATCTGCCTCTTGAGCTGCTTGTTGGGCTTCTCTGAGGGCAACCATGCTAGGCTCCTGTTTGTAAGCCTCAGCATCAGGAACAGTCTCAGGGACCCTGGCTTCCCCTTTGAGCTGGTCACCAGTTTGGGCCTCTCAGTGGACATTTAAGTAATATCCCCCAGTGGGGGCACTGTGTTTAAATTACATGTGAAGAGAGAGAGAGAGAGAGAGAGAGAGAGAGAGAGAGAGAGAGAGAGAAAGAGAGAGAGAGAGCCTCTCTTGACCTCAAGAAGAAGTTATGCTCTCAAGATAGGCAACCCTGTAGGAGGACCCAGAAGTCTCAATTATCCTGGACTCCCAAGATCTCTCAAAAACTGGACCACCAACCAGGCAGCATACAGCCGCTGATATGAGACCCTCCAACACATATACAGCAGAAGACTACCGGGTCTGGGTTCAGTCAGAGAAGATGCACCCAACCCTCAAGAGACTGGAGACCCCAGGGAGTTTAGAGTTGTGGTAGGGAGGTGGTGGAGGGGTGGGGACATCCTTGTGGAGACAGACAGGGGGACCAGGAGGAGGTATGGAATGTGGAACAGTCAGAGGGTGGACTGGGAGGGGAATAAAATCTGGAGTGTATGAAAGAAAGAAAGAAAGAAAGAAAGAAAGAAAGAAAGAAAGAAAGAAAGAAAGAAAGAAGGAAGGAAGGAAGGAAGGAAGGAAGGAAGGAAGGAAGGAAGGAAGGAAGAAATTTTAAAAAAAAGTTTCAAGTGACAATAAAAGTGTCATTAAGAAGGAGACAAAAAAAAAAGAAGCCTAACTTTCTTAGAAATGGACACTGCAGGCCCAGATATTACTCTAAACACACCACAGCTGACATGTTTTTCTGGGATGTCCCATACAGTGCCTTCTCCTGAGTGAATGGAGTAATCCCGTTCAATTCCTTGTCTAGTAATGGGCAATGTGAACATAGCTGGGGGTGTTTTTATGGGCAAACTGATTACCAACCCTGCTTTTCCAAGAGCCAGAGCTCTAGTAGACATTAAATAAGAACCTTCACTGAGAGAATTCTAGAAAGTGATAAGGAAGAGTGGTATTTTTAAAAGATATGGACGATTAAGATCAGATAAGGATTGAGTTTTGAGTTAGGCCCACCCACCTGACTCTTTCCAAGTATCTCCTTCCCAAAGCACAGAAGATGTCGATCTGATTAAGCAATTTATCATTAGAGAGGAATACTTGTAAAGAACGGAGTAAGATGACCTGTTTCAATGTGGCTTCTATCTCCTATCCTGACAGAAGGAAGAGAGCTTTTTCCTGATTTTTTTTTTCGTTTGAGAACCTAGACAGCTTTCCAGAGATAAAGCTCATAGGAATATATGACTCTCCTTTGCACCATCGCTGTAGTGTGTCTCTGACTTGGACACATTAAGTGATTCTTTTTCTTTTTTTTCCCCAAAGGTGATAGCTTTGAAGAAGTTTGTAGTCTTAGATTTTGCCCTAGTAAGGTCATGGTTTTCTGTATCCTCTGATGCTATGAATGTGACCTCACTTCCTTCACAGGGACAAGAAGAATTGGTGTTTTTTCTTGGCTTATTTTAAGGCACTTTGCTAACTTTGAAGTTCCTCATATACTGTGCTGAATACCCAAAGACTTTACCAGCATATTAAAACCCCATCAGTTCTTACTAGCTCTGTACCTTGTTACAAACTGACATGTTTTATAAAATGTATCTCAATAGGATATTAAAACTCCGTCACATAAAATTGTACTTACATTAGAAATATATATTTTCTAGATAGAATTCTCAGGACAATTTACCAGCTTCTTAATCAAGTTCAATACTTTCCAGCTGGAACTGCCTCTTAGAAAAAAACATTACCATTAATGAAATAATTAAAAACTAGTGAATATTTTATACCCTTTTATTGCCCAAGAAAAACATTTTGGCATGCCAGCAGACATTTTCTAAAAATACCATCCAACTTCTGATCTAATCAATACAGCTCACAACATCTATATGCACATGAATAATTCACCGTTCAGATTCATGGCCTGGCTTTATGATTTAAAAGCAAATTCCTTTTCCCCAAAGAATTCCTATTTCTCTTAGATCTACTTTGTCCTAAGATAAAGTTTCAAAAGTTTAAAAACTATTCTCCGTTCCAGCCCATTTCACTCTATGGTGCTCAAGGGCAAATGCTGAAAGGTAAAATGAAATTGATGTTAACCCAATATTTAGCATGTTACCTGACATATGCCCACAATTTTCATAAAATAAAGTGGAGAAATAAAAGATTTGGGCCACTAATTTAGACATGATGCTCATTACTGCTAACGTGTTATAATTACAGTAGGCATAACTTTAAAGATAATTTGGTTTAGAACTGACCCAATTTCATATCATAAATTAAATTTGACTTCTTATGCCTATACAAAGCAAACAGTCTTGGAAAACATTGCAAATTGTGATGTTTCTATTTAATGCCTAGTCTAGTTCACCGAGAACACACCCATTACATGATACTTAGAAGTAGTAACAATTCCAGTGACATTCTCAACCCTCTTAATTTTAGAAATTAAGTTCACATTAAACTCACCTGCCTGATAACATGTAAGTAAAGTGTACTTCAGCCTGACTCCATTGTTTGTTAAAGCAGTAATTCCATTTCCGGTGTTTGAACCCTGAATAAATCTGGCATCAATTTTCCTAGAAGTAGTGCTGCATGCATGGTATTTTAAAAAATACCTTAAACACATTTGTAAAAACAATAGATTTCTCAGCAATATCCTCGGTTAAAGAATTCTCTATCTTTATTTAATGCTGGGGTTTTCACCCTGCATAGATCTACCATTCAGAAGCAAAAATGGTAGCCCCTTGCCTAGAGTTAGAGTTTTATAAATCTAACAAGCTTGATGCTGATGCTTCTGTTCCACAGATGTTTTCATCTGAGTGATAGAATTTGTGACATGTAAGATACTAGCCAAAATTTCAGAAGAAACACACACATACACAAACACATATGCATTCACTCACACACAAACACAAACACACATGCACATATACATGCATATACACAAACATATGGGCATGTATATACACAGACACACAGACACACACACACACACACACACACACACACACACACACACACATCCACACAGAGTACCTAATGAGAGCCTCCTTTTTCCCTACATAGATATAGTTCTATTTCATAAAGAAATAGAAGTCACATCTTTCAGAGATCTCAGACATGCTACCACAAGACAATAACATTCTGAATATTCAATAAACCCTAAAGATATGGGGAAAATAGAAAGTGATCTACCACTTACAAATATATAGAAAGGTGTCTAACATCTGTGTAGCTCTTGTCCTCTCATTTTTCATTTCCCTTGGTTTGTCTCACTAGATTATCAAATATTCTGTGAGATTAAGAGTTCTGTGTTTATCATCATAACACTTTTAAAGAAAATATCAGAAATACTAAGATCTCCTCTACTTTCATCTTGTTTCTGTGAGACTAGACAGTGCTCCCCAACTCTGTAAAGCAAAATGAGGACAGAGTGATTTATTTTCCCTTATATGCTCTCAAAGTTTATCCAAAAATGGAAAATGGGGAAAACTTCAGGCTGCAAGCCATTGTTATGAAGGTGACTTTATTTTGATGAAAGTCACAAATAGACAGAATATATTAGGTCTGTGCTGAACTGTCGGACACCTCGTCTTCCCATCAGCTCTGGTCCCGGTGGCACAGAGTTGAATGGTGGGAGATATCAGTAGCTTCAATTCTCATTAAATTTTTGGCCACAAGCCACTGAGCTAAATTCAATAAGCTAAAGCCTTGGAATTTGCACTAGCTCTTTAAACAAAGCCTGTGTCCTGGACAATAGAACCTACAGTACAGTTTGCTCTCCTAACTGTGGGCGGTTCATGGGGAGTTCATGGAGAAGAAATTAATTGAGCTTTTTATTGTTCTTCTCTCGTTTCCTATCCCTAATGTATCACTAGCTTTTATAGACTTCGAATGATACTGTCTTTCACTTGGTGAAATTTAATTCAATTAGAATTTACAAAACAGCACAGAACATTGTATTAGAAGTCAAATTTAATAAGAAAAATTATAACAGCATAAATTGCTCATTAGTTTCTGTCCTTTAGGAGCTGTTATTCAGGCTAATATAAGGAAGATCCTGGTCACTTCTCTTCATGAGACCTAACTGATAATAATTTCCATTCCATATCTTTCTTAAGCTTCTGTTTCTAATACAAGGAAGAGTGGCATAGTTAAGAGTTACAGGAATTACCCCTGGAGATATGTGTATATATGAATGTATGTACATATGCACAACTCTTGGATAATCAAACTCTTGGATATAATTTGTCCCTTCTTCAGAAAGCTTGTTTATCAAGGTTACTAGAATATTCATCACAAGCACTTAAGAGAGGGCCTGGTACAAGTGGCTAGGATAAATGATGCATGGAGAGGGGACCAAACTCAGACTGAGAAACCTACTGGGACTTCTTTGAAGGGTTGGTTGTAATAGATAAATGGATGCTATATTGGTGACTCTGGCATTTTACAAATAGATGTAACTCACAGAAATCCAGATATTGCCATTTATAGTGGCTTTTCTATTATCTTTTTAAATAAAGTATAATGTGGCCCTGCTCTACTAACTCTATGCAGAAGAAATGTACCAAGCACAATCTTGACCGCTCAAAGGATATTCCTACATTCTGGACTGTGCTATTCAGAATTGTTTATGCTAAGTTAGAAAGGATATCACATTCTTCAAGGGAGAAACACATGCTTATATTTGTAGGCTTTGAAGTCAGGTCTTTAATAAGAACCTTAACTTTTTACTCCTCAGTTCTATCGTACATAAATGCCCCATGCAGGGTATTTGGGGTTATAGATATGAAGTTGTTTTATACTTATTCCTGTGTAAATGTCTAGATAAACACCAATATTATCATATAGTTCATCACCATTTTTACAGCAGAGCATGTCACTAAAACTAGGTATGCCTTCTGGAACCATCCATGGGTCTAAGGAAGTGACCAACAATAGAAAATTATCTAGTAATAGAAAACATTTTGATGGACAGGCAAAGCAAACTGGAAGGTACCTAAGACATAATCTGATCCAGTATAAACAAATGCAATTCAAAACCTGACTTGCAGAACCAAAACCACACCCCTAGCATCTCCTTGGCCTCCCAACTTTGTACCATCCAGACTAGGCAAAGGCATGTTTCACTGGGCCAAAGTGGTGGCAGATAACAGGATGTGTGCGACTAAAGAGGCAAGCCCAGTCTGCATGAAATTCTCTGAATATTTTGACAAATCGGCTCTTCTTCCAGTGGCTGTTATCCTGTTGACTCGCCATTTTTACCCTGTGAAAAGGACACCTAGGCCTTCTGCTAAGAGATTTCCCTCAAAACTCTGACCACTTAGGTAGGTTTACTTTGCCTACAATATAAGACAGAGTGTTCTGCAGTTACCTTCAACGTGTATCAGGTATTAAATAAAGCATGCTGCAATGTTCCCAATTCAAACCTTGTTCTTAATAGACTTCACTCTGGTTTCCATAAACATTTATTTATCATGGAGATTATAAAGCAGGCCCCTCAGAAGATACCATCTTTGATTCAATAAGGTACATTTGGGAGAGTTTCAAGAACAAAATGATAAGAGACATGGCCAGGAGGCAGGATTCTTTTGGCAGCACAGAACAGGAGGAGATGGGGCAGTCAAAGCCTGAGTTGGAAGTACAATGTGTAGCCCTTCTCACATCCCCATGAAAGCTCCACATAAATCAGCAACTTGTATCTTCCTTGACTTCAGCAGCCCTGTTAAAGATGAGGCAGCAGGGGAGAAGAACACACATGTTCTGCTCTTGGTATCACATTAACTGACTGGATGAGTTAAGGAGCCTAATGTAGGCAGTTCTGAAAGGCTACACAGGCATGAAAGCAAACATGGTACATGACCACAGCCTTACACATATAGACAATTTTTAGGGGAAGTTCCACAAACAGTTTAGAAAGAAGTCCGGGACCCTATGGACTGCTGAGAGTACGGGATCCCAAGATAAGATTCTCATGCTTTCTTTTTAAGAAGTATACCCTGATCCTGAAAACACACACATACACACACACACATACAGCACAAAATCACATATGTACCCATATGAATACACAGATACATACACTTATGCACAAACATATAGACACATATACACACACAAACATATAAACAGACACACACATACACATACACACACACACACACACACACACACACACACACACACACATCCCTGAACTGGAACAGAAAGAACACCCAATGTCATTTTTTCTATTATGTTATTTCTCACCTTACTCCATAGTAGCATTTAACCCTAAAATTTTCTTCTGCTATTAATATTGCTACATGCAAACATTTCTGTTACTATCTTGACTAAATCAGAGTACTGGAATTGAAATATTAGTGAATATTGATTTGATGAAGAATCAAATGTATCATTAGGTTTTTGATCTTGGATCAAGAGCACCTTTTGCAAGATACTGCTTTCTACAGGACAGAAAGTCACCAATTGCTTGTTGTTGGTGGAGGAGGAAAAGAAGAGGGTGTATTGAAAAGAGGGTGAATGAGTCAGTCCACCTACATATCTCTGCAGTGCTGGAAATAGTACCTTCCACAACCAAGGGTCAGACTGGCACAGATTCTGCAAAATGTTTTTTAAGCTTTTCTAAAGCTTCCCAGTCACTCCAAACAGTGCCTTTTCTTACCATCTTTTGGCAAGAAGCTTGATGGCTATTGTCGCTGTTTCCTTAGTCCTTTCATGACTTCTGCTTAGCGATAACCTTATTGTGATTATTTCCACTGCTTACATTGTAGAAGCAATGTACTTCTCCTGAATGCTAAACAGCAGCAAACACTGGGCTGATTATAGTCTTAGAATTTGGATTCAGGTTTATCTGCTTCTATTCTGAGAGGAATAAATCGTTTTCTCTCCTGAAAACGTAGGACCGTCCATATTTCACTGATGGTTACACATATGGAACACTTCACCCTTATCTGTCTTTTCCATCAAAAGAACACAGGGCAGGTTGTTTATTAATAAAAATGTGTTTATTCTACAACTGGTAGGCTGACAGGCAGGAGTATTGATTGGTATTTATGCATCGTTTCCTCAGATGCTGTCATTGTTGATAGGAAAGAAATACAGAAGGAGGAAGGTCAGGCAGAAGAGAAGATGTCAACGCCAGTAGTCCATTCTGCTCAGCAGCCTCGAGGACAGCGAAAGTATAGACTGTAATAGCCTAGTCTGGAACATATTTTAAAACGAACTTTTTTCAAGGTCAGCATCTTAACCTGGAATTTGTACCAGGCTTAAGAATCCCTCACACCTCAAAAATTATCTCTGCTTCTGGACCCCTGAATTAATGTTAGCTTTATTTGGCAAAGCAGGAAGAAATGGTCCTTGAAGTTGGGTTTTTAAGATGGTGGAATAAGGGCTGGGAATATAGTGCATATAGAGCTGTGGGATTCAAACCTCTTTAAAACAGCAACTGCATAACAACAATAACTACTACTACTACAAATACAAATGATTTTGCATTGGAAAATTAATCTGGGATATCCATGTGGGTCTTTAATGGGCCTCTGGACACGCTCATTTGGAGTTATATTGATTGAGGTGGGTGACCAACACATAGTGTGTAGAACTATTCTTTGGCTGAGTCCCTGAGCTATATAAATGGAAAAAGAGAATTGAGCATCAGTACATAGTCAGTGCTTTGTTCCTGACTATGGAACAAAGTGAACATCTCCATCAAGGCCCTGTTCTGTGACTTCCCAGAACAATGGCATGTAACCTGAACTGCAAGCTAGATTAAACCTGTTCCCTTGTCAGAGTAAAACAGCAACAGAGGAGAAAAAAACAACTAAGTTTCTAAATAATCATTGGCATATCTACAAGCTGACAGATTTTACACACACACACACACACACACACACACACACACACACACACACCATGGAGAAAGTGGAGGAATGTTTGTGTCCCAGGAAGGCAGAAAGGGTGAGAAGCTTATGGAGGGAAAATGGCTTTAGAGATACCCTGCCATTAGCTTGATGATGATGATTTTGAACCTCTGGCCTCCAGCCTGTTAGAGAAGAACTTACAATAGCAAATATTAAGTCCCTCTGTTCCATGGTAATCTTCTCTAGCACTCATACAAGAAAACAAAGAATTTTTGATGATTATAACTGGTTTGTTAATAAGTCTTCTAGTTGTTCTGATGAACTACCTAAAAGAAACAACTTACATTGAGGGGATACAATCCTTCACAGCAGGGAAACACACAGTGTGAGGTTGCTAGTCATGCTACATCTGCACCCAGACAACAGAGTGAAAAGAAATTGCAGTCTGCCTATAAAACCACAAGGCTTACTCCCTTGTTACCCACTCCCCACAGCAAGGTTCTATCTCTTAAAGGTCCATGATCTTCCCAAACAGGACCACCATGTGGGGACCAAGTTTTTAAGCCCTGTTGGTGATGTCTCACATTCAAACCTCAACAGTTATACATTTCAGACAGCCAATATTCTAGCTACTAGTTTTTAAATATAGAAATTCTTGAAGGAATACTTTAACTAGTTTTATGTCCAGAGAAATAAACTATGGCAGATTCAGGACATCCCTACACATTGCTTGCCACACATACACATGCACAACCCCAATAATAAACAGTGATCCACACCTAAACTGTATGTAAGTCATAGTCAGTGGTCCTAACATTGCTAAGATGCAAAGTCTACAGTTCCGAGTTTATTTCTAGTGTTGAATATGATATGAATTTGGACTAGGATTGTTTTATAGTTATACAAAGTAGGTGTTTCACATATAAATAGATAATAAGCAGCTACTCTTTAACATGAAGAAATGTAACTTAAGTCTAAGAAGTATGATTTTTCGGTTTAGAGATTTGTACATAAAATGAAGAAATATTATGAAGAAAATTTTTAATATAATCTTTCTTTAAAGCCCACATTCTAAATTAAGGGACTGACAAGTATGGAAGCATCGTTTGGTTTTTCTACCCCAGATGAACATTCAGATGACTTGGGAGTATCAGAGCACTCACTCAGGGACCCATTAGATTCATTAGCAAGTTTCATAGCTTTTCAGGTAATGTTGGTGTTCAAGTGGGGCTCAAACATAATAATTGGTTTCTTGCTCTCTGATTATGTTATTTTTATACCTTCTTTTTTTTAACATTTTCAAAAGGATTATGTTTCATCTCTGACTACCTATACTTGAAATTTTCTGGATAATTATTTTATTCCCTAATTATCTATTTGGTCAGCCTTACAATTTTATAGTTTAGCCCTTTATCTTGGGATGTGTTTTCTCTTTCTTGCATGAAACTGTTGCCCTCTGACTTATTTGTACTTCCAAATTACCCTCAGCAAAACGTTTCTGCGAGGAGCACAGTAAAAGCTAAATGACAGTCTCTGAAGAGTAATAGGTTCCATAAATTCTTGGCTGGCATTGACAGTGGAGTTGACTTACTGAATGATAGACTATTGATAAATCAGGTTGACTTATATGGAACTTCAATTTTAGACATATTAGGCATATTGACTCTAGTCATAAACTTGAATCCTGCTCTGAAGCTAATGTAGCAATATGTCATTAAAGTTCAGACAGATGAGGAATTCTAATAACACAGAACAGTTTTCTGGGACAGTTACTTATTTCTACTGATCTTGTGACTTAGTAACTATTCTAGTTTGTTTTCTATTGCTGTTACCATGTTATCAACACCATGACCAAAAGCAACTTGGGGGAAAAGGGTCTAATTCATCTTACAGTCTATCATTTCTGGAAGCCACATCAGGAAGTCAAGGCAGGCACTAAAACAAAAAATATGAAGGAATGCTGCTTCCTTGTTTGTGTGCCCTGGCTTGCTCAGGTGCATTTTTTACAGCTCAAGACCACCTGAGTGGGGTGGTACCACTCATAGTGGACCAGAACCTCCTGCATCAATTAACAATCAAGAAAATGCACTATAGTCAGGACCACCGACCAGTCAGATGGAGGCGATCCCCTAGTTGAGGGGAATTCTAGGTTGTGTCTGCTTTGATAGCTGAAGCTAATTATGACAGTATCCTTGTAGGTGAGAAAAAAATCTTTATGTAAGTGTGATTTCTTTATACAGAACATTAAGAGTAATTTTAATCATGATTTTTTTTTTGTCCTTAAACTTAGAAAAAACAGTAGAATCAATTTAGCTAGCTGGCATCTACTGAACATTAGTAGGGATTTGTTGTTTGAGAATATCTGATTGCCACTAGTACATGTATGTATACTAGTATATAGTATATAGTATATAGTATATAGTATATAGTATATAGTATATAGTATGTATTATAGAGTATATATGTGTGTGTACATATATGTGTATATATGTATATATATGAAAAATATGTTTTATCCTTGTGCTTAATTTCTAGAAATGAAAACAAAAGTGTCCCCAAAATAGGAGTGAACAAAAGCTGCAAAACTACCGCCTAAAGCAAAGTTTCAAACCAACTCAGTTGCTCAAGAAAGAAGAGCTTGGAGATGGACTGGGCAAAGAGAAGCCAGCTCCCACCAGAAAGGCAAGTGATACCATGAGTTATGACAAGTGGAATTTAGGACTAGTTAGGCTCAGTTTTCTGATCAGTAATGATCCTATGTTTCTATTTACCAGTTTGATCAATCAGCCCTAACTCAGGGCATGTATTTTAAAACTCCAATGATCCAACTAGCCTTTTTATGTAAGTTTTATGCCTGATAGCACATTATGTCTCTGGTAAAAAACTAGCATGTGTCAGGGTATATTTATGACATAAAGGCTAATCTCTATGATCAAAATTTCACAAAAGGCCTTTAGGAGTTAATAGGAGAGTAAATATTTGAAGGATTCAGGATTTATTTCCAGTAGTAAAAAGGTCATTAAAAAAAAACTAGGAAAAGATTAATGTGTCTAAAGTTATACTGCAAGTCAGAGGGATATAGATCTTTCAACTCAGGCCAGATGCCATTTACAGAGAAATGCGATTCCACTGAAATGTTGAGTTATACATGCCTTGCCTCTCACTGTAGGAATATAGAGTAGAGAGTTGTTGGACCAAGAGAGGAGTCTGTCAATTGGGCCCATTTATTTGATTTTGAATATGAACTTTAAACACATAAAACATTTTAGTTTCTTAATGACAACATTTTATGTAATGTTATAAAAATGAGTTTTGTTTGAACAATAAAAATCAGTACTTCTGGAAGAAAATTCAGATCAAATATGTTTATTAAATAATATAGGAAGTAGACTATAAAAGATTTTATAAAATAATTTATTTGGAACTTTTCATATAACATTTTTTATTTATCATTTTGATAAGGTCATAGAGAGATTAAGGTAAAATTAGGTGATGAAATGTTCAAGTAATTTGTTCTAGGTAACAACAGTAGATGGAGTAGTTATTTTCAAACTCAGTTGTGTGCTCAGGCAATGCCCTGAGTAGTACTTTGTCTTAAGCGTTTATATTCAGAAGGATGAGAATGACAAGCATCCAGATGACTGCAGAATATCTTGTGCAATTAAACACTGTCTTATCAGAGGATCACAGTAGAACAGACTCAAGGAGAAAGTATTCAATGGATCAGAAATCAAAAACTGTAGCAACAGCAAGAGCCAAACACTATTTGTGAACTTTTGGCTATGGGAACTTCTGTTTGACTGGTTAGTTTCTATTTTCTTATTTTTGATAGTTTCAAATGTCATTATGTTCACCTGCATTACCATCTCATATCCTTCCTTTTCCTCTGAATTCCTACTGAATTTTGCAAATAGTATCGCAGTGACTATATTGTGATGCAAAAAAATTATTAGTAAAGGGCTACTCAGAAGAAATGGATAGAGCATTGCCAACACCTCTTCTCCTGGTGATTGAATGTTGAAGGATCCGATCTTGTGCAGGTATCCACTGTGGTTGTGTGTACATAATCACAATTGAGTGTTGCATATGGATGGCAGTACTTCATGGCAACCTCACAACATCATATTCTTGAATTCCTTCTCCCTGCCCTTTTCCATGATATTCCCTGAACCTTAAGTTGAAATGGGGTGACATAAATGTCTCATTTAGGGATGACCACCTAACAATCACTAATTCTCAACCTTTGAACAAATGATGAGTCTCTGCATTAAACACTGACTTCTACACAAGGAGCCTCTGGCTCCAGGGTAAGAACAACACTCACCTATGGATATGAACATAAGTATTTACAAAGATGTTTGGTAATGTGTCTAATTAGGTAAGCAATAGCAATATGTTTACCCCCTTGGGCCCATGACCTCTCCAGCCACAGGCTTTTGCCCAGGTTTATTATATGTCAGATATATTCCCTTTCATAGATTAGGGCTCCAATTGAATTACAATTGATTGCCCCCAATATAGTCATTGCACCATTGCACCATTGCACCACCAGGCATATCTTGTCTGGATAGTTTAAGCCAGAGTTTTTAAATGATATTCAAACTGTATTTTGAACCTAGAAGTAAATTAGTCATATTACATAACAATAGGCCAGATATACTTTTAATCTCAGCTATAGACAGGCAGATATTGTGAGTTCAAGGCCAATCTGGTCTACCTAAATAACTTAAGGCTGTCCATGCTCAACTCTGTCTAAACAACAACAAAAAAATGTGAGAAGCTTCAAGTAGTAACCTCCTTGAGAGCCCAGCCAGTTTTGTTCTAAAATAGGATATACTTTAATGAATTCTTAACACATGACCAAATTTTGATATTATGTATTTCCAAATTCTTTTTCTTTTTTTCGAGGCAGGGTTTCTCTGTGTAGCCCTGGCTGTCCTGGAACTTACTCTGTAGACCAGGCTGGCCTCGAACTCAGAAATCCACCTGCCTCTGCCTCCCAAGTGCTGGGATTATAGGCGTGTGCCACAACTGCCCGACCCCAAATTCTTATCATGGTTTAATAATCACAAGAAGTAAGAAAAAATAAGCCAGCCCCACTATACTCAATTTGGACCAAGTCTACCTCAGGGTCATTCTAACTAGACACTTCATTCCTTTAACACCTGCTGTGGGTGTCAGATTTTTCTTCACATCCAGAGTTTGTATGCCATGTAAGCCTGTTCACTCATGGCACCTTGTATTCTCTTTAAACCATTAATAAACACTTATTGAGGACCGGCTAAACCAAGTCACACATCTGAGTATGTAGAAAGTTATAGATATTGCTTAAAATTTCATTTAGAAAAAAATGTAAGGAGACCTCAGAAGATGGAAAAATATTTCTTGCTCCTGGATTGGCAAGATCAATATAGTAAAAATGGCCATCATACCAAAAGCAATATACAGATTCAATGCGATCCCCATCAAAATCCCAACTCAATTCTTTATAGATCTAGAAAGAGCAATTCTCAAATTCATCTGGAGCAACAAAAAACCCAGGATAGCTAAAACTATTCTCAACAATAAAAGGACTTCTGGGGGAATCAATATCCCTGACCTTAAACAGTACTACAGAGCAATTGTGTTAAAAACTGCATGGTATTGGTACAGCAACAGGCAAGTGGATCAATGGAATAGGATTGAAGACCCAGAAATTAACCCACAGACTTATGGTCACTTGATCTTTGATAAAGGAGCCACAACCATCCAGTGGAAAAAAGATATTCTTTTCAACAAATGGTGCTGGTTCAACTGGAGGTGAACATGCAGAAGAATGCGAATTGACCCACTCTTATCTCCTTGCACTAAGAGAAACTCCAAGTGGATCAAGGACCTCCACATAAAACCAGACACACTGAAACTATTAGGAAAGAAACTTGGGAAGACCCTGGAGGACATAGGCACAGGGGGAAAGTTCCTGAACAGAACACCAATAGCTTATGCACTAAGATCAAGAATTGACAAATGGGACCTCATAAAATTACAAAGTTTCTGCAAGGCAAAGGACACTGTCAGAAGGACAAAACGACAACCAACAAAGTGGGCAAAGATCTTCACCAACCCCACATCCGACAGAGGGCTAATATCCAATATATACAAAGAACTCAAGAAGTTAGACCCCAAAGAACCAAATAACCCTATCAAAAAATGGAGCACAGAGCTAAACAAAGAATTTTCAACAGAAGAAATTCGGATGGCTGAGAAACACCTTAAGAGATGTTCAACATCCTTAGTCATCAGAGAAATGCAAATCAAAACAACCCTGAGATTCCACCTCACACCAGTCAGATGGCTAAGATTAAAAACTCAAGAGACAACAAATGCTGGCGAGGATGTGGAGAAAGAGGAACACTCCTCCACTGTTGGTGGGATTCCACAATGGTAAAACCGCTCTGGAAATCAGTGTGGCGGTTCCTCAGAAAATTGGGCATGTCACTTCCAGAGGACCCTGGCATACCACTCCTGGGCATATACCCAGAGGATTACCCTGCATACAATAAAGACACATGCTCCACTATGTTTATAGCAGCCTTGTTTATAATAGCCAGAAATTGGAAGGAGCCCAAATATCCCTCAAAGGAGGAATGGATACAGAAAATGTGGTATATTTATACAATGGAATACTACTCAGCAATTAAAAATAATGAATTCATGCAATTTGTAGGTAAATGGTTAGACCTGGAAAATATCATCCTGAGTGAGCGAACCCAATCACAAAAGAATACACATAAAATGCAATCACTGATAAGTGGATATTAATGAGCCCAGAAGCCCTAAATACTCAAGGCACAATTAGCAAGTCAAATGATTCCCAAGAAGAAAGGAGAGGACCCTGGGCCTGGAAAGATTGGATCCAGTTTTGTAGAGAAACTGTGGGGGGAGGGGGAATGATTGGGGAATAGTTGGGGGGGAGAGGAACTATGGGACATAGGGAGGGGGGGAACTGGGAAAGGGGAAAGCCTTTGGAATGTAAACATAGAATATAGAAAATTAAAAAAATTAAAAAAAAAGAAAAGAAAAGTCACCATACGGCCCCAAGGGCTCAGTCTGGGAAATTATACACAGATTATACATAAATTATTTCAGGTAGTCCTGGCTCCAAGTCACGAGCTAAAAAAAAAAAAAAAAAAGACTGAATGAAAGGCCATCCAGAGAATGCCCTACTAGGGGATCTATCCCATATGATGCCAACAATTATTTGCTGATAGGAACCTGATATAGCTGTCTCCTGAAAGATTCTGTCAGTACCTGATAAATACAGAGGCGGATGCTTTCAGCCAACCATTGGACTGAGCACAATGTCCCCAATGGAGGAACTAGAGAAAGGACAAAAGGAGCTGAAGTGGTTTGCAGCCCTATAGGAGGAACAATATGAACCAACCAGTATACCCAGAGCTCCCAGGGACTAAACCACCAACGAAAGAGTACACATAAAGGGACCCATGGCTCCAGCTGTATATGCAGCAGCAGATGGCCTTGTTGGACATCAAATGGAGTAGAGGCCCTTGGTCCTGAGGAGACTCAATGTAAGGGAATGCCAGGACAGGGAGGCAGGAGTGGGTGGGTTGGTGAGTAAGAGTAGTGGGGATGGGATAGTGGGTTTTAGGAGGGGAAACCAGAAAGGGGATAACATTTGAAATGTACATATAGAAAATATCTACTAATAATTAAAAAAAAATACAAAAAAATGTAAAGTTAAGGCATTCTGATAGTCATGTTGAGTGCAGAAAACAGAACAGTGGGTACTGTGATAGACACAAAAGCAATTCTTGAGAACTTTTGTACAGTAAGGTAACAATAGGTGGCAATAATGAACTATGTACTATGAAAATAGAAATATTTTCACCACAGATAAATGATTGTGTGTGTATGAATATTACATAATATTTACATGCATCAAAACATCACATGGTACCTCACAAATGCAATCTTCTTAGACAACTTAAATATGTAAAAATTACATTTTTTTCTCTTCCAAATGGAAGTGTAGGAGTTTACACACATTGTATATTGACTAAATCCAGATGATTAATGCATGCATTATCTCACAATGTTTTTTTAATTGAATTTCGTCTTCATTTACATTGCCAATGGTAAAACCTTTCCCGATTTCCCCCCATCACAAAGACCACAAACCCCTCCTCCCAACCCTGCCTCCACATATATGGCCCTCCACCAAACCCATTCCTACCTCCCCCCTCAATTTCCCTTTGTTGGGGCATCTATTGAGCCTTTACCTGACCAAGGACCAGTCCTCCCACTAATGCCCAACCAGGCATTCCTCTGCCACATTTTTGACTGGAACCATGTATACCCCTTGGTTGGTAGTTTTCTCTCTGAGAGTCCTGGGGCATCTGGGTGTCCAAAATCATTGTTCTTCCCATACGGCTATAAACCCATTCATCTCCTCTGAACCACACTCCAGGTCCTCCATTGGGGACCACACAGCCAGTCAAATGATTGGCTGCTAGCATCTGCCTCTATATTTGTAAGGCTCTGGCAGGATCCTCCAGAGACAACCATGGCATGCTCCTTTTGGTATACACTTCTGTTCAACCATAGTAGTGTCGGCGTTTGGTGACTGTATATACAGTGAATTGCCAGGTAGGGCAGTCTCTGGGTGGCCTTTACTTCAGTCTCTGCTCCACATAGAGACAACCATGGCATGCTCATTTTGGTATACACTTCTGTTCAACCATAGTAGTGTCGGCGTTTGGTGACTGTATATACAGTGAATTGCCAGGTAGGGCAGTCTCTGGGTGGCCTTTACTTCAGTCTCTGCTCCACATATTGTCTTCCTTATTGTTCCTGTGAGTATTTTGTTCCCTTTCTTAGAGAAACCAAAGCTTAAGACCCTCACTTAAGTCTTCCTTCTTGAGCTTCCTGTGCTGGGTGAATTGTAACTTGTTTATTTTGAGCTTTTGTGTTAGTATCCGCTTATTAGTGGGTGCATACCATGTGCATTCCTTTGTGATTGGGGTTGCCTCGCTCAGGATGACACTTTCTAGTTCCACCCATTTGCCTAAGAATTTTATGAATTCATTGTTTTTAATAGCTAAATAGTACTCCACTGTGTATATATACCACAGTTTCTGTATCCATTCCTCTGATGAAGGACATTTCCAGCTTCTGGCTATTATAAATAAGGCAGCTATGAACATAGTGGAGCATGTGTCCTTATTACATGTAAGAGCATCTTCTAGGTATATGCCCAGGAGTGATATAGCTGGTTCCTCAGGTAGTAATATGTCAATTTTCTGAGGAATTGCCAAACTGATTTCCAGGGTGGTTTTACCAGCTTGCAATCCCACCAACAATGGAGAAGTATTCCCTTTTCCCCACATCCTCTCCAGTATCTGGTGTCCCCTGACTTTTTCATCTTAGCCATTCTGAATCTCAGTGTTGTTTTGATTTGCATTTCCCTGGTAACTAAGAATGCTGAACATTTCTTTAGCAGCTTTAGAGCCATTTGAGTTTCCTCAGTTGAGAATTCCCTGTTTAGCTCTGTATCACATTTTAATAGAGTTATTTGACTCCCTGGAGACTAACTTCTTGAGTTCTTTGTATACATTAGATAATAGCCCTGTTTTAGTTAGGGTTTTACTGCTGTGAACAGACACCATGACCAATGCAAGTTTTATAAAAGACAACATTTAGTTGGGGTTGGCTTACAGGCTCAGAGGTTCAGTCCATTGTCATCAAGGCAGAAACATGGCAGCATCTACGCAGGCATGGTACAGGAGGAGCTGAGAGTTCTACATCTTCATCTGAAGGCTGCTAGTAGAAGACTGACTTCCAGGCAACTAGGGTAAAGATTTTAAGCCCACACCCACAGTGACACACCTACTCCAACAAGGCCACACCTCCTAATAGTGCCACTCCCTGGGAAAAGCATATACAAACCATAACATTCCACTCCCTGGCCACCATAGGCTTGTTTAAACATGAGTCTATGGGGAACATACTTAAACATAGCATAATGCAAAATACATTTATTCCCACTTCAAAAGTCCCTGTAGTTTATGGCAGTCTCAACAGTGTTAAAAGTCCAAAGTTCAAGATCTCTTCTGAGATTCACTCAATCACTTAAATGTAATCCCCCAAGCAAAACGGGAAACCAGCTGGGCAAAGTCCAAACTCAGTATTTCCATGTCTGATGGCAAAGCAGTCTTCAGATATCCAACTCCTTTTTCATCTTTGTTGACTGCAACAAGGTTCTTTCTCCTGGGCTTGTTCCACTCCCTGTTAGCAGCTTTCCTTGGCAGGTGTACTGGCTAGTTTGGTGTGTCAACTTGACACAGGCTGGAGTTATCATAGGAAAAGGAGCTTCACTTGGGGAAGTGCCTCTATGAGATCCAGCTGTGGGGCATTTTCTCAATTAGTGATCAAGTGAAGGAGGGCCCCTTGTGGGCGGTGCCATCTCTGGGCTGGTATTCTTGGGTTCTATAAGAGAGCAGGCTGAGCAAGCCAGGGGAAGCAAGCCAGTAAGTAACATCCCTCCATGGTCTCTGCATCAGCTCCTGCTTCCTGACCTGCTTGAGTTCCAGTCCTGACTTCCTTTGGTAATGAACAGCTGGAAGTGTAAGCTCAATAAACCCTTTCCTCCCCAACTTGCTTCTTGGTCATGATGTTTGTGCAGGAATAGAAACCCTGACTAAGACAAATTGGTACCAGCGTAGTGGGGTATTCCTGTGACAACCTGACCATGTTTTGGGGAGGACTGTGGAAGGACTTTGGAACTTTGGGCTAGATGGTCCATTCAGTGATGAGACTTCTGTGAGATGTTGTGGAGGAGCTTGGAAGATTATGTTGAGAACAGTGCAGAAGATGGAGGCCTGGCTTGTGAAATTTCAGAGGGAAAATTAAAGACTCTTATCAGGGCCATGAAGACTCTGTGGTTCTGGTTAGCTGGGGCTGAAGAATCAGCTGTGAGTAACAAGATACCAGAACCACTAAAGTGAGTCGTTGTGTTACTGGGACTATTGATGCTGGTTAGCTGGAGCTAAGAAATTAGTGGTGAGTAAGAAGAGACTAGCATCACTGAGGTGAAATCTTCTGGGAAGTGTTTTCTGAGAGCACAGAGGATGTGTTCCAGATAGCCAAGGATGTGCCTCGTGCTGTAGCAGGACTTGGTACTGTGTAAGAGTCACCCAGGTGGTACTGCTTTTGAAGGCATGAAGGCATCATGAAGAACAGCTGAGGCTTGGTACAGTGAGAGGCCATGGAAGGCCATTGGTGAAAGTGTACCCTCAGTTGTAATTGATGGCCCAGGACTGAAGGGGCCATGCAAAAGAGTTGAGGCTTGGAGATGCCAGTACTATGTGATGACCACCAAGGACAGCAGCAGCAGTGGAGTACAAGCAGCTGGAGCCTAGAAGACAAGGTGTGTGCTACAACGGGAAGAGCTGGAGAAGTGACCCAAGCCCTTGGAGGAGCCCAGAAGATCGTGAGTTGGATCCCAGACTTTGGAGTTTGAGTTTTGCCTTTGATTGTGACTGTGCCCTGATATTTTTCCCTCTTGAAAGAAGGTATTTTAGTGGAGCTCACAGTTCAGAGACTTGAATTTTTAAGACTGAATTTTAAGATATTGAACATTTTAAAGGGATTGAATTTTTAATATGTAAAGACTGTGGGACCTTTTACATTATTGAGATCTTGGGGATGAATAAGAAAGTAAGGGTTGAGGCTTAATAGTGATATGTTGGTGTGTCAGGTTGACAAGGGGTCAATTGTACTGGCTAGTTTGGTGTGTCAACTTGACACAGGCTGGAGTTATCATAGGAAAAGGAGCTTCACTTGGGGAAGTGCCTCTATGAGATCCAGCTGTGGGGCATTTTCTCAATTAGTGATCAAGTGAAGGAGGGCCCCTTGTGGGCGGTGCCATCTCTGGGCTGGTATTCTTGGGTTCTATAAGAGAGCAGGCTGAGCAAGCCAGGGGAAGCAAGCCAGTAAGTAACATCCCTCCATGGCCTCTGCATCAGCTCCTGCTTCCTGACCTGCTTGAGTTCCAGTCCTGACTTCCTTTGGTAATGAACAGCTGGAAGTGTAAGCTCAATAAACCCTTTCCTCCCCAACTTGCTTCTTGGTCATGATGTTTGTGCAGGAATAGAAACCCTGACTAAGACAGCAGGCATCCTGTGGCTCTGGCATCTTTAACATCTTGGGTACCCCAAGTCAATTTCAGCTTCACAGCTTCTTGTTCCAATGTCTGAGATCCACACATGATCTTCTGTGTATCTCCAAAGAGCTGGTGTCATTTCTCCAGCTCTGCCCTCTGTAACACTCTAAGTTCAGATTCATCCACTCCACTGCTGCTGCTGTTCTTGGTGGTCATCCCATGGTACTGGCATCTCCAATATGCTAGGGTCTTCCACTGAAACTATACTTCACCAAAGCCTCTCATAGGCTTTCTTCGTGGTACCAAGCCTCAACTCCTTTGCATGACCCCTTCAGTCCTGGGCTGTCAATTACAACTGAGGGTACACTTACACCAATGGCCTTCCATGGCCTCTCACAGTACCAAGCCTCAGCTGTTCTTCATGGTGCCTTCATGCCTTCAAAACCAGTACCACCTGGATGATTCTTACACGTTATCAAGTACAGCTGCAGCATAAGGAACACTTGGCTATCTCTAGAATACAGCTTCTTTGTGCTCTCAGAAAATACTTCCTATATTTCACCTCAGTGATGCTGGTCTTTTCTTAATCACCACTAATTTCCAGCTAACCAGCATCAATTGTCCCAGTAGTCTCCTTCTCCTCTTGAAAATAAAGCCAGAGACACGTGGCCGAAGCTGCTGAGTTCTGCTGCATGCAGGAGCTGGAACATTGGCCCCCTTGTTCTATTACGTTATCACTGGCTTCCTTTTTTCCTAGCTCCTTCACTGCCTAAGTTGGCTGTCCTGAATCTTGCTCCTTAGACTGACTTTGAACTCAGGAGATCTGCATACCTGTCTCCTAAGCACTGGGATTAAAGGTGTGGTCCACCAAGCCTAGATTAAAGTTTTTCTTTACCAAAAATTTGCTCTGTTCTAGGCTGGCCTTGAACTCAGAGATCTGCTTATCTTTGCCTCCTGGGATTAAAGGCTTGTACTACCATGCCTGGACCTAAAGTTAACTGGGTGAATCTTGCCCCCAAGGTTACCACTCCTTTAATTCAATTTAATATCCTTGAATTCAGCTCCATTTCACTTCCTGGTGTCCCTTTAATACTCAAACTATATATTTTGTACTTTTCCTTTCTCATCTTACTATGTTTGTTCAAAATTCTCTTAATTAGACTTAACCAGAGAACAAAGGCTTTGTTGGGCTTTTTTGAGACTTCCTTTGCAAATGCAATTAATATAAATCTCTTTACTTTAGTCCTGGGCAGTCTCTTCAGACAATGACAAAAAGCAGCTGTGTTGTTCACCAAAACATCACTAAACCAGTCTCTCAGCCACATATTAAAGTTCTTCTCCACTGAAACCTCTTGGGCTGTCAGGCCTACATAGTTCAAATGTCCCTCAGCACCACTGTCTTCCATATTCCTACTAGTCTGGCCCATTAAGCCCCACTTTAAGCATTCCGTGGCTTTCCAAATCCAAAGTCCCCAAATCCACATTCTTCGGAACAAAAGCATGGTCAGGCCTATCACAGCAATACCCCACTCCCAGTACCAACTTCTGTTTTAGTTAAGGTTTTACTGCTGTGAACAGACACCATGACCAATGCAAGTTTTATAAAAGACAACATTTAGTTGGGGTTGGCTTACAGGCTCAGAGGTTCAGTCCATTGTCATCAAGGCAGAAACATGGCAGCATCCAGGCAGGCATGGTACAGGAGGAGCTGAGAGTTCTACATCTTCATCTGAAGGCTGCTAGTAGAAGACTGACTTCCAGGCAACTAGGGTAAAGATTTTAAGGCCACACCCACAGTGACACACCTACTCCAACAAGGCCACACCTCCTAATAGTGCCACTCCCTGGGAAAAGCATATACAAACCATAACAAGCCCTCTATTGGATGTAGGGTTAGTAAAAAATCTTTTCCCAATTTGTTGGTTTTCATTTTGTCCTTTTGAACATGTCCTTTGCCTTACAGAAGCTTTGCAGTTTTATGAGGTCCCATTTGTTGGTTCTTGTTCTTAGAGCATAAGCCTTTGGTGTTCTGTTCAGGAACTTTTCCCCTGTGCCCACCTGTTCAAGATTTATCCCCACTTTCTCTTTAAGCTTCAGTGTGTCTGGTTTTATGTGTAGATCCTTGATCCACTTGGACTTGACCTTTGTACAAGGAGATAAGAATGGGTCAATTTGCATTTTACTGCATGCAGACCTCCAGGTGATCCAGCACCATTTGTTAAAAATGCTGTCTTTTTTTCCACTGGATGTTTTAGCTCCCTTGTCAAATATCAAGTGACCTTATGTGTGTGGGCTCTTTTCTGGGTCTTCAATTCTATTCCATTGATCTTCCTACCTGTCTGCATACCAATACCAAACAGATTTTATTATTATTGCTCTGTAGTAGAGCTTGAGGTCAGGGATGGTAATTCCCCCAGAAGATCTTTTGTTGTGGAGAATAGCTTTTGCTATCCTGGGTTTTTTGTTATTCCAGATGAATTTGAGAATTGCTCTTTCTAGATCTATGAAGAACTTGATATGGGATTTTGATGGGGATTGCATTGAATCTGTAGATTGCTTTAGGCAAGATGGCCATTTTTACAATATTGATCCTGCGAATCCCTGAACATGGGAGTTCTTTCCATGTTCTGAGACCTACTTTGATTTCTTTCTTCAGAGGCTTGAAATTCTTGTCATACAGATCTTTCACTTGCTTCGTTAGGGTCATATGTAGGCATGAAATATTATTTGGGACTATTGTGAAGGGTGTCATTTCCCTAACTTCTTTTTCATCTTACTTATCCTTTGAGTAGAGGAAGGCTACTGATTTACTTGAGTTAATTTTATATCCAGCCACTTTGCTGAAGTTGTTTATCAGCTTTAGTTCTCTGGTGGAAGTCTTGGGGTCCCATAAGTATGCTATCATATCATCTGCAAATAGTGATATTTTGACTTCTTCCTTTCCAATTTGTATACCTTTGATGTCCTTTTGCTGCCTGATTGCTCTGGCTAAGACTTCAAGTACTATATTGAATAGATAGGGAGAGAGTGTACAGCCTTGTCTGTTCCCTGATTTTAGTGGAATTGCTTTTTGTTTTTCTCCATTTACCTTGATGTTGGCTACCAGTTTGCAGTATAATGCTTTCACTATGTTGAGGTACGGGCCTTGGATTCTCTCCAAGACATTTTTATCATGAAGGGATGCTGGATTTTGTTGAAAGCTTTTTCAGCATTGAATACATTGAAATAACCATGTATTTTTTTCCGTTAGTTTGTTTATGAAGTGGATTATATTGATGGATTTCTGTATATTGAACCATCCCCGCGTCATCCCTGGGATGAAGTCTACCTGGTTGTGGTGATTTATAGTTTTGATGCATTCTTGGATTCTGTTGGCCAGAATTTTGTTCAATATTTTAGCATCAATGTTCATGAAGGAGATTGGTCAGAAGTTCTCCTTCCTTCTTTGATCTTTGTTTGGTTTAGTTATAAGCATTAATGTGGCTTAATAGAATGAGCTGGGTAGTGTTCCTTGAATTTCTATTTCATGGAATAGTTTGAAGAGTATCCATATTAACTCTTCTTTGAAGATCTGATAGAATTCTCCACTAAACTCATCTGGTCCTGGACTATTTTTTTTGATGGGAGACTATTAATGACTGCTATTTCCTCAGGATGTATGGGAATATTTAGATGGTTTATCTGATCCTGCTTTAACCAGTTGGCAGCTGGTATGTATCTGGAAAGTTGTTTATTTCATCCAGATTTTCAAACTTTGTTGAGAATAAGCTCTTGTAATAGGATCTGATGAGTTTGTGAATTTCCACAGTTTCTGTTGTTATGTCTCCTTTTTATTAATTTGGATACTGTCTATGTGCCCTCTGGTTAGTCTGGCTAATGGTTTATCTATTTTATTGATTTTTTCAAACAACAGCTCCTTGTTTTGTTGATTCTCTGTATAGTTCTTTTTGTTTCTGTTTGGTTGATTTTGGCCCCAAGTTTGGTTATTTCCTGCCATTTTCTCCTCTTGCGGGCATTTGCTTCCTTTTGTTCTAGAGCTTTCAAGTCCACTGTCAAGCTGTTAGTGTAAGCTCTTTCCATTCTCTTTTTAGAGGCACTCAGAGCTATGATTGTTCCTCTTAGCACTGCTTTTATTGTGTCCCATAAATTTTGGTAATATGTGTCTTCATTTTCATTAAATTCTAAAAAGTCTTTAATATTTTTCTTTTTTTCTTCCTTGACCTATCATTGAGAAGAGCATTGTTCAAAGTCCATGTGTACATGTGTTTTCCATTGTTTTGTTTGAGATTAAAACCAGCCTTAGGCAGTGGTGATCTGATAAAGTACATGGAATAATTTCATTATTTCTGTATATGTTGAGGCCCATTTGTGACCAATTATATGGTCAGTTTTGGAGAAGGTGCCATTAGGTGCTGAGAAGAAGGTATATTCTTTTGCTTTAATGTAGAATGTTCTATAAATATCTGTTAGATTCATTTGGTCCATAACTTCAGTTAGTTTCACTGTCTCTCTGTTTAGTTTCTGATTCCACAATGTTCCCATTTTTGAGAGTGGGGTATTGAAGTCTCCCACTATTATTGTGTAGGGCACAATGTATGTTTTGATCTTTATTAAAGTTTCTTTTATGAATGTGTGTGCCCTTGCATTTGGAGCATAGATGTTCAGAATTGAGAGTTCCGCTTGGTAGTCTTTAGGTTTGATCAATATAAAGTGTCCCTCCTTATCTTTTTTTTGACAACTTTTGGTGGAAAATCAATTTTATCTGATATAAGAATGGCCACTCCAGCTTGTTTCTTGGGAACATTTGCTTGCAAAATTGTTTTTCAAACTTTGACTCTTAAATAGTGACTGTCTTTGTCACTGAGGTGTGTTTCTTGTATGCAGCAAAATGTTGGGTCCTGTTTATGTATCCAGTCTGTTAGTCTATGTCTTTTTATAGGGGAATTGAGGCTATTGATATTAAGAGATATTAAGGAAAAGTGATTGTTGCTTACTTAGCTAAAGGTGAAATTATCTTCATAGCTAAAAGTGAAATTACGGTTGTGTTGTTATCTTCTATTGTGTTGGTTGAAAGATTAGCTTATTGATATTTCTTTTTTCTATATTCTATGTTTACATTCCAAAGGTTTTCCCCTTTCCCAGTTCCCCCCCACCATATGTCCCATAATTCCTCTCCCCCACTCAGCTATTCCCCGATCATTCCCGCACCCCATGATTTCTCTGTTCTGGGTCTACATTACTGGATCCAATCTTTACAGGCCCAGGGTCCTCTGCTTTCTTCTTCTTGAGAGTCATTTGACTTGCTAATTGTGCCTTGAGTATTTAGGGCTTCTGGGCTCATTAATATCCACTTATCCGTGATTGCATTTCATGTGTATTCTTTTGTGATTGGGTTAGCTCACTTAGGATGATATTTTCCAGATCTAACCATTTACCTACAAATTGCATGAGTTCATTATTTTTAATTGCTGAGTAGTAATCCATTGTATAAATATACCACATTTTCTGTATCCATTCCTCTTTTGAGGGATATCTGAGCTCCTTCCAATTTCTGGCTATTATAAACAAGGCTGCTATAAACATAGTGGAGCATGTGTCTTTATTGCATGCAGGGTAATCCTCTGGGTATATGCCCAGGAGTGGTATGCCAGGGTCCTCTGGAAGTGACATGCCCAATTTTCTGAGGAACCGCCAAACTGATTTCCAGAGTGGTTTTACCATTTTGCAATCCCACCAACAGTGGAGGAGTGTTCCTCTTTCTCCACATCCTCGCCAGCACTTGTTGTCTCTTGAGTTTTTAATCTTAGCCATTCTGACTGGTGTGAGGTGGAATCTCAGGGTTGTTTTGATTTGCATTTCCCTGATGACTAATGATGTTGAACATCTCTTAAGGTACTTCTTGGCCATCTGCATTTCTTCTGGTGAAAATTCTTTTTTTAGCTCTGTACCCCATTTTTTGATAGGGTTATTTGGTTCTTTGGGGTCTAACTTCTTTAGTTCTTTGTATATATTGGATATTAGCCCTCTGTCAGATGTGGGGTTGGTGAAGATCATTTCCCACATTGTTGGTTGCCGTTTTGTCCTTCTGACAGTGTCCTTTGCCTTACAGAAACTTTGTAATTTTATGAGGTCCCATTTGTCAATTCTTGATCTTAGAGCATAAGCTATTGGTGTTCTGTTCAGGAACTTTCCCCCTGTGCCCATGTCCTCCAGTGTCTTCCCAAGTTTCTTTTCTAATAGTTTCAGTGTGTCTGGTTTTATGTGGAGGTCCTTGATCCACTTGGAGTTGATCTTAGTACAAGGAGATAAGAGTGGGTCAATTCGCATTCTTCTGCATGTTGACCTCCAGTTGAACCAGCACCATTTGTTGAAAAGGCTATCTTTTTTCCACTGGATGGTTGTGGCTCCTTTATCAAAGATCAAGTGACCATAAGTCTGTGGGCTCATTTCTGGATCTTCAATCCTATTCCATTGATCTACTTGCCTGTTGCTGTACCAATACCATGCAGTTTTTAACACAATTGCTTTGTAGTACTGCTTGAGGTCAGGGATATTGATTCCCCCAGAAGTCCTTTTATTGTTGAGAATAGTTTTAGCTATATTGGGTTTTTTGTTGCTCCAGATGAATTTGAGAATTGCTCTTTCTAGATCTATGAAGAATTGATTTGGGATTTTGATGGGGATTGCATTGAATCTATAGATTGCTTTTGAGAAGATGGCCATTTTTACTATATTGATACTGCCAATACAGGAGCAAGAAATAATTTTCCATCTTCTGAGGTCTTCTTCGATTTCTTTCTTCAAGGACTTGAAGTTCCTGTCATACAGATCTTTCGCTTGTTTGGTTGGAGTTACGCCTAGGTCCTTTATGTTGTTTGTGGCTATTGTGAAGGGTGTTATTTCCCTAACTTCTTTCTCAGCCTGCTTGTCCTTTGAGTACAAGAAGGCCACTGACTTGCTTGAGTTAATTTTATAACCTGCCACTTTGCTGAAGTTGTTTATCAGCTGTAGAAGTTCTCTGGTGGAGTTTTTGTGTCGCTTAGGTAAACTATCATATCGTCTGCAAATAATGATAGTTTGACTTCTTCCTTTCCAATTTGTATCCCTTTGACTTCCTTATGTTGTCTAATTGCTCTCGCTAGAACTTCAAGTACTATATTGAAAAGATATGGAGAGAGAGGGCAGCCTTGGCTAGTCCCTGATTTTAGTGGGAATGCTTCAAGTTTCTCTCCATTTATTTTGATGTTGGCTACTGGTTTGCTGTAGATTGATTTTACTATGTTTAGGTATGGGCCTAGAATTCCTGCTCTTTCCAAGACTTTTAGCATGAAAGGATGCTGAATTTTGTCGAATGCTTTTTCAGCATCTAATGAGATGACCATGTGGTTTTTTCTTTCAGTTTGTTTATGTAGTGGATTACATTGATGGATTTCCGTATATTGAACCATCCCTGCATCCCTGGGATGAAGCCTACTTGATCATGGTGGATGATTGTTTTGATGTGCTCTTGGATTCGGTTGGCAAGAATTTTATTTAGTATTTTTGCATCAATATTCATAAGAGAAATTGGCCTGTAGTTCTCTTTCTTTGTTGGATCTTTTTGTTTAGGTATCAGCGTAATTGTGGTTTCGAAGAAAGAGTTGGGCAGTGTCCCTTCTGTCTCTATTTTGTGGAATAGTTTGAAGAGTGTTGGTGTTATGTCTTGTTTGAAGGTCTGGTAGAATTCTGCACTAAAACCATCTGGTCCCGTACTTTTTTTGGTTGGGAGGCTTTCTATGACCCCTTCTATTTCTTTAGGGGTTATGGGACTGTTTACCTGATCTTTGATTGTTGAATCCATGGTTCCTATGGTATCTTCAGCATCTGAGATTCTGTCTTCTATCTCTTGTATTCTATTGTTGAGATTTGCATCTACGACTCCTGATTTCTTCCCAAGGTTTTCTATATCCAACTTTGTCTCCCTTTGTGATTTCTTAGTTGTTTGTACTTCTGTTTTTAGATTCTGTATGGTTTTGGTCAGATCTTTCAATTGCTTGTTTGTGTTTTCCTATAATTCTTTAAGGGATTTTTGTGTTTCCTCTTTTATGACTTCTACTTGTTGACCCATGTTCTCTTGTATTTCTTTAAGAGATTTTTGTTTCTCCCCCTTATTGGGATTCATTTTTTGCTCTATATTCTCCTGGATTTCTTTAAGTGATTTGTGTGTTTGCCTTGTATGGGCTTCTAGCTTTTGATCTATTTTCTCCTCTGTTACTTTAAGACATTTATCTATGTGATCCTCTATCTGCATCTTTACCAGTGAATTTAGATCTGAGTCTTGTTTTTCTGGTGTGTTGAGATATCAGAGATTTAGTTGTGTTTGCCTTGTAAGGGTTTCTACCTTTTGATCTATTTTCTCATGTATTACTTTAAGAGATTTATCTAAGTGTTCCTCTATCAGCATCCTGACCAGTGATTTTAGGTCTGAGTCTTGTTTTTCTGGTGTTTCTGGGTATCCAAGATTTATTGCTGTAGGGGAACTGGGTTCGGATGCTGCCATACTGCCTTGATTTCTGTTAGTAATGATCTTACGTTTGCTAGGCCGCTGTCCCCAAAACCACTACTCTGTGTGCAGCCCCCGATCCAGGCCTGAGTCCCCAAAGGTCTTAAACTCAGGATATCTTGGGTACCTGGTTCCGCAGGCTGGGTCTGAGCACCTGGGAAGCTGGCTGGGGCTGGCTTCCCCGCTTCCGCCTGGATGGGAAGCTGCAGGCTAGATGGCGCTAAGATTCTATCTTCTATCTCTTGTATTCTGTTGTTGGTGCTTGCATCTATGACTCCTGAATTCTTTCCAAGGTTTTCTATCTTCAAAGATGTCTTACTTTGTGATTTCTTTATTGTTTCTATTTCCAGTTTCAGATCCTGGATAGTTTTGTTCAGTTCCTTCACTTGTTTGTTTTTTCCTGAAATTCTTTAAGGAAGTTTTGTGATTCCTCTTTAAGGGCTTATACCTGTTGACCCATGTTCTCCTGTGTTTTTTTTTAAGGGATTTTTGTGATTCCTCTTTAAAGACTTCTGCATGTTGACCCATGTTCTCCCATAATTCTCTATGGGATTTTTGTATTGCCTCTTTAAAGACTTCTACTTGTTCACTCATGTTCTCCTGCATTTCTTTGCGGGATTTTTTTGTTTGTTTGTTTCCTCTTTAAGAGCTTCTACCTTTTAATTCATATTCGCTTGTATTTCTTTAAGGGATTTTTGTTCTTCTACCTGTTGACCCAGTTTTCCTGTATTTCTTCAAGGGAGTTACTGATGTCCTTCTTGAAGTACTCCATCAGCAATATGAGATGTGATTTTAAATCTAGCTCTTGCTTTTCTGAAGTGATGGGGTATGCAGGATTTGCTGTTGTGGGAGAACTGGTTTTCTGATGGTGCCATGTTGCCTTGGTTTCTGTTGGTAATGATCTTGCATTTGCATTTGGCCATCTCATTATCTCCGGTATTAGCTGGTCTTGCTATCTCTATCTTCTCTGTCCTGCAGGCCTGTGTTTCTGTACGCCTGTGATTCCCTCTCTCCAATGCCCTGCACACAGCTGGTTCTCCAGTAAGTATCAGGTGATGGGGTCTCCCCTGTGGCAGACTTGACAAGGGTCGAATGCCCTGCAGGCTGCTATTTTTCAAATATTCTGCTGCTGCTGGATCTCAAATGCTCTGTTGATTCTGGTTCTCAAATTCTCCACTTATACCAGTTAGAATGTCCTACTGGTGCCAGTTCTCCAATGACCTAGTGATCTGGAGGTTGCTGGGTAGTGGATCCCAGAGCATCTCTGGGCCTCTAGGGGTATGGGGTGATTCTTACTGGATGCCCTGCTCCTGCCCATTCTCCAGAGAGTATCAGTAAGTAGGATTCTCCCTGTGTCAGAAGTGGCACAGGTCTACCACATCTGAGGGAAAGGGGAGGTGGCAAGGGGGGAAAGGGAAGGGGTAGAAGGTATGGAAGGGGAGTGGTGATCTGGAGGTTGCTGGGTAGTGGATCCCAGAGCAGTTCTGGGCCTCTAGGGGTGCAGGATGATTCTTACAGGATGCCCTGCTCATCTTCCAGAGAGTATCAGGAAGTAGGCTCACAATGTTATTTTATTATAGGAGCAACTGAGATTTATTTTCTTGGTGATCTTGAGAAATCAGTATATTCATTGCATGTGGAATGTGTTTGTTCTTTTGTTGTGAAAGCCCTTTTATATACCACAAAGTAGCTTACATTATCTATTCAGCAGAAGATGCTCTTAAGCGCAACATCTTCCTGTCTTGGGCTTCTAAAGGTAGGATTATAGGCTTGCAGTATTCCTACCAGAATATTGTTATTAGTTTTTGTCCCCTTAGTAGAAAATAAGGAAAAAATAAAATCATATGGAACTTATGAACATATCTGTAGAGAAGTCCCCTTGAGAAGCCTTTTGGAACACACGAATTTATCCTTAGTTTACATATTCAGAATTCATAGACACTGAATGAATGTACAGTCAAGATGGAACAGGGTGTGAGATATGCTTGAGAATAAATACTCAAGTCAGATTGTTTCCTGTGTGATTCTGTCATATTTGCGTTATCCTGCTCTTTTTATTTCCTTTTGAATTTTATGACCTTTCATTTCTGAGAACTAAGTGAAACATACTACATACATACATATATTTCAAAGCATTTTCTGTTATTTTCAAGAAATTCATATAATTAAGGTTAAGAGCAAGTTAATCAACCAATACTTTCTGTCAAACAGAAAGATCAAACCTGAAGTAAATGACTAAGAAAGATTAGCTTGGGAGATTGTGCCTACCGCGAACCCATGTAGTTTCCAGACCATAGGCCCAGGTGCACGACCTTATAATAGAGTCAGTGTCAACATACCTGCATCATAATCAGAGATGGTAGAAGCAAGGGCAGAATGATAATGGGAAAACCTGGAGGAATTGTGCTTTGCAGAATGTCATAGAAAACTGGGACCAACCTAAGTCATGTTTCATTAAGAATTTTCAAGTTGAGTGAGTCCACTTGAGCAGCTGAGAAAAGGTTGTTTTATTTTTCTACCTGTGATACTTTTAATATATAGAACAGCATATAGTTCAAACAAGAGAAGCATTAAGAATACAAACTTCCTGTAGAGAGTTGATAAACCTTATGGGTCATTGCAAAAAAATGGTTCTGTTTTCACAAAGAAGCAGTAGTGTGAAGGGCAGAATAAATGGAAAAGGTTGGCTCAAAGCACATGTAGTTTTACCATTTATAAGAATATAGCATCAAACTGAATGGAAGGAGTGCATTAGTATTTTTTATTATTGAGAAACTACTTCATTAGTCCTATCTTAAAATGGGAATCAAACTGGTGAGCTCTCTGAAAAACATCAATATTCAGGATGCTTGTCCAGGAGATGTGGTAGTGACTCAGAAACAGCAATGTCTCAGTAGTGAGGACTGATACTATCAAAACAGAAAAATAAAACACTGGGTGAGATGCAGAGGGAAGCCAATAAGCAATCAAAAACTCTTTTGAGGTCTTTTCACTCCTGTAAATTAAGGCAGTGATGATGCCTGAACTCTAAAATGCTTCCACCATTAAAATTCCATGAATTCTAGCACATCTTGCAATGGGACTGTTTCTTTCAGTCAGGCAGCACACGTCTCTCATTGGTATGGACTGCTCCTAGTTTTAAAGTCTGTAAGTTCCTAACCTTTTAGCTTTAATCTCACATTAGGAAGTAAGCTTGAAAAGAGGTGATGAGTGTGCAGCAAACCCTGGAACATGAGATTACTCATGTATATCCAATCATTTGATAGTTTATACATGTTGGAGCTGACTGAAGGGTTGCATCTGCATCAATCTCGTATTTTGTTCAGCTTTTATAGGTAAGACACTTTATAAATGTTGTATGGTATGTTTTTGGCTATTAGAAAACAAGTTACATTGGTTTATAAAATTAATATGTCTTATATTATCTTATAAGAGGTACATTAGAGAGTAATTGTGAAAATGAAGAGTAGTTTTCATAATTTGGCACTCCACAGAAGTATCCAGAGGCACATTTAAATTGTCAGTGCTACTGAACAATTTTAAAGACTTAGAGAAAAAAAAAACCACTGAGTGAAGAAGAAGAAGAAAATATTATCTTTAAAACTAAGTAAAACATTTGTGGCATTTTATACGTCCTCTGGAGCCCTCAAAGTTGCCCCATTACTAGACTAAAAATGGCCCTTTTATTTTTCAGTGCTGTCTTGGTTTTTAAAAAGGCAAGACAGAGTTATCCACGAATAAATTTGTTTTCTAATTATAACCTGTTTACAGCTACCAAGAACTTTTTAAAGAATGTCTGACCCAGATTGTTTGCAACTCACTCTGAATAGAAAAGCAGTTTTGTTTTGCTTTGTTTTGTTTTGTTGTATTTTAATTGAAAAGTAGTTGAAATCCAAGTTTTTACCTAAGGCCAAAATAGAATTGATATAAACAGTATAGTACTAAAAGCCTTCAGAGAAAATTTATGAGTGTTACTGGGTAATTAGAAGGTTCAAAAACATCTGTGTATAAAAGAGCAATTTAGAAATTGCATATATGCTTAGATGGCTTAAAAATTCTCTAAAATTATGATTATGACATATATATCTCAACAAAATAAAAAAATAGCCAGCACTGGAAAGATGGCTCAGCAGTCAAGAGCACTTGTAAATCCTTCAGACTATCCAGATTCAGTTACCAGCATCTACATGACTACACAAAAACATCTGTAAATCTACTTCCAGAGAACCTGATACAATCTGCTGGACTCCATTGACACATGGTATATGCAATTGTTACATGTACATATATTAAGGAATGCACACATACACATCATATTAATAATATTTTAAAGATTTAAAGGTCACTCCATGCAACCTCAGGTATCTTGGTGGCAGCTGCTTGGATTGAGTGGGCAGAACCAGATACCCAAGATATTCCAAGCATAAGATCTCTGGGGACTCGGGCCACCAGCCAGTCTTCTAAGAATGGGAGCTTAGCCTAGCAGAGGTTCCTGAGTTCCAGCAGGGCATGGGTTCTCTGCCCTGTGGGAGACCCTGCACTCCCCACTCCCCATGGCCACTGCTGGCATCCTTGCAGCTGACAGGACTAAGAAAGCAGAACCAGGGAAGACAAGCAGCATCAGGTCCACAGAGATAACTGAATATAGCATTGCTTGGAGCAAGATACACCAGGGGTCCAAAAGCACCCAAAGGGAGAACAACATACCAGCAAACTATGCCATGGGAAACCCAGTTATCCAGTGGTGGGGAAATAGCCTTACAAGCCCACAGGATGTTCAAGCACCAGCTAGTGACTACAGGACCAACTAAGGCCAGAGATAACCAGATGGCAAAAGGCAAACTTAGGAATATTATTAACAGAAATCAAGGCAATATGGCAGCATCCAAACCCATTTCCCTGACAGCAGAAAGTCCCGGATACCCCATCACACCAGAAAAACAAGATTTGGATCTTGTTTGGTCAGGATGCTGATAGCAGAACACATAGATAAATCTCTTAAAGAAATACAGGAGAAAATGGATCAAAAATTAAAAGTCATTACAAGGCAAACACAAAAATCACTTAAAGAAATTCAGGAGAATATGGATGAAAAAAATAGAAGCCAATAAGGAGGAATTACAAAAATCACTTAAAGAAATACAGGAGAATGTGGGTCAACAAGTAGAAGTCATGAAAGAGGAAACACAAAAATCTCTTAAAGAATTACAAAAAAACACAAAGAAGCAAGTGAAAGGTCTGAGCAAAACCATCCAGGATCAAAAAACAGAAGTAGAAACAACTAAGAAATCAGAAAGGGAGACAACTTTGGAGATAGAAAACCTTGGGAAGAAATCAGGGGCCATAGATGCAAATCTCAACAACAGAATACAAGAGATAAAAGAAAGAATCTCAGATGCCGAAGATACCATAGGAACCATGGCCTCAACAATTAAAGAAAATGCAAAATGCAAAAAGCTTATAACCCAAAATATCCAGGAAGTCCAGGACATAATGAGAAGACCAAACCTAAGTGTTATAGGCATAGATGAGAGGGAAGATATACAACTTAAAGGGCCAGCAAATATCTTCTACAAAATTATGGAAGAAAACTTCCCCAACCTAAAGAGAGAGATGTCCATGAATACACAAGAAGCCTACAGAACTCCAAACAGCCTGGACCAGAACAGAAATACCTCTGTCACATAATCAAAACACCAAATGTACTAAACAAAGAAAGAATATTAAAGGAAGTAAGAGAAAAAGGCCAAGTAACACATAAAGAAAGATCTATCAGGATTACACCAGACTTCACACCTGAGACCATGAAAGCTAGAGGATCCTGAGCAGATATCATACAGACTCTAAGAGAACACAAATTTCAGCCAAAACTACTTTACCCAGCAAAACTCTCAATTGTCATAGATGGAGAAACCAAGGTATTCCATGACAAAACCAAATTTGCACAATATCTTTCCACAAACCCAGCCCTAGAAAGGATAATAGGGGAAAAACACCAACACAAGGAGGGAAACCACACCCCAGAAGAAGCAAGATAGAAACCCTTCTCATCAAACCCAAAAGAAGATAACCACTCAAATATAAAAAATAACATCAAAAATGTCAGGAAGTAATAATTACTATTCCTTAATATCTCTTAACATGAATAGACTCAATCCCCCAATAAAAAGACATCAACTAACAGACTGGATATGAAAACCCAACCCTATATTTTGCTGCTTACAGGAAACACATCTCAGAGTCAAAGACAAACACTACCTTAGAGTAAAAGGCTGGAAGACAATTTTACAAGCAAATGGTCTCAGGAAACAAGCCAGAGTAGCCATTCTAATATCAGATAAAATTGACCTTCAACCCAAAATCATCAAAAGAGACACAGAAGGACACTTCTTGCTGGTCAAAAGAAATATCCACCAGGAAGAACTCTCAATACTGAACATCTATGCTCCAAAAGAAAGGGCACCCTCATTTGTAAAAGAAACTCTACTAGAGCTTAAAGCACACATTACAACTAACACAATAATTGTGGGTGACTTCAACACTTCACTCTCCTCAATGGACCGATCAGGAAACCAGAAAATAAACAGGGACCCAGTGAAACTAATTTAAGCTTTGGACCAATTGCATTTAACAGATATATATATATATAGAGAGAGAGAGAACATTTCATCCTAAAGCTAAAGAATATACCTTTTTCTCAGCACCGCACGGTACCTTCTCCAAAATTGATCATAAAATTGGTCACAAGACAGATGTCAACAAATACAAGAAGATCGAACTAATTCCATGCCTCCTATCAGATCACTGTGGAGTAAAAGTTGTCTTCAATAGCAAGAAAAACAACAGAAAGCCCCCACACACAGGGAAACTGAACAATATTCTACTCAAGGACACCTTGGACAAGGAAGAAATAAAGAAATCAAAGACTTTTTAGAATTCAATGAAAATGAAGGCGAAACCTCTCCAAATCTATGGGACTCAATGAAAGCAGTGCTAAGAGGAAAACTCAGAGCCCTGAGTGTCTCCAAAAAGAAACTGGAGAGAGCATAAACTAGCAACTTAACAGCAAACATGAAAGCCCTGGAACAAAAAGAAGCTAATTCACCCAGGAGGAGTAGAAGACAGAAAATCATCAAACCAAGGGCTGAAATCAATCAAGTAGAAACAAAGAGAACCATACAAAGAATCAACAAAACCAGGAGCTAGTTCTTTGAGAAAATCAACAAGATAGATAAACCCTTAGCCAGACTAACCAATGAGCACAGAGACAATATCCAAATTAACAAAATTAGAAAGTAAATGAGGGATATAATAACAGAAACTGAGGATATTCAAAAATCATCAGATTCTACTACAAAAGCCAATACTCAATGCAACTGGAGAATCTGGAGGAAATGGATAATTTTCTAGACAGATACCAAATACCAAAATTAAATCAGGATCAATTAGATCAGCTAAACAGTCCCATAAACCCTAGAGAAATAGAAGGGGTTATAGAAAGTCTCCCAACCAAAAAAAGTATGGGACTAGATGGTTTTAGTGCAGAATTTTATCAGACCTTCAAAGGAGACCTAACACCAATACTCTTGAAACTATTCCACAAAATAGAAACAGAAGAAACACCGCCCAACTCGTTCTACAAAGTCACAATTACGCTGATACCAAAACCACACAAAGATCCAATTAAGAAAGAGAACTATAGGCCAATTTCCCTTATGAATATAGATGCAAAAGTACTAAATAAAATCCTTGCCATCCGAATCCAAGAGCAAATCAAAATGACCATTCACCATGATCAAGTAGGCTTCATCCCAGAGATGCATGGATGGTTCTATATACAGAAATCCATCAATATAATCCACTATATAAACAAACTAAAAGAAAAAAACCACATGGTCATCTCATTAGATGCTGAAAAAGCTTTTGACAAAATTCAACATCCTTTCATGGTAAAAGTCCTGGAAAAACCAGGAAACCAAGGCACATACGTAAACATAATAAAAGCGATATACAGCAAACCAGTAGCCAACATCAAACTAAATGGAGAGAAACTTGAAGCAATCCCACTAAAATCAGGGACTAGACAAGGCTGCCCTCTCTCTCCATATCTTTTCAATATAGTACTTGTAGTTCTAGCGAGAACAATTAGACAACATAAGGAAGTCAAAGGGATACAAATTGGAAAGAAAGAAGTCAAACTATCATTATTTGCAGATGATATGATAGTATACTTAAGCTCCACCAGAGTACTCCTACAGCTGATACACAACTTCTGCAAAGTGGCTGGTTATAAAGTCAACTCAAGCAAATCAGTAGCCTTCCTGTACTCAAAGGACAAGCAAGTTGAGAAAGAAGTTAGGGAAATAACACCCTTCACAATAGCCACAAACAACATAAAGTATCTTGGCATGACTAACAAAACAAGTGAAAGATCTGTATGACAAGAACTTCAAGTCTTTGAAGAAAAAAATAAAAAAAGACCTCAGAAGATGGAAAAATATTTCATGCTCTTGGATTGGCAGGATCAATATAGTAATAATAGCCATCTTGCCAAAAGCAATCTACAGATTCAATGCAATCCACATCAAAATCCCAAATCAATTCTTCATAGATCTGGAAAGTGCAATTCTTAAATTCATCTGGAGTAACAGAAAACCCAGTATAGCTAAAACTATTCTCAACATTAAAAGTCTTCTGGGGGAATCAATACACCTGACCTCAAGCAGTACAACAGAGCAATTGTGTAAAAAACTGCATGGTATTGGTACAGTGACAGGCAAGTGGATCAATGGAATAGAATTGAAGACCCAGAAATGTACCCACAGAGTTATGGTCACTTGACCTTTGATAAAGGAGGTACAAACATCCAGTGGAAAGAAGATAGCCTTTTCAACAAATGGTGCTGGTTCAACTCTAGGTCAACATGCAGAAGAATGCAAATTGGCCTACGTTTATCACCTTGTACTAAGATCAACATCAAGTGGATCAAGGACCTCCACATAAAGTCAGACAAACTGGAACTAATGGAAAAGAAACTGGGGAAGACCCTGGAGGACATGGGCACAGGGGGAAAGTTCCTGAACAGAACACCAATAGCTTATGCTCTAAGATAAAGAAGTGACAAATGGGACCTCATAAAATTACAAAGTTTCTGTATGGCAAAGAACACTGTCAGAAGGAAAAAAAAACGGCAACCAACAAATTGGGAAAGATCTTCACCAACCTCACATCTGAGAGAGGGCTAATATCCAATATATACAAAGAATTCAAGAAGTTAGGCCCCAAAGAAACAAGTAACCCTATTAAAAGTGGGGTACAGAGCTAAACAAAGAATTTGCACCTGAAGAAATTTGAATGGCTGAGAAGCACCTTAAGAGATGTTTAACATCATTAGTCATCAGGGAAATGCAAATCAAAACAACCCTGATTCCACCTAACACCATTCAGAATGGCTAAGATTAAAAACTCAAGAGACAACAAGTGCTGGCGAGGATGTGGAGAAAGAGGAACACTCCTCCACTGTTGGTGGAATGGCAAGCTGATACAAATGCTCTGGAAATCAGTCTTTCAGTTCCTCAGAAAATTGGGCATGACACTTCCAGAGGACCCTGGCATACCACTCCTGGGCATATACCCAGAGGATTCCCCTGCATACAATAAAGATACATGCTCCACAATGTTCATAGCAGCCTTATTTATAATAGCCAGAAGTTGGAAGGAGCCCAGATGTGCCTCAAAGGAGGAATGGATACAGAAAATGTGGTATATTTATACAATGGAATACTACTCAGCCATTAAAAATAACGAATTCATGCAATTGTAGACAAATGGTTGGATCTGGAAAACATCATCCTAAGTGAATTAACCCAATCACAAAAGAATACATATGAAATGCAATCACTGATAAGTGGATATTAAAGATCCCAGAAGCTCTGAATACTGAAGGCACAATTAGCAAATCAAAAGATTCCCAAGAAGAAGGAAGGAGAGGTCACCAAAAAGACTGGATCCAGTTTTGCTGGAGAGTACCAGAACAGAGAAAGTGTTGAGGGGTGATTGGGAAATGTGTAGGGGGAAGAGGACTTAGGAGAAATATGGTGAGGGGGGAACTGGGAAAGCGGAAAGCCTTTGGACTGTAAATAAAGAATATAGAAAATAAAAAAAAACATTTAAAGGTTATAAAAATGCAAGATACTTGCATTTTTTAAGAGATGCCATATTAGATAATTAATTATCAAGAATTAGACATTATTTTTATTCTTATTTTTTCTGTCATCATTTCCTTCCTTTGTTATTCCTAAAATTTATGTATGCTCTTTCAAAAGAGGAAGCTAAATATGACTAAACACAATACAACATGAGAGTCGACCCAGGTAAAGAATATTGATTTAAGAAAAATTGTTTACAAAAGTGAGTAAATGATAACAAAACCACAGCAATGTAGAAAACAAAGACTTACCTGATTTTCAAGTATGTTTTAGGCAAGAGGAAGAAGCATTTTATTCTGAGACTTACCATACTATAAAGAAAAAGTAACAGGTTTCAGGGATGGGAGAATAAAATAGAAAAAAAATAAGAATGCAGTAAAGATGAACAGATGTTCCTGGGAAAGCACCAATGGATTTACTAAGCAAGACTATAAATCAGTTGTTTAAAAATAGCCAAGGAAATCATAATTTGGTCAAGGAAGAAATAAAGAAATAAATCAAAGACTTTTTAGAATTTAACAAAGCTGAAGGCCCAACATACCCAAACTTATGTGATGCAATGAAGCCAATGCTAAGAGGAAAACTCATAGCTCTGTGTGACTCCAAAAAGAAACTAGAGAGAGCAAACTTAACATCACACCTGAAAACTCTAGAACAAAAAGAAGCTAATACACCCAAGAGGAATAGATGACAGGAAATAAACAAACTCAGGGGTGAAATCAGCCAAGTAGAAACAATAAGAATTTTACAAAGAATTAAAACCAAAAAAAACCAGTAGCTGGTCCTTTGAGAAAATTAACAAATAGATAAACCATTAGCCACACTAAACAGAGGGCACAGAGACAGTATCCAAATTAACAAACTCAGAAATGAAAAGGAAGAAATAACAACAGAAACTCAGGAAATTAAAAAAAATCATCAAATCCTACTACAAAAGCTTATACTCAACAAAACTGGAAGAGTTAGGTGAAATGGACAATTTCCTAGACAGATACCAAATACCAAAGTTAAATCAGGATCAGATAAACCATCTAAACAGTCCCAAAACCCTTAAAGAAATAAGCAGTCATAGAAAGTCTTCCAACCAAAAAAAGCACAGGAGCAGAAGGGTTTAGTGCAGAATTCTATCAGACCTTCAAAGACCTAATACCAATACTCTTCAAACTATTCCAAGAAATAGAAAGAGAAGGAACACTACCAAACTCTTTCTATGAAGCCACAATTTCACTGATACCAAAACCACAAAAAGATCCAACAAAGAAAGAGAACTTCAGACCAATTTCCCTTATGAGTATTGATGTAAAAATACTAAATAAAATTTTGCCAATTCTTCCAAGAACACATCAAATCGATCATTCACGATAATCAATTAGGCTTCATCCCAAGGAAGCAGGGATGGTTCAATATATGAAAATCCATCAATGTAATCCACTACATAAACAAAACTCAAAAAAAAAATACATGGTCATTTCATTAGATGCTGAAAAAGCTTTTGACAAAATTCAGCTTCCTTCATTTAAAAAGTCTTGGAAAAATCAGGAATTCAAGGTCCATACCTAAACATAGTAAAAGCAATATACAGCAAACCAGTCGCCAACATCAAAATAAATGGAAAGAAACCTGAAGCAATCCCACTAAAATCAGGGTATAGACAAGGCTTCCCTCTCTCCATATTTATGCAATATAGTACTTGAAGTTCTAGCTAGAGCAATTAGACAACAAATGGAGGTCAAAGGGATACAAATTGAAAGGGAAGAAGTCAAACTATCACTATTTGTAGATGATATGATAGTATACTTAAGAGACCCAAAAATTCAACAAGAGAACCCCTACATCTGATAGACAACTTCAGCAAAGTGGCCAGATATAAAATTACCTCAAACAAATCAGTAGCCTTCCTATACTCAAAGGATAAATAGGCTGAGAAAGAAATTAGGGAAACAACACCACTCACTATTGTTACAAACAATATAAAGTATTTTTGGTGTGACTCTAACCAAACAAGTGAAAGAGCTGTGACACAAGAATATCAAGTCTCTGAAGAAATTGAAGAAGCCCTCAGAAGATGGAAAGATCTCCTATGCTCATGGATTAGCAGAATTAATATAGTAAAAAATGTGCACCTTGCCAAAAGCAATCTACAGATTCAATGCAACCCCCACCAAAATTCCAACTCAATACCTCGTAGAGCTAGAAAAAGAAATTCTCAAACTCATCTGGAATAATCAAAAACAGAGGATAGCTAAAATTATTCTCAACACTGAAAGAACTTCTGGGGGAATCAGTATCCCTGACTTCAAAGAGTACCACAGAGCAATAGTGATAAGAAATTCATGGTACTGGTACAGTGACAGGCAGGTAGATGAATGGAATAGAATTGAAGACCCAGAAACGAACCCACAAACCTATCGACAGTTGATCTTTGACAAAGGAGCTAAAACCATCCAGTGGATAAAAGATGCCTTTGCTTTTCTTTCTTTTCTTCCTTTCTTTTTTAATTTTTTAATTTTTCTATATTCTTTGTTTACATTCCAAATGCCTTCCCCTTTCCCAGTTTCGCCCCTCAACATATGTCCCATAAGTCCTCTTCCCTCCGCACAATCCCCAATCACCCCACCACCACCATTTCTCTGTTCTAGTACTCTCCTACAATACTGGATCAAGTCTTTTTGGGACCAGGGTCCTCTCATTCCTTCTTCTTAGGAATCTTTTGATTTGCTAATTGTGCCTTGAGTATTCAGAGCTTCTGGGCTAATCCACTTATCAGTGGATTAATTAATCAGTGGATTATTAATATCCACTTATCAGTGATTGCATTTCATGTATAATAGTTTGTGATTGGGTTAGCTCACTTAGGATATTTTCCAGTTCCAATCATTTGCCTACAAATTTCATGAATTCATTATTTTTAATTGCTGAGTAGTATTCCATTGTATAAATATACCATATTTTCTGTATCCAATCCTTCTTTCAGGGACATCTGGGTTCTTTCCAACTTCTGGCTATTATAAATAAGGCTGCTATGAACATAGTGGAGCATGTGTCTTTGTTGCATGCAGGGGAATCCTCTGGGTAAAGGATATGCCCAGGAGTGGCATGACAGGGTCCTCTGGAAGTGTCATGTCCAATTTTCTTAGGAACCGCCAGACTGATTTCCAGAGAGGTTGTACCATTGTGGAATCCCACCAACAGTGGAGGAGTGTTCCTCTTTCTCCTCATCCTCTCCAGCACCTGTTGTCTCTTGAGTTTTTAATCTTAGCCATTATGAGTGGTGTGAGATGGAACTCTGGATGTTTTGGTTTGCATTTCCCCGATGACTAATGATGTTGTACATCTCTTAAGGTGCTTCTCAGCCGTTCGAATTTCTTCAGGTGAAAATTCTTTGTTTAGCTCTGTAATTTTAATGGGGTTATTTGGTTCTCTGGGGTCTAACTTCTTGAGTTCTTTGTATATATTCTTGAGTTCTTTGTTTGGATATTAGCCCTCTGTCATATGTGGGGTTGGTGAAGATCTTTTCCCAATTAGTTGGTTGCTGTTTTGTACTTCTAAAGGCATCCTCTGTCTTAGATAAACTGTAATTTTATGAGAGCCATTTGTCAGTTCTTGATCTTAGAGCATAAGCTATTGGTATTCTGTTCAGGAACTTTTCCCCTGTGCCCATGTCCTCCAGGGTCTTCCCCAGTTTCTTTTCTATTAACTTCAGTGTGTTTGGTTTTATGTGGAGGTCCTTGATCCACTTGGAGTTGATCTTAGAACAAGGAGATGAGAGTGGATCAATTCACATTCTTCTGTATGCTGACCTCCAGTTGAACCAGCACTATTTATACAAGAGGCTATCTTTTTCCCCACTGGATGGTTGTAGCTCCTTTATCAAAGATCAAGTGACCATAATTCTGTGGGTTCTTTTCCCGGTTTTCAATTCTATTCCATTGATCTACTTGCCTGTCACTGTACTAATACCATGCAGTTTTGTTTTTGTTTTTTTGTTTTTTTGGTTTTTTTACACAATTGCTCGGTAGTACTGCTTGAGGTCAGGTATATTGATTCCCCCAGGAGTTCTTTTATTGTTGAGAATAGTTTTAGATATCCTGGGTTTTTTTTATTCCAGATGAATTTGAGAATTGCTCTTTCTAGATCAATGAAGAATTGTTTTGGGATTTTGATGTGGATTGCATTCAATCTGTATATTGCTTTTGACAAGATGGCCATTTTTAATATATTGATCCTGCCAATCCAAGAGCAAGAAGTATTTTTCCATCTTCCGAGGTCTTCTTCAATTTTTTTCTTCAAGGACTTGAAGTTCCTGTCATACAGATCTTTAACTTGTTTGATTAGAGTCACCCCAAAATACTTTATATTGTTTGTGGCTATTGTGAAGGGTGTTATTTCCCTAACTTCTTTCTCAACTTGCTTGTCCTTTGAGTATAGGAAGGCTACTGATTTGCTTGAGTTTATTTTATAACCAGCCACTTTGCTGAAGTTGTTTATCAGCTGTAGGAGTTCTCTGGTGGAGTTTTTTGGGTCACTTAAGTATACTATCATAGCATCTGCAAATAGTGATAATTTGACTTCTTCCTTTCCAATTTGAATCCCTTTGACTTCCTTATGATGTCTAATTGCTCTCCCTAGAACTTCAAGTACTATGTTGAAAAGATATGGAGAGAAGGCAGCCTTGTCTAGTCTCTGATTGTAGTGGGATTGCTTCAAGTTTCTCTCCATTTATTTTGATGTTGGCTATTGTTTTGCTGTATATCGCTTTTACTATGTTTAGTTATGGGCCTTGAATTCCTGTTCTTTTCAAGACTTTTAGCATGAAAGGATGCTGAATTTTGTCAAATGCTTTTTCAGCATCTAATGAAATGACCATGTTGTTTTTTCTTTGTGTTTGCTTATGTAGAAGACTGCATTATTGGATTTCCATATATTGAACCATCCCTACGTCCCTGGGATGAAACCTATTTGATCATGGTGGATGATCTTTTGGATGTGTTCTATGATTTGGTTGGCAATAATTTTATTGAGTATTTTTGCATAAGGGAAATTGACCTGGCCTGTAGGTGTCTTTCTATCTTGGATCTCTTTGTAGTTTTGGTATCAGTGTAACTGTGGCTTCATAGAAAAACTTTGGTAGTTTATCTTCTGTTTCTATTTTGTGGAATAGTTTGAAGAGTATTGGTGTTAGGTCTTCTTTGAAGGTCTGATAGAATTCTGCT
The DNA here is from genome assembly GCA_964023405.1 of Apodemus agrarius. NCBI lineage: Eukaryota > Metazoa > Chordata > Mammalia > Rodentia > Muridae > Apodemus > Apodemus agrarius. The sequence continues at coordinate 78,589,951 of OZ030011.1, forward strand.
CTAAAACCATCTGGTCCCGTACTTTTTTTTAATTGGAAGACTTTCTATTACCCCTTCTATTTCTTTAGTGGTTATCAGACTGTTTAGCTGATCTATTTGATCCTGATTTAATTTTGGTATTTGGTATCTGTCTAGGAAATTTTCCATTTCCTCCAGATTTTCCAGTTTTGTTGAGTAAAGGCTTTTGTAGTGTGATCTGATTACTTTTTGAATTTCCCCAGTTTCTGTTGTTATATCCCTCTTTTCATTTCTAATTATGTTAATTTGAATACTGTCTCTGTGCCCTTTCGTTAGTCTAGCTAAGGGTTTATCTATCTTGTTGTTTTTCTCAAAGAACCAGCTCCTGGTTTTATTGATTCTTTGTATGGCTCTCTTTGTTTCTACTTGATTGATTTCAGCCCTTAGTTTGATGATTTCCTGTCTTCTACTTCTCCTGGGTGAATTAGCTTCTTTTTGTTCTAGGGCTTTCAGGTGTGCCATTAATCTGCTAGTGTATGCTCTCTCCAGTTTTTGTTGTTGTTGTTGTTGTTGTTGTTGTTGTTGTTCTTGGAGGCACTCAGGGCTCTGAGTTTTCCTCTTAGCACTGCTTTCATTGTGTCCCATAGATTTGGGTAGGTTGTACCTTCATTTTCATTGAATTCTAAAAAGTCTTTGATTTCTTTCTTTATTTCTTCCTTGACCAAGGTGTCAGTAAGTAGAGTATTGTTCAGTTTCCATGTGTATGTGGGCTTTCTGTTGTTTCCAACTTTACTCCATAGGAGGCATGGGATTAGTTCAATCTTCTTGTATTTGTTGAGGTCTGTCTTGTGAACAATTATTTGAACAATTTTGGAGAAGGTATCATGCTGAGAAGTGCTGAGAAGAAGGTATATTCTTTTGCTTTAGGATGAAATGTTATATATATATATATAACATTTATATATATATAAATCTGTTAAATCCAATTGGTCCAAAGTTTCAATTAGTTTCACTGTGCCCCTGTTTAGTTTCTATTTTCCTGATCAGTCTATTGAAGAGAGTGGAATGTTGACGTCACCCACAATTATTGTGTTAGTTGCAATGTGTGCTTTGAGCTTTTGTAAAGTTTCTTTTATGAATGAGGATGCCCTTGCATTTGGAGCATAGATGTTCAGAATTGAGAGTTCTTGTTGGTGGATATTTCCTTTGACCAGTAAGAAGTGTCCTTTTGGATGACTTTAGGTTGAAAGTCAATTTTATCTGATATTAAAGTGGCTACTCCAGCTTGTTTCCTGAAACCATTTGCTTGTAAAATTGTCTTCCAGCATTTTACTCTAAGGTAGTGTTTGTCTTTGACACTGATGTGTGTTTCCTGTATGCAGCAAAATGTAGGGTCCTGTTTACATCCAGTCTGTTAGTCTGTGTCTTTTTATTGGGGAATTGAGTCCATTGATGTTAAGAGATATTAAGGAGTACTGATTTTTGCTTCCAGTCATTTTTGATCTTGTTTTTTATATTTAGTATGGTTTCTTCTTTTGGGTTTGAGGAAAGAAGGTTATTATCTTGCTTTTTTCCAGAGTGTAGTTTCCCTCCAATGTTGATGTTTTCCCCCTATTATCCTTTGTAGGGCTGGGTGTGTGGAAAGATATTGTGTAAATTTGGTTTTGTCATGGAGTATCTTGTTTTCTCCATCTATGGTGATTGAGAATTTTTCTCGGTATAGTAGTTTTGACTGGCATTTGTGTTCTCTTAGAGTCTGCATGAGATCTGCCCAGGATCTTCTAGCTTTCATGGTCTTAGGTGAGAAGTCTGGTGTAATTCTTATAGGTTTTCCTTTATATGTTACTTTACCTTTTTCTCTTACTGCCTTTAATATTCTTTCTCTGTTTAGTATATTTGGGGTTTTGATTATTATGTGACAGGAGATATTTCTGTTCTGGTCCAGTCTGTTTGGAGTTCTGTAGGCTTCTTCTATATTCATGGGCATCTCTCTTTTTAGGTTGGGGAAGTTTTCTTCCATAATTTTGTTGAAGATATTTAATGGCCCTTTAAATAGTAAATCGTCACTCTCTTCTTTACCTATAATCCTTAGGTTGGGTCTTTTCATTGTGTCCTGTATTTCCTGAATGTTTTGGGTTACAAACTTTTTGCATTTTGCATTTTCTTTGACTGTTGAGTCCATGGTTCCTATGGTATCTTCAGCATCTGAAATTCTTTCTTCTATGTCTTGGATCCTGTTGATATTTGCATCTATGGCCTGTGATTTCTTTCCAAGGTTTTCTATCTAAAAATTTGTCTCCCTTTGTAATTTCTTAGTTGTTTCTACTTCTGTTTTTAGATCCTGTATGGTTTTTCTCATATCCGTCACTTACTTGTTCATGTTTTCATGTAATTCTTTGAGAGATTTATGTGTTTCCCTCTTTCATGACTTCTGCCTGTTGACTGAAGTTCTCCTGTATTTTTTAAGTGATTTTTGCATTTCCTCCCTATTGGCTTCTATCTTTTGACACATATTCTGCTGAATTTCTTTAAATGATTTTTGTGTTCTCCTTATAAGAGTTTCTAACTTTATTTTTTCTATATTCTTTGTTTACATTCCAAAGGCTTTCCCATTACCCAGTCCCCCCCTCACCATATGTCACATAAGTATCCCCCCCCCCCGCCTAATCCCTAACCACCCCCCACCATTTCTCTGCTCTGGTACTCTCCTACAAAACTAGATCCAGTCTTTTCAGGATCAGGGTCCTCTCCTTCCTTCTTCTTGGGAATCTTTTGACTTGCTAATTGTGCCTTGAGTATTCAGAGCTTCTGGGCTAATTCCACACCTCTGGATATCTGGGTTTCCCCTGGCTCAGACTGCTGGTGTGCTACCTTTCTCTTGGGTGCCCTTGGAGCCCTAATGTTTCCTGCCCCAAGCAATGCTACACTCGGGTTGTCTCTATGAACCTAGTGCTGCCTGTCTGCTCCTTCAGGGAGTGCAAATGGGGAATGCTGCAGGGACCTTATCCAAGTAATGATCACTCTGCAGGGCAGATGAACCCCCAACTGGGTTGGTGTATGATTGGTTTGGCGTACAATCAGCCTGTCAAGCTGCCCATGCCCTGGGTGCAGGCAAAAGCCTGACAGGTTTAGACCCAAGAGATGTGAGTCTCGGACTATGTCTGCATACCTGGTCTTGTCTGTTAGTTCTCTATGGTGGCCTGGAGGCAAGATGGAAACCACCACTGCAAGTGCTAGGCAGTCCGCAGGGCAAACGACCCCTGACCAAGTTGGTGCATGACCGGGTTGGCTTACAGATGCCCCACCGAGCTGCCCAGGCCCTGGCTGCAGGCAAAAGCCTGACAGGTTTCGACACAAGCGATGTTAGCCTCGGATTATGTCTGTTTACCTGGGCTTGTCTATTAGTTTTCTATGGTGACCCAGAGGCAAGATGGAGACTTATCATTCTTGGGCGCCAGTGCTGCTCCATGACCGCCAGTGGCAGAAAGAGGGGACAAATGGACTGTGAAGGCCATAGGTAGGAAAGGAAGCTGGGAGCAGCTGGCGAGTGCAAGGGACCACACCAGGAAACTCCTGGGAACTCAGACCAACTTTCCCGTAACTCTGCAGCAGATCTCCCTCTCACTCCAGAACTCGGTTCCTCCCAGCTACTCCCAAAGATTGCCTTTTCAAGAAATGGTGCAGTTTCAACTGGCAGTTAGCATGCAGAAGAATGCAAATTGATGCATTCTTATCTCCTTGTACAAAGCTCAAGTTCAAGGAAATCAAGGATCTCCACATAAAACCAAAACCACTGAAACGAATAGAAAAGAAAATGGGAAAGAACCTTGAGCACATGGGCACATGGGAAAGTTTCTTGAACAGAACACCAATAGCTTATGCTCTAAGATCAAGTATTAACAAATGGGACTTCATAAAATTACAAAGTTTCTCTAAGGGAGAGGATACTGTAAATAGGACAAAACAGCAACCAACAAAGTGGGAAGATATCTTTACCAATTTTACATCAGATAGAGGGCTAATATCCAATATATATAAAGAACTAAAGAAGTTATACTACAGAGAACCAAACAACCCTATTAAAAATGGAGTACAGAGCTAAATAAAGAATTCTCAACTGAGGAATATCAGATGGCTGAGAAACATCTAAGGAAATGTTCAACATCCTTAATCATCAGGGGAATGCAAACCAAAACAACCCTTAAATTCTACCTCATACCAGTCAGAATGGCTAACATCAAAACCTCAGGTGACAGTAGGTGCAGGCCAGGATGTGGAGAAAGAGGAACACTCCTCCACTGCTGGTGGGATTGCAAGATGGAACAACCACTCTGGAAATCAGTTTGGTGGTTCCTCAGAAAATTGGATATAGTACAACCAGAGGACTCAGCTATACCACTCCTGGCCATATACCCAGAAGGTTCTACAACATGTAATAAGGACACATGCTCCACTATGTTCCTAGCAGTCTTATTTATAATAGCCAGAAGTTTCAAAGAACCCAGATGTACCTCAACAGAGAATAAAAAAGAAAGATAGAAGACAGCTGTCCCTTAAAGGAGGAACTGATACAGAATCTGTGGTACATTTTCACAAAGGAATATTACTTAGCTATTAAAAACAATGAGCCGGGCGGTGGTGGCGCACGCCTTTAATCCCAGCACTTGGGAGGCAGAGGCAGGCGGATTTCTGAGTTCGAGGCCAGCCTGGTCTACAAAGTGAGTTCCAGGACAGCCCGAACTACACAGAGAAACCCTGTCTCGAAAAAACCAAAAAAAAAAAAAAAAAAAAAAAAAAAAAAAAACAATGAATTCCTGAAATTCTTGGGCAAATGGATGGAACTAGAAAATATAAGCCTGAGTGATTTACCCCAATCACAAAAACAAAACAAAACAACAACAACAACAACAAACCAGACATGTTATGTACTCACTGCTGAGTAGATATTAGCCCAGAAGCTTGGAATAAGCAAAATACAATTCAGAGACCAATTGAAACTCAAGAAGAAGGAATACCAAAGTATGGATACTTTGGTCCTTCTTAGAAGGGGGAACAAAATAGCCATGGGAGGAGGTACATAGACAAAGTGTAGAGCAGAGACTGAAAAAAAGGCCATCCCGAGACTGCCTCACCTGGGTATCCTCCCCTTATAATGTCACCAATCCCAGACACTAATGTGGAAGCCAACAAGTGCTTGCTGACAGGGGCCTGATATAGCTTTCTCCTGAGAGGTTCTGCCAGTACCCGACAAATAGAGAGGTGGATGCTCCCATCCAACCATTGGACTGAACACAAGGTCCCCATGGAGGAGATAGAGAAAGGACCCAAGGGGCCAAAGGAGCTGTCAGCCCCATAGGAGGAACAATATTATGAACTAACCTGTACCCCAGATCTCCCATGGACTAAAGTACCAACAAAAGAATATACATGGAGGGACCCATGGCTCCAGCTGCATGTGTAGCAGAGGATGGCCTTGTTGGACATCAAAGGGAGGAGAGACCCTTGGCCCTGAGAAAGCTGAATGCCTTAGTATAGGGGAATACCAGGACAGGGAAGTGGCAGTGGTTGAATTGGTGAGCAGGAGGGGGGATGGGATGGGGTGTTTTCAGAGAGGAAACCAGAAAGGGGATAATATTTGAAATGTAAATAAAGAAGATATCTAATAAAAAATAACCAGGAAGAGTGGAGATGGGGAGCAATGGTTAAGATCATTTGTTGCTTTAAGTCTTTTTCCATCTCAAAGGACTTCATTGGACTGCAGTGTTGATGGCATAAAAAAATCGCACACACACACACACACACACACACACTGTGATTATTGGGATTGTGTGGGCTTGACTGGGCTCTCTGATGGAGAAACCATAGCACCCCAGAAGCTTAGTATATTTACTATGTACAGTTAAATAGAGAAGCAGTGTTCTTGCATGTAACTGAACAAGGAGTAAGAGTATTACATGCAGGCAAACAAGAGGCCAAATTTATGGTTTATATATGAATCAAGAAGGCAGGTTTAATTAATCACAGTAGTTTTGTTAGAGGATAACTCTTCATACTATAAATATCACATACACTTAGGGATTTATTCACTCAGGGCTTCCTCTTCTCCTGACATGTTGTAGTGGCTATTCCTGATTGTCAACTTGACTATATCTGGAATGAACTACAATCTAGAATTGGAAGGCTCACCTATGATCCTAATCTGGAGGCTCAGAGATATAAGTTTCTGACCTGGATCTTAGCATGGAGATCTTGAAGTATAGTGACTATGGATTCCAGTTCAAGATCATCTGGGGTTAAAGGCATGGAGACACACACCTTTAATCTGGTCTACACCCTCTACTGGAGACATATATATGGACATTGGAAGAAGGAAGATTGATTCTTCCTTGCCGGCTTGCCTCATGGGACTGAGCAACTGCAAGATCCTTGGACTTCCATCCACACCTGCTGCTGACTATTGTTGGGGAGTTGGACTACAGACTGTAAGTTATTGACAAATTCCCTATCTACATAGAGACTGCCCATATGTTCTGTGACTCTAGAGAGCCCAGACTAATACACATGTTTTCTTGAAGAAGGCCCAGGTTCAGTTCCCTAATGCTGATGACTCACACCTGGCCATAACTCCAGTTCCAGGTGAACTAATTCACTCTTTTCCCATCTGCTGTCACTTGTATGTATTATAGTAATCATACATGTAATTAGTTATATATGTATATCTGTATATACATATATATAATATATTTACAAAACACATTCAAGAATCTAAATGTATCAGCAGATGCAGAACTTAAAAAGAGAAGGGAAAATGAAAATAATATGAACACAATAATACAGGTTCATATGTAAATCTTGAGGCTGAAAAGTATAGGAACTGAAGTGAAAAGCCCATGAAAGAATTCCAATAGCAACCACTAACAAGCATAAAAAATACTTTATCAACTTTTGGTCAATCGAAATTATCCAATCTGAGAAACATCAGATGTAATGTTTTAGGGTTAGTCTTATGTGCTGTGTATCCTGATGCTGAATCATGTACATCTATCTAAGCTGTAACCTGATTTTAGGGCACTGTATTAACCAAAGTGGTATATAGAATGCTCTCCAATAATCCCTGATTGACTAACAAAAGGCTATAGCTTATGACTGGACTAATGATAGAAAGGAAGGACTTAGGATAAAGTGAAGGGTTCTCAGGCGTGAACAAGAGAGAAATGGCAAGAAAGGAGAAAGGGAGAAAGAGGTCACCATTAAGTGTGATGGACAGGAGCCCATGGCAAAGAAAAGTTCACCCTGAGAACAGACAAATACACCAGAAGCTGCCCAGGAGACACTAATTTGGCAAATAACTGGGCTTTTATGTGGGTTTTAACCTCATGGAAGGATTGGAAAAAAGTTCAGAACTTTTCCAGCATAGCTAATTAAGAAATTAGAGTAATCTGTGTCATTTTATTGAGAGCTAAATAGGAAAAAGTTGAGTGTAAATTCTCAAGATGGATTAAGTAACTAAAGGGGGATAGCAAACTTCACAAGAAAAATAACAGTAGTGGCGCCCAACATGGGACATAAAATACAAACTAACCAGAGAAAAGCCCCAGGAAGAGGCACTAACCCTCCCCCAAAACAAAATATCTTCTAGCTCTGTCATCTTAATACTAAGATGCTGAAGAAGCATGGTGGCTTTAACCTAGCAACCAGCCTTCAGTCCAGGAAAATGGGGAAAACTTCCTGGAGTCAGGCATGGCTTCTAAGACCCTGCTGTGCTACTGATCACTTGCATGAGGTCAATGAGCCCACAATTTCTTTGGGACCAACAGATAAATGTACAGTAGACATTCCATTTCTGGTCTATCATGCCTCAGTGCCCTATGCATCTGCTGGCATCACCAATCCAGAGCCAGGTGGTAGAGTAGACTGAGCTGCCCTGAGACAGTATCACGCTCCTTTGGTTGCTTAAGTAACAGTGGTGGAAGTCCACAGGAGCGGGTACAAACATCTGGTGAGGCTGCTTCTGGCTACAAGTGAGTGAAATACAGCTTCCCAGTTAATCAGGCTCAGCTTTCATGGGTGGCAGCACAGCCAGAGCTTCCCAGCATGGCTACATCAGAAGAACTAGTCCTGCAAGGACTCTGCTTAGCATTGTAGACCAACCACAGGGCACAGATCAGCATGCATCTATAAATTTTGCCATGGGCTGGCTCAGTTGGCTGGGTCAAAAGCTGCACTTCTATCAAGCCTTCCCTAGGCAACTATGCTGAGGCTCAAAGATACACCAGACATACTGCATACTTAAACTACAGTTCATTTGGAAACTGGTATCACCTTCTCAGACTGGGCAGAGGTCTTAGGCGCCGAAGTAGCACAACACATGTAGGTATTAAAAGGTCCCTGGACATCCTCAGCCCAAAGTGGTTTTTCTACTCAAATGTCTTTTGTACCCTTCCTTGTGAGTGAAAGGATCAGGGCAGTAATAGCTGCTGTAGTGTCCTGCACTGAACAGTAGAGGGAGACAGAGAAAACAAAGATGAAATCTTAGCACAACCAAACTGACCAAGTAAAAGGAGTTTGAAGGTGGAATCTCTGTCATTTTCATTTGCATTTCCCTGATGCCTAAGGATGTTGAACATTTCTTTAAGTGCTTCTCAGCCATTTGAGATTCCTCAGTTGAGACTTCTCTGTCTAGCTCTGTACCCAATTTTTAGTAGAGTTATTTAGTGATTTAGTTCTCTGGAGTCTAACTTCTTGAATTCTTTGTATAATTTGGATATTAGCCCTCTATTTGATTTAGGGTTGGTAAAGATCTTTTCCCTATCTATGGGTTGCTGTTTTCTTCTATTGATAGTGTCCTTTGCATTACAGAAGCTTAGCAATTTTATAAGGTCCCTTTTGTTAATTGTTGATCTTAGAGCATGAGCCATTTTCTGTTCAGGAAATTTTCCGCTGAGCCCTTGTATTCAAGGTTCTTTCCCAATTTCTCTTCTATTAGACTCAGCATGTCTGGTTTTATATGAAGGTTCTTGATCCACTTGTACTGGAGCTTTGTGCAAAGAGACAAGAATGGAACAATTTGGGTTCTTCTACATGTTGACTGCCAGTTGAACCAGCATGATATGTTGAAAATGCTCTCTGCCAAAGGGTTCTTTATAGCTTGGACTCCCATTGCCTTCATTGTTAACTAACTTATGGACAATAATAGAGATTTTTTAATATACTGATTTTTTAAATCATTCCTCTACAAGAACAAGATAGAGAAGGGTTTCCTTCTAAATAATTACTTAGAATATTTGCCCAATCAAAAGGTACCATTGGATAGTCTTACAAGGAATGTGCAATAGTTCTACATTATGCTAATATTTTGTACAGCAACCACTAGAAATAATTTGTAAGTAATTTCCTCAATCCTAATTTACCATTATATGGATGATATTTTGCTGACTGATTTAAATGAAGATGCCTTAGGGGAAAAATGCTTCATGAAGTTCAAAGAAATTTGCCTTGCTGGGAGTTCAAATTACTCCTGAAAAAAGTACTGAGGAGACTATATTAAAATTGCTTTTCCTTCTTCTAGAGTATTTAATGTAAGTTGTATTGATTGAACACTTTCTAATTGTGCCAGTGTATTGAAACTGACATGTCTGTTATAGTGGTCTATCAACCAGCTTTTGTATTATTACTTTCAAGTATTACAGGATCTTAAAATTCTTAAAAAGCTTTTAAGTACTAGAAGAAGTGAGTCAGGCTTTAAGCAGTAGCAGGAAGGTAGTGGACTTGATTATTGCTGGTATAGCAGCTTTAATTTCATTAATAACTAGCATCACTGCTTCTCCATTTGCTTTGAAGCAAGATGTTAAGACAACTACTTTTGTTAATCATTTAGAAAAAAATTTTACTAATGTTTTGAGTATTCAAGAAGATTTAGATGGGCATTTGGAACAATGAATTGATGCTCTTTGTTGAAACTATTCAAATTATTAGAGAGGAGATTCAGAGTTTAAGAGGAAGAAGCCATCTCTCATGTCATGCCAAATACCAATGGATGTGTTCCTTCTAAAATTTACAATGAAAGTCAAGTAATTGGGGAAAAGTTCAAAGATGCTTGGAGGGTATTTTGCATAATTCTAGCACCTCTCTGGATATTTTAACTTTGCATCATGAGATTATGAATTTAAAGAATGCTGCTCTGCTGAGCTTTGATACAGCTGATGAAATGAGGTTAGTATTTCCATCTTGGACAGGCTCCAAAAATGGAATATATAGCTTGATCATGCTAGCCCTGTTTGTCCTGGGAATAATTTTACTGCTGCCTTTTATGTTAAAGCTTGCCTTTTACAACATCAATATGTAGGCAACCAAAGTATGTGGCTTGAAACTAAAAATGGACACCCTCTCCACAGAGTTATTAATTTAATAGTATGGCAGCCAATGAGAGGTAAGTTCTGCACATAGAGAGCCTTACCACCCTAAAATAGAAGTGCATTGCTGTTGATAATGCATATTCCATGATGGGTAAGGAAGGCATTCTTGTCAGAACCACCTAAGACAGACACAGTTTTGTTTATGAAATAAAAAATGGAGAGAAGTAGAGAGCTTCTTGGGTCTGCTTGGAAGGAATCTGACATTGGAAAAGGACAAGGAAGTGGGCTAAAGGCAGGAATTTGACATTGGTCCATTGACAAGGAAGTAAGCTCAGGCAGGAATCTAATAGACTAAAACAGGGAAGTAAGTTCAGTCAGGAATCTAATTTTGGGGTAGAACAAAGAAGTAGGCTTCAGGCATGAATATGACCTTAGGCTAGGACAGGGAAATAGGCTCAGATATCTTGATCATCCTTATAAGCACTTAGAAACAGTGATCATGGGAGAGATCATGGAACTTTGTTTAATGCCTTGCTTGTTCATTGACTATTTGTGTTTATTGTACTATTTGACCTTATTACTTGCATGTAATTAAAATGGTCTAAAAGCAGATTGGAAAAAATAAACCTGCCTCAGCCTCAAAACTGGCTGAGGCCATGCTAAAAAAGAAAAAAGAAAGAAAAAAGAAATACAGGAGAACACAGGTAAAAAGATAGAAGTCCTTAAAGAATAAACACAAAAAATCCCTTAAAGAATTACAAGAAGAAAAAACCAAACAGGTAAAGAAATTGAACAAAATCACCCAGGTTCTAAAACTGGAAATAGAAACAAAAGAAATCACAAAGGGAGACAACCCTGGATATACTAAACCTAGGAAAATGATCAGGAGTCATAGTTGTAAGCATCACCAACAGACTACAAGGGTTAAAGAGAGAATATCTGGAACAGAAGATGCCAAAGAAAACATTGACATAATAATCAAAGAAAATGTAAAATGCAAAAAGCACCTAACCCAAAACTTGCAGGAAACCCAGGACACAATGATAAGACCAAACATAAGGATAATTAATAGGTATAGAAGAGAGTAAAGATTACCAATTTAAAGAATCAGTAAATATATCTTCAACAAAATTATAGAAGAAAACTTCTCTACCCTAAAGAAAGAGATGCACAAAAACGTACAAGAAGCCTAAAGAACTCCAACAAAAGCATCAGAAAGCCCACATAAACATGAAAACTGAACAACACTTTACTCAATGATACCTTGGTCAAGAGAGAAATAAGGAAATAAATTAAAGACTTTAGAATTAATGAAAATGAAGGCACAACATACCCAAACATATGGGATACAATGAAAATAGTGCTAAGAGGAAAACTCTTCCAAAAGTTTTGTGCTCTAAGTGCTTCCAAAAAGAAACTGGAGAAAGCATACACTAGCAGCTTGATAGCACATCTGAAAACCCTAGAATAAAAAAGAAGCAAACACACCTAAGAGGAGTATAAGGCAGGAAATAATAAAACTCACGGTTGAAATCAACCAAGTAGAAACAAAAGAACAATACAACCAATCAAAAAAAAACATGATCTGGTTCTTTGAAAACATCAAGAAACCTTTAGCTACAATAATAAAAGGGCACAGAAACAGTATCCAAATTAAGGAAATCAGAAATGAAAAGGGAGATATAACAACAGAACCTGAGGAAATTAAAAAAAATAACAGATTCTACTACAAAATCCAGTTTTCAACAAAACAAGAAAATCTGTATTAAATGGACAATTTTCTAGACAGATACCAGGTACCAAAGTTAAATCAGGACCAGATATATCATCTAAACAGCCTCTTAAACCTAAAGAAATAGAAGCAGTTTTTAAAAGTCTCCCAACCAAAAAAAGCCCAGAACCAGATGGGTTTAATGCAGAATTCTATCAGACCTTCAAAGAAGACCTAAAACCAATACTCTTCAAACTATTCCACAAATAGAAACAGAAGGAACACTATCCAAATCATTCTATGAAGCCACAGTTATGCTGAGTATTTTCCCATAGAGATGTAATGGTTTCTGTTGATTAGGAACTTATAACAATTTCCTTTCATAGAGGACTTCACAAGAGATTTTTTTCTATATCTATCATGTTTAATGTTCCAAATAGATTTTAAAACCTGGTTTAGTGCCTATTACTTTTAACTTTAGAAGATATCATATATATTTTAGAGTCATTTAAGTATTATAAATATTTTTGGTGGCTTAAAAAATGTCAATACTGAGTTGTATACTTTCAAATAAATTTTTATTAGTTTAATTATAAAAAGAGAAAATATTGTTCTGAGTGAGGTAATCCAATCATAAAAGAACACACATAGTATGAATTCATTGAAAAGTGGATATTAGCCCAGAAGTTCCGAATACCCAAGATACAATTGACAAACCACATGAAGCTCAAATAGAAGCAAGGCCAAAGTGTGGATGCTTCATTCCTTCTTGGAAAGGGAAACAAAATAAAGTCAAGGGAGGAAATACCAAGACAAAGTGTGGAGCAGAGACTGAAGTAAAGGCCATCCAGAAGCTGCCCAACGTATGCCTCCATCCCATATGCAAACACTGAACCCAGACACTATTGTGGTTGCCAGGAAGTACTTGCTGACAGGAGCCGGATTTGGCTGTCTCCTGAGAGGCTCTGCCAGAGCCTGACAAATACAGAGGTGGATGCTCTCAGCCAACTATTGGATTGAGCATGCGGTCCTCAGTGGAGGAGTTAGATAAAGGACTGAAAGAGATAAAGGGGTTTGCAACCCATAGAAAGGACAACAATATGAACCAACCAGAATCTCTAACCTCCCAGGTACTAAACTACCAACCAAAGAGTACACATGGAGGGACCCATGCCTCCAGCCACATATGTAGCAGAGGATGGCCTTGTTGGACAACAATGGGAGGAGAGGCCCTTGGTCCTGACAATGCTAGATACCTCAGAGTAATGGAATGCCAGGGCAGGGAGGCAGGAGTGGATGGGTGAGTGGGTGAGTGAGCTTCCTCATAGAAAAAGCGGGAAGGAGTATGGGATAGGGGATTTCTGGAGGGGAAGCCTGGAGAGATGATAACTTTTGAAATGTAAAAAAAAATATCCAAAGAAAAGGAAATGTAAAATAACAATATTTATAGGTATTTTTTGGGCAGTGAAGACAGAATATTCCACTTGGACAATAAAAATATGCTGTTTCAGGGTATAATACCAAACATTGAAAGCTTATAAAAGGAGAAAATGTCAACCTCTTGATAATACTTGAGATACTGAGTAGAGAACTGGATTATCTATATAATCTGGGATGGTCTCAAGGAAATTCACAGAAACTTAACAAACATAATTTTAGGATATGTTTGACATAGTAAGATTGCAGATGTTTGGGTTATATGCTATTTGAAGGATGCTCTGTTTGTACATGTTTGAAATACATGTATATACTTCTTTTAATAAAAGAAGTAATGGAATTCTTCCTTATATGATAAAGAGGACTCAAATTTCTGTAGCCCCTGCATTTCAAACTGATGCAAAGTAAGGTGGTTAAGATTCAGTTAAAAATTAGAATTATATGCCATTCTAATGGTGTTCTATTATTTTCCTGAATCTCTTAATACAATTACTGATTCTCAATATGCAGAAAGAGGTGTTTTGCATACAGAAACTGCTGAACATATTCAGATTGATTTAGGCTCAAGTTCACTATTCATTCAACTACAACAAATGATTAGAAATAGAAATCATCTATTGTATATAACACATATCAGATACTATACAATTTTACCAGGTCCTGTAACAAACGAAAATGATGAAATTAATCAGTTATTAATAGAAAATGCACTAGAAGCTTCAGAGTTTCATAAGAAATGCCGTCTTAACAACAAAGATTAAAAAAAATTCACTTGGCAACAAGACAAAGAAATTATAAGAAATTGTCCTACTTATACTTTATATAGTCAAATGTCCAATTTACATTTCCTACATTACCTGCAAGAAGTAACCCTAAAGTACCCAAATAAATGAAATTTAGCAAATAGATAGATTTCATTTTTCAGAGTTTGGTAAACTAAAATATTTACTTCACACTATAGACTCATATTCAGGATTTCAATGGCTGACTGTTATTCATTCTTAAAAGGCCTATTCTGGAATGATAAATTTATTAGAAGTTATGGCAATCGTGGTGAAAACCTTTCCAAATTAAGCATGACAGTACTCCAGCATATAGCTCTAATATATCATCAAAAGCAGGCTGAAGATGTACCACACAATCCTATATGACAAACAGTTATAGAATGATCTAATTGTACTTCAAGGAGATGCTTACCAAATAAAAAAGGGTAACAAACACTCCCAAAGATAACTTGCATAATGCTTTATTACTTTTAAATTATTTTAAATTCTAATGAACAAAAAAAATTATAGCTATCAAGAACTCCTAGATTATGGGGGAAAAACTGTTAAACATAAACCAGCCTATGAATATTAAAAATATCTTAACTTCTGAATGGAGTGAAGGAAATGTATTACACTGGGGGAGAGGCTTTGTATATGTTACTACTAAAAGAAAGAAGCTGTGATTACCTTCCATATTGATATAAATCAGATGTGGCCAGTGAATACCCTGTGATGATCATGGATGCAGACAGGAAGAGAGAAATCAAGAAGACTAGCTAAGCAGGTAACTTGCAATACTTGCCTCTCTGCATGGCAACAGCTCTAAAACTGGCTGAGATATTAAAATGTCTCTGCCAAAAATTCAGCTATGCATGGCCAATAATTCTTGTTAGTTTCAAACCATTCAAGACTCATTATGCTATCCTTTCAAAACCATGGATGAAAACTTTTATTACAGATTGGTGATACAGTCCAAAGTCACTTATAAAAATGGCAGATACTTTTTACCTGCTCATATGATTAACAGAGGATCACCTTTAATTAATTTGTGCACATTACACATTCCATACATGTGCTATTGCAGAACTTTATATTACTTATGAAAATTTTTATGTTTACAAAACGAAAGGACCAGACACTAATGGAGTTGAGATGACTTTGAAAAGATTCACTCTCAAGGATGCTTTAAGAAATGCTGAGACACTGAGACATATTTATTCCAACATCCTGCTTGATCCAACTTCATAGTGTTTTTATTAGTTGTTATATAGAAATTTGTGTCCAAGAAAGCTTCAAAGTAAAGGGCTGACCCAAATCATACAGCATCACATTCTATTTTGATCAGGATTTCAAATAAGCCTGTATTTTCACAGCACACAGATACTGGAAAACAAATGTTACATCTACTCTTCTTATGATGGGCCAATATTCCAATTGTCTTAGAGTCCCAAAAGAAACATCACCCCCTCAAACAATTTTAAGGGTACAACATACTATTTCACAAAAGGGGGAGGGTGGTTTTGGTCATTCTATTGGCAGTGGATGCTTGTTGTTAAGGGGTTGATTGCAAGTTTTTAAATGGTCTGGGTGAAAATAAGGTATAAGAGCTCAGACTCAAGAATTTCTCTTCTTTGTTTTAATTCCTCTATCTGTGTCTCATTTTTCTGTAAGCAGCGAAGGGTTGAAAAAGAAGGGTGATATAGGAATAATATAGAAATATCAGGAATAAGGGTAAATTGTTGAATTTGCTCTTAAACCAAAGAACATTTTATAAGCCGTTGATCTTACATTGATATGGATCTTTGTATATTATTACAAACTGAAGGTTACCTTGGTAAAGATCTTTGTATACAAATATTTTTTGTCACATTATATATATTGTGTTTCAACTCTTGTATAACGTACTGGACTTATGCAGCTCATTTAAAAATATAATGTAAAGTTCAGGAGCTTTTGAAACCACTATTATAAACTGACAAGAATAACTAAGAAATGCAAGTTAATATTTAGGAATTTGGGCAAGTTGGATTCATAGGTAAAAGTACATGCTAAGAAACCCTGAGGATCTGCATTTGATCCTACAATCCATTTGCCTCTAATCTCAACATGCATACACCCCCACACACACATACATAACTACACACACATTCATATAATAATTAACTATAATGTTTAAAAATAAAAAAAATAATTTGGGGCCAGTGGGATGAGTCAGTTCAAGTTTCATTCTGTGTGTGTTTCTATCAACACAAAGTAGACCACATGCAAATTGTGGCATGCACAACCACACACATGTGTCATTCTTGAGAGAATACTCTGGTTAGCCTGTGATTCCAGTTATAGTGAGCAGATATCTTGTCAATGAACAGTACATTGAACTATACTAGAATTGAGATTCTGAAGTTACTGAGATTTGGAGACGTGTGGCACATTTGGAACTCATACTGTGTGACACCCTAAGCAAAAGTTCAGAGGTCCTTTGTTTCATTCACTGACCAGTCCTGAGGATTAAAGCACAAGATTACTTCAAGTATTTATAGCATTAGTTGAATACATTAGACATGGTCCTTGTCCAGAGTAACTTGAGAAAGAAAAGTAAAATGATTCATGTGCAAAAAGAAAAGAAAAAAAAGATGTCTAGAACAAAAACTTGACCATATAATTATTTTTGAAGAAATTTCCTAAGAGAAAAGAAAAAATTTCCTCTTATTAAAATTAGAGCAATCTTTTCTCCATTTACAAGCTTTTTGTCATTGTCTTTCATATTTAATTTTAAATTCAAAGTTGGTGTCCTATAATTTTTACAAATGAATTTTCTATTTTCAGGATAGGAAATAAGATATAACTCATTTAGACAAAAGTCTAGGTTCATATTTTATATAAAGTATCAACATTAAGAACCAATATTCTACTGGATCATCTTTGGAAATTCACAAAAACTGATATCATTAAATGTTAGGTAGTTCAGTAGTTCAGGACTCATGATTGTATTTTTAATGATTTCAGAGTTCCTGGTAGAATATTTGAGATGAGGAACTGTCAAAGAAATTGCAAAATAATAAATAAATAAATAAATAAATAAGTAAATAAATGAAGCAAAACTGCATCCTGTGTTTCTTATAGTTGCTGCTTATATACCTCCTCTGGATCTGTCTCTGTGTTTTTGTCTTTCTGTCATTGTCACTCTGTGTCTCTCTGTTTTTCTGTAACTGTCTCTCTGTCTTTCTGTAATTCTCTCTCTCTCTCTCTCTCTCTCTCTCTCTCTCTGTGTGTGTGTGTGTGAGTGTGCATGTTTAAAATATGACTGTACATTCAACTTTTGTATTAATTTACTTTAATGCTTATTAATAACAGTTTTACATAATATAATCTATTTAAAATTATCCTGGATAATATTTACATATTTTTCTATTCAATTAACCCATATGCAAAATAGTCTAAAATCCTTAGAAGTTCATTCGTCATGTACTTTCATATTCCTTATGGGTTCTTTATAGCATTCACTGAATACCATATTCATGTCACCCAAGAAAATGCATCAAGCTCCCATTCTTACATTCTAAGTTTTAATAGTCTCTGCCTCCAGTGTTTCCTCTTAATTTCTGAAAGCAGGTTTGCCCTGGAATTTCTCAGTCATTAATGCTCCTTGAAATTCCTTTTGGTTGTTGTCCATTTTATTTTTACATACATGTGTTTTGTTTGTTCATCTACTTTATGTTTATGCCCATGGGAGTTTTGTCTGCCAGTATGTCTATGTACCATGTACACAAAGTACTTTCAAAGACCAGAAAAAGACAACAGATATGACTGGAACTATCTATGGTTGTGTTCTTCCATATAGTGCTGGGGATTGAATGCATATTGTCTGGAAATAGACATCAAAACAGTTTTTTTTTACTTAAAAATAATTATCTACTCTGGGAATTTAATACATGAATGCAATGTATTTTGAACATATCAGCCATCCTACCTATTACAACTTATACCAGAATACTCACATCCACCCTCACCAACTTCACATACCCCATTACAACCCATTAAGACCAATTATAGCTTCCATATATAAATGGGTACAGAATCAACCACTGAAATATAGGCAGTCTACCAGAGGCCACACCTCTGAAGAAAATACTATCTCAAAAAAAAAAAAGAAAAGAAAAAGAGAATACTATCTCTTCCTCAGCATCCATAAGTAGCCACTAGTTCTTATCTAGGGCTGGGGCCTCATGAGCTTTGCCCCAATCTATTCTAGAATGTTGACTAGCTTGATCTTTTGCCTGTACTATAGTTAACCAGAGTGATTATAAGTTTGAATGCAATGTCTCTGTTCTACGCTATCTTGTAATCATCTTCCCTCACCTCTAGTTACTATAATTTCATTACTACTCACTCTTCTCTGGTATTCTCTGAGCCAAGCAAATTAGGCAGTGAATTACCTTCAGGATTCCTCAGTGTCTGTACTTTAGGTAGCTGTGTGTCTCTGTGATAAACACTTTCTACTACATAAGAAGAGTGAGAGCTGTACTAATTTATAGGTTTACCAATACATATTTAGGAGGCATACACATACATAAATTTAAGTCTTCTTTCTATATGTGAAAAAAAGTATGTGAATCTGATTTATTTTCATTCCCTGGCGCTCTCCAGTTCCATCCATTTTCTAGTATATGGAATGGTGTTTTTTTCTTATTTTCATCTGAATACATTTCTATCACAAATACGTATCATATGTTCTTTATCTATGTATCTGTTGATAACTATCAAGCCTAATTCCACATCTTAGCTATTGTAAATCCTTCAGCAATAGATGTAAATAAATCTGCCAGTATGTCTATAGCAGATGACTTAGGAGCCTGGAAGTTTATGTACCAGGGAGTGCCCTTGAGTTCATGTGCTTCACCCTTTCCCAGCTTGAACTTAACATCCTGCTCTCTTGTTTCTCTGGCAAAGATTAAATTCATACATACATTACTGATATTTTATATCTGTGGGAAGATAAAAATAAAATGCATTCATTTTGCAAAGATCCTGAATTTTTTAAATAGTTTTGATTTTGACAATACAAACATTTAAGAATAATTAAATCAATCTAGTAATGTTCTGAGAAGTTATACTTCTAATCACAGCTAAATCATCAGAATGCAAGCATCAAAGTACTAACCAGAACTGACCCTGATTATCTTCTAATATCAAATGAGATTGGGCACATTCAGGGTGATGTAGTAGTAGACAGAAACACATTTTCTAACAAATCATTCTTTCACATTTTTTCACTGTTTCCTCAAATCATTGCATGTTAAAAATATACCTCCAGAATAGTAGAGTATAATGCACCATCATTTTTCCTGGATATCATCTAAACTCTTGGTATGGATGTGTCTAACCTCTCTAACCCTTTCAAATGTCTTGAATTTGTCTAAGTCAGTTTTGAATTTGTCTAATATTTAATAAGCTGTTTTCAAAAGTCTGCTTTAGCTAGATTTTTGCAAAGAATAGGAATAGATGAACTGATTTTCTTGCATTTGCTATATCTGCTGTGATTTTATATTTAATACAAAAATATTTGGGATAGAGTATTACCCTGCTTTGAAATCTGGTTAGCTAGAAAGCATATTCCTTAAAGCTCTATATTCTGACAACCATATTGCTTAGGGATTACAAAGTGTATTTACAAAGGTTAATTATCCAAATCAGGCAACATCAGTTCAGCAACCCAAGTGTTCTGCTGTCCAAATGAGGAAATGTCCCTAATGGGCAATACCTTGGAGCTGTAGGAGAGAAATATCTCTAACAGAGAATGCTCCCTCTCTGCACATCTCATGAAACAGACTTCAAAGTCCTTGGGTTGTAGTCCATTACATGCTCTTTTTTTCATTCTCACCCAGATATATCCAAATTAGGAGAAGCACAGGAAGGAATTATAGCCAACTTTAAACATAACTATTTTCCCCAGCTAGTTTACCTCTTTACAGAAAATGCCTCTTTGAAATTTAACTGTAGAAGCACATAATCTGAAGCAGGTGTTTTTATGCAAACGTAATTGCTATTTAATGATGGAATTAGCATTTCTACTGGGGCTAGGAAAATAAAGGGGCTTGTTGGTTAGAGGATAAACAAAGTATTTGCTATGTTATTCTCATCTCTTCTGTGGCTGTCCAGAGAGGTTGTGGTAGTGAGAATGACCCCCATAGGGTATGTATTTGAGTATTTGGTCCCCAATTGAAGGAACTTTTTTTCTATATTCTTTTTTTACATTCCAAATGATTTCCCCTTTCCTGGTTCCCCCTCCCCATAAGTCCCATAAGCTCTCTTCCCTCCACCCCATAGGAATTTTTTAAGAAGGATTAGGAGGTATGGTG
Organism: Apodemus agrarius; assembly: GCA_964023405.1. Lineage (NCBI taxonomy): Eukaryota > Metazoa > Chordata > Mammalia > Rodentia > Muridae > Apodemus > Apodemus agrarius. The sequence continues at coordinate 78,610,538 of OZ030011.1, forward strand.
TTCTTATGGAAGGTATGTCACTGGAGGGAGGATTTGAGATTTCAAAAGCCCATTCCATTCCCAGTTAGTCTCCCTCTCCCTCTCCCTCCCCCACCTCTCTCTCTCTCTGTCTCTCTCTCTCTCTCTCTCTCTCTCTCTCTCTCCTTCCTCCTTCCCTCATTCTTGCTCTTGCTTTCTTTCTCTCTCTTCCTATGCCCCTGCCTCTGCCTCTGCCTCTGCCTCTGCCCCTGCCCCTGCCCCTGCCCCTGCCCCTGCCTCTGCCTCTGCCTCTGCCTCTGCCTCTGCCTCTGCCTCTGTCTCTGCGTCTGCCTCTGCCCCTGCCTCTGCCTCTGCCTCTGCCTCTGCCTCTGCCTCTGCCTTGTATTTGCTGACCAAGGAGTGGCAGAAGTAATGCTGAAACCTCTAGGAAAGGCGAATGAGTGTTGTACAAATGGAGTTCATTATGGCAAGGCCCTTGGAGATCCCTGTCCACTTGTCAAGGACTCGTGGAAATGATATTGCAGACCCCTGCACCAATCCTAGCAATCACAGGTGCTTGGGCCCACTCAACCTTCACTGTGATTACCGTTATGGTAATTTTAGTTTCATTTTGTTAGTCATAATTACAGCTGAATTTATGATGTACCTGCACTTTTTTGAAACACAAAATCTAATTCTCCTGGCTCTCCCTGGCCACTTCTGCAGTCATCCTGAATTAGCAGATAGAATTCAATAAAGTTAATGACTTTTTTGCTTACTTAACTATTCTAGAAAAAATAACTATATTAGGAGATAGTTTCTTAAAAGATGACATTACAAACTTATAAACCATGTAAAGAAAGGATAAAGGGCACAAACAGTTAGACATCACTACAATGCCAGTAAATCAACATGGGAATCTAAATGTCTCATTCAACTGGGAGGCATAAAGTAGATGTAGAAACTGCCAACAAGAAAAGAAACTTAGTACCAGCAGTTAAGATTTGGGTATTAATCATTGCCATTCTGAGAATATATGAAGAATGGGACTGTAACTACTGCAAAGATTTACATTTCACATGTTATCCCCTTTCCCACTTTTCCTCCACAAACCCCCTATCTCCTCTCCCCATCCTCTCTGCCTCTATCAGTCACTTATATGATTTTTTATCATGTTAAAATTTAGTTTACTCTATAGGGTATAACATTGTCCCATTTGTAATCTACATTTTATTGCAATGAACATGGGTAGAAATGTAGCTTGTCTGTATCCATGTCTAACTAATGTATACAAGCCTGTATGACATTTTAAAACAGTATGCAACAAAATAATTAACATTTACAGATATAAGTGTTTAGACATATCTACAGGTGAGTATTTGAAACCTAGAATGGATATTAAAGTCACATTTTCCCATTATTTATAGAAACTTGTGACAAGGAAAGTATAAGTAAAAGAAGACTGAGGAGCTAGCTGCATATAGTTTACTAGTTACTAAATATCATTGTTATAAGACTTTCCATTAGTCAGGTGGTGGTGGCACATGCCTGTAATGCCAGCACTTGGGAGGCAGAGGCAGGTGGATTTCTGAGTTCGAGGCCAGCCTGGTCTACAAAGTGAGGTCCAGGACAGCCAGGACTACACAGAGAAACCCTGTCTCAAAGAACCAAAAAAAAAAAACCTTTCCATTGATTACACATGATTACACATCTGTTTAAAATTAAAAGGATACACAATGGAGCCAGTGAGAGGCTCAGTGAGGTAAGACATTTGGCATCACATCTAACAACATGGCTGAAGCATAGAAACAACTCCCACAAGTTGTCCTCTGAAGTCCACATGGATGCTGTAGTGTGTGCTAGTGTATGTCTATACCCACTTACCCCACACACATATATGCATTGTAGATTTATTATTGGAATAGTCCGTGCTTCTAACGCTCTGAAAAGAAAAGAAAGTTGTATTGTATAAAATAATTTCTAAGACTATCTGATTACATGGGGAGTTTTTACTTGAATTAATGACCAATAGCATATTTGGAAGACAGTATGTGGAGAAACCATATGTTCTACAAAACCAAAAGTAAGAACCTCCAATATTTGTGAGAAAGCACATTCTCTACCATAAATTTCTAAAATAATTTCTAGAGGGTCATAATGATAATGGTGAAAATTTTGGTGATCTAAACCAAAATTGTTTAATCCTTGACTTTGCCACATGACACCATCACTAAAAGTGCTAAGCCACACTCAGAGCAGTCCTGGAATGCAGGCTGCCTACAGGATGCTCAGGCCTAGTTTAAAGCACCCTTAGTTATTAGTCCATATGATTCTAATCCATTACATGACTGTAGTAAGCCATATGTTTTAATAAGCATTTAACAAAAGTAATCAATAATTTGGAAATGACTTTATATATTTTTATAGGTCATCACAATAAACTGACTCAAGAATAAATTAAGCACATGTCCTTTTATTGTCTTCTAAAAAACAAAGACTGAATGTAAAGAGCTACTTAAAGGTTCAGTGGGGTGGTTTATTTTATATCTTCACTTCACTATGAAAGATATTTAGCGGCCTGTTTATCACCTGAAGCTAGATCATTATGATCTAGTTGTTTGGGATACTCAGTGGCATCTCTTGACATTCATAAGCTTAATTAAACTTTTATGACAAAGCAGGTCTGTCTATTAAAAGAGACTCTATGTTTTAACCAACCTGATCTTTAAAGTAGGGAGTGATTCGAAGGTTTTTTTTTCTCTAATTTTAGAAAAGAAATGACTGGTAAGTTAGTGAGTAGACAAATGTATCTACTATATACACAGATGCTTGCTTCCTATGTATAGTTTGAAATAAAAAGTAATTGGTAGCATTATAAACACAATTCTAGTTAAGAATATAGTCAATGTTAATCCTTTGAGATGACATTTTTTCTAAAATATTATCTTCTATCAAATTCTAGACAAAGAAAAATATAACTCACCTAAATTTAAACTTTCTCAGTTAGTGAGGTGACCCAGTCTCAAAAGAATACCCATGGTATACAGTCACTGATAAGTGGATATTAGCCTAGAAGCTTGGAACACCAAAGACACAAATCACATATCAAGTGATGTCTCTCTATAAATGTTGTATTGATACACTATAGTTTTATACTTATAAAGCATATATAGGAATAATCTTTAGCTTAATAAATTGACTTTTGGCACTAATTTGTCTGGCAGAGAAAGTAGTTGCTTCCATATTTTTGACATCTAATAGTTGGCAACATAAGAAGGAAAAACAAAACAAAACAAAAAAAAACTAAGCATGGCACACTTTGCCACCACTATCTAGGTCTATTTTCCTGCCCCATATTCCTTTCCTTCAGCAGGTCAGAATTTACCCTTCTCATCATACAAAAGTGCCAGCTGTGATTGGGTTGGCCTGTCCTAAATAGTGCCACTGGGGCAGATAAGGAGGGACCCCTATCCCTGGGCTCAGACAGGTGGCACACTGTTAAAACAATTGAAAACACTACTAACATTAATAATTACTTCTTCATGTCTTTAGAGAAAGCACTCCTGATGTTCTTTTACTTAAAATTAGCCAAGATGGTTGAAAGGAGAAGTATTTTCTCTTCTTCTCTTAATAATTATTTGATTCTTCATGGCTGTGGCTGCCATGAGATAAAGGGCTGTCAGTTAGACAGCCAAGGTATACCTATGCCTGCATGACCATTTTAAATACTCCTCAGATGCCTTGAGAAAATTGTACAATAATAATCACTCATTTCCTTAGCTCCTGAAGGCAATCTCAACAACAGCTAAAATGCTTTAACATCTACCCATAGCTATCCATCTTTTTGCAATAGCAATCTTTGATAAACTAGCATCAATTCTTGCATGACCTATGAAACAGCCCATTTGTATTACTGTCCCTCCCTTAATATGATACCTCTACTTAAAATTGTGTTATAATTCACCTTGAGCAGGGAAAGTTCTTCACATAAACTACAAAGCCATACATCAACTATCTTATCTGCCTCTCTCACCTGACCTCATTACAAGATTTTCCTCTGCAACCTTTTTTTCTGAAGCACTGTCTTTTTCAGTTCCTCTAGGCAACTTCTAAACCTTTGAATATATGGTTTCTTCTGCCTGGCATTCTCTTGCTTACCTTCGGAGACTTTTTAATGAGAAGAAAAGGAAAAAAAAGAATATTTGAAGAGATTGTATCAGTTTCTGTTCCCAGTGCACTGCTTACTACCTGTATAACTCTAATCTTGGGGAACCAATTTCAGTATTTATAACGTGGGAAAGATAACAAAATCTATATCACAGAGTTATTCTGAAAGCAAACACCTAGTATATCTGCAAGTAATCTTCAGTATTACTGAATTTCTCTTATCCACCCCAAACTAACTAACCTCTTCTATCTTTCAGACAACCTTAAAGTGTTGTTTCCTGCTGGAAGGACTTCTTTGTGGTGCAAACTTTACCAAGGGAGCTCTTTGAAGATGCTCCTAACACAGTTTCTCATAAGTTTGTCTAAGATATATTTCTCCCAGTATCTGAGCCTTGAGCAAAGCTTGTTCTCTCCTTGAGTGAATGTCTTCTCTCAGAGACTTTTAAATTCCTAGGCTAACTACACCCTGGCTGACTAATGCTCCACCATCGCACTGACTGATCACATGCAACAAATTAAAACAGATTTCTTCACACACACACCCTTCTTTTCACTCGAGTAATTCAATCAACCCAGGGTGTCTTTTTCTCTAGTCAAGACAGTTCTAAGCATAGGTCAATATTTGGATGAATATTCAAAAGACAAAGTTAACAAGGACAGAAAAAAACCTTGAACCCTGCAGCTCCTGCTTCAACCTCCCAAATACTCTGACCACAGTTGTCATCATCATGACTGGCTTCCCAATTATCTTCTCATATTTAGTGCTGCTCTTTGAGAAATTTAATGCCAATTGATCACGTAAGAAAATTAGAACCATCCTAATTATTATCCCTTTGCAGATATACACTAAAATGTTTTAAAGTTATTTTTGTCTTTACTACTTTTAATTTTCATATTCCAAAGTTGTGTTTTGTGAGGTTTTCCACTTTCTTCATATAGAAATGAGCTCTTAATCTAGGATCTTCCATTTTCCCTAATTTTTGGAAACATGTTTAATATTTTAACTGTTTCCTTTGCTTCATTAATATTTGTATTTTATTTTAACTCCTATTAGCAAGATGCTTGTATTTACCTGTTTCATGCTTTTGAATTTTGTTTGGGGTATGAATAGGTGTTAATTTCTATCCATGTTTCCTTTCTTTTTTTCTACTTATTTTATGTAAGATATCATATCCACTTATTTGAGTTGACTCTTTAATATGCCATTTTAAAAAAATATATATTCACCTATACTGTATTTTATGCCCAGTACTTCACTTTTTACATATTGCTTGGTCTGATTTAATGAAGCCTATGTAATCTCTCATTCTAAGTGAAATCATCTTTTTATTTTAAATCTTTCTCCTATATGTTACAAATGTGATATAGGCAGTCATTTTTACTCAATATTCTAGTCCTTATCTAGAAATAATTTTAAGCAACCAATTTCATTTCCCTGAATTATGGTCATTAATACCTACTAATACATATTTCCCAACAATCCTGTCACCCTATAGAGTTGCAATCTACTTCTTGTCTCACTGAGCCTGAGAAGAACTTCCTGGATGCTTGAGCAAAGAGAGCAAATAGAATGCTTGTCTTTCATACTGGTGTATGCTCTCTGCCTTGACGTTGGGTTCTCTCAGAGCTCACCCTGACAACATGTGAGGAAGTTCAGACTGCATGTCATATTAGAGCATCGCTCCAACTGAGGCCTTAGTTAGTAGCTATCATCAGTTATCACATGTATGAGTGAAGGAGTCTAGAAAATGTCAGTTCCTCCAATGCATCCACTCAAAGACTCAGGCTTTAAGTCTTCCCTTGAGATCCTAGATAAACATTGTAGGTCACAGATAAAGTATCCACATTCTGCTCTGGGAGACTGGGATCATGGTAATTCTAAATGAACTAGTTTGCAGATAATTTTTCTTTCTATCAAGAGAAAACTAGAGTGAGTGGTATGTGCCCAGAGAATTCACATGTTTTTGCCTGTGTTCATGGCTTTTGTTGGTATGTGCTATTGTTTTTTTATAATGAAGTACTAGATCAGTTGAAGTCCTCCCAGAATTAGATGCCAAAGTGCAGTTAAACATGGAACATATTTATTGGGAGCACATTGTGAAAGATAAAGGAAAATGAGTGGGTGCAGTCAGTAAGAGTCTTAATAGTGTGATAGAAAATAATTGGGTGGTGGGGGAGAACACAGCAGCAGCAGCTAAAAGACTGATGCATGCCAATGGTGCTGCCCTTGTAAAGTTGTCCATTAGAGAAATCCTTCCTCAGGCAGTATTCTGCATTCACTAGTAAAACACTGTGCTGTCAACTTCTGGGAGCTGCCTCCCCAACCTGTGGCAGCAACTGAAGGCTTGCAGGTAGCTCTGCTACCCTACCCACAGAAGGCTCTCAGGAAAGCGATGTAAGTACCATGTATGGCACATCTCTGTTGTTGCCCTTGGGATTTAAAGGAGGAGCTAAAAGACATGCCTGTGGACATGGAATAGAGAGGATTTGCTTAAGGACAGAGATCCATCCCATGGTATTACAAAATCATTTTGTGTCGCTGCCATTGCTGGTTCTACCTTCCAACTCCACCTGGGAGATGACAACACTAAACTATCTGAGTAAAACAATATGAGGAGATGCAAACCTCTGTGGATTGTTGTTCATTTACCAGAAAATTTGACGGGGAATTGGGAAGGAAATTACTTAACAGGATCTGATTAGTCTTATATCTACTTAATCAGGTCCTTAACTATCAGAGCTTTTATTTTCCCCCATTCAACACCCAACGAACAAAGCACCAGTGTTGGGCTGTAGCCAATGATTGACTTATTCAAACTTTATGGTATTGGTACAGTAACAGGCAGGTAGATCAATGGAATAGAATTGAAGACCCAGAAATGAACCCACACACCTGGAGGTCGGGATGCAGAAGAATGCAAGTCAATCCAGTTTTATCTCCTTGTACTAAGCTCAACTCCAAGTGGATCAAGGACCTCCACATAAAACCAGGCACATTGAAACTAATAGAAAAGAAACTGGGGAAGACCTTGGAGACATGGGCAGAGGGGGAAAGTTCCTGAACAGAGCACTATTAGCTTATGCTCTAAGATCAAGAATTGACAAATGAGAGCTCATAAAATTACAAAATTTCTGTAAGGCAAAGGACACTGTCAATTGGACGAAACAGCAACCAACAAATTGGGAAAAGATCTTAACCAACCCTACATCCAACAGAGGGCAAATATCCAATATATACAAAGAACTCAAGAAGTTAGACTTTAGAGAGCCAAATAACCCTATCAAAAAATGGAGTACAGAGCTAAACAAAGAATTTTCACCTGAAGAACTTTGAATGGCTGAGAAGCACCTTAAGAAATGTTCAACATCATTATTCATTAGGGAAATACAAATCAAAACAACCCTGAGATTTCACCTCACACCAGTAAGAATGGCTAAGATTAAAAACTGAGGAGACAGCAGGTATTGTCATGGATGTGGAGAAAGATGAACGCTCCTCCACTGCTGGTGGGATAGCAAGCTGCTACAACCACTCTGGAAATCAGTCTGGCTGTCCCTCAGAAAACTGGGCATCATACTTCGGGAGGACCCTGCTATACCAATCCTGGGCATATACCCAGAGGATTCCCCAGCATGCAGTAAGGATACATGCTCCACTATGTCCATAGCAGCCTTATTTATAATAGCCAGAAGCTGGAAAGAACCCAGATGTCCCTCAGTGGAGGAAAGGATATAGAAAATGTGGCATATTTACACAATGGAATACTACTCAGCAATTAAAAACAATGAATTCATTAAATTCTTAGGCAAATGGTTGGAACTGGAAAATATCATCTTACGTGAGGTAACTCATTCACAAAGAACACACATGGAATGCATTCACTGATAGGTGGATATTAGCCCAGAAGCTCTGAATATCCAAGACACAATTCACATATCAAATGATTCCCAAGAAGAAGGAAGGAGAGGGCCCTGGTCCTGTAAAGGCTTGATGCAGAAATTTAGGGGTTTACCAGGACAGAGAAGTGGGAGGGTGTTGATTGGGGAACAGAGTGGAGGGAAGAGGGCTTATGGGACTTATGGGGTTGGGGGAGCCTGGAAAGGGGAAAACATTTGGAATGTAAACAAAGAATATAGAAAAATATAAAAAGATACTGCCATCAAAGAAATACAGAAGAAAGAAAATTTACTACTAACAGCTACTGGAAGAAATGAATCACTTTAATATCCTCTAGCCTGTGCTTCTCCTGCCCTGTGTAAGCCGTTCTGTGCTTTACTGTGCCAGCTCTGGACAAGCCAACTATGCTGGGGCTTTTTAATTTTTTTATTATATTTTTATGTTTTTATTTATTTTTATTTTTTAGCTCCTGACCACCTCCACTATGCTAGCTAGTATCTATGGAATCTTCATGTTGTTTTTAATACAAAGAGACTGCGACCCTTGCTCTTGTACTGTCGACTGCAATCCCGAATCAAATGTTTATTTTTCTTCTAAAACTTGCAATGGACTTGATGTCTCTTCATAATAATGGAACACTAAGACGATCCCCAAAAAAGATTGGGAAGAAAGAACAAGCAAGATAAACTTTTAAAATAAAGTTTTGATTGAGGAATATATGATTCTGTGAAAATTAACAAAGATCACTCTAGCATTTAATAAAATTTACAAAGAATTAAACAATTACTATTAAATATGGTACGTCTTGCCCAAGATAAATTATCAGATGTTTATTCATTATATGGAGACTATAGAAACTAGACAGCCCAATATCAAGGACAGGTTCTAAGTTCAGAATCAAGCTATGGAATTTCTCTCTAAACATTAACTCTTTTTGCACAGAAAATATAATAGAATTTTAAGCTGCTGTAGAAGATGCAAGATAACAGATATCAGAATTTATCTGTTTATTATTCTGTATGTACATGTATGTATGCACACATGTGGACTGCATGTATAGAAGCATTTCTCTCCTTCCCTATTTACATAGGTCTCAGTATATTAAATCATTTACATGGCTACCAGGCTTACATGTTGAACGATATCACTGGCCTCACTTTAACATGTTAAATCTATTTGGAAATGTACTAAGTAATGGAGCCTCCTGAGAGTTAATCAGCAGTTACTGATCATAACTAGAAAACAAAAGGCACATGGCATCTGATGTTAATACCTCTTCACTTACCTGCATTGGTGTCCTTAAAGCAGAATTCCACAAAGACTTGATTTGCAGATCCTGGCTTTATAATATTTTTTTAATGAATGGAGCAGAGTTCAAAGTAGTTTATAAAACACTACATTCCAATTTATTTGGCAAGCAGTGTACCTTAACTGTTCGAAGCAGATGAACAGAACTGGCTTTATCCTATCATAACTGATCAAGAATCATTGCATCAAGGAGAAAAGATAGCAGAACTGGGGGAGGCATGATGGGATAGGGGATATTCAGAGGGGTAACGAGGAAAGGGAATACCACTTGAAATGTAAATAAAGCAAATATCTAATAAAATAAAAATAAAAATAAGGAGAAAATATAAAAAAATAGCATAACTGATCAATACAGTCAGGTGACATTACAACTCCCTTGTGTTTATGAACTCACAGTTCTGGAAGCTCAGTTCTCACCAATGGCTAAATGTACTTCACTTCAGAGACTATCTATAATTTCAAACTGTATTTTGCTTGAAAGTTTCATGTGACTTTTTCAAAAATTGAGAACCACAAGAAAAAGGACAGACAGAAGGTTGGGTTAAACACTGTAGCCTTTCCCAGTCTGTCTCTACTTCAAACACCTCAATGCATAATTCATTAGAAATATGAATTGATTTTTTGTTAATTACTTTAATCACAATGAAAATTTTCCTATTAAGCTACAAAAACATTGTGCATACTAAACAACAAGATATGCTTAATGTGAATTTCACACATAAAACAATGGAGAATTTTTAAAAATATTATTTAGTAGAATTCTAAATTTTCACTAACCTGAAGCATAACATGTTTTTTAGCTAACTATATTTGAAGACACGCCTAAATTATGGTAAACAGCTTTTCTGCTTAAGATTCCCATTTTCTGTTGATCAGTCTCCAAACTTACCACAACCAACGGTTCTGTATTTCTCACTTCTACTATATTTAAAGATGGATCTTAGACTGTATTTATGTTAATAAAGAAGTTACTTTTAAAAATGGAGTTTAGAATGGGGGAGCACAATTTGTGCCCAAATTCAGGTGACTAGCTACTCCATCTTCAGTAAGTCAATTAGAACATCCAAATTGACAGTGGAATGAAAAAATAAGACATACTTAATCTGGACAAATTTGGAAGAGGAACAATGAATGCCCGACAATCCCCAACTGGATATTTGAACCCTATGATCTGAGGTCGTCACCATCTTGGCTCTTGAGACCAAGCAGCCAGCTCAGCCAGGTATGCAGGGAACAACAGAGAGAAAGATCACTTAGGACAAAGTCCACCTAGGTTCCTTCTACCTATAGAAGCTGGGCAGCTCTTCAGCTGTCTGGGCACCATTCCTACAAGGGAACATTTGACTTGCAGGGAGTCCCAGGATTACAGGGAGTCCTGCTGTCTGAGGTTGCCACCATCTTGGCTCCTGTGACCAAGCAGTCAGCTCAGCCAGGTCACAGGGAACAACAGAGTAAAAGATCATTCAGGACACAGTCCACATGGGTTCCTTCTGCACATAGGAGCTGGGCAGCTCTACAGCTGTCTGGACACATATCCTGCAAGGGAGCATTTGACCTGCAGGGAGTCCTACACTTAGAGGGAGTCCTGTTCTAGAGACTTGTGCCATATCTGACACACGGAAGAGCCTACTTGCTGATACTCTCTAGAGAACAGGCAGGAGCACAGCATTCGAGAACTGGCAGGAGAAGTTCATTCAAAAACTGGCACCAGTAGGTGCATTCAAACTGGTAGAAGTGGGGCATTTGAGAACCAGCATCAACATGGCATTTGAAATCCGGCAACAACAGAACATTTGAGAAATAGCAGCCTGCAGGGGATTCAACCCATGCCAAGTCTGCCATAGAAAAGACCTCATCACCTGATACTTCCTGGAGAACCAGCTGTTTGCAGGGCATTGTAGAGAAAGGGAATCCCTGGAGAACAGAAACAGAGGCCTGCAGGACAGAGAAGATAGAGACAGCAAGATCAGCTAACACAAGAGATAACAAGATGGCCAAAGGAAAAAGCAAAATCATTATCAACAGTAACCAAGGCAACATGGCACCATCAGAACCCAGTTCTCCCACAACAGCAAATCCTGCATACTCCATCCCATCAGAAAAGCAAGAGCTAGATTTAAAATCACATGTCATATTGTTGATGAAGAACGTCAAGAAAGACATAAATAATTCCCTTAAGGAAATACAGAGGAACATGGGTCAACATGTAGAAGAAAAAAAATCCCTTAAAAAATACAAAAGAATGTGGATCAAAAGGTATAAGCACTTAAGGAGGAAAAATAAAAATCTCTTTAAAAAATATGGGAGAAAATGGGTCAACATGCAGAAGCTCTTGAAGAGGCAATACAAAAATCCTATAGGGAATTATGGGAGAACATGGGTCAACATGCAGAAGCCCTTAAAGAGGAATCACAAAAATCCCCAAAAGAAACACAGGAGAACATGGGTTCACAGGTAGATGCCGTTAAAGAGCAATCACAAAAATTCCTTAAAGAATTTCAGAAAAAAAACAAACAAATCAAGTGAAGGAACTGAACAAAACTATCCAGGATCTGAAACTGGAAGTAGAATCAATAAAAAAATCACAAAGTGAGACATTTCTGAAGATAGAAAACCTTGGAAAGAATTCAGGAGTCATAGATGCAAGCATCAACAACAGAATACAAGAAAAAGAAGATATAATCTCAGATGCTGAAGATTCCATAGAAAACATTGACTCAACAGTCAAAGACAATGCAAAATGCAAAAAGCTTGTAACCCAAAACATCCAGGAAATCCAGGACACGATGAGAAGACCAAACCTAAGGATTATAGGTATAGAAGAAAGTGAGGATTTACATCTTAAAGACCCAGTAAATATCTTCAACAAAATTATAGATGAAAACTTCCTCAATCTAAAGAAAGGGATGCCCATGAACATCCAAGAAGCCTACAGAACTCCAAACAGATTAGACCAGAGCATAAATACCTCCTGTCACATAAAAAATCAAAACACCAAATGCACTAAACAAAGAAAGAATATTAAAAGCAGTGAGAAAAAAAGGTCAAGTAACAAAGGCAGACCTATCAGAATTACACCAGACTTCTCACCAGAGACTATGAAAGCCAGAAGAGCCTGGGCAGATGCCATACAGACCCTAAGAGAACTACTATACCCAGCAAAACTTTCAATTACCATAGATGGAAAAAACAATACATTCCATGACAAAAGCAAATGTACACAATATCTTTACACAAATCCAGCTCTGCAAAGGATAATGGGTGGAAAATACCAATAGAAGGCAGCAAACCACACCATAGAAAAATCAACAAGGTAATCTTTCAATAAACCCAATAGAAGATAGCTTCACAACCAGAATTTCACCATTAACTAAGGAGACAACAGTAAGCAACAATCACTTTTCCTTAATATCTCTTAATATCAATGATCTCAATTCCCCTATAAAAAGACATAGACTAACAGACTGGATATGTAAACAGGACCCAATGTTTTGGTGCATACAAGAAACCAACCTCAGTGACAAAGACAGTCACTATTTAAGAGTCAAAGGTTGGAAAACAATTTCACAAGCAAATGGTCCCAAGAAACAAGCTGGAATGGCCATTCTTATATCAGATAAAATTGACTTTCAACCAAAAGTTGTCGAAAAAGATAAGGAGGGACACTTCATACTGGTCAAAGGAAGTCTACCAAGATGAACTCTCAATTTTAAACATCTCTGCTCTGAATGCAAGGGCACCCACATTCATTAATGAAACTTTAATAAAGCTGAAAGCACACGTTGTACCCCACATAATAATAGTGGGAGACTTCAACACCTCATTCTCAAAAATGGACAAATCATGAAATCAGATGCTAAACAGAGATAGAGTGAAATTAACTGAAATTATGGACCAAATGGATCTAACATATTTATAGGACATTCCACCCTAAAACAATGGAATATACCTCAGCATCTCATGGTGCCTTCTCAAAAATTGACCATATAATTGGTCACAAAACGGGCCTCAACACATACAGAAATATTGAAATTATTCCATGTATTTAGCAGATCACCATGGTCTAAGGCTTGTCTTAGCTCAAACAAAAGCAATGAAAAACACACATACATATGGATCTTGAACAATGCTCTCCTCAAAGATAGCTTGGGCAAGGAAGAAATAAAGAAAAAAATTAAAGACTTTTTAGAATTTAATGAAACAGAAGACACATCATACCAGAATTTATGGGACACAATGAAAGCAGTGCTAAGAGGAAAACTCATAGCTCTGAGTGCCTCCAAAAAGAGAATGGAGAGAACTTACACTAACAGCTTGATAGTGCCCTTGAAAGCTCTAGAACAAAAGGAATCAAATAACCGCAAGAGTTGTAGACTGCAGGAAATTATCAACCTTAGGGGTGAAATCAACCAAACAGAAACAAAAAGAACTATACAAAGAATCAACATAACAAGGAGCTTGTTCTTTGAAAAAATCAACAAGATAGATAAAACCTTAGCCAGACTAACCAGAGGGCACAGAGACAGTATCCAAATTAATAAAATCAGAAATGAAAAGGGAGACATAACAGCAGAAACTCTGGAAATTCAAAACATCATCAGATCCTACTACAAGAGCTTATACTCAACAAGGTTTGAAAATCTGGATGAAATGGACAATTTCCTAGATACATACCAGATGCCAACGTTAAAACAGGATCAGGAAAATCATCTAAATAGTCCCATAAATTCTGAGGAAATAGAAGCAGTCATTAATACTCTCCCATAAAAAAAAAAAAAAAAAAAAAAAAAAAAAAAAAAAAAAAGCCCAGGACCAGTTGAGTTTAGCAGGGAATTCAATTAGGTCTTCAAAGAAAAGTTAATACCAATACTCTTCAAAATTTTCCACAAAATAGAAACTCAAGGAATGCTACCCAACTCATTCTATGAAGCCACAATAATGCTTATACCTAAAGCAAACTAAGACCAAACAAGGAAGGAGAACTTCAGACCAATCTCCCTCATGAACATTGATGCAAAAATATTGAACAAAATCCTGGCCAACTGAATCCAAGAATACATAAAAACCATAATTCACCATGATCAGGTAGGCTTCATCCCAGGGATGCAGGGATGGTTCAATATATGGAAATCTGTCAATATAATCTACTACATAAACAAACTAAAGGAAAAAAACATAGTTATTTCATTAGATGCTGAAAAAGCTTTTGACAAATTCCAGCATCCCTTCATGATAAAAGTCATGCAGATATCTGGAATCCTAGGCCCATACCCAAACATCGTAAAAGCAATATACTGCAACCCAGTAGTCAACATCAAGTTAAATAGAGAGAAACATGAAGCAATCCCTCTAAGACTGGGAACCAGACAAGGCTGCCCACTCTCTTCCTATCTAGCTAACATGGTACTTGAAGTCCTAGACAGAGAAATCAGTCAGCAAAAGGAGGTCAAAGGTATACAAATTGGAAAGGAAGAAGTCAAAATTTCACTATTTGCAGATGATATAATAGTATACTTATGGGACCCCAAGACTTCCACTAGAGAAATCCTAAAGCTGATAAAAAAAAAAAACTTCAGCAAAGTGGCTGAATATAAAATTAACTCAAGCAAATCAGTAGCCTTCCTCTACTCAAAGGATAAACAAGATAAGAAAGCAATTAGGGAAATGACACCCTTCACAATAGTCCCAAATAATATTTCATACCTACGTGTGACCCTAACAAAGCAAGTGAAAGATCTGTATGACAAGAACTTCAAGCCTCTGAAGAAAGAAATAGAAGAAGGTCTCAGAAGATGGAAAGAACTCCCATGTTCCCAGATTGGCAGGATCAAAATAGTAAAAATGGCCATCTTGTCTAAAGCAATCTACAGATTCAATGCAATCCCCATCAAAATCCCTAATCAATTCTTCATAGATATAGAAAGAGTAATTTTCAAATTCATCTGGAATAACAAAAAACCCAGGATAGCAAAAGCTATTCTCCACAACAAAAGATCTTCTGGGGAAATCACCATCCCTGACCTCAAGCTCTACTACATTGCAATAGTGATTTAAAAAAAAAAAAAAAAAAAAAAAACCTGTTTGGTATTGGTATGCAGACAGGCAGGAAGATCAGTGGAATAGAATTGAAGACCCAGAAAAGAACCCACACACATATGGTCACTTGATATTTGACAAAGGAGCTAATAACATCCAGTGGAAAAAAGACAGCATTTTTAACAAATTGTGCTGGATCAACTGGAGATCTGCATGCAGAAAAATGCAAATTGTCCCATTCTTATCTCCTTGTACAAAGTTCAAGTCCAAGTGGATCAAGGATCTACACATTAGACACACTGAAGCTTATAGAGGAGAAAGTGGGGATGAATCTTGAACACATGGGTACAGGGGAGAAGTTCCTGAACAGAACACCAATGGCTTATGCTCTAAGTCAAGAATCGACAAATGGGACCTCAGACAAAAGCAACGCTTCTGTAAAGCAAAGGACACAGTCAATAGGACAAAAAGACAACCAACAAATTGGGAATAGATCTTTACAAACCCTACATCTGATAGAGGGCTAATATCCAATATATACAAAAAAACTCAAGAAGTTAGTCTCCAGAGAGCCAAATAACCCTATTAAAAAGTGGGGTACAGAGCTAAACAGGGAATTCTCAACTGAGGAAACTCGAATGGCTCTAAAGCACCTAAGGAAATGTTCAGCATTCTTATTTATCAGGGAAATGCAAATCAAAACAACACTGAGATTCCACCTTACACCAGTCAGAATGGCTAAGATGAAAAACTCAGGGGACATCAGTTGCTGGAGAGGTTGTTGGGGAAAAGGGACAGTTCTCCATTGTTGGTGGGATTGCAAGCTTGTAAAACCACCTTGGAAATCAGTTTGGCTATTCCTCAGAAAATTAGACATAATACTACCAGCTGTCCTAGCTATACCTCTCCTGGGAATTACCCAAAAGATGCTCCTACATGTAATAAGGACACATGCTCCACTATGTTCATAGCTGCCTTATTTATAATAGCCAGAAGTTTGAAAGAACCCAGATGTCCCTCAACAGAGCAATGGATGCAGAAAATGTGGTACATTTACACAATGGAGTACTGCTCAGCTATTAAAAACAATGAATTTATGAAATTCTTAGGCAAATGAATGGAACTAGAAAGTGTCATCCTGAGCGGGGCAACCCAATCACAAATGAACACACATGGTATGCACTCGCTAATATGTGGATATTAACCCAAAAGTTCAAAATAAACAAGTTACAATTCACCCATCACAGGAAGCACAAGAAGGAAGACTTAAGTGAGGGTCTTAAGCTTTGGTTCCTCTAAGAAAAGGAACAAAATACTCACAGGAACAATAAGGGAGACAATATGTGGAGCAGAGACTTAAGTAAAGGCCACCCAGAGGCTGCCCTTCTTGGGGATTCATCCTATAAACAGTCACCAAACCCTGACACTACTATGGATGACAAGAAGTGTATACCAAAAGGAGCTTGCCATGCTTGTCTCCGGAGGGGCCCTGCCAGAGCTTTACAAATACAGAGGCAGATGCTAGCAACAAACTCTTGGACTGGGCATGGGTTCCCCAATGGAGGAGCTGGAAGTTGGTCCAGAGGAGCTGAAGGGGTTTACAGCCCCATGGGAAGAAAAATGATTTTGTCCCCCCAGATGCCTCAAGACTCCCAGCGACTGAATCATCCACCAAGGGGCACACATGGTTCCAGCCAAAATTGTGACAGAGGAAGGCCTTGTTGGGCATCAGTGGAAGGAATGGTCCTTGGTCTGGTAGAGGCTCAACAGAGGCAAAGGGAAACTGACGGGATGGAGGAGGGAGTGTGTTGGGTGGAGAGGCGTATATGTAGAGGCAGGGGGAAGGAGGATGGGGAGGACTTGGGGGGATCATAAGGGAGGAGGGATATCGGGAAAGGTCTTAGCATTGACAATGTAAATGAAGATGCTATTCAATATAAAAGAAAAAAGAAAAAAAGACAGACTGAACAAGCTGTGGACACCAAGCCATAAGCAGCACCCCTCCATAGCTTCAGCTTCAGCTACTGTCCTGCTTGATTTACTGTCCTTGCCACCTTAGCTAAGGAACTGTTATATGCAAGCATGAGTGAGATAAACCCTTTCCTCTCCATGTTGCTTTAGTCATGATGTTTTATTACAAATTCCCCCCCTGGATGATACCTCTTCCTTCTTTCAGCATAA
This sequence comes from Apodemus agrarius, assembly GCA_964023405.1. Taxonomy (NCBI): domain Eukaryota; kingdom Metazoa; phylum Chordata; class Mammalia; order Rodentia; family Muridae; genus Apodemus; species Apodemus agrarius. The sequence goes on from OZ030011.1 coordinate 78,628,086, forward strand.
GATTTCTAGGAGAAAATACTATTTCTTTGGGGTCTATTGTCTTAATAATCTGGCTGACTGAGAGATACAATTAGCTTTTTAAAATAACTTTTTTCTGCCAAGTTGGTTACAAAGCAACATCTCTGATAATGTAACTACCTTTTTTTAAAATAAATTTCCACTAATTCCTTCAGATTAGGTGCCCCCTCGGTTTTCTCATGTCTCTTCGCTGCCCCACATCTTGAGTTATCATTTGAACTTCAAGTTTCCATAGAACCTCTTAATCAAAGCTGTTGGCCTTATACCTAATTAAAATATCCTATAGTGTACAATTTATATTGATTTACTGTAAGTAGCTGTTGCCCCATATATGACTGTATCTATGACAGTAACACCCCTGTCTAGACAAATATTACACCCCACAAGCTAAAAACCTTACCCTAAGTTTGAACAGCTCTTTGATAGTTCTCTTTTCCCTTTCTTTCGTTTCTTGTGTCTCTTTTTTTTTCTTGTTTTAAATTGGATTCTGTACATACAAGATAGATGCTCTACCCCACTGAGCTATATCTCTAGTTCATCTTTATTCTTTAGAAGTGTTAAGGGTCTTTTTCCATGCTATTGTAGTTCAGGGGGAAAAACTGGATTATTTATTGATGTTCATTTTTTATACACTGCAAAATATCCTGGAAGGTTATGTTCTATGATAAGAGACAGAAAAATGAAAGTTATAAAGTCTACAGAGACTACCAGGGGCAGACTTGAGAAACTCTTAGTACCATCTACTAGACAGTGAAACTAAAAATGATTAGGGACTATGTGACCAAGGTCACCTGATGTAATGAGGCTTGTTTTGCTTCATGCTCAGGCAGCTGCCTAGGTACCCACCTCAGCACAGTCACCATTTCCTTTTGTTTCAGTGTAGCTAAAGGATTCCGAGTACAGAGGTTTTCATATCAGACACATATACATTTCAGACTCCATAGGCTCTTTAATATACCCTCCCACTTGACAACACAATTTGAATGTCTTTGAAAGGATATCAGTAAAGCAAAATAACTAAGGAAAGTCTTGCGTTCAAGGTTGAAGAAGCATGCATGCCTACATCAAGGGTCTATAACCTCAGTAAAAACACAAAGAATCATTCATCACTTTGAGTATGATGTCTGTTCTTGGCAGTCAACTTAATTACATCTTAAATGAACTGCAGTCCAAAACTGAAGGGCACACCTTTGAGGGTTTGTGCTTAATTTGAAGTAGGTAGGTTCACGTCCAATCCAGATCCTTAAGGCAGGAATAACAAGCAGCCTTTGCTATTTGCCTGCTTGCCCTAACCTTACTAACATATTCACTTCTTCTCTATCATTATTGTGTACTTCTCTGGCATCTAGAGAAGAACAGCTGAGACATACAGCCTGCTGGACTGAGCAACTTGTGGACACCTTGGACTTTCTGTTCATAGCCAGCTTCTTGTTGGATTTAGTTGGACCATAGTCTCTAAGTCATTCTATTAAGTCCCCTTTCTATACATATAGCAAGAGAGTCATTCTATAAGTCCTTCTACTCTAGAGAACCCTGACTAATACAGTAGGGAAATGTAGTCAAAGCTACAACTAAGGCTTTTTATTTAAAGCTCTTTCCTGATTCACTGTGATGGTGAGCAATATAGCCTTAGGTGGGAGGATGATTGACGTGCAATGGAAGCTGCTTGGCACTAGCTTCAGCTTGCACCTGCCTATCACAGTACAAGCAATGCTGTGTGTCAGAGCTGAAAAACAGAAAAAAATAGATCAGGGGAGTGTTTACGTTCACTGGAATCTCAAAGTGACCAAAGTACTCATTAATATCTCCAAATACGAGTCACAGAATAACTACTTTTCAAAATAAGTACAGTAATTTCGAAGAAGGGCCTAGCTTTGGAATAGTCGTTCCATGTGATTGAAAAAGCTGTTTTTATTTGTCCTTTACATCACCCACACAGGCAATATGGAAGTAAACATTTTTAAGATGGTTTTGGGTCTCAGCGTCCTAGGGAACCACCTCACTGAGTTCTATAGTAACTACATCAGGTTGCCCTTCCACCATCAATAAATACATATTCTCCCTTCCCCATACCCTCACCAGCCTGAGCTGTTGTTTGTTTTATTGACTGGTGTGAGATAAAGTGGCAAAGTAGTTGTAATTTGCATATCTCTGATGGCTAAGGATGTTCAACATTCCCTTAAGTGTTTCCTAGCTATTTAGTTCTTAATCTTTTGAAAACTCTCTGCTTAGTTTTATACTTCATTTATTTAAAAATAGGTTATTTGTTTTCTTGATGTTCAAGTTGTTGTTTTCTTGTTTTATTTTGGTTTTGCTCATTTCGTTCTTTAGTATATTCCAGATACTAAACTTGGTATAATTTATATATGCTTGGTAAAGATATTTTCCAATTCTGTAGGCTCCCAGTTGGCTCCAATCACGTTGCCTTTTGCCTTACAGATATTTTTTTTCAATTTTATGAGGTTCTGTTTACTAGTTATTTGTCTTAATGCTTATGTTATTGAAACCCTGATCAGAAAGTCATCTAATGTGTCAATAAATTCAAAACTACTCCTGACTTTCTCTTCTATCAGATTCAGAATTTCTGGTCTTGAGGATCTTGATATATTTGAATCAAGTTTTGTGCAAAGTGATGATAGTGGATCAATTTACATTTTTCTACATGAAGCCTTCCAGTTTGACTAGCACTATTTGTTGACGATGCTTTTTTTTTCAGTTTATATTTTTAGCTTTTTTGTCAAAAATCAGGTGTCCATAAGTGTGTAGAATTATATCTGAGTCTTCAACTTGAAACTATTTATAACTCTGTGTGTTTTCATGCCAATATCATCCTGTTCTTTCTACTATCACTTTGTGGTACAACTTGAAATAGGGAATGGTAATACTTCTAGCACTTCCTTTATTATATAAGATTATTTTGCCTGTGCCAAGTATATTGTGTCTTCATATAAAAGTGAAGACATTTATTAATTTCTGAGAATTGTGTTGGAATTTTGATGGGAATTACCTTCAATCTGTAGGTTGATTTTAGTTGAACGGTCATTTCACTAAATTAGTCCTACTGACACATGAGCATAGGGGAACTTCCAGCCATCTGTTATCTTCCTTAACTTATTTCTTCAGTGTTTTAAAGTTTTCCATCACATAAGTCTTTCACTTGTTTGGTTAGAGCTATCCCAGGGTATTTTTTGAGGCTATAGTAAAAGGTATTATTTTTCTGATTTCTTTCTCAGTCCATTTGTTATTTGTATATAGAAATATTACTAGTTTTGTGTTAATTTTGGAGCCTTATATTTTGTTAAAAGTGCTTATTAGCTGTACAAGTTTCCTGGTGAAGACTATAGGATCTTTTATGTATAAAATCACACTATCTGCAAATAAGCATACTTTGACTTCTTCCTTTCCTATTTGTAGCCCCTTAATCTCCTTAAGTTGCCTTATTGCTCTAGCTAAGACTTCAAATACTTTGGGATGAAGATATGGGAAGAGCAGCCATTGCTGTCTTGTTTCTGAGTTGTTTCTGATAGTGGAAATACTTTGAGTTTCCCTCCCTTTAGGCTGATGCTTCCTTTGAGCTTGTTGGAAATTGTCTGTATTGTGCTGAGATATGTCCCTTGTAGGGATGTTATGAGGAGGTTCCTGCTGCTAACACGCCAGGCAAGGAAATGATCTTCAAAGAGGCAAGAATAAATTCAGTTTAGCCTGACTTAATCTACCAGGCTGTATCAAACTTCTAGCTTGTATAACGTAAGGTGGTTTATTGCCAACATATTTAAACAAAACATAACTTGGTAAAAAGGTGTCCTGGTGTAATACAATCCCTGATTCATAAAGAAGTATAATTACATCAAAATTAAACTCAAAGTGCATACCATTTCTTCCAATAAGATGGGTGTTAGAGATAGGCTACCTCTACTAGCTTAAGAGCCAAAGAAAGGAATTGTCCTGGTCTCCATCATACAGTAGAAATCATTTGGAGTATTCGCCACCTCTGGCCCTGGTGGTAGGAGCTTGATGGAGGCCCTGCTTATAGATTATGTAATGGTTATTTAGATTATTAGATCTCTCTGGTACTGGTCATGGGAACATGTGGAGACCTCCTGGCTATACAGATAATATAAGGGTTATTATTCACCTCTGGTCCTACTTTTAGGAGCTGGCTATAGCCTGGTCTAATAGACAATACAGATTACCAGGCTATTAATCTACTCCAATTATAGCCTTTTGGAGGAAGAAATATATTTCCTTCCTTTTGAAAGAACAATTTTGGGTGCTTACCATTCCTGGCCTCTCTGAAGATATGTGACACAAGGACCTTCATCATCCCTACATTAAATTTTGACAAAGGCCTTTTCTCTATATAATGAGATGATTGTGTGGCATTTGTCTTTCAGTTGATATGGTAGATTATGTTTCTTGATTTATGATAGTGATCCTTCTCTGGGATGAAGAAAACTTGTGGTTTTTTGTTTAACTTTACTTAATTTTGGCACTTTTGTCATATTTGGTTCTTTTATTTGTTTTTATTTGTATTTGGTGTTTTGTGGTGCTTTGTTAAAGAGAGAGAAGATATAAAGTTAGGGAGTATGGAGGTGGGAAGATCTGAAATGACTTGGAGGAAGAAAATAACATGATCAAGATATATGGTAAAAAATTTTAAAAATTAAATTTTAAAACATTTGGAGTAATTTAAATAGATGAGTTCTATTCAGAACTTGGAATACTATCAATCAGAATTCTTTGTAAAATATCTATTAATTTACTTTGATGTGTATGAGTTATGTGTGTGTACCTGTTCCTTGAATTTTATATCCTCTGTTCCCCACCAGCACCATATGAACAGTTCTCCTCATATGCATTCCACCACAACAGATGTGTTCCTATCACCATGCTTCCCTCTACCATGAGCTGAACTCCCTTTAAACTGCTTCTGTCAAGTATTTTACTCACAGAAATCCAAAATACAGTCTATGGATTTTAATATGAATTTAAATAGCTATATTGATCCCAATATTTATCATGAATACCTACTCCTAATTCTATGCCATAAACTAAACCAAGCTCCCCAAGCCGTTTAAGATCTACTCAAGCAATTTTCCTCATTATCTTTATGTATACCCCATTTTCCTTCCATACTTAATGCTAGACAATCTCAGGTATAGGCTACACTCAAAATGTAACTTTTATTCCTGAGACTATAATAGTTATTCATACAAATATACCTGTGTATAAAGAGTGATCTGTTGTAGAATGTGGTTTCTTTTAAGGTAACCAGTTCCAGCTTACAAGATCCTACCAAAATTCATCTACCAGGTTCATTGACTGCTGACCCTCACAGAATAAGGAAGTGGGAAGGTCATGAAAAGTGCTAGAAAAGGTAATCTGGGTAGGCTAATTGAAGAGTGACTCTTTCTATGTGACTATGGGTTGAAGACTTCCTATTTCAGCAGCTTTACTCACTCTTGTCAGTAACTGCTCACCTATGATCTGCACATAAGCCCAATAAATGCATGGATTCATTGAGCATGTTGAACTCTGGTGAAACCATACTTTGGTTTGCCATTGGGACCTTACAAGGAAGGAGTCATCATTATTTAGGTCTCCTCAGGGAAGGAGTAGTCACAACCATGGTCTTATTCTATAACTCAGCTATGGTCCTTTGTTTCTACAAATTAGAGTGTGAAATCCTGCCAGAAGAATAATAGTAACAAAAATTAGCAAGCCTTCCAAAACATGAGAAATCCATCTCTTGATAGCAATTTGCCAATTTGTATAGAAAAAAAATAATAATTTCTGTACAGAAGATTCCAAGTTCTCTAAACAGTTTGTTCACATACAATGAATTTTTCTTTAATTCCCCATTCATTACTCACTGTGGACAGAATATCATGTGGCATTTGCTGTCAGAGCATGTGAAAGTAAGCACACTCAAAAATAACCAATGAATATTGAAGGCAAAATGCTGAAGTCTATGATTGCCTCCCAGTGTTTCTGAATAGTGAATCTAGAAATGTGGCACAGTTACATGCCAGTCATGTAATGTTGAGCTTTTATTACTTGTGATTCTTTTAGGGTGATTTGAAATGCATTGTATACAAACTCATGAAATCTGTAAGTCAAAAGGGAGGCTTAACATAATGGAAAATGTGATGTGTGCACTGTAGGTTAAACTTGCATGCTTTACTGATGATGCAAAAATAACCTGATTAAACAAAATTCTTGTTATATCTTGTTATATGTTTTTAGCATAACTATTCTAAGCATATTTCTTTAAAGAATATTTTTAAAACAATCGATTATGTGGCCAAAAAGTACACAATATGAAACAAAATAATGTCTCTTTTAATGACAAGAGAGTTACTACCATTTAAAAAATTCAGCAATAACCTAAGAATTAACTGCCCCTGTCCTTCATTCAGTATCATCTACTAAAGGTTTCAGGACTATGCACTGTTTTCTCTGCCTCCTGACCATAGACTTAGCTCTCTAGAATCATTTGATGTATGCATTTTTCTTTGCAGATCCTATTCATATTCATAGAGGGAGATATTTTCTTTTCTCCTGAGGTAAGAAAAGACACTGTAAAAAAGAAACTGTTTCCATTATTGGTTCAGGCTAAAAATCTAAGTGTCAAGAGAAAATAACATGAAAAGGGGATATAAAAAGACTAACTGAAGCAGAAGGAGCAAAGAAATAAAGGGCCCCAAGGATGCTGGTAGAAGTCAAATTGCTTTAAAAGCAGCAGACCTCAGAACATTAGGGAATTGAAGGAAGCTAACAAGAATGAAAACAAATTTCTTTATAAGAAAACAGGGAGGGGAAGAGAATTGAAAATGCATCTAAACAAAGATAAATGAATATTCAGATAAAAGTATGTGTTGGAAGAAATTACACAAACAATTGAAGCAAGTCAGCACCCACCAGTCTTTTATCATTTTGGTTAAGATTAGTTTGTCTATTTTAATTGGCACTGCTCCCAAGGAGAACAGACTGGCAGAGCCTAGCAGATGCAAAGGGCAACTGAACAATCCCCAGAAGCTTCCATCTCTGCTGCTGCCCAGTGGCATGGCTTTCTTTGGTGAAGCTCTACAATTCTGTGTGGAACCCTTTGCAAATGTCGCCACTGTGCCTCAGCTTCTGTGTCTTTGTTGAAGAATGACACTCATTGCATCATTGCTCCTCAACCTACAACGCTTTGTGTTTCTGTTGGATTGCAAGATAAATTTGCTTTTCATTTACTTTTTGACAACTTTATTATAGATGCATCTAAGATATGGAATTTTTATTTGTTGATCTGCTTTTGCTTTGACTTGCTTTTGGAGTGCCAGGCCCAGTTTGGTATTGTGTTACAATGATAAACACCATTAGCAAAATCAACTGGGGAGGAAAGGATATTTCAGCTTAGTGGTTACAACCCATCATCAATGGGAGCCAAGGCAGGAGCTCCAAGCAGGAACAGAGGCAGAGACGAAGGCAGACAGCATGGAGAAAGTTTGCTTACTAGTTTATTTTCTCTAGCTTTCTCAGCTCCCTTTCATAAATAGATATGTCCACTTACCTAGGAATGGTAATTCCTATTGTGGGCTGTGTCCTCTGATCAATCTACAATTTAAAAAAAAAGTCTCAAAGACATTGCCATAAACCAGTCTGATAGAACAATTCTTCAACTGAGATTTCTTCTTCCTGTGTGACCCCAGCTTTGTGTCAAGTTAACAGCTGAAGCCATTCATGAAAGGAAGCCCATAGTAGTTACTTCCTCAAAACATGTGTACTGGAAATTTTCCTTTGTCTACTAGTTTTTTTTTCTTAATTTTTTTTATTTTCTATATTCTATGTTTACATTCCTAAGATTTTCCCCTTTCCCAATTACCCCCTCCATATGTCCCATAATTCCTCTCCCCCCCTTCTATTCCCCACTCATCCCCCCCCCCACAATTTCTCTGTTCTGGGTCTACAATACTGGATCCAATCTTTACAGGCCCAGGGTCCTCTCCATTCTTCTTCTTGGGAGTCATTTGACTTGCTAATTGTCTCTTGAGTATTTAGGGCTTCTGGGCTCATTAATATCCACTTATCAGTGATTGCATTTCATGTGTATTCTTTTGTGATTGGGTTAGCTCACTTAGGATGATATTTTCCAGGTCTAACCATTTACCTACAAATTGCATGAGTTCATTATTTTTAATTGCTGAGTAGTACTCCATTGTATAAATATACCACATTTTCTGTATCCATTCCTCCTTTGAGGGATATCTGGGCTCCTTCCAATCTATTAGTTATTTTTAATCTAAGCATCCTTGAGGGTTTCAAAGTCTAGCCATAGTATAAGGACAGGAAATAAACTAACTAGTTATGTTTGCTAAATCCCGGGTAGCCAACTCCCAGATCACTCCGCAGAGTTCTGCTCCTCATTTTTCTAGCAGTTCTTAAGCAAGACATGCCTTCCTTTCCATTTCTGTTACACAAAATCAAGCATTCATGAAAAATCAGGAAACAAACTTAGTCTATATGCTACCAGTACAAGGATCCTAACAACAGATACTATGGGATCTGTCATCCATATTTACTTAATAACCCTAACATACCCCAAAAATAGCTGATGTGGGGCTGAGCAAAGTACTTGTGACTGAGCTGAGCTTCTGTTCACTACTAGTCCAGGTCCTCAGTGACTCATTTCCATCTTCTTCCACATCATTCATCCCCTGTACCCACTCATTACAGCTTTTTGTCTGGCTTTTCACCTGGCCTTCTTTGCTGTATGACTATTTCTATTATTGATGCGATTCCTTATAATTTAGTAATTACTCCAGTATATTAATTATAATACAAAAGCTGACCTTTATAATATAACAGAATAAGCCACTACCTACTTCTGATGCTCTCGAATAAAAGAAGGGAAGTCAGCTTCAGGATGCAATGCATCTCAATGCTGAGGCCACTTCTATTAACAGGTATAACTACAGCAGTATAGAATTACAAAATAAAGTATAAATCTGATGAATTTGTATCCAAGAACATAAATGTATAAAGATTACACAAGGATGTTTCTCAGCTGGCATCCTGAAAGGATTAGAAATTGACTATAAGGTACTTTTGTCAACTAGTAACAGTTGACTCTATCTAAAGTTTTCAACTTTGTTCCAGAAGAAGGTTGCTGGTCATAGTACTAACTATATGGAATTATATAGAAAGAAGAAAAATATAATCTAAAGCATATAAATAAATTATGGAAATACTGTGAAATTAGGAACACAGTAGATATTTGGGGTAAGAATTCGAACATTTCCTTTAGGAGAAAATTTTGAAATAGTATTTAGTCCTGTGACTTTTTTTTCTATGCAATGAAGCTATCAATATTTGTTCACTTAAGAATTCTAAAAAAAAAAAAAAAAAAAACAACAACAAAAAAAAAAAACAAAAAAAAACAGGTGTTCAAATTTCAAGGCTACTGTCAGACTTTATGTCTTTGAGAAAAGACTTAGTACTCTATATAATGGTAGAAATTTTTGTATACATAATAATCTTACACATTTTGAGATAATATTTATACCTTAAGAAAAGTTTTAAAGAGTCAAATGAAAACCAAAGTATTATGAGATTAGTTGCAAGAGAATAGTTCCTTAGTTTTTGTTTTCTTCTTTCCCATAACAAGTAGCTCCTCTGATATTAGAGACATTTTGGATATTTTGTTAATAAACGCACTTGGGTATAGCAAAGGAGAAAGCTATGCTCTAACCTCAAAGCCAGCTTTAACTTTTAATTGAAATATGACCACATTAAGATCATTTACCACTTATGCCTGTAGAGGGCAGGCAGCAATAGCAATAACATCTTGCCAACATATTCTTTTTCTTGGGATATTTCCTTTTGATCTGTCATTTTTCTTCAGATGTTTCACTTGTCCAGTAGTCTCCTGATTCCGTAGTTGGATACATTTATTTTTCTGGAAAGATAAAAATAAAACCCTGCCCCAACCCTAACTCTGGATATTTCCATTTTTTGTAAGGTTATACCTTCACTAGGGCAAAATGGCTTTTGGCAATAGATTTTTTCATTGAAATTTATTCTTTTGAAAATTTGAAACTAAAGATACCTTAGTGGGGAAATATACCTATATCATATCATATATATATATATATATATATATATATATATATACACACATATATATATACATACATACATACATGTACACATGTACACACATATACACACATATTCACATATACATAGTTATAGATTAAGCATATTTATCTTTTGATCACAAAGTACATTCATTATAAATTTCAGCCTGCCTTTTGCAAGTGGCTTCTAAATTTAAATCATTGATTTTTTAAAAATTCTTTAATTTTTTTCTTAGAATCCAGCCATTATCCTCCTCCTGGTCCTATCCTCTGACTAAATCATTGAAATTCTTATATGCCTGCCTCTGCCTCCCAAGTGTTAAGATTGAACGTATGTGGCTCCCAAGTTCTGAGATTAAAGATGCTAACCACCACCATCTTGTTCACTGTAACTCTAGAATTTAGACCAACTGACTCCAACGGAGGTCCTCCTTTCTCCACTGGTATTAAAAGCATGTGCTACCATCTCTCTGTTTGAATAATTTATCTTAGGTCCAAATCATTCCAATTCTTAGAAATTTAGAAAACAAGTTTAAACTTTAGTAACACTTTTTTTTTTTCTGAACAAGGCCCAATGTTTAATGTTTAGGTCTGAATTTAAAGGGAAGAAACCCATTCCCACACCCCCCACACCCCCCACCCCCACTGCTAGGATCTGGTCAGGAAAACAGGCTCAGCAGCTGTTGGGTAGCAGGCTTCTTGCAGGAAGCTGAGGATCTAAAAGAACAATAGACCTCACCTAGGTTGGAAGACTCCACTAGGTGGGCTAGATGACTGTGGCAAACAATAAGGTTTGATTTTGCCAGCTCAAGGCTGGGGGAAGGGCACAATTCCTCCCTTTTTATTTATTAAAAATTAGCTTTAATCTTATTAAAGATTTACTTATGCTCCGTGGTCCCGCCTGGGAATTATGGTGGCTGGTGGCCGCAGCTGGCTTAGGTCTGTCTTTCTTCCCATCCCAGAGGACACATGCAGTTTCCTTATGCTTATTTGCACAAACATGGCCTTTTAATTTTTATTATGAGCAAATGCCGCCTTTTGGCAAATGCCTCTGTGTTAGGTGGATTAGAGTCATAAAACATCAGTTGAACATCTCTGACTGCCAGCCTTCATAATACAGCTTTTTCCCATTCAGGACAAAGTTACAAAGGAGATACGAATATGTGCTTAATGCATTTCTTCATAGCAATGAATAACTTCCATCATGAATCACTGAGCTTTGCCAAAGGCAGTCCTGTGTGGAAGTGACCAATCTGCTTAAAATACGAAGTCAAAAGTTAAGAGCAAACAGGATTAAGGTTGTCTGCGGGAACTGTAGTAACACTTTTAAAACCATTTAAATCTCTATTTTTTATTGCTATGGAAGGAAAGGCATGTGGTAGTATTGGTGTTTAGGAATAGCCACACAAACCATCAGAACACTGATTTAATGTACACCCCAAGACTGATCCATTGTATATATATATATATATATATATATATATATATATATATATATATTTAGAGAGAGAGAGAGAGAGAGAGAGAGAGAGAGAGACAGAGACAGAGACAGAGACAGAGACAGAGAGAGAGAGACTTGGGACTCTAATTGAGGAACAAGTCTGTTCTTAAGTCAGGCTTTTTTGAATAGCTAGATAAAGTATTATTAAGTAAGGTATGAGGGGTGGTGGTGGATGGGTAGTGAACAAGAGAGTTTCAGAGCATTTAGATAACATAGAATAATAGAATCATAGTGTGATGACCTTTTAGGAGAATTTTTCAGTATCAGCTGAAAATGGATAATTACTTCTGCGAAGCAGAGTCTGAGAAACTGAACTTAATTTCACCTATGAGCAAAATGGAGAATGAATACAAAATGGCTACAATTATGTTCAAAGGAACAGGCCTCAGCACTAATGAATTATTTTTGATAGCTGTTGTACAAAATATGGGAACAAGATAGGAACAACATCTCTTCTGGTAAGACTTTCCACTGACATTTCCTTATTGGACAATTCTTATAATTAGGTACTGAGGAAGCAAACCATTCCCTATTATACTCATGCAAGGGATTGTGAAAAAGCAATCTCTTAAATCAATTACTATCAAAAGCCACAACTTAAGTAATAAGGAAGGCAATGGGATTCCAGGCTGTAAAGAATCCATTGGCTATACATATTATTTATGGCTCTTAATTTTTAAATCTTAAACAACCTTCATTTTTCTGATTTCTTTTTTATACCCAACACAGGAGAATTCCATGGAATGGTAGATTCCTCAATGTGTTGAGCATTTAGGTGCTAATGCACCAGTTGTTCTAGTACCTGTAATTTTCCTTTTGTCATAGACCATTGATTCTTCTGTACAGGCTTGTAAGCTAGCCATTTTAAAGATAGGATAGTTGATACCTCTGTAGGACCAACACCTGTTGTATCTTGCTTATATACAACTTGGACAGTTTGTGATTGTTCTTGATAAAACCTTTTGATATTTTTTCAGAAGAATTCTTCATTTTAAGGTTTATTTCTAAGATTGAACAAATGCTAATGTGTGTTTTCCATTGCTGCAACAAATCATCTCCCCATATATTCATACCTATATGAGCCGCATGTGGCTTTAATTTTCCTATTTGCCTTTCTAGCCCTATATACTTGCCCCATCTTGAACTTTGTTTTAATTGAGATAAAGTTCAAATCCCTAGAAGCTGAATATTTACCTCCTTCAGAGGCCAATCTGGATACCAACAGTTTGGTGAAATTATTGTTACATCTGCTTCTGTATCTACAAACCTTCAATTTCAATACCATTTATCTGTGTTAGTCCATGATCCATCATTGGTCTCAGCCCTCTCTCACCCATCCCCACTGTGGTATCACCAGTTCTCCCTCTCCCCATTGTGTTCTGCCTCTCCATCACTCCCATTTCTCCAACCACTTCTTGCAATGGCTGGATCAGAGTTAATTAAATAACTAATTTTTTATTAATCTAAATTTAATAAATCTAATTGTTTATAAATTTAATAAATCTAAATTTAGTAAGTCTTTATTAAAGATAATCTGTATTGAGAGGAGTCCATTCAGGAACACAGCAGCCAGGTGCAGGGAATGAAGTTTGTACTAGTACTTATAATTAAAGCTCAGGCTCAGGGCAGCACCTAATTTATTTTTCTGACTTATTTGCTGTGGAATCACAACTTTGTCTTTGAACTCAAATAAGTCTGAACAAACTTTCCTGTTCAGGATAAGTGTGTCTAAAGCTGTCCAGGCTCCCCTGGACTCTCATCCTTTTTAGAGTAAGACGACTTTTTTTCCTTTTATGCCTAATAGATTTTTTTCCTCACATAATGTGTATCCTAATTAGAGTTTTCCTTCCCTCTAAACCTCCTGGTTCTTCCCCCTCCTCTCCTCAAAGCTGGACACATCTAAATTGGTTAAGTGCTCATCAGCCAAGGATAAAGACCTTAGTTCAGATTCCTATCATTCAAGTTATAAATAAATAAATAAATAAATAAATAAATAGATGATAAAGCCAGGCATCTATAAACTCCAACACTGGAGCATACAGGATGGAGAAAGATAGGCAGATCTCTGGACTGTGGCTATTAGATCAATGCAGCCTAATTGATCAAATAATCTACAGGTCCATTGAATAGCTCTTTCACAAAATCAAACTGAAGAGCAATAGAGAAGGACACTTGATGTGAACTCCTGGCCTCTTGAAGCACATGTACTATACAAACAAATAAGCAAACAAATAAATAAAATAGCTAATGTTCTAAAGCAATCACGGATTCAGACAACTTATATTCAAATTTGTTCTCTGCCACATTCTTACTGTATAATGTGCCTGATAAATGAACTTCAGTACCATCATCCTAAGTGAGTTAACCCAATCACAAAAGAATACACATGAAATGCAATCACTGATAAGTGGATATTAATGAGCCAAGAAGCTCTGAATATTCAAGGCACAATTAGCAAGTCCCAAGAAGAAGGAAGGAGAGGACCCTGGTCCTGAAAGGACTGGATCCGGTTTTGCAGGAGAGTACCAGAATAGAGCAGAGAAATGGTGGGGTGGTGATTGGGGAATAGGCGGGGGATGGGGTGGGGTGGAAGAGGACATATGGGACATATGGTGAGGGGGGAACGGGAAAGGAGAAAGCCTTCGGAATGTAAACAAAGAATATAGAAAATAAAAAAATTGTAAAAAAAAAAAAAAAGACACATCATGAGAAGTTGATAAATTTGAGTTAATATATCTTACCTAAGAGCATCCATTGTGTGGATGACAATGACTGAGACTTCCAATCATTTCTATGAACTTATTAGTGTAGCTCCTATTGTTTATCCATAGGAAACCCAGAACATGAGGATAGGGAAAGGACTTCTTGAAAACAAACAAAATCTATCAATTATAAAGCCTAAATTCCTGGACTCCTCATCAAATGTGCATGAAATAGCCTTGATGATGCTTAGTTTAAGACGTCATTTAAAATTAAGCATTCCTTTCATGTTTGCTTGCTTTCCTCTTTAGCTAAGTGTATTCAGATACTTGAAATTTCCAAGTACGCTCTCCCACAGAAATGTACCTAGTTCCTCAGCCTAAAATCTTCAACTCTTATTTCTCCAATGAAATCTGAACCTCCCCTAGTTTTATACATGGAGGTGGAGTAAAACCATGAGACATTTTAGGTAACTTTATTTTTCATCATCTCCCTGACACTGGTGTCTTCTCATCTCATAAATTAAATAGTAAAATAATTACACACTGGAATCATTTTTAAAGATGGATATTCATAAACAAATAATGTGAATTGAACCTAAGAGCCAATTATATTTGTACTATTTTCGTGGAGCTGTAATATCATTCTTTTAACTCAACATGCTAGCTGTCCTGTTTGACAAAGTGTTTCTCAGAAATTTAGTTTTGAAAAAAGGATTATTTATTTTCTTTGTTTTTTCTTTTTTCTTTTTTTATTCAATATATTCTTTATTTATATTTCAAATAATTTCCCCTTTCCAACATCTCCCCTTCCCAAAAGTCCCATAAGCACTCTTTCCTCCCACTGTTTCCCTGTCCTGGTATTCCCCTACACTGCTGCACTGAGCCTTTCCAGGACCAGGGGCCTCTCCTTCCATCTCCTTGGGCTTTATTTGATATGTGAATTGTGTCTTGGGTATTCCAAGATTCTAGGCTAATATCCACTTATCAGTGAATGCATACTTTGAGTGTTCTTTTGTGATTAGGCTACCACACTTAGGATGATATTCTCCAGTTCCATCCATTTGCCTAAGAATTTCATGAATTCATTGTTTTTAATTGCTGAGTAGTACTCCATTGTGTATACATACCACATTTTCTGTATCCATTGCTCCCTTGAGGGACATATGGGTTCTTTCCAGCTTCTGGCTATTGTAAATAGGGCTGCTATGAATATGGTAGAGCATATGTCCTTATTGCATGCCAGGAAATCCTCTGGGTATATGCCCAGGAGTGGTACAGCAGGGTCCTCCAGAAGTGTCCTGCCCAGTTTTCTGAGGAACCATCAGACTGATTTCCAGAGTGGTTGTACCAGCTTGCAATCCCACCAGAAGTGGAGGAGTGTTCCTCTTTCTCCACATCCTCACCAACACCTGCTGTCTCCTGAGTTTTTAATCTTATCCATTCTGACTGATGTGAGGAGAAATCTCAGGGTTGTTTTGATTTGCACTTCCATAATGACTAATGATGCTGAACATTTCTTAAGGTGCTTCTCAGTCATCCAAAGTTCTTCGGGTGAAAATTCTTTGTTTAGCTCTGTACCCCATTTTTAATAGGGTTATTTGGCTCTCTGGAGTCTAACTTCTTGAGTTCTCTGTATATATTGGATATTAGTCCTATGTCAGCTGTAGGGTGGTGAAGATCTTTTCCCAATTTGTTGGTTGCCGTTTTGTCCAATTGACAGTGTCCTTTGCCTTACAGAAGCTATGAATTTTGTGAGGTCCCATTTGTCAATTCTTGATCTTAGAGCATAAGCTAATGGTTTTCTGCTCATGAACTTTTCCCCTGTGCCCATATACTCAAGGGTCTTCCCCAGTTCCTTTTCTATTAGTTTCAGTGTGTCTGGTTTTATGTGGAAGTCCTTGATCCACATGGAGTTGAGCTTAGTGCAAAGAGATAAGAATGGATCAATTCACATTCTTACTGCATGCTGACCTCCAGTTGAGCCAGCACCATTTGTTGAAAAGGCTATCTTTTTTCCACTGGTTGGTTTCAGGTCCTTTGTCAAAGATCAGGTGGCCATAGGTATATGGGTTCATTTCTGGGTCTTCAATCTTATTCCATTGGTCTACCTGCCTGTCACTGTACCAATACAATGCAGTTTTTAACACTATGGCTCTGTAGTACTGCTAGAGGTCTGGGATACTGATTCCCTATAAGTTTTTTGTTCTGCTGAGTATAGTTTTAGCTATCCTGGGTTTTTTGTTATTTGCACATAACACAATAATTGTGGGCGACTTCAACAATCCACTCTCCTCAATGGACATATCAGGAAAACAGAAACTAAACAGGGACACAGTAAAACGAAAAGAAGCTTTGGACCAATTGGATTTAACATATATATATATATATATATATATATATATATATACATACATACATATATATGTATATATACATATACATATATATATGTATATATATGTTATATGAAATTTTATATATGAAATTATATATATATATATAACATTTCATCCTAAAGCAAAAGAATATAACTTTCTCTTAGCACCCCATGGTACCTTCTCCAAAATCGACCATATAATTGGTCATAAGACAGACCTCAACAAATATAAGATCAAATTAATCCCATGCCTCCAATCAGATCACTATGGAATAAGAGTGGTGTCAATAGCAACAAAAACAACAGAAAGCCACATACACATGGAGGCTGAACAATACTCTACTCAATGATACCTTGGCCAAAGAAGAAATAAAGAAAGAAATCAAAGTCTTTTTAGAATTTAATGAAAATGAAGGCACAACATACCCACATCTATCAGACACAATAAAAGCAGTGCTAAGAGGAAAACTGATAGACCTGAGTGCCTCCAAAAAGAAACTGGAGAGAGCATACACTAGCAGCTTAACAGGACACCTGAAAGCGCTGGAACAAAAACAAATTCACCCAAGAGGAGTAGAAGACAGGAAATCACCAAACTCAGGGCTGAAATCAATCAAGTAGAAACAAAGTGAACCATACAAAGAATCAACAAAACCAGGAGCTGGTTCTTTGAGAAAATCAACAAGATAGATAAACCTTTAGCCAGACCAACCAGAGGGCACAGAGACATTATCCAAATTAACATAATTAGAAATAAAAAGGGAGATATAACAACAGAAACTGAGGAAATTCAAAAAATCATCAGATCATTCTATAAAAAGCCTAAACTCAACACAACTGGAGAATCTGGAGGAAATGGGCAATTTCCTAGACACATACCAAGACCAAAATTAAATCAGGATAAACTAGATCATTTAAACAGTCCCATTACCCCTAAAGAAATAGATGGAGTCATAGAAAGTCTTCCAACCAAAAAAAGCACAGGACCAGATGGTTTTAGTGCAGAATTCTATCAGACCTTCAAAGAAGACCTAACACCAATACTCTTCAAATTATTCCACAAAATAGAAACAGAAGGAACACTACCCAATTCGTTCTATGAAGCCACAATTACACTTATATCAGAACCACACAAAGATTCAACAAAGGAGAACTACAGGCCAATATCCCTATGAATATCGATGCAAAAATACTCAATAAAATTCTCAGTGGAATCCAAGAACACATGAAAATGATCATTCACCATGATCAAGTAGGCTTCATCCCAGGGATGCAGGGGTGGTTCAATATATGGAAATCCATCAATGCAATCTACTACATAAATAAACTCAAAGAAAAAAAACACATGTTCATTTCATTAGATGCTGAAAAAGCTTTTGACAAAATTCAGCATCCTTTCATGCTAAAAGTCTTGGAAAGAACTGGAATTCAAGGCCCATACATAAGCATAGTAACACACACACACACACACACACACACACACACACACACACTGAGATGGGTTTCCTGTATGCAGCAAAATGTTGCTCTTGTTTACGAATCCAGTGTTATTCTATGTCTTATTAGGAAATTGAGTCTATTGATGTTAAGAGATTTTAAGGAATAGGGATTGTTGCTTTCTGTTATTTTTGATGTATTTTTTACGTTTGTGTGGTTATCTTCTTTTGGGTTTGTTGAAAGAAGATTAATTTCTTGCTTTTTCTAGTTTGAAGTTTCCCTGATTTTGTTGGTGATTTCCATTCATTATCCTTTGAAGGGCTGGATTTGTGGAAAGATACTGTGAAAATTTGTTTTTGTCATGAAAACTCTTATTTTCTCCATTTATGGTAATTGAGAGATTTGTTGGATATAGCTGTTTTGGTTGGCATTTGTGTTCCCTTAGGGTATGCATTACATCAGCCCAGGCTCTTCTGGCTTTCATAGTATCTGATGAGAAGTCCGGTGTAATTCTGATAAGTCTATCTTTATATGCTGCTTGATCTTTTTCCCTTAATGCTTTTAATGTTCTTTTTTTGTTTAGTACATTTGGGTTTTAATTATTATGAGATGGGAGTAATTTCTTTTCTGGTCAAATCTATTTGGAGTTCTGTAAGCTTCTTGTATGTTCATGGACATCTCTTTTTTTAGGTTAGGTGAGTTTTCCTATAATTTTGTTGAAGACATTTACTGGCCCTTTAAGTTGGAAATCTTCACTCTCTTCTATACCTATAAGCCTTAGGTTTGGTCTTTTCATTTTGTCCTGGATTTCCTGGATGTTTTGTGTCAGGAGCCTTTTTGCACTTTTCATTTTCTTTGACTATTGTATCAATGTTTTCCATGGTATGTTCTTCATCTGAGATTCTCTCTTCTATCTCTTGTATTCTGTTGTTGATGCTTGGATCCATGATTCCTGACTTCTTTCCTAGGTTTTTTTAATCATCAATTTGGTTTTACTAAATAGTTCTTAGGGGATATAGTTTACTAAACATCACAGTAGTAATTTATTCTTGGAGTTATATTTCTTTTTTAATGATATTCAGTTTTTTCTATATTCTTTGTTTACACGCCAAATGATTTTCCCTTTCCCAGTTCACCCCCCTTTATAAGTCCCATAAGCCCACGTTCATCTGACCATTCTCCAGTCAAACCCCTCCTTCTTCTCTGTCCTGGTACTCCCCTACTTTCCTAAATTTTCTATGTTTTGAGTTTTTTCTCTTTGTGATTTCATTATTGTTTCTACCTCTGTTTTTTGATCATGGATGGCTTTGTTCAATTACTTCACCTGTTTTGTTGTGTTTTCCCTTAGTTCTTCAAGGGATTCTCCCTGTTTACTTGTGTTTTCCTGTATTTCTTTAAGAGAGTTATTTATGTCCTTCTTGAAGCCCTCCATGAAGCCTTCCATCAGCATCATGACCTGTAATTTTAAATCCAAATCTTGCTTTCCTGGTGTGTTGGGGTATCTAGGGCTTGCTACTGTGGGAGAATTGAGTTCAGATGGTGTCATATTGCCTTGATTACTGTTAGCAATGTTCCTACATTTGCCTTTTGCCATCTGGTTATCTCTAGTGTTAGCTGGTCCTGCTGTCACTGGCTTGAGTTTGCCCGTCCTGTGTGCCTGTAGGCCTATCTCAGCAACCCTGGGTGAACTGCTTTTCCCTGGCACAAATGGCTATGGTGTTGCTGAGTTCTTGGGTGCAGGTGGAGTCCTGGTGGGGTGTGTCCCAAGCGATCCTCTACTCTGGTGATCCCTGCCTACCAATCTGTTACACAGTCACAGGAGCAAACATGGTGGCCGAGACCCACTCTCTTGTAGTTTTATTTGGATATGTAGCTCTGTGGCCCTGATCAACTCTGGATGCCTGTTGTGCTGGCTGTCCACCCTGTACAGCTGGGTGTATAGCTGGCTTCCTGAGCCACTTGGAGATGGCATGCTGTGACAGAGGATGTTCCCAATCTGGAGGCAGAAACCAGAAGACTTCTGCCAAAGGCCTCTGGATAGAATCCTCCAATCTGCAGGGCCGGTCTCACCTGTGTAGGCTGCCTCCTCCACACTGGCTGCTGAGTGGATATCTGTTTTCCTGCACCACTTGTAGATGGCGCATTGTGGCAGAGGATCAGATTCTTATTTTCTAATCGAAATTTCTATCTGAGATTTTTTATATGAGGATTGAAACTACTGGCATTCAGAATTATTATTGAAAACTATATATTCATTCTACTGCTTCTGTACTTTGAGTTATTTCTGCTCCCTTGGCTTTACTAATGTTCTTCTTACATTAAAGACTCTTGTATATGTTTATCTTTCTCTTCAGTCTGAAATATTACTTCAATATTCTCTGTAGGGCAGGCTTTGCAGTCATAGACTCCCTCAATCTGCTTTTGTCATGGAAAATTTACCTTTCTTTTTCAGTCTTAATAGATATATTTTTTTTCTGGGTATGTTAGGGTAGGTTAGTAATTGTGGTCCTTTGGAATTTAAAATACTTATTTCCAAGCCCTCATGGCTTTTAACGATTCTATTGAGAAGTCAGCAGTTAATCTCATGGGCCTGCCTTTGTATGTAACTTGGCTTTTCTTTTTTTTTTTTTTTTTTTTTTGATTTTTTTTATTGTATATATTCTATATTTACAATTCATTTCCCTTTTTCTGGTTCCCCACCCCCAAAGGTCCCACATGTCCTTTTCCCTCCCCCTGATCCCGCATCCACCCCCTCCCACTTTACTGTTCTTGTACACTCCCACAATGATGTTTTGGTCCATTCTAGCACCAGTGTCCACTCCTTTCTTCTTGTGAGACATCACTTGATATGTGATTTGTGTCTTTGGTGTTCTAAGCTTCTAGGCTAATATCCACTTATCAGTGACTGTATACCATGGGTATTCTTTTGAGACTGGGTCACCTCACTTAGTATGACATTCCCCAGCTCCATCCATTTCTCTAAGAATTTCATGAATTCACTGTTTCTAATGGCTGTATAGTACCCCATTGTGTATATATACCACATTTTTTGTATCCATTCTTCTGTTGAGGGACATCTGGGTTCTTTCCAGCTTCTGGCTATTATATATAAAGCTGCTATGAACATAGTGGAGCATGTATCCTTATTGCATGCTGGTGAATCTTCTGGGTATATTCCCAGGAGTGGTATGGCTGGGTCCTCCGGAAGTATCACGCCCAGTTTTCTGAGGAACCGCCATACTGATTTCCAGAGTGGTTGTACCAGCTTGCATTCCCACGAGCAGTGGAGGAGTGTTCCTCTTTCTCCACATCCTCGCCAACACCTGATGTCATCTGAGTTTTTAATCTTAGCCATTCTGACTGGTGTGAGGTGAAATCTCAGGGTTGTTTTAATTTGCATTTCCCTAATGACTAGTGATGTTGAACATTTTTTAAGGTGTTTCTCAGCCATCCGAATTTCTTCAGGTGAAAAGTCTCTGTTTAGCTCTGTACCCCATTTTTGGATAGGGTTATTTGGTTTTCTGGGGTCTAACCTCTTGAGTTCTTTGTATACATTGGAGATTAGCCCTCTGTCGGATGTGGGGTTGGTGAAGATTTTTTCCCAATTTGTTGGTTGCCGATTTATCCTTTTGACAGTGTCTTTTGCCTTACAGAAACTTTGTAGTTTTATGAGGTCCCATTTGTCTATTCTTGCTCTTAGAGCATAAGCAATTGGTGTTCTGTTCAGGAATTTTTCCCCTGAGCCAATGTCCTCAAGGGTCTTCCCCAGTTTCTTTTCTATTAGTTTTAGTGTGTCTGGTTTTATGTGGAGGTCTTTGATCCACTTGGAGTTGAGCTTAGTGCAAGGAGATAAGAGTGGATCAATTCTCATTCTTCTGCATGTTGACCTCCAGTTGAGCCAGCACCATCTGTTGAAAAGGCTATCTTTTTTCCACTGGATGTTTTCAGCTCCTTTGTCGAAGATCAATTGGCCATAGATGTGTGGGTTCAATTCTGGGTCTTCGATCCTATTCCATTGATCTGCTTCCCTGTCACTGAACCAATACCATGCAGTTTTTAATACCACTGCTCTGTAATATTGCTTGAGGTCTGGGATATTGATTCCCCCAGAAGTTCTTTTGCTGTTGATGATAGTTTTAGCTATCCTGGGTTTTTTGTTATTCCAGATGAATTTGAGAATTGCTCTTTCTAGCTCTATGAAGAACTGAGTTGGGATTTTGATGGGAATTGCATTGAATCTGTATATTGTTTTGGGCAAGATTGCCATTTTGACTATATTAGTCCTGCCAACCCACGAGCATGGAAGATTTTCCCATTTTCTGATGTCTTCTTCAATTTCCCTCTTCAGAGACCTGAAGTTTTTGTCGTATAAATCTTTCACATGTTTGGTTAGCGTCACTCCAAGATACTTTATATCATTTGTGGCTATTGTGAAGGGTGTCATTTCCCTAATTTCTTTCTCGGCCTGCTTATCCTTCGCGTATAGGAAGGCTACTGATTTACTTGAGTTGATTTTATAGCCAGCCACTTTGCTGAAGTTGTTTATCAGTTGCAGGAGTTCTCTGGTGGAGGTTTTTGGGTCACTTAAGTAAACTATCATATCATCTGCAAATAGTGATAGTTTGACTTCTTCCTTTCCGATTTGTATCCCTTTGACTTCCCTCTGTTGTCGAATTGCTCTAGCTAGTACCTCAAGTACTATATTGAAGAGATATGGCGAGAGGGGACAGCCTTGTCTAGTCCCTGATTTTAGAGGGATTGCTTCGAGTTTTTCTCCATTTACCTTGATGTTGGCTACTGGTCTGCTGTATATTGCTTTTACTATGTTTAGATATGGGCCTTGAATTCCTGTTCTTTCTAGGACCTTTAGCATGAAAGGATGCTGAATTTTGTCAAATGCTTTTTCAGCATCCAATGAGATGACCATGTGGTTTTTTTCTTTGAGTTTGTTTATGTAGTGGATTACGTTGATGGATTTCCGTATATTGAACCATCCCTGCATCCCTGGGATGAAGCCAACTTGATCATGGTGAATGATCGTTTTGATGTGTTCTTGGATTCGGTTGGCAAGTATTTTGTTTAGTATTTTTGCATCGATATTCATAAGAGAAATTGGCCTGTAGTTCTCTTTCTTAGTTGGATCTTTGTGTGGTTTTGGTATCAGGGTAATTGTGGCTTCATAGAATGAGTTGGGTAGTGTTCCTTCTGTTTCTATTTTGTGGAATAATTTGAAGAGTATCGGTATCAGGACTTCTTTGAAGGTCTGATAGAATTCTGCACTAAAACCATCTGGTCCTGTGCTCTTTTTGGTTGGAAGACTGTCTATGACCCCTTCTATTTCTTTGGGGGTTATGGGTCTGTTTAGACGATCTGTTTGATCCTGGTTTAATTTTGGTATTTGGTAACTGTCGAGGAAATTGTCCATTTCCTCCAGATTCTCCAGTTGTGTTGAGTATAGGTTTTTGTAGTAGGATCTGATGATTTTTTGAATTTCCTCAGTTTCTGTTGTTATATCTCCCTTTTCATTTCTAATTTTGTTAATTTGAATACTGTCTCTGTGCCCTTTAGTAAGTCTGGCTAGGGGTTTATCTATCTTGTTGATCTTCTCAAAGAACCAGCTCCTGGTTTTGTTGATTCTTTGTATGGTTCTTTTTGTTTCAACTTGATTGATTTCAGCCCTGAGTTTGATGATTTCCTGTCTTCTACTCCTCCTGGGTGAAATTGCTTCTTTTTGTTCCAGAGCTTTCAAGTGCGCCATTAAGTTGCTGGTATATGCTCTCTCCTGTTTCTTTTTGGAGACACTCAGGGCTATGAGTTTTCCTCTAAGCACTGCTTTCATTGTGTCCCATAGATTTGGGTATGTTGTGCCTTCATTTTCATTAAGTTCTAAGAATTCTTTGATTTCTTTCTTTATTTCTTCCTGGACTAAGGTATCATTGAGTAGAATATTGTTCAGCCTCCAAGCGTATGGGGATTTTCTGTTGTTTTTGTTGCTATTGAAGAACACTCTTACTCCATGGTGATCTGATAAGAGGCATGGGATTAGTTCGATCTTTTTATATTTGTTGAGATCTGTCTTGTGTCCAATTATATGGTCGATTTTGGAGAAAGTACCATGAGGGGCTGAGAAAAAGGTATAGTCTTTTGCTTTAGGGTGAAATGTTCTATATATATATCTGTTAAATCCAATTGCTCCAAAGTTTTGATGAGTTTCTCCGTGTCTCTGTTTAGTTTCTGTTTTCCTGGTCGGTCCACTGTAGATAGAGGAGTATTGAGGTCTCCCACAATCATTGTGTTAGGTGTAATGTGTGCTTTGAGCTTTAGTAAGGTTTCTTTTACAAATGAGGGTGCCCTTACATTTGGAGCGTAGATGTTAAGAATTGTGAGTTCTTCTTGGTGGATTCTTCCTTTGACTAGCAAGAAGTGACCTTCTGTGTCTCTTTTGATGACTTTGGGTTGAAAGTCAATTTTATCTGATATTAATATGGCTATTCCAGCTTGCTTCCTGTGACCATTTGCTTGCAAAATTGTCTTCCATCCTTTTACTCTAAGGTAGTGTTTGTCTTTGGCTCTGAGGTGTGTTTCCTGTAAGCAGCAAAATGTAGGGTCCTGGTTCCGTATCCAGTCTGTTAGTCTATGTCTTTTTATTGGGGAGTTGAGTCCATTGATGTTAAGAGATATTAAGGAATAGAGATTATAACTTCCTGACATTTTTTATGTTATTTTTGTTTTTGAGTAGTTATCTTCCTTTGAGTTTGATGGAAGAAGTTTACTGTCTTGCTTTTTCTTGGGTGCCATTTCCTTCCTTGTGTTGGAGTTTTCCTCCTATTATCCTTTGTAGAGCTGGGTTAGTGGAAAGATATTGTGTAAATTTGGTCCTGTCATGGAATATTTGATTTCTCCATCTATGTTGATTGAGAGTTTTGCTGGGTATAGTAGTCTTTGCTGACATTTGTTTTCTCTTAGGGTCTGCATGAGGTCTGCCCAGGATCTTCTAGCTTTCATGGTTTCTGGAGAGAAGTCTGGTGTGATTCTGATAGGTCTTCCTTTATATGTTACTTGGCCCTTTTCTCTTACTGCCTTTAATATTCTTTCTTTGTTTAGTACATTTGGGGTTTTGATTATTATGTGACGGGAGGTGTTTCTGTTCTGGTCCAGTCTGTTTGGAGTTCTGTAGGCTTCTTGTACATTCATGGGCATCTCTCTCTTTAAGTTAGGAAAGTTTTCTTCCATAATTTTGTTAAAGATATTTGCTGGCCCTTTAAGTTGTATATCTTCACTCTCATCTATCCCTATAATCCTTAGGTTTGGTCTTCTCATTGTGTCCTGGATTTCCTGGATGTTTTGGGTTACAAGCCTTTTGGATTTTGCATTTTCTTTGACTGTGGAGTCAATGGTTACTATGTTATCTTCAGCATCGGAGATTCTTATTTCTATCTCTTGTATTCTGTTGTTTATGTTTGCATCTACGACCCTGTTTTCTTCCCAAGGTTTTCTATCTCCAAGGTTGCCTCCTTTTGTGATTTCTTAGTTGTTTCTACCTCTGTGTTCAGATCTTGGATGGTTTTGCTCAGTTCCATCATTTGTTTGTTTGTGTTTTCATGTAATTCTTTAATAAATTTTTGTGCTCCCTCTTTCATGACTTCTGCCTGTTGTTTCAAGTTCTCCTGCATTTCTTTAACTGATTTTCTCACTTCCTCTTTATTGGTTTCTGTCTGATGGCCCATATTCTCCTGGAGTTCTTTAAGTGTTTTTTGTGTTTGGATTGTAAGAGCTTCTACTCTATTGATGTTCCCCTGCATTTCTTTAAGAGATTTGTTTATGTCTTTTTTGTGTTCCTCTAGGAGCATCATGACCTGTGCTTTTATATCTAACTCTTGTTTTTCTGGTGTGCTGGGGTATCCTGGACTTGCTGTGGTTGGCGAATTGGGTTCAGATGGTGCCATATTGCCTTGATTTCTGTTAATAACGTTCCTACGTTTGCCTTTTGCCATCTCTTTATCTCTGGCGCTAGTTGGTCTTATTGTAGATGGCACCCTGCTGAAAGCACAGCACGCCTGTCCCCAGGAGACAGATCCCTGCTGGCAGCTTGTCTGTGCTGGACTATGCTCGCTCTGAGTCCAGGTCCCTGACTCCAGCTGCTAGAGTGCCGAGCTGTGCCCCGAGGCGGCCCGGTGGCCCCTCGCTGCTAGTCCGCTCAGAGAGCTGGTCCCGGCCGGTAGTCTGCACCCGCAGCTGAGCTTTCTGTGCCCGGATCTCCTGCAGAGCTAAGCTAAGCTATAACTCTGGCCACGCACCTGATTCCAGCCGCTCACTGCGTCCAGTGTGCCCGCTGTTTGCGCGCGGGGGTCTGGGGCAAGATGGCTGCCCCTGCTGAAAGCACCGTGTGTCCTTGGCTGAGCTGTTCGTACCCGGCTCTGCTGCTCCCTTCTGGCTGCGTTGACTCAACTTGGCTCTTCTTTATTGCAGATTTCTACATCCCTTCTTTGTTCTGTATTATTTTAATTATGATATGACGTGAGGGGTTTCTAATCTTGTCTCTTTTAGTTTTCTGTAACACTGTATTTGCATAGCTCTTTCCTTAGATTTGGGGTTTCCCTCTAGGATTTTATTGAAAGTAAAATTCCTATTCACTTGGTGTGAAATTCTTCTTTGTTGCATGCTCATAAGTCATGAATGTTGCTTTTCCATGGGGTTTCAAAGTGCTGTCATGTACTGTTCATATACTTTTTACATTTATTATTATATTGACTGATCAAACTCCTATACCTGGCTCACGCTCTAAAATTCTGTCCCCTACAAAATCCATTCCATTGTAAAATTTTCCACGGAAAATTTTGTTTGACCTCTTATATGTCTCATCTCCCTCATTATTTAAATTTGGTCTTTTACCACTTTATTAACTTTTATTTTCATAATGTAAAATAACCTCTTTTTTTCAGCTGTTTGTGTTATCTTGAAATATATTTTTATGGTTTTAGAGCCATCTGAACTTATTTATAATTATTCTTTTGAACTGTGTCTAAAATTTTATCTAGATCATTTTCATTGGAAGAAGTTACTGTGGGATTGGTAACTTTTGGAAAGACAAATTATCTTGATTTTTCATGTTGGTTTGGAATTTTGTTGTTTTCTTTTGTTTTTTACTTCAGGTCACCTATCTGCTTTTGGTGGGGATATGTGCAATATTAAGAAAAGGTAAGATTATAGAGGAGTTGAGGAGATATTTGCCTTTACATTCTTGTTCAGGTTACCAGGTTCCATCTCAGCATAAAATTTAAGACAGTTTACAGCTGTGGTTGTAAATTCTCCACGAAAACAGAATCTCAATTGGTTACAAAATAGTCACACCTTAAGTGACTATTGTTTGAGAGAGTAAAGGACAACCAATAAACACCATATATGCTTGAATATTTATTATTGTGGGTCAGAGTTGAGTTGAAAAAGGGAAAGAAATCACAGTGGGATTTGGTGATTGGTATTAGATTGCTATACAGGGAGTAGGGGAAGGGGACATATATAGAATTAAGAGTTATAGAAACAA
The DNA here is from genome assembly GCA_964023405.1 of Apodemus agrarius. Lineage (NCBI taxonomy): Eukaryota > Metazoa > Chordata > Mammalia > Rodentia > Muridae > Apodemus > Apodemus agrarius. Next base: position 78,655,789 of record OZ030011.1, read on the forward strand.
AAAAATGGGGGATAGGGGAGGTGTGGGAGTTTTGATTTAAGGTAGACTGAATAAAACCAGATAATGATATACATTCAGATAATGTAGAATTGTCTCATCTATCAGGAGAGATTATCACATGGACTCAGCAACCCATGACACCCTGTGCTCATTGAGAGAGAGAAAAAAAAACAACAAAGTTGGTAGTATAAAACATCAAGAAAGAAAAAGAGGCAAATGGAGAGGGATGGAAGCAGCCTTCTCTACTGACACTGGGAATTATATAAATGAGGAAGAGCAGTAAAGGGAATCAAGAGCTTGGTGAAGATTTGGTATGCAAGCAGATGCTCCGCTATTTATATCTTGACCTAGAAAGCCATCCTGGGTTGGGGGCCAAATTATACTGGGCAAACGCTGACAAATAACATGATTTAGACTATAAATTTTAGCCACATGTGGCTCTGTGAGGAAGTAATAGAGAAAGAAAGACTAAAGAACACATGATTATAGTTTTCATAGAGGAAATTAGGTCCTTCCACCCTGAATACATTAAAGATTTTAGCTTTTCCTGAACATCATGAAGAACTTAGGATTTTACCTTAAGAACTTAAAATCGGCCATATGAACCAATAATTCATCTAGTCATTCTTGCAGAATAGGGAACCACTGCTAACAGAGGCAGGGGGGCGGGCAATAAGGCATCAGATGAATTTTAAGCGCTTAATGCTGAGTACTGAGACTTTCAGCCCTCATGCCTAATTTTTTCATAATTCTAAAAACCAGGCTTTCCTAGCCTTACAAATGCTGGAAATGTGATTCAAAGAAGAAATACAAGGAAAAAATGTCAAGTCAGACTACAGAGAAATACAAACCCACATACTCAATGAAAACTTTAATATGAACAAACAACTAAAACTCAACAAATGCCTGAAGAAAGCAGTTAAAGGGGGAAATAAAGGCCAAAAATATGAGAAATAACTTCAAGAACATGGATTATATAGGCAGATAAAAGCTTTAAATATATAGCCTTTAGTTATACTCAGAGCAAAGGTGATATGAGACACAATGCAAGTTACAAGGTCTCTTCAAAATTACAGATTGAGTTAGTTTGAATAAGAATAATTCCAAAGACTCATAGATTTAAATGTTTGGTGACCAGGGAGTGTCACTATTAGTAGGTGTGACCTTATTGGAGTAAACGCATCCTTGTTGGAAGAAATGTGTTGCTCAGGTTGGGCTTTGTGGTTTCAAATGTTCAAGTCAGGCCCAGTGACTCTCTCTTCCAGATGCCTCCTGGCATGTAAGAATTCTCTTCAGCTATAGAACTTTCAGCTATCTCTCTAGCACCATATCTACCTGTGTGAAGCCATAATGATAATGGACCAAACCTTTGAAACTGTAAACAAGCCCTGATTACATGTTTTCCTTTATAAAAATTGCTATGCCCATGGTATTTCTTCAACAATAGATAAGATACAAACTAATACTTATTTTAAAACAAGTAGAACTATTGGAAGACAAATTTTAGAAAATGTTGCATAAACTATAATAGGAAGATAAGGAAATGAAAAACTGAAATGATAAAAACTAAAATATAAGTAAGATAAGGTAACAGAAAAAATTTTTAAAAAAGAATTATATGATGGAAAGATACCAAGAATACTTTCTATTATTAACAGACTTGAGTTTCCAGGCTAAAATCAACATCAGCTCACCACAACAGATAGAAACAGGCCTACACCAATGCATAACACTGTAGAATTTTAGAAACATCATGAATACAAAGAACATAGATGTATATAAGCCACTTGAACTTTAAAACAGATAATATATCATACATTGTTTGAAGGGCACCAGGGGTTCAGGCAGAGTACTTGTCTAGTGTGTATAATACTTACCACAAGAAAAGAAAGGAAGGAAGCAGTGAAGTAAGGAAAAAAAGACTCAGTTTATGGTTCATAGACCCTCTCTGTTTGGACTCTTTATGGGCAGAAAATTATACTCTGTCTCAAATAGCTGAGAAACATTTAAATGTTCAACATTCTTATGGAAATGCAAATTGAAAGCACTTTGATTTTCCATTTTACACCTGTCAGAAAGGCTCTAAGGCCAGTCAGTAACACAAGTGACAGCTCATCCAACTAAGGATGTATAGCAAGAAGAACATACTTCTTTGCTAGTGGAGGTATAAACTTTTACAACCACTATGAAAATCAACATGAGAGTTTCTCAGAAAACTGGGAATTATTCTACATTCAAGACCAAGTTATACCACTTTGGGGAATGTACTCGAATGATGTTCTATCCTACCACAAAGACACCTACTCAACTATTCTCACTGCATCTATATTCACAATGGCCAGAAACTAGAAACAACTAGATGTCCTCAATCAATGAATGGATAAAAATGGATAAAGAAAATGAGGCATATATATACTTTGGAATATTACTCTACTGCAAAGAGAAAGAAAGAAGGAGAGAGAGGGGTGATAAGGAGGGAGGGAATATGGGAGGAAGGAAGAAAGGGAGGAAGGAAGGGAGGGAGGAAGGGAGAGAGGGAGGGAGGGAGGGAAGGAGGGAAGGAAGGAAGGAAGGAAAAAGACATCATGAAATTTTCAGCCAAAATAGAGCCAGAAAAAAATTCACCCTGAGTGATGTAATACAGATTCAGAATGGCAAGCATGGCATTTACTCACATATAAGTGGCTATAAGCTGTTAAGTAAATAATAATCTCATGATATAATCTGTGGAACCAGAAAGGCTAAGAAACAAAGTGGAACCTAAGAGGGATGCATGTGTATCCATAAGAAGGGGAAATAAAGTAATATTGGGGTAGATTGGGAGTTTGTAGGAATGGGAACAGGAAAGATGGGGGAATGGATGGAGGGAGAGACTTTGGGTAGAGATGTCTGGAATAGGCAGGTATGGGCATGGAGGAAGGGTGATATGGAAATCTAGTACAGTAGAAACTCCTAAGATTGTATGAGGGTGATCCTAGGGAAGACTTCTAGTAATAAGGGCTACAGAGACTGAACTTTGCATCTTCTATAATCAGGCAACTTCCAGTAGTAGCAGTAGGACACTAGCTCAGTCCTTAAACCTTCAAGTACAATCTATCCTGCCTATAAGACATTGTGGAACAATGGAGACAGAGAACTTGTAGGAGTGAACAGCCAATGACTGGTCAAATTTGAGGCCCATGCCAGGAAAGAAAGTCTATGACAAATTCTGCCTGGGTGACCATGAACCAGAGGCTAAGTAGCCCAGAGACCTAGGTCAGGAAAAGAAAAACAATGAAATAATTTCTAATGATATTCTCCCCTGCTCATAAATCACCTAAACAAATCTTTGTCAAAGGAACGTCCACTGACAGCAGATGCCCAGCAAACATTAGGTGTAGAGAAAGCCCAAATTGCTTTTCTGCACTATGTCCTTTTCCTTGGAGCTTGGAACCCTGCAGAAGAAGGGGAGGCAGAACTGTTGAAGTCAGAGAGGTTGAGAGTACCAGTAGAATACGTCTAACCAAATCAACTGAGGAGAGCTCAGGGAGCTCCTGAGATGCATGGAGCTTGTATAGGACACTAAGTCCTCTGCAAGTGTGTTATGGTTGTTAGCTTGCTAATTTTTGTGGAACTCCTAACAATGGGAGTTAGTGTGCCTCTGACTTTTTCATCTGCGCTTGGGACCCTTTTACTCCTACTGGGTTACTCAGCCCTAATATGACATTTTCTGGTTAATCCTGTTTTAACTTGTTATTCCATACTGGGTTGATATTTCTGGGAGACTTGCTTTTTTTCTGAAGTGAAATGGAGGAGGGGTGGATCTGTAGAAGTAGAAATTGTTTTAACTTGTTGTCTCTTGAGTTTTTAATCTTAGCCATTCTGACTGGTGTGAGGTGGAGTCTCAGGGTTGTTTTGATTTGCATTTCCCTGATGACTAATGATGTTGAACATCTTTTAAGGTGTTTCTCGGCCATCCGAATTTCTTCTGGTGAAAATTCTTTGTTTAGCTCTGTGCCCCATTTTTTGATAGGGTTATTTGGTTCTTTGTGGTCTAACTTCTTGAGTTCTTTGTATATATTGGATATTAGCCCTCTGTCGGATGTGGAGTTGGTGAAGATCTTTTCCCACTTTGTTGGTTGCCGTTTTGACCTTCTGACAGTGTCCTTTGCTTTGCAGAAACTTTGTAATTTTATGAGGTCCCATTTGTCGATTCTTGATCTTAGAGCATAAGCTATTGGTGTTCTGTTCAGGAACTTTTCTCCTGTGCCCAAGTCCTCCAGGGTCTTCCCAAGTTTCTTTTCTAATAGTTTCAGTGTGTCTGGTTTTATGTGGAGGTCCTTGATCCACTTGGAGTTGATCTTAGTACAAGGAGATAAGAGTGGGTCAATTCAAATTCTTCTGCATGTTGACCTCCAGTTGAATCAGCACCATTCGTTGAAAAGGCTATCTTTATTCCACCGGATGGTTGTGGCTCCTTTATCAAAGATCAAGTGACCATAAGTCTGTGGGTTAATTTTTGGGTCTTCAATCCTGTTCCATTGATCTGCTTGCCTGTTGCTATACCAATACCATGCAGTTTTTAACACAATTGCTCTGTAGTACTGCTTGAGGTCAGGGATATTGATTCCCCCAGAAGTCCTTTTATTGTTGAGAATAGTTTTAGCTATCCTGGGTTTTTTGTTGCTCCAAATGAATTTGAGAATTGCTCTTTCTAGATCTATGAAGAATTGAGTTGGGATTTTGATGGGGATCGCATTGAATCTGTATATTGCTTTTGGCAAGATGGCCATTTTTACTATATTGATCCTGCCAATCCAGGAGCAAGAAATATTTTTCCATCTTCTGAGGTCTTCTTCGATTTCTTTCTTCAAGGACTTGAAGTTCCTGTTGTACAGATCTTTCGCTTGTTTGGTTAGAGTTACGCCAAGATACTTTATGTTGTTTTGTGGCTATTGTGAAGGGTCTCAAATGTTTAATTTTGCCAAAAAAAAATTCAGGAACCAGATGTTGGGGTGAAAGCCTGCTAGCTCAGAGAGGCAGAGAAAACACCCAGCTGACCTTCCTCCATAGCCAAGGTCCCAAAAAGAAATGCAAATTCTGCTTCTCAACACTGTCTCCAAAACCTTCAAACTGAATGTCCTTCCCTTCTAATTCCTTTGTGTCTCTCTCAATGATTTGTGCTCTCTCTCTCTCTCTCCCTTCTCTCTCTCTCTCTCTCTCTCTCTCTCTCTTTCTATGACCCCTCCCTGTCAACTCATTTCTTGCTATGCCTCTTGACCTATAGTTGTCCTTATTTGATTATGTTTACAAAAAGCAGAAAGCTCTTGGATTAAAGGTGTGTGTTAGGGCCAAGCCACATCACAATTATACACGGGTTTTTCTCCCCATAAACATACATTCTCAGAGTTCACTGTGTGATCAAATATCCTACAAGAGGAAATGTGTATGGGGTTGGAGGAGCTGGGAGATGTATAGAGAGGGAAAACTGTGGTCAGGTGGTCTTGTATGAGAAAAGAATAACTACTTTTTAAAAAAGAGAGAAGTTGTTTTTTTAAATTAAAGAAAATTATGCTCTGTCAAGAATGTGTCGTGAAGGACTGGTATTCATCTTCTAAAAGACAGAAAGTAGAGAAACTCCCGTCATTATAGACAGGAAACAGATGAGAGTAGTATCAGGAACAGTCTGAAACATAGGTCCCACAGGGCAGGCCTTTAATGATCTACATCCCCAACAAATTCTACCTCCACAGTTCCACCATCCCATTTTCTTTTCAAATTTTAAATTCATCAAAGTATAATTTTATAGCATATCTGTATAAAAATAAGAAACTCAAAATACTCAGGGAAAGACAACTGGGTTTTCTATAGAAAATTGTAAGCAAGTCTCATTCTCACTGATAATCTCTTTTTTTTCAATTTCTATAACAAACATTAATACAGTTAAATAAAATCATTTAACATCAAGTACTATTTAAAATGTCATTTAGATATACTACCTGGAATTTTCAAATCCTCACCAAGCAGATAGTCTTTACTTCCCCCTCATACATACTTATTTTTAACACTTTTAACATGTTCCTTCATCCCACTAGTTCTTTTTTCTTTTTTCTTTTGCTTGATTATTCTAACAAGAAAAAAAATCGTTGTTTTTATTTCACTTCACTATAAACCACAAATAAATTGCCCTCTGAGACAATAAGAACTAGCATCTATAAGCCTTGCAAAAGCAACTCATACCAAAGGAAACCAAGATGCAAACCATAGGAGAAAATTAGAGAGTATATCAGCCAAATGGACCATACAAAACTTTAGTCCTAAGTCAAAGAACTCTGAAATTATGATTCTTTAAATTATCTTTGATCAAAGAGGCCTCTTAAAAGAATATAATTTAGGAAAATGTAGTGTGTGTGTGTGTGTGTGTGTGTGTGTGTGTGTTAAAAAGAACTAAAAGTCTGTACAGGGTTATAGAGATCTAGGAAACTAGATAAGGTGTCAGTAGTGGTAGCCTGGAGACAACTACCATTCACATCCTCATTATTTGAAAAAATTGTATATTATTTATACCCATTCAAGTCCTCCCTGAAACCAAACTGTGCAAATAGGAAATTATTTTAAAAATGGGAAGTTTTAGGGTCTACAATGAGTTCTACTTGTTTGGATAATTGTGTCTGGGGTGTTTCAGGTGGATGTAACTACTGTGTTCCTGAAACCTGGAGGGTCCAGTGACTTTAAAAACCCTGTAAATAAAGTATATAGACATTCACACACACACACACACACACACACACACACACACACGAGAGAGAGAGAGAGAGAGAGAGAGAGAGAGAGAGAGAGAAATACTAATAGTACTTTGCTGAGAAATGCACACCTCACCAGTAAACTTCCTGTATATAAGGGCAGTGCTGTGGGGATTTCAACCTTCCATTTGCTTTGCAGATTTTCATTTAAAGCATTTTTAACTATAATGAAACTGTGTTAGAATTGGCTTGAGATTAATGTGAAATTCCTTGGAATAAATTGCTTGTAAGAAGTGTTTCCTCTAAATAATAATGGAAATATGCAAGTGACAGAATGTGTAGATGAGTGTGGAGGAACAGATATCAATTAAAGCATATCTTTCATGGGTCTTTGGTTTGACAAATTACCTCTCCACTCTGCAACAAGTAACTGTTGTGGGTTAACATTCAATCGATGCACTAAAAGAAGTGTCTTCAAACTCATTCCCTGAGTCATTACTTTCAAGAGAGATTTATTTATCAGAAAGGCACCTTTGATTTTCAGAACAAGAGAAGGACATGTGTTCTGTGATTATAGGGACTGCTTGATTTCTAGGCACAAGAAGATTAGAATGAACTGTTAACCTACTTCAGCTCATTAAATTCAAAGGAGAAACAGCCTGTAGAACAAAATAATGACTCTCATAAATCTGCATTGGCTGTGGATTTACTGAACAATGCATTTATATGTGAAGCTCTTCTGCACATTTACTTTGGTACTAAGTACATTATCAAGCCCATCATCTTCTGGCAGGCATTGTTACCAAATGTCTATACCACACAGTTATGCCATTGATGTACACATATGTGGAGTACATAGACTGTTAAAATCTGTCTGGGAGATTCCCCAGCATGCAGTAAGGATTCATGCTCCACTATGTTCATAGCAGCCTTATTTATAATAGCCAAAAGCTGGAAAAAACCCAGATGTCCCTCAACGGAGGAATGGATACAAAAAAATGTGGTATATATACACAATGGAGTACTATTCAGCCATTAGAAACAATGAATTCATGAAATTCTTAGAGAAATGGATAGAGCTGGAGAACAACATACTAAGTGAGGTAACCCAGTCTCAAAAGAATACCCATGGTATGCACTCACTGATAAGTGGATATTAGCCTAGACTCTTGGGACACCAAAAACACAATCCACATATCAAATGATATCTGACAAGAAGGAAGGAGTGGACACTGGTGCTTGAAAGGATCAAAACATCAGTGTAGGGGAATACCAGAACAGGGAAGTGGGAAGGGGTGGATGGGGGATCAGGGGGAGGGAAAAGGGCATGTGGGACCTTTGGGGGATGGGGAACCAGAAAAAGACAAATGAAATGTAAATATAGAATATATCCAATAAAAAATATTTATGTTTTAAAAAAAATCTGTCTTAGACCATGAACATTTGCCTTTTTTGTGTGATGCAAATTAATGTCTAAAAGAATAATATATAAATTTAATGAGATTTGAAGAATAGAATTTTTACCTCATAATTTATAGGCTGACATTCCAATAACCTTCTTCTTCATTACACTCTCACACCACATACCACCCTGACCTACTGGAATACTTACCCATCAGCTAACAACTCCAGATGGAATTCCCTAGAAACATATAAGCTGCTCTGGTCACTGAACCAAGTAAACTAACAGGAGATCTTCACTGGCGCTTCATTTTCTCCAAATAAAATCCTCCAGTCTCATTCCCAGCTCTGTAACAAACCACCTCCTTCAGCTTCTACTGCTTCTCTGCCCCCATCTACAACATATCATTTAGAGCCTCTCCTCCAGCTCTCTTTCCTGACAATAGCCCAGCCCTAAACTCCAACAAACATTCTTGGGAACCCACCAGCCCTGCTGACCAGAGAAGCAGGAAGGCTAACTATCACTCTTCACCTCTCTCTCTCTTCTAAATCCAGTTCTCCAGTCTTATCTGCATCTCTGTGGCAGACTATCTGACTCAGTCTCCCCCACTCTCTGATACCATCTCTAGTAGATCACCTAAATCTTCTCTTCCAACCCTGTCACTCATATTGTTAGTCTAGTCCCCAGCTCCAAAAGGTCTTCTCTGAGAATCCCTCAGCCAAGCTTGAGAGAGAAGCAATTACACCAGTTAAGCAGGTAGGCAAACTTAAAATCTATGCTTTCACTCCTCTCTGCTATATCCAAACCCCCAGTATGATACCCAGCGCTGTACCAGACTACCTGTTGTGGTCTCTCCACACTCTCTGCCGCACCCCTGCCCCCCAGTTTCAGAGGATAAGGCAGAATCTGATCCCAGTATGACACCCTATTGTTCTTCCTCAGGTGGACTCCCTCAGCCCTCTCCTCCTAGCCTATCCTAATTCCCACACCCTCTTAAGAAACAGAGAAAGCAAAAGAAACCAAGGAACAAAACACTCACCTTAAAAAGACAAGTCCTGAAATCAGCACCTAGAATTATAATTTCCCCAGACCCAGATGCCAAGATGCCAGAGAAAAACACAATTAATAACAAGCAGGACAATATTGAAACTATTAATCTGCTAACCTAACCATAGCAGGTCCTGAGAAGTACCATATAGAAGAAACACAAAAGAAAGACATTAATACAACAAAATTAATGATAGCACCCCTTAAAGAGGAAATGGATAAATCTTTTAACAAATATCTTTGACAACAAAAATAGAGAAGAAAGAAATCAAACAAATATCTCCACACCATAAAGTAGAAATAGACACAATTAAAAAATAGATGGAAATTTGGAAATAGAAATTTTTAAATTCAAATAGGAATCTCAGATGCAAGCCTCACCAACAGACTCCAAGATGTGGAAAAGTGAATATCAAGCTTTGAAGATATAATAAAATAAATGAATACCTTGGTCAAAGAAAATGTTGAACCAAAACAAAACAATACAAAAGCCTGGCGCAAAATAACCAGGAAATCTTGAATATTATGAAAAGACATAATCTAAGTTAACTGAATAGAAAAATGAAAGAAACCTAAGTTAAAGGAACATAAAATATTTTTGACAAACTCATAAAAAAATTCCCTTACCCTAAATGAAGAGATACTTATCAAGGTAGAGAATGCATACAGAACAAAAAATAAGCTGCACTAGGAAAGAAAGTTCCATCATCACACAATAATCAAAACACTGTATATTAAAAGACTGAATATTAAAAACTACAAGTGAAAAAGACAGTAACCTCTAAAGACAGATCTAATAAAATAATAACTATCCAGGAACTAGACAAGGCTGCCCACTCTCTTTCTACCTATTCAATACAGTACTCAAAGTCCTAGCCAGAGCAACAAAAGGAAGTTAAAGGGATACAAATCAGAAGGGAAGAAGTAAAAATGTCACTATTTGAAGATGATATGTTAGCATACTTAAGTGACCCCAAAATTTCCACCAGAGAATTTCTAAACCTGATAGAATTTCTACCAGAGAATTTCTAAACCACAACTTCAGCAAAGTGGCCATATGGAAAATTAACTCAAACAAACCAGTATCTTTCCTCTACCCAAAGGATAAAAGGAATGAGAAAGATATTGGGGGAATGACACCTTTCACAATAGTCACAAATAATAAAAATTACAGTGGTGTGATTCTAACTAAGCAAGGAAAAGTTCTGTACAACAAGAACTTCAAGTTTCTGAAAAAAAATGAAATTGAAGATCTCAGAAGATGGAAATATCTCCCATGCACATGGATTGGCAGAATTAATATAATAAAAGTGGCCATCTTGCCAAAAGCAATCTACAAATTCAGTGCAATCCCCATCAAAATTGTAACTCGAGTCTTCATAGAATTAGAAAGAGCAATTTTCAAGTTCACCAGGAATAGCAAATAAACCAAGATAGTAAAAACTACTCTCTACAATAAAAGAACTTCTGGCCGAATCACCATCCCTGACCTCAAGCTGTAATACAGAGCAATAGTGATTAAAAACTGCATTGTATTGGTAGGGACAGGCAGGTAGCTCAATGGAACAGAATTGAAGACCCAGAAATGAACTAAGTGACACCTATGGTCACTTAGTCTTTGACAAAGGAGCTAAAACCATCTAGTGGAAAAAAGGCAGCATTTTCAACAAACAGCGGTGGTTCATCAGGCAGTCAGCATGTAGAAGAACGCAAATCTAACCATTCTTATCTCCTTGTACAAAGCTCAAATCCAAGTGGATCAAGGACCTCCATGTAAAACCAGATACACTGAAACTATTAGACGAGAAAGTGAAGAAGAGCCTTGAAAACATGGTGATGCACAGGGGAAATTTTCCTGAACACCAATGGCTTATGCTGTAAGAGCAAGTGATGACAAATGGGACTTCATAAAATTGAAAGCTCTGTAAGGCAAAGGACACTGTCAATAAGACAAAATGGCAACCAACTGATTGGGAAAATATCTTTACTACTCCTACATTCAATATATACAAAGGGCTAGCATCCAATATATACAAAGCACTCAAGAAGTTAGACTCCAGAGAACCAAATAATCCTATTGAAAATGGGATACAATGCAAAATAAAGAATTCAACTGAAGAACATCAAATGGCTGAGATGAACCTAAAGAAATGTTCAATACCCTCCAGCATTAGGGAAAGGCAAATAAAATCAATCCTGAGATTTCCTCTCACACCAGTCAGAATGGCTGAAATAAAAACCCAAGTAAGTGACAGCAGATGCTGGTGAGGATGTGTAGAAAGAGGAATACGTCTCCATTATTGGTGGAATTGCAAGCCGGTACAACCAGTCTGGCAATCAGTCTGGTGGTTCCTCAGAAAACTGGACATAGTACTAACTGAGGACCCAGCTAGACCACTCCTGGGTATGTACCCAAAAGATTCTCCAACATATAACAAGAACAAATGCTCCACTATGTTCATTGCAGCCTTATTTGTAACAGTTGGAAAAATCCAGGATGTCCTTCAACAGAGAAATAAATACAAAAAATATGGTACACTTATACAATGTAGTACTAGTCAGGTGTTAAAATCAATGACTTCATAACATTCTTTGGCAAATGGATGGAACTAGAAAATATCATCCTGAGCAGAGTTGCACAATCACAAAAGAGCACACATGCTATGCACTGATAAGTCGATATTAGCCTAGAATTGGAATACCCAAGATACAATTCACAGACCACATGAAGTTCAAGAAGAAGGAAGACCAAAGTGTGGATACTTTGTTCCTTCTTAGAAGGAAGAACAAAATACCCATAGGAGGAGATACAGAGACAAATTGTGGAGTACAGACTGAAGGAAAGGCCATCCATTGACTGCCCCACCAGGGGATCTATCCCATATACAGTTACCAAATCTAGACAATATTATGAATGCCAAGAAGTGCTTGCTGACAGAAGCTTGATATAGATGTCCCCTGAGAGGCTCTCCTAGAGTTGAACAAATAGCAGTAGATGCTTACAGTCAACCATTGGACTGAGCACGGGGTCTCCGATGAAGATGTTAGAGACATGACTAAAGAAGCTGAAGGGTTTGAAGCTCCATAGGAGGAACAACAATATCAGTCAACCAGAATACCCCAAGGGACTAAAGCACCAACCAAAGAGTACACATAGAGTGCCCCATGGCTCCAGCTGCATATTTAAGCAGAAGATGGCTTTGTTGAACATCAATGGGAAGACAGGCCCTTGGTCCTGTGAAGGCTTGATGCCCCAGTATAGGGGAATTCCAGCATGGTGAAGCTGGAGTGGGTGGGTGGGTGGGGTGAGGGAATCCCTTATAGAAGCTGTGGGAGGGGGTGGAATAGGGCTTTTTCAGGGGGGGGAAGCCAGGAAAGGAGATAACATTTGAAATGTAAATAAGGAAAATATCTAATAAAAAATAATAACTATCTTCTTTTTTTGTGATTTTATTTTTTTTTGCCTTTTTTTATTTTTTTTTTATTTTTTTTTATTGTATATATTCTATATTTACAATTCATTTCCCTTTTTCTGGTTCCCCACCCCCAAAGGTCCCACATGTCCTTTTCCCTCCCCCTGCTCCCGCATCCACCCCCTCCCACTTTACTGTTCTTGTACTCTCCCCCAATGATGTTTTGGTCCATTCTAGCACCAGTGTCCACTCCTTTCTTCTTGTGAGACATCACTTGATATGTGATTTGTGTCTTTGGTGTTCCAAGCTTCTAGGCTAATATCCACTTATCAGTGATGTATACCATGGGTATTCTTTTGAGACTGGGTCACCTCACTTAGTATGACATTCTCCAGCTCCATCCATTTCTCTAAGAATTTCATGAATTCATTGTTTCTAATGGCTGTATAGTACTCCATTGTGTATATATACCACATTTTTTGTATCCATTCCTCTGTTGAGGGACATCTGGGTTCTTTCCAGCTTCTGGCTATTATATATAAAGCTGCTATGAACATAGTGGAGCATGTATCCTTATTGCATGCTGGTGTACCAGCTTGGGCAAGATTGCCATTTTGACTATATTAGTCCTGCCAACCCACGAGCATGGAAGATTTTCCCATTTTCTGATGTCTTCTTCAATTTCCCTCTTCAGAGACCTGAAGTTTTTGTCATATAAATCTTTCACATGTTTGGTTAGCGTCACTCCAAGATACTTTATATCATTTGTGGCTATTGTGAAGGGTGTCATTTCCCTAATTTCTTTCTCGGCCTGCTTATCCTTCGCGTATAGGAAGGCTACTGATTTACTTGAGTTGATTTTATAGCCAGCCACTTTGCTGAAGTTGTTTATCAGTTGCAGAAGTTCTCTGGTGGAGGTTTTTGGGTCACTTAAGTAAACTATCATATCATCTGCAAATAGTGATAGTTTGACTTCTTCCTTTCCGATTTGTATCCCTTTGACTTCCCTCTGTTGTCGAATTGCTCTAGCTAGTACCTCAAGTACTATATTGAAGAGATATGGCTAGAGGGGACAGCCTTGTCTAGTCCCTGATTTTAGAGGGATTGCTTCGAGTTTTTCTCCGTTTACCTTGATGTTGGCTACTGGTCTGCTGTATATTGCTTTTACTATGTTTAGATATGGGCCTTGAATTCCTGTTCTTTCTAGGACCTTTAGCATGAAAGGATGCTGAATTTTGTCAAATGCTTTTTCAGCATCCAATGAGATGACCATGTGGTTTTTTTCTTTGAGTTTGTTTATGTAGTGGATTACGTTGATGGATTTCCGTATATTGAACCATCCCTGCATCCCTGGGATGAAGCCAACTTGATCATGGTGAATGATCGTTTTGATGTGTTCTTGGATTCGGTTGGCAAGTATTTTGTTTAGTATTTTTGCATCGATATTCATAAGAGAAATTGGCCTGTAATTCTCTTTCTTAGTTGGATCTTTGTGTGGTTTTGGTATTAGGGTAATTGTGGCTTCATAGAATGAGTTGGGTAGTGTTCCTTCTGTTTCTATTTTGTGGAATAATTTGAAGAGTATCGGTTTTGGGGGTTATGGGTCTGTTTAGACGATCTATTTGATCCTGGTTTAATTTTGGTATTTGGTAACTGTCGAGGAAATTATCCATTTCCTCCAGATTCTCCAGTTGTGTTGAGTATAGGTTTTTGTAGTAGGATCTGATGATTTTTTGAATTTCCTCAGTTTCTGTTGTTATATCTCCCTTTTCATTTCTAATTTTGTTAATTTGAATACTGTCTCTGTGCCCTTTAGTAAGTCTGGCTAGGGGTTTATCTATCTTGTTGATCTTCTCAAAGAACCAGCTCCTGGTTTTGTTGATTCTTTGTATGGTTTCTTTGTTTCAACTTGATTGATTTCAGCCCTGAGTTTGATGATTTCCTGTCTTCTACTCCTCCTGGGTGAAATTGCTTCTTTTTGTTCCAGAGCTTTCAAGTGCGCCATTAAGTTGCTGGTATATGCTCTCTCCTGTTTCTTTTTGGAGACACTCAGGGCTATGAGTTTTCCTCTAAGCACTGCTTAAAGATTTTAAAATTCAGAAAAGCATAGACAGATGTTCTACAGACTCTAAAAGACCATAGACATCAGCGCAGATTACTATACCAAGCAAAAGTTTCAATCATAATGGGAAATCCAAATTCACGCAATATCTAACTACAAATTCAGGGCTATATTCAGTCCTAGAAGGAAATTTCCAACATAAAGACTTTAACTGCATGCAGGAAAACACAAGTCATAAATAATCCCAAAGCTGCAAATAAAAATAGAGCAAGCACACATACAACACAACTGCAAATTTTTGAGTAAACAAATGCTACTAACTGATATCTCAACATCAATGGTATTAATTCCCCCAATAAAAGGCACAGACAAACAGAATGGATGCAAAAATAGAATCCATCCTTTTGTGACCTCCTGGAGACATCTTAATATCAAGGAGAGACAACATTGTAAGACAAAGGGATGGTAACAGATATTCTCAGCTAAGGGACAAAGGAACCAAGCTGGTGTGGCCATTTTTGTATAGACTTCAAACAAAAACCAATCCAAAGACATATGAAAATACACTACACACACACACATACACTGCACACACACACACACACACACACACACACACACGAAAAAATTCCACCCAAAAGACACTGCACTTTTTACTATCTATTTAATGTAACAAAGGCACCCAAGTTAAGAAAAAGAAAAAAGAACAAAAGAAACATCTTTAAAGCTTGAATCATAGGCTGACCCTTACAAACTAGTAATGGGGGGCTTCAGTACAATACCACTCTGGATGATAGGTCATCCAGAGAAAAGCTAAACAAAGAAACACTGGAACTGACATAAGAGACCAAGCAGATGCAGCACATTTACAGAATATTCACTCCAAAACAAATATAGTCCCTCTTCTTATCACCTCTTAGAATTTTCTCCAAAATTGAACATCTCCTCAAGCAAAAAGCAAGTCTCAACAGATATAAGAAAAATGTGTCTTTTTTCTTCTTCTATTATTATTAATCCTTCCATTCATTTACTTCTCAAATGTTATCCTACTTCCTAGTTGCCTCCTCCAACAACCCCCATCACATGATATCCCATTTCCCAGTTACCCCTCCACCACCATCCCATCTCGTATCTACCTTATCCCCTCCCTTTTGCCTGTATGAGAGTGCTCACCCACCCACCCACCCTCTCCCACCCGACTACTCCAGCACCCCCCTACTCTAGGGCATCAGACCTCCCCAGGACCAAGAACCTCCCCTTGCATTGCTCTTGGGCAAGGCCATTCTCTGCTACATATGTATCTGGAGTCTAAGATCCCTTTAGGTACACGTCTTGGTTGGTACTCTATTCTCTGGGAGAACTGGGTGATCAGGCCAGTGTATGTTGTTCTTCCAAGGGACTGCAATCCCCCTCCACTCCTCCAGTCCTTCTGCCAGCTCCCACACCAGGTTCTGTGAGTTCAGCCTGAGAGTTGGCTCCAAGTATCCACCTCTGCTTTGGTCAGTTGCTAGCCAGAGCTCCCCAGGAACTGCCACACACGCAAGGTTCCTGTCTACAACAGCCTCTTGACTACGGCAAAAGTGTTGGGTTTGGTATCTGCAGACATGACATATCCCCAAGTGGGCCATTCCCTGGTTGTCCCTTCCTTCAGTCTTTGTTCAAGTTTTTGTCCCTTTTCTTTCTTTGGACAAGAACATTTCTAGGTTTAAAAAAAAAAAAAAACAGCCTCAGGCTGAAAAGTGGATGGAACTAGAAAATATCATCCTGAGTGAGATAACTTAGTCACAAAAGAACAGACATGGTATGCACTCATTGATAAGTGGATATTAGACTAAAACCACATAACAAAGGGCACCCAAGTTAAGCAGCCCCTGGTTAAAAAAATAAAACAGGCCCTGATTGAGAGATGGAAGACTATCCCTCAACCAGGGGCCATGACTATCTATGAGAGGTGGTCTCCACAGGTTCTCTCTCCTCTTTCTCTGTGCATTATGTCAATCCCATTAGGTCCTGGGAGCCTCATATTTCTTTAGTGTCTGGGACCCTCCAGTGGCTATGCCCAGTCTCTCATTTCCTGCTACCTATTTTTATTCTATTTCCTGACCCTCTGTATCTCACAACTCCTCTAGATCCTGATACTGACATCATTATTTCATCCTCCTCCTTTCTCCCTCCATTGTCTATCTCCCACAATTGCCTTGTTCCTGTCTCAATGCAGGACTGATGCATCCACCCCCTGATCTTCCTTCTTTCTGTGATCCATAGGGTTGTTTGATAGGCATTGTGAGCTTTTGCATTAGTATCCACTTAGTGAGTACATACCGTGTGTGTTCTTTTGTGTCTGGGTTACCTCACTCAGGAGGATATTTTCTTTCATTTTCTTTTTTTTATTGGATATTTTACTTACTTACATTTCAAATGGTATCCCCTTTCCTGACTTCCCCTCCAGAAACACCCTACAGCATCCTTTCTCTCCCTGCTTCTATGAGGGTGCTCACCCAACTGCTCACCCACTCCTGCTTCCCTACCCAGTCATTCCCCCTACACTGGGGCATGGAGCATTCACAGTACCAAGTGCCTCTACTCCCTCTACTCTCCAACCTCTGCTACATATGCAACTGGAGCCATTGGTCCCTCCATGTGTACTCTTTGGTTGGTAGTTTAGTTTCTGGGAGTTCTGGGGGGGGTCTGGTTGGTTGATAATGTTTTTCTTCCTATGGGTTACAAAGCCCTTCAGCTCCTTCAGTCCTTTCTCTAACTCCTCCATCAGAGAACCCATGCTCAGTTAAATGGTTGGCTGCAAGCATCACCTCTGTATTTATCCAGCTCTTGCAGAACCTCTCAAGAGTCAGCTATAACAGTGTATTAGTCTGGGTTCTCTAGAGTCACAGATCGTATGGGCAGTCTCTATGTAGTTAGGGAATTTGTCGATGACTTACAGTCTGTAGTCCAACTCCCCAACAGTAGTCAGCAGCAGCTGTGGATGGAAGTCCAAGGATCTTGCAGTTGCTCAGTCCCACGAAGCAAGCCGGCAAGGAAGAATGAGTCTTCCTTCTTTCAATGTCCTTATATATGTCTCCAGTAGAAGGTGTAGCCCAGATTAAAGGTGTGTGTATCCATGCCTTTAATCCCAGATGAACTTGAACTAGAATCCATAACCATAATCAGGGATTAAAGGTGTATGTCTCCAAACCTTTAATCCCAGATGACCTTGAACTGGAATCCATGCTTCAAGATCTCCATGCTAAGTCCAGGTCAGAAACTTATATCTTTGAGCTTCCAGATTAGGATCATAGGTGAGCCTTCCAATTCTAGATTGTAGTTCATTCCACATATAGTCAAGTTAACAACCAGGAATAGCCACTACAATCAGGCTCCTGTCAGCAAGCACTTCTTGGTATCCAAACTAGTGTCTGGGTTTGGTGTTTGTATTCAGGATGGAGTCCCAGGTAGGGCAGTCTCTGGATGGCTTTTGCTTTAGTCTCTGCTCCACACTTTTTCTCAATATTCCCTCCCTTGAGTATTTTGTTCCCCCTTCTAAGAAGGACAGATGCATGCACACTTTGGTCTTCCTTCTTCTTGAGCTTCATGTGGTCTGTAAATTGTATCTTGGGTATTCTGAGCTTTTAGGCTAATATAGACTTATCAATTAGTGCATACCATGTCTGTTCTTTTGTGACTAAGTTATCACACTCGGGATGATATTTTCTAGTTCCGTCCATTTACCTAAGAATTTCATGAATTCCTTGTTTTTAATAGCTGAGTATTACTCCATTGGGTAAATGTACTACATTTCCTGAATCCATTCCTTTGTAGAAGGACATCTGTGTTCTTTTCAGCTTCTACCTATTATAAATAAGGGAACTATGAAAATAGCGGAGCATGTGTCCTTGCTATATGTTGGAGCATTATTTTTAGTTTGTTTTTTTTTTACTGGATATTTTCTAGTTCCATTGATTTGCCTGCAAATTTCTTGAAATCATTGCTTTTAATAGCTGAGTATTACTCCATTGTGTAAATGTACCACATTTTCTGTATTCATTCTTTTCTTGAGAGACATCTGGGTTGTTTCTAGCTTCCTGCTATTATAAATAAGGCTGCTATGAACACAGTGTCTTATCTGACCATCACCAATTAAAACTAAATATCAACAACAGAAACCTTATCAAGTGATGAAAACAGAATAACTCCATAGTGAATGTAAAGTGGCTAAAGATATGAATTAAGAAGAATCTTAGGAATTTCTAAAATTGAATAAAAGACATGCACAACATTCATACACTTATGGTACACAATGAAAGTAATTCTAAGAGGCAAGTTCATATCAATAAGTGCCTTCAGTAAAAAAAAAAGAAAGAAAGAAAACAGGAAAGAAGAAGAAAGAATGAAAGAGAGACAGACAGAGAGACAGAGAGAGAGAGAGAGAGAGAGAGAGACAGAGACAGAGACAGAGAGAGAGACAGAGAGAGAGAGAGAGAGAGAGAGAGAGAGAGAGAGAGAGAGAGAGAGAGAGCTTTTTATTGGCCAGTACTTCTGGGAATGAGACTTACACTGGAATATGGTTGATATCAGTTTGACTGTTACCCAGTTGCACTCTATTAGAGGAAACTGTTTTATTTTTCCAGTAAGTATGACTCAGATGGCTTCTTGGTTAGGGTTGGGTAAACTCAGTTACAGGATTTCTGTCTAGTTTAAACTTATGCAGCCCTTGTGTATCTTGTCACAATCTCTCTGAGTTTATATATGTATTAGTTTGATTGTGTATGCAAGTTCTTTTAAGTCATTCATCACCCCTGTTTCTGACCATATTTCTGCCTCCTTGAGTCTTGAGGGGAAGGGTGTGATAACGACTTCCCATGTAGGACTGAGTGGCTCAAAGTCTCTCACTTTCTGAGCATTGTCCAGTCGTGAGTCTCTGTGTTTATTAACATTTACTGAAGGACGAACCCTCTTTGAGGAGGATTGAAGAATACACTAATCTGGGCACCCAATCAAGTGTGGCTATGACTATCACTTCTCTCCCTCAGCACCATGCATAGCCACTTCTGGTACCACAAAAGCTAGTCCTCAGGCAGGAGACTTTTGGGTCATATTCAGCTTGATTATTCCAAGCCCTAAATCTAAAATTCCTGGTGTCTTAAAAAATAGAGACTTACTTTCTGTTTCCGTAAGACAACCAAAAACAATTGTATATATTATTAGGGCATCAGCCAAAATGAGTAGGCAAAGAACAACAAATCTCTCTAAAGGTGATAGAAGACAGGCATTAAAATCTGGGTCTACAATCAGTTAGTGTCATATTGTCATATCTCTAGTTTCTCCATTTTACTTGCCCTGGCCTTTATGCTGCTTCAAGGCATTTCAGAGCAGTATATCTTAGTGAGAAGAAGTGGTTTTACAGTCTGTAACATATGAGGCAGGATTCAGCAACAGATTACATAGGAGATTTTCAAGGGATAAAACACTTCTTTAGATAGCTCCCTTATCATCTCAAAAAAGGAAATAATATCTGCCAAATGTCCTGAGGAACTCTACATAAATATGAGGAATCTTATAGCACAACATACTTATGGTTTTCCATTCTTTGCCAGTATTTTTAACTCTATGTTTTATTAAAAATGTCTATATCTATCTTAAAATTATTTTGCCATGATAATTTGCTTATCTACAAATCTATGCTGCTTAAGTAGTAGTTTAAATGTAAATTTTAATGAATGTTATGAATCAGTGCCTAATTTGCACATTTTCTTAATTACCTGTGGTTTGGAATAATCCATCCAAGATGTTCCCTATTACCCTGGATAATTAAGAGTTGACCTACTTTCAATTTTTGAAGCTCAAATAGAATGAATTCTAGTCAATTTCCTTTCCTAATAGAAAAACCATCATTTATTTAAATAGTCCATCAGACATAATTGGAATGTAAAATCTTGAGATGAAAATTAACTTTGAAAGGTCATAGAGTCCAACTCCCAAACTTGGATAGACTGTCAAACCAGCTTGATTATCTCCTCCTGACTCTGTAACATCCTATTTGTAAACTGCAGAAAGAATTTAGATCAGGAAGGGGAGGAACCTGTTATTCCCTATCATCTGAGTCCTTGACCTAATAAAAGGACAGTTGCTAATCCTTGCAGTTATTAAGAATAATCTAGCCAAGCCCAACATCTATACAATAATGAAGGTGCATCGTGCATCTATCATCTGTCTGTCTATCTATCTATCTATCTATCTATCTATCTGTCTGTCTGTCTGTCTGTCTGTCTATCTATCTATCTATCTATCTCATCCCATTGATGTCTATGCTTTTTTGACAATTAGAGGGCAATGAGTTCCAGTGATAGATAAGAAATTACATTTAAGTTGTGGGTCATTATTACTTTTATAGACTCAGAGCAACTACTCTCTAGATTTAGCCTCAATATGGAAGCAGAGTTTTCCCACTCTCAGTTTTTGTTTTGTTTTTGTGTTTTGTTAGAGACCTTAGATATACTAAGGGAGAGAGTATCTATCTGGCCTTCCTGGGGCTCTTATACCACTCTGAAAAACATATATCTTCTAATGAACCTCTAATAACTCCTTATCCTGGAAGGTTCTTGTGCTTTTATTTACCTCTTTCTGTCCATGCCCAACAAAGTGTCTTTATTTATGGTGGGCTCACATTTTAGAACAATAGTACCCATCATCTATTTGTGCCCACTATACCTACTTACCAGAATCTTTGGACTCTATACTTTGTTTTATATGTAGATTCATTATAGATTAATTGTGAATTTCATATCATGCATCCCAATTGAACTTATCTCTCAGTCTTTCCATATCTAACCTCCATCCTTATAACCTGTCTCCACCCAAAATAAAATAAGATAAAATGAAATAAAACAAAATAATAAAACATCTCACTGTAGAAGCCACAGTGTGTGGTGGTGTGACCCACAGTATGCCCTTTAGTCCAAACAGCTTGCTGATATTCAACAACAAACAGACATTCATTGTAATGAGTTATTGGTCTTGTTCTAGGCCTTTGACTTCTGCAACACTATCAATATTGGATCCTCACTGAGACTCCTCTTAGATATCCTGCTGTTTTCCTGAGTCATTGAGATTCTACATCTTTGGATCTAAAGTACCAGTCCCTTCAAGCACCCTAGGAGCACACAGTGGGATTATATGTTGGGGTGGTCCAGTTCAAAGCCCCAGATCTGGGCCTGGGTGGTAGCTGAGTTGGTTAGCCTATGAGTTGTCTTCTGCCCTCAATAATTGGGCCAGCTCTCCTGTACATCTTAGGAGGGAAGCCAGCTCTTTCACACCCATGCCACCAGGGCCATTTCTGTGATCTTGCTGAGGAAAAGGGCAGAGCCAGCTTAGCACAGTGCTTTGGCATCAACGTGAACTCAAGTGGCAGGCCAGACCAGGTACATCCTTATGGCCTTTGGCGGTAACATGGGCCTCAGACATCAACACAGATTCCAGCTGCAACAAAATCAGGGATCCAGATATGGCTACTGGTGACAACATTGGCCCAGATATCACCATGGACTCAGCAGCAGCACATGATGCTCAGATAGGTTTGTCTACTCTCATCAGAACAGCTTCTGGACCTCAACATTGTCTCAGGAAAGCAACTCAGACCATGGACATCCAAATGGCTTTCAGTGGCAACACAGACAACAGATATCAGCAAAGATCCTAGCTACAGTAGGGCCACATATCCAGACATTGGCCCTGGCAGTAGCCTGGGCCCATGCATCATGACAGACTCAGGCAGTTACACAGGTTCCTCATATCTGTCTGTTCATCACCAAAGTCATGTCTCCAGTCCTACCTCCCTTCACAGTGCACAAATCACATGGCTTCACTATCTCTCCCATCTCTCCATTGAAATTCTCCATTTTTCCAATCTCTCTATCACGTATTCATCTATTATAGTGGTACCCAATGGGGAACAGGGACTAGGTACTTGGGTGTCTTTCTTTAGACTGCCCTGGGCCATAGAGCCAGGCCAGGCCAGACTACACTCTAAAACACTACCTCCCACTTATGTTAAGAAACTTCCTGGGCTGGAGAGATGGTTCAGCTGTTAAAGGCCAGGCTCAACCAAAATATAAGAAGCTTCCTCAGACAACATTTGATGTATAATTGAGCTACATAATGAGTATTAATATGTAAGGTTCCTCTTCATGTCTCCTGCTTGAATATTACTCTTCTATATTGTAACTCACCTTTCTCCACATTGGCTCAGCGAAACTTGTTTCCAATTGCTTAAGGCAATACTTTCAAAGTTGTCCTTGGATTATTTTTTTTCTCTACCATATCATGTGAATGTTACCTATATTTTCAAAATATTGGCTACTTTCTGATAGGCTAAAAACATGATATAAATTTCTCCTAATCTGTTTTTAAGTGTGGTTTTATTGCATCTTTGTTATTCTTCCCATTAAGTGATGGGGATTAGGTCTAGAGAGATGGCTTAGAGGTGAAGAGCACTTGCTGTTCTTTATACAGAGTACCAAGTTCAATTTCCAACACTTGCTAGGTGGTTCTAAACCACTCAAATCTCTATTTCCATTGAATCTAATGTGCTCTCTGACATCCTTGGATACCAAGAACACTCAGGGTGCATAGACCTGTAATATACAGGCAAATCACTCATACATATACATTAAAAACTAATTAATTAAAAGATTTTAAAGGAGATAGAATGTGGTTTTTCTTGTCATCTGCATCTAAACTCTACATGTGACATCTCTTGAAAAACCTAATTCTGAAGTCATGATATTATGTGACTCTGAGGAAAAATCACTCTGTGTTACCTATTCATCACTGTGATAAAATACCTGATATAACCAATTCAAGGGAGAATCTATTTCATCTCATAGTTAGAAAGGCTTCAATTTTTGATGAGTTTGCTACTTTTGCTAACTTTCTGATGGTGAGTTAGAAAATCACATGGAGTATTCTTCAGAGACACACTTCAGCAACCTGCTTCCTCCAGCTCTTCCTCACCTCAATTCAACAGGAATTTTCATAGAAAACCTGATGATAAAGCCAATCACTTCTCAAATTTACCACTAACTGAGGACCAAGTAGAGTCTTTAGGAGGATTATTCATATGTAAATTACAGCAAATAAAGTGAAAGGGAACAAAGAAGTCCTGACCACATGCAGAAGCCACCTTTCCAGTGTGGAGTAGGCACATGAGTGAATCCAAAACACTTCCACAAAAGAAGCACATAGACAACCCACAGAAGTACTATAAATCATAAGCTGTTTTAAGCCACCAATTTTGTGGTGGTATTTCTTAGAAATGGTGATATGTCTCACCAACTAAAAAGCTGATTACCATGACCAGTGTGGAAGTATTGGGGGGGGTTCTTCCATGTTCCTCGTAGTTCTACATTGAGCCATTACAGTCTCACCCCAATACAGCATGGGAAGTGCTCCCTTCAAAAAGGAGCCATAGCATATCAATCCTTTGATGCAAATACACACAAACTCCTATTTCATTGATAAAAGCCCACATGACACTGCATATATTAGAACTATAACTGTGGGTCTTTGTATTTTACTCTGTTGTCTCTTGCTATTGTCCCCCAGCCACATTAGTTCCAGCAGCCACCTCTGAATGTGATATGTGGGTACCTGCCCTCCCATTATACTGACTCCTTCCTATACTGCAGTGCTCTTGGCTCTTTGCTTGACTGCGACCTTTTTGATGAAGCCTGCCCTGACTATTTCATCTAAAATTGTACTTTGTATCCTTCCCAGGATTCCTATATCTTTTATTAACTTCTATACAGAAGAATAGCCTATTTGTTATGGTTTTTATTTTATTGATTTCTACCTACTTTACTCATTATTGCATTTCAGTCTTCCAGAGCTGTTCTGGGCATACAAAAATTACAGAATATTTGATGAGTTTATACTATGAACAGAATCATTGTGATTTTTGGCAATCCATTTCAAAGTTGAACAGATCTTGTGAGTTTTCAGAAACTCTATGAATATTTTTATGGTTTGAAATGAACCTCAATCATTTTGACAAATAGTACAGAAAATATGTATGCCCAGTTATAGTATTCATCAAACTTTTTATTAATCAAAGCAATCTCAGTATGTCCATAGGTTGAAGCATGGGAACAACATCTTCCCCTTTCTTCTCCATACTTTCTTTTCTAAAGTTATTCCATCCATCAAACATTCTGCAGACTAACCTGGATCCATTGTATTACCCTGAGCCTAGTGCCTGTAGGCAGTTAACTTGCAGAAAAGGAGGCCTAGAAGGAAAGGCAGGAAACCAGAGACAGCACCTGGACCCAGCAGAGACAAGGCAAATTCCCAGAATACTGGTAAACAGAAATAACCAGAAGGAACCAGCAGTGATTCAAAGGGTCTATATGCCTATATGTCAGAAAAGCAAACAAACAACAGTAACAACAACAACAAAAACCCAACAAACAAGAAGGAATGAGAGAGAAGGATGGAGGGAGGGAGGGAGAGAGAGAGAGAGAGAGAGAGAGAGAGAGAGAGTAGTGTCTTATGCTTGTAATTCCAGCTCCTAGGAGACAGAAGTTCAAGGCCAGTCTGTTCTATACAGTAAGTTCCAGGCCAGATAGTGTTGCAAAGATAGGCTGTATCCCAAGTAAAATAAAACAGGTCACAGAATAAAATGATCATCAATATTATGAAGCTGATTGACTGACTTGACAATATAGAAAATGGAGAGGGAAATTTTATAAGATGTTTATAAAATTGTTAGAGGACCAAGTATTAGAGTAAAAAAAAAAAGAAAATGAAGAAGGAATGCCATTACAATAAACATATACTAGGTGCTGTCATTACTATGATGAAAATTTCTCCTTAGCTACAAATCTTTAGGGCACATGTCATACTTAATAATGAATGCTGAAGCCATTCTTGTGAAATTGCAAAGGAGACAGATGCTTAGATGCTACATGATCTACTAAGGTTTGAATTGGATATGCTAGCTGGAGTTGTAGGAAATGGGAGAAAAGGGCATAAAATTACAAGTATTTGGTACTGCTATCACCTACAAATAATGTAGCTTTGAAGCCTTCTTGTACTTAAAGGACAAGCAGGCTGAGAAAGAAATTAGGGAAATAGCACCCTTCACAATAGCCACAACACATAACCCCTAAAGAAATAGAAGGGGTTATAGAAAGCCTCCCAACCAAAAAAAGTACGGGACCAGATGGTTTTAGTGCAGAATTCTACCAGACCTTCAAAGAAGACTTAACACCAATACTCTTCAAACTATTCCACAAAATAGAGACAGAAGGGACACTGCCCAACTCCTTCTTCAAAACCACAATTGCGCTTATACCTAAACCACAAAAAGATCCAACAAAGAAAGAGAACTACAGGCCAATTACTCTTATGAATATTGATGCAAAAATACTAAATAAAATTCTTGCCAACCGAATCCAAGAGCATATCAAAACGATCATTCACCATGATCAAGTAGGCTTCATTCCAGGGATGCAGGGATGGTTCAATATACGGAAATCCATCAATGTAATCCACTACATAAACAAACTAAAAGCAAAAAACCACATGGTCATCTCATTAGATGCTGAAAAAACATTCGACAAAATTCAGCATCCTTTCATGCTAAAAGTATTGGAAAGAACAGGAATTCAAGGCCCATATCTAAACATAGTAAAAGCAATCTACAGCAAACCAGTAGCCAACATCAAGCTAAATGGAGAGAAACTTGAAGCAATCCCACTAAAATCAGGGAATAGACAAGGCTGCCCTCTCTCTCCATATCTTTTCAATATAGTACTTGAAGTTCTAGCGAGAGCAATTAGACAACATAAGGAAGTCACAGGGATACAAATTGGAAAGGAAGAAGTCAAAGTATCATTATTTGCAGACGATATGATAGTCTACTTAAGCAATCCAAAAAACTCCACCAGAAAACTTCTACAGCTGATACACAATTTCAGCAAAGTGGCTGGTTATAAAATTAACTCAAACAAATCAGTAGCCTTCTTGTACTCAAAGGACAAGCAGGCTGAGAAAGAAGTTAGGGAAATAACACCCTTCACAATAGCCACAAACAACATAAAGTACCTTGGCGTAACTCTAACCAAACAAGCAAAAGATCTGTATGACAGGAACTTCAAGTCCTTGAAGAAAGAAATCGAAGAAGACCTCAGAAGATGGAAAAATATTTCTTGCTCCTGGATTGGTAGGATCAATATAGTAAAAATGGCCATCTTGCCAAAAGCAATCTACAGATTCAATGCAATCCCCATCAAAATCCCAAATCAATTCTTCATAGATCTAGAAAGAGCAATTCTCAAATTCATCTGGAGCAACAAAAAACCCAGGATAGCTAAAACTATTCTCAACAATAAAAGAACTTCTGGGGAAATCAATATCCCTGACCTCAAGCAGTACTACAGAGCAATTGTGTTAAAAACTGCATGGTGTTGGTACAGCAACAGGCAGGTAGATCAATGGAATAGAATTGAAGACCCAGAAATGAACCCAAAGACTTATGGTCACTTGATCTTTGATAAAGGAGCCACAACCATCCAGTGGAAAAAAGATAGCCTTTTCAACAAATGGTGCTGGTTCAACTGGAGGTCAACATGCAGAAGAATTCGAATTGACCCACTCTTATCTCCTTGTACTAAGATCAACTCCAAGTGGATCAAGGACCTCCACATAAAACCAGACACACTGAAACCAATAGAAAAGAAACTAGGGAAGACCCTGGAGGACCTGGGCACAGGGGGAAAGTTCCTCAACAGAACACCAATAGCTTATGCTCTAAGATCAAAAATTGACAAATGGGACCTCATAAAATTACAATGTTTCTGTAAGGCAAAGGACACTGTCAGAAGGACAAAACAACAACCAACAAAGTGGGAAAAGATCTTCACCAACCCCGCATCCAACAGAGGGCTGATATCCAATATATACAAAGAACTCAAGAAGTTAGACACCAAAGAACCAAATAACCTTATCAAAAAATGGGGTACAGAGCTAAACAAAGAATTTTCACCAGAAGAAATTCAAATGGCTGAGAAGCACCTTAAGAGATGTTCAACCTCATTAGTCATCAGGGAAATGCAAATCAAAACAACCCTGAGATTCCACCTCACACCAGTCAGAATGGCAAAGATTAAAAACTCAAGGGACAACAGGTGCTGGCGAGGATGTGGAGAAAAAGGAACACTCCTACACTGTTGGTGGAATTGCAAGATGGTACAACTCCTCTGGAAATCAGTCTGGCGGTTCCTCAGAAAATTGAGCATGACACTTCCAGAGGACCCTGTCATACCACTCCTGGGCATAGACCCAGAGGATTCGCCTGCATACAATAAAGACACATGCTCCACTATGTTCAAAGGAAACTTGTTTATAATAGCTAGAAGTTGGAAGCATCCCGATGTCCCACAAAGGAGGAATAGATACAGAAAATGTGGTTTATTTTTACAATGGAATACTACTCAGCAATTAAAAATAACGAATTCATGCAATTTGTAGGCAAATGTTTGGATATGGAAAATATCATCCTAAGTGAGTTAACCCAATCACAAAAGAATACACATGAAATGCAATCACTGATAAGTGGATATTAATGAGCCCAAAAGCTCTGAATACTCAAGGCACAATTAGCAAATCAAAAGATTCCCAAGAAGAAGGAAGGAAAGGACCCTGGTCCTGAAAAGACTGGATCCAGATTTGTGGGAGAGTATCAGAACAGAGAAATGGGGGGGGGCATAATTAGGGAATGGGTGGAGGGAAGAGGACTTATGGGACAAAGGGTGAGGGGGGAACTGGGAAAGGGGAAAGCCTTTGGAATGTAAACAAAGAATATAGAAAATAAAGAAAAAAAAGTAAAAAAAAAAGAAAAAGGAATCATATTATTTTATACTTGCCTAAAATTACATACAAGATATATGAGTAATTCACAATATATATGTGGATATATGTATGAAACATATCATATATTATATATATGTATATATACACATATGGCATAAGTATGATATAAATGTATGTATGAATTTTATCAAAAATGTTTGTAAGTCCCCTTTTAATTAATTTAGTAATTTTAATTAATTTAGTAATTTTTATGTCTACCATTTTATCTGCATTATTTTTCGTGATAATCTTCAATTTTTTTATTTTCTATATTCTGTGTTTACATTCCAAATTATTTATGATTTCCCCATTAACCCCTCCCCATAAGTCCCAGAAGCCCTCTTCCCTCCTCCAGTTCCCCAATCAATCCCCTCCCACTTCTCTGTCCTGGCAATCCTTACAATACTACATCAAGCCTTTCCAGGACCAGGGCCCTCTCCTTCCTTCTTCTTGGGAATCATTTAATATGTGGGTTGTGTCTTGGATATTCAGCTTCTGGGATAATATCCACTTATCAGTAAGTGCATGCCATGTGTGTTCTTTTGTGATTGGGTTACCTCACTTAGGATGATATTTTCAAGATCCAATCATTTGCCTAAGAATTTCATGAATTCATTGATTTTAATTGCTGAGTCGTATTCCATTGTGTAAATATAACACATTTTCTGTATCCATTCTTCTGTTGAGGGACATCTGGGTTCTTTCCAGCTTCTGCTATTATAAATAAGGCTGCTTCTAGATCTATGAAGAATTGAGTTGGGATTTTGATGGGGATTGCATAGAATCTGTAGATTGCTTTTGGCAAGATGGCCGTTTTTACTATATTGATCCTGCCAACCCAAGAGCAAGAAATATTATTCCATCTTCTGAGGTCTTCTTTGATTTCTTTCTTCAAGGACTTGAAGTTCCTGTCATACAGATCTTTCACTTATTTGGTTAGAGTCACGCCTAGGTACTTTATGTTGTTTGTGGCTATTTTGAAGGGTGTTATTTCCTTAACTTCTTTCTCAGCCTGTTTATCCTTTGAGTATAGGAAGTCTACTGATTTGCTTGAGTTAATTTAGAAAGAGCAATTCTCAAATTCATCTGGAGCAACAAAAAACCAAGGATAGCTAAAACTATTCTCAACAATAAAAGGACTTCTGGGGGAGTCAATATCTCTGACCTCAAGCAGTACTACAGAGCTTAAAAACTGCATGGTATTGGTACAGCAACAGGGAAGTAGATCAATGGAATAGGATTGAAGACGCAGAAATGAACCCACAGACTTATGGTCACTTGATCTTTGATAAAGGAGCCACAACCATCCAGTGGAAAAAAGATAGCCTTTTCAACAAATGGTGCTGGTTCAACTGGAGGTCAACATGCAGAAGAATGCGAATTGACCCACTCTTATCAACTTGCACTAAGATCAACTCCAAGTGGATCAAGGACCTCCACATAAAACCAGACACACTGAAACTATTAGGAAAGAAACTTGGGAAGAACCTGGAGGACATAGGCACAGAGGGAAAGTTCCTAAACAGAACACCAATAGCTTATGCACTAAGATCAAGAATTGACAAATGGGACCTCATAAAATTACAAAGTTTCTGCAAGGCAAAGGACACTGTCAGAAGGACAAAACAACAACCAACAAAGTGGGAAAAGATCTTCACCAATCCCACATCCAACAGAGGGCTAATATCCAATATATACAAAGAACTCAAGAAGTTAGACCCCCAAAGAACCAAATAACCCTATCAAAAAATGGGGAACAGAGCTAAACAAAGAATTTTCACCAGAAGAAATTCGGATGGCTGAGAAACACCTTAAGAGATGTTCAACATCGTTAGTCATCAGAGAAATGCAAATCAAAACAACCCTGAGATTCCACCTCACACCAGTCAGAATGGCTAAGATTAAAAACTCAAGAGATGACAAATGCTGGCGAGGATGTGGAGGAAGAGGAACACTCCTCCACTGTTGGTGGGATTGCAAAATGGTAAAACCGCTCTGGAAATCAGTGTGGCGGTTCCTCAGAAAATTGGGCATGTTCCTTCCAGAGGACCCTGGCATACCACTCCTGGGCATATACCCAGAGGATTCCCCTGCATACAATAAAGACACATACTCCACTATGTTTATAGCAGCCTTGTTTATAATAGCCAGAAATTGGAAGGAGCCCAAATATCCCTCAAAGGAGGAATGGATACAGAAAATGTGGTATATTTATACAATGGAATACTACTCAGCAATTAAAAATAATGAATTCATGCAATTTGTAGGTAAATGGTTAGACCTGGAAAATATCATCCTGAGTGAGCTAACCCAATCACAAAAGTATACACATGAAATGCAATCACTGATAAGTGGATATTAATGAGCCCAGAAGCCCTAAATACTCAAGGCACAATTAGCAAGTCAAATGATTCCCAAGAAGAAAGGAGAGGACCCTGGGCCTGGAAAGATTGGATCCAGTTTTGTAGAGAAACTGTGGGGGGAGGGGGAATGATTGGGGAATAGTTGGGGTGGAGAGGAACTATGGGACATGGTGGGGGACTGGGAAAGGGGAAAGCCTTTGGAATGTAAACATAGAATATAGAAAATAAAAAAAATAAAATAAAAAAAGAAAAAAAACTCAAGAGACAACAGGTGCTGGAGAGGATGTGGAGAAAGAGGAACACTCCTCTACTGTTGCTGGGATTGCAAGATGGTACAATTGCTCTGGAAATCAGTCTGGAGGTTCCTCAGAAAATTGGGCATGTCACTTCCAGAAGACCCTGTCATACCACTCCTGGGCATAGACCCAGAGGATTCGCCTGCATACAATAAAGACACATGCTCCACTATGTTCAAAGCAGCCTTGTTTATAATAGCTAGAAGTTGGAAGGATCCCGATGTCCTGCAAAGGAGGAATAGATACAGAAAATGTGATATATATATATATATATATATATATATATATATATGTGTGTGTGTGTGTGTGTGTGTGTGTGTGTGTGTACAATGGAATACTACTCAGCAATTAAAAATAGTGAATTCATGCAATTTGTAAGCAAATGGTTGGATCTGGAAAATATCATCCTAAGTGAGTTAACCCAATCACAAAAGAATACACATGAAATGCAATCACTGATAAGTGGATATTAATGAGCCAAAAAGCTCTGAATACTCAAGGCACAATTAGCAAATCAAAAGATTCCCAAGAAGAAGGAAGGAAAGGACCCTGGTCCTGAAAAGACTGGATCCAGATTTGTAGGAGAGTATCAGAACAGAGAAATGGGGGGGGGTGATTAGGGAATGGGTGGAGGGAAGAGGACTTATGGGACATATGGTGAGGGGGGAACTGGGAAAGGGGAAAGCCTTTGGAATGTAAACAAAGAATATAGAAAATAAAGAAAAAAAAGTAAAAAAAAGAAAAAGGAATCATATTATTTTATACTTGCCTAAAGTTACATACAAGATATATGAGTAATTCACAATATATATGTGGATATATGTATGAAACATATCATATATTATATATATGTATATATACACATATGGCATAAGTATGATATAAATGTATGTATGAATTTTATCAAAAATATTTGTAATTCCCCTTTTAATTAATTTAGTAATTTTAATTTAGTAATTTTTATGTCTACCATTTCCAGAGTGGTTGTACCATCTTGCAATCCCACCAGCAGTGAAGGAGTGTTCCTCTTTCTCCACATCCTCACCAACACCTGCTGTCTCCTGAGTTTTTAATCTTAGCCATTCCGATTGGTGTGAAGTGAAATCGCAGGGTTGTTTTGATTAGCATTACCCTGATGACTAAAGATGTTGAACATTTCTTAAGGTGCTCCTCAGCCATCCAAAGTTCTTATGAATATTCTTTCTTTAGCTCTGTACTCCATTTTTAATAGGGTTATTTGGTTCTCTGGGGTCTAACATCTTGAGTTCTTTGTATATATTGGATATTAACTCTCTGTTGGATGTAGGGTTATTGAAGATCTTTTCTCAATTTGTTGGTTGCCATTTTGTCCTTTTGAAGGTGTCCTTTGCCTTACAGAAACTATAATTTTATGAGGTCCCATTTGTCAATTCATGATCTTAGAGCATAAGCTATTGGTGTTCTGTTCCGGAACTTTGCCCCTGTGCCCATGTCCTCCAGGGTCTTCCCCAGTTTCTTTTCTGTTAGTTTCAGTGTGTCTGGTTTTATGTGGAGGTCCTTGATCCAATTGAAGTTGAGCTTAGTAAAAGGAGATAAGAATGGATTAATTCAAATTCTTCTGCATGCTGCCCTCCAGTTGAGCCAGCACCATTTGTTGAAAAGGCTATCTTGTTTCCACTGGATGTTTTCAGCTCCTTTGTCAAAGATCAAGTGACCATAGGTGTGTGGGTTCATTTCTGTCTTCAATTCTATTCCATTGATCTACCTGCCTGTCACTGTACCAATACCAGATCAGGTAGGTATTTATGCTCAGGAAAACTCATTGTTCTGGGTTCTTTTCTTTATTGCTAGCAAGAAAAGGCTGTGCACATATGACACACTCTAAGAGAAGAAGCATGTGGCTCTGTCTGGAACTATTTAGGTGGGGAATCCTAGAAGACTTCTCTCTCTCTCTCTCTCTCTCTCTCTCTCTCTCTCTCTCTCTCTCCCTCTCTCTCTGCCCCTTCCTCCTTTCTCGCGTTTCCTTGGTTCCAAATGATACTAAAGGAGAAACTACCTCTTATAGTATCTCTTAGAATGACATTGAAAAGTAAGCAGGCTCCAAAACTTCAGTGTTGAGACTTAGAAGTAGGCCTTCTAAAAGCTAATTTCAGGTTAATTTTTGTACTATTCTTTGCTGTTATTTAAGTCATATGTTGATATAATGAATATCCCTTCAATCCAAAGTTAAGGCTCAAAGCAAACTGATCTTTGTTCTTATAGTTCCTTGAAGTTTCCCATCAGGTTAAACACTATTATGAATAATTATCAAAGGAAATATAGTCTTCTAAGGAGTATAATCTATATCCCTCTAACTTTTTCCACCTAAATTCATAAATTAACTCTGATTCCTTCTTGAACATCTATATATTTCTAGTTCTAGTGCCTAGCACAGTGCTCTGTTCCCTTCAGGCATTCAGTGAGTGTTAATGAAATGGAATTGAAATTTAATTCAAAACCTTTGAGGAAACTAAGTTTTTCACTTTCTGGTAGCAATTTTTTTTTTACACCAAGGAGTCTTTTCCCTAAGGTGTACTAAATTTAACTTTAGACCTTTATGCTTAAAAGGATCAAAGCAACTCTATGAATAGCTAGAAAAGGATGAAAACAGTCTCCAGTGACAATCATACTGTTTAGGACCTGGGCAATAATTCTCCCAAGGAGGAATATTCAAATGATAATCATTTATGTCCTTAGCATAATGTAGCCTTCAAAATAGCACCACTTCAAAAGTATGCACTAAAGGATGTGCTGTTGATTCACAGAAAGTTTCTCCAGGGTATACTCAAGAAGCCCTGTGCGTCAAAGTTCATTATAAAAATCAGTAAGTATTCAAATTATTTTCAGCCCTTTTGTTGAGTAACAGTTTCCTCCCAGACTGAAGCATCCCATTCTGCAGAGGTGCTCATTAAGAAAGCAAATAACTCAAAATAACTTTGAGAAGTCCCTAAAACTGACCAGATTTATTAGGTTCCCTCCTTCCCCAAGAGTACATAAATAGTAAAGATGATTTATGGTGACTATAAGACAAAATAAGTTACAAAGACTCTCAGAGAAACCTAACTGCCCAGAAAAAAACAGGGAACAGTCAAACAGCCTGAGAGCAGCGGAGACTAGCTGAACAGCTAGAAGAAACACCAGCAGTTCAGTTGCCTGAAAGAGGTGCAGACCAACTAAGCCACAAGAAAAGGCACTCTCCAGGCTGATGACCTTCCTGAAGGTTGTATACTTTACTCTGCATTTCCAGCTTTTGTGAATGGTTACCCATGCTGGAGAGGGGACAGGGCTCTGGTGATGCAGCAGTATTTGAGTCATTTCTGGTCTTATAAGTAACCTCTCACACACCTTTTCTTAGTAACTCCAATAAAGCTCACAGGTTGACCAACTTAGACTTTGGTGGTATCCATAATTTGGTTTATCATCAGTCCTTTACCTGAGGCAATTACATAGGTCTGTGTGTGTGTGTGTGTGTGTGTGTGTGTGTGTGTGTGTCTTCTCCAAAAAAGTCTATTACACACCTTTACAAATGTTATAGAGACTTGAGACTTATTTGTCATCGGGTTTTGCCCACATTTTTAATTTTTATTTTTGATGAACCTCTATGTCATTCCCATCCCACCTATCATTTTTCTCATACATTAAAGTAGAACTGAAATGAAAAGCCTGAATGATCAGAGGAATGTTGAGTAAGACAAGTCCTCCCCAGAATTTCCTATTTTATTTAATGGAACCTCAGGAATGTTTTTCTCTACTTCAATCAGGAAGAAAAGCAAAGGAAAATGTTCTTAATTGGAAGGCAGAGTTTTGTTGCTCCTCAGAGCATGTAGACACTCAGATGTATATTTCTTATGTGTAGATATAAGAAATTACTTACAATGGCTTTCTGAATTCACATCCATATACTCAGAAGAAAAACAAGACAACAATAAAGCAGTAAAAATTCATGCTTAAATCTTGCATTGCAAATATGATCCTAATTTGTGATTTACAAAAGAAATAGAAAAAGTATTTCTACTACTTCTACAGCAGTTCTCATGTATGTAATTCACACTTCCTGATTCACAGAAAAAAAAGAAAGAAAGAAAGGAAGGAAGGAAGGAAGGAAGGAAGGAAGGAAGGAAGAGAGAAAGGAAGGAAGGAAGGAAGAAAGAAAGAAAGAAAGAAAGAAAGAAAGAAAGAAAGAAAGAAAGAAACAGACATATAGTGAAATGGGTTCAAACTCTTAGCAGCCTCTCTTCTCAAAAGTCTGACAAAAGCAAACCTTACAAGGAGATCTGGTTTCCAAACAATTGGATTTTTAAATAGTTGAGTGAAAACTTAGTTACATAATATGTCATATGTAAAATTGATTATTTAAATCTATATTAAATATTTCTGTGTCCCTTTTCTATGCTGGCTTCCTCTCTTAGAAGGTCTCTAGTCATGTATATTTCTTGAGCTTGTACTTTGTGTTCCATCCTCCCATAATAATTTAAAGCTCACTCTGGGTTTTTAATAGGAATAATGTTTTATTACTTCTAAGACTCAGTATGTAAAATGATCTCGATAAACCCTGTCATGTGAAGCAATGTTTCTCCCAGAAGCTGTAGGTTACCAAACAAATAGTCTAGTGCCAGGTATAAGACACCTTTTTTTGCAAATTGTTGGTCAATGTGGCCACAAATCAATATAGGCTATTACAATTTCTCTTAGTTACCCACCAACTTGACTGTAAGACCCTATTAATGAAGATATCACAGACTTTGGCAACAGTATATAGAGAAGTCAAACTGAAGAAAACTTCAAAGAGTCTTTCTTGATAGTTATTCTTCACAGTACTAGATGGTGATATGAAAATTGCTGAGGAAGAAAACTCATCAGCAGTCTTATTAACCCTGCAAGCTACAGTAATGACTGGTCTGGCATGATAGAGCCAATGTTGTAATATGGCATAAATGAAATGGAGTTAACTAAAAGTTTTCCCCTTAGATTCAAGGCATGAATGTGTGTGTGTGTGTGTGTGTGTGTGTGTGTCCGCATGCGCACATGTATTCTGATCTGCTCTAGATGTTTTATCTTGCCATTCTAAAATACTCTCTGGTTCAGACAGCTTAGCTTTCTGTACTAGCAAAAATTTTAAAAGCTCTCTCTAGTTCATGGGTTTTCTGACCAAAGTCATAAAGGCTGCTATAAAAAATTCTCAGATCTCTAAAATTCTAAAATTAATTCTTGGGTTTTCCAATTAAAATCAGAAAGCCAGAAAAATTCTAAAAGAGCTGTGTTTTCTCTTTATACAGACTTCTCTGAATAGCTGTTAGAAAACATTCTAGAAGAGCTGTTGTAGCTCTGTAAGTAATTCTTGGGAGGTCAGAAACTCTGTTATTAAAAAATTCTAAAAGAGCTATATAAATTTCTAAAAGAGCTATAGTTTTCTCTCCATGGATTTCCTAACCAAAATAAGAAATTCTGTTAAAAACAAAAAACATTCTTGTGAATTTTTCTAAAAGAGCTGTGTTTGCTCTCCAGAGATCTTCAGACAGCTCTGCTCTCACTGGAGAAAAATTATTAAGCATTTTTTTCACTTTCTACTAGCTCATCTCCTACAGACCAAAAACCCACTTTTTATTTACATATCAACTTACTTATTTACTCCAGGTTCCCTCTTGACCATCCCTCAAGTCAGCAGTATTCCATGACCTTAGCCCCTTGACTCTTAGAAAGAAACAGCAAACACAAACACAGACAATAAGATAGCTTGGCGGGACCATAACTGGATCTAAATTCACTCTGTCCTAGGCTGATCTTGAACTCAGGAATCTGCCTGCAATTTTATTTGCCGGTCTTAGTTCTTTCTGACAAAATAGCTCATATTGTAGACCCCCTCCATTCATTTAGATCTGTGAAGCTCATTATACAATTTACATTACATCCTTACATTTTTGCATAGTTGAGAAATTATAGATATATTTGAACTCATATTTCTAGAATTCTTTTCCATGGCCTTAAGGGTTGTCCTAAAGGTCCTAGCATTTACCATTTTCCTAAGACATTAGTCACACCTTTGCCTCCTGGACTTGTGCTGTCTCTGATTACCATGGAGTCATTAATGTTAACAGGGACGTTGTTCCTCAGAAGAGGAACATGAAAATATGTACAATACTATACAAATAAACCTTATGCCCACAGCAACCATCAACAATCATGGAAGCCCAAGCCCTGCTGCCTCTGTTCCAGGGGCAGAAAACCATGCAGAACTCAGCAGAAGCCACAGCTATGATCCTGATCTTGAGACAGGAAAACAACATGCCTTTGATCCATATATTGAGGCATAGTGGCCATACTTATGAATATCTAAAATAAAAACAAATTAAAAACTTAGATATAGGTGGAGGTACCGGAATATGGAGGTACATTCCTTTAATCCAGAAGAAGAAGCCTTTAATCCCAACACTCAGGAGACAGAGGCATGAAAATTTCTGAGTTCATGACAATCCTGGTCTATAGAACAAGTCCCAGGACAGCCAAGCTTAGACAGTGAAGGAAATTATGGAAACAGACAGCTAGTAAAGATATAATTGAAGACACAGACTTTGTTCTAGCCCCAGCAAGCAGTAGAAATTGGCGGTTTTGGCCACATGGTTCTGGCCTTAGACTTGTGGACAGAATCTCCCTCTGTGACTCAGGGAAGCTGCTAAAGTCAGGTGTGTGGCAGGGCATCACTATGAGGAGATTCAGAGAGGCTATTCTATGAAAGAGATTACGAAAACTCACTCTATAACTAAGGAAAGTTACTGTGACTAAGTGTGTACAGTGGGTATGGAAACCTAGAGAGGCCATTGCATGAAGCTGTGAAGGTGAAGCCTGAACTGCCAAGGAGACTCCAAGATGTTAGAGATGCCAGAGCCTGTGGACTACATGCTAAGGAAAGTGGCTATCAGGGAATAGAAGCAGTCCAAAAGAAAGAAGTGTGCTGCAGTCAACAAAGCCAAAAGGAGTAGGAGATCTGAAGAACATTTTGATGTCAGATATGCCTCGTGAAGCGTTTGGAGTTTGCCCAGATAGTTTTCAGTCTTACTTTGGCCCAGTATTTCTTCACTGTATTTTCTTACAAACACTCTGAAATGGCAATGTGTATCCAGTGCCATTGTGTGTTGAAAGTATGTGATTTTTCAGGAAACTGCAGTTAAGATATTGCCTGAGTTTCAGAAGATACTTTGAAATTTTAAGCAATTTGGGAATTTTATAGAAAATGGGGACTTCTAGAATTGAACTAGATTTAATTTGCATTATGACATATTTATGAGCTTATGTGGTCCAGGAAGTGAAATGTGGTAGTTTGACTCTATTCACCCCCAAAGGCCTATAGGGAGTATTAGGTGTGACTGTGTTGGAAAATGTGTGCCACTGTGGAGGCAAACATTGATATTTTATATATATATATATATATATATATATATATATATATACATATATACACACACACACACACACACATATATATATATATATATATGCTTTAGTCATGCCCAGTAGGATAGGCTCCTTCTGGCTGCCTTTGGATTAAGATGTAGAATTCTCAGCTCCTCCAGCATCAAGTCTGCTACATGTTGCCATGATTCTGGCCATAATATAATGAAGTAAACCTCTGAAATTGTAAGCCCTCAGCAACTAAATATTTGCCTTTATAAGAGTTGCCTTGGTCATGATGTCACTACACAGCAATGGAAAACCAGTGACAGTAACTAAGCCCAGTCCCATATGTGACATCTATGTTACCCATCCCCACATTGCCACTCAAAAATCAGAGATCATCATAGAAGAGATAGAAGAGTCTGTAAATGATTTTAAGTTCATAGGATTTCTGCAAATTAGTATCTTCTGAATACCACATGGCTATTGTACATATGAACTCACAGTATGTGGCTGTCTATATAAAAAACCTATATAAGACAAAACAGTGAGCAGTACAGCAGAGATGAAGAATGGGTTAACCAGACGCCTGTTGAGAAAAAAGCAATCCAACAATATGTTCCTTTCAGAGATGTGGTCTCTGAAATTAGAATCAGTGGGTTACAAATAATAAAAATGAGTATGAGGTTTAAAAGAGAGTATGGGGTGTGAAAGAGTGACTAGAAAAGTGAGAGCAGGATTGAGTGTAATAAAAAATCATCATATCCATGTATGAAATTCTCAAATAAATAAAATTAGTTTTTTTTAAATGAAGATTTGGAAGATTTGCTTATAGAGCTAAACAAAGAATTTTCACCTGAAGAACGTCAGATGGTTGAGAAGCATCTTAAGAAATGTTTAGCATCATTAGTCATTAGGGAAATACAAATCAAAACAACCCTGAGATTCCACCTCACACCAGTCAGAATGGCTAAGATTAAAAACTCCACTCCCTGCATCCTCCACCATCTTCCCAGCTGTTTCAAACCAGCTGGCGCAACCAGGTACCTGAGATATCCCCAGTTTAAGACTTTTGGGGACTCAGGCCCTAAGCAAGAGCTGCACTTAGAGCACCGGGTCGGCCCCAGCCAGGCATGGGCTCTGTGCCCTGAAGACGGACCCCGCACTCTCTGCAACCTCCACCATCTTCCCAGCTGTTTTGAACCAGCAGGCAGAACCAGGTACCCAAGATATCTCGAGTTTAAGATTTCTAGGGACTCAGGACACCAGACAGCAATCCCTAAGCAGGACCTGTGCAGAGCAGCACCCCAGCAGGCAGAACCAAGTACCCGAGATATCCCTCTCTCGGTTAAGACCTCTGGGGACTCAGGCCACCTGTCAGCAATCTGTGAGCAGGAGCCCCGCGGGGCAGTGGTTCAGGTGTCCCAGTCATGGGGAAATAGCCTTACAATCCCACAGGACTTTCAAGTAGCAGCTAGTAACTACAGGTCCAACTAACACCAGAGATAACCAGATAGAAAAGGGCAAATGTAAGATCGTTACTAACAGAAATCAAGGCAATATGGCAGCATCCAAACCCAGTTCCCTGACAACAATAAGTCTCGGATACCCCCAACACACCAGAAAAACAAGACTCAGATCTAAAATCACTGGTCAGGATGCTGATAGGATGCCCTCTACGACAACAGTGCCAAAGGCCAGGCTCACAGGAGCTTCAAACTCCAGCCACTGACAATAAGACAAACTAACTCCAGAGATAAACAGATGGCAAAAGGCAAATATAGGAACGTTACTAACAGAAATCAAGGCAATATGGCAGCATCTGAACCCAATTCGCCAACCACAACAAGTCCTGGATACCCCAACACACCAGAAAAACAAGACTTAGATTGAAAAGTACTGGTCATGATGCTGCTAGAGGAAGAGAAAAAAAGACATAAACAAATCTCTTAAAGAAATGTAGGGGAACATGCATAGGGTAGAAGCCCTTACGATGCAAACACAAAAATCAATCAAAGAATTCCAGGAGAATATGGATCAACAGAAACAAGCCAATAAGGAGGAAATGAGAAAATCGCTTAAAGAAATGCAGGAGAAATTGAGTCAACAGGCAGAAGTCATGAAAGAGGAAACACAAAAATCTCTTAAAGAATTGCAAGAACACACACAAACAAGTGAAGGAACTGAGCAAAACCATCCAAGATCTGAACACAGAGGTAGAAACAACTAAGAAATCACAAATGGAGACAACTTTGGAGATAGAAAACCTTGGGAAGAAATCAGGGGTCATAGAGCAAATATCAACAACAGAATACAAGAGATAGAGGTAAGAATCTCAGATGCTGAAGATACCATAGTAACCATTGACAACACAGTCAAAGAAAATACAAAATGCAAAAGGATTGTAACCCAAAACATCCAGGAAATCTAGGACACAATGAGAAGACCAAACCTAAGGATTATAGGGATAGATGAGAGTGAAGATCTACAATTTAAAGGGCCAGCAAATATCTTCAACAAAATTATGGAAGAAAACTTCCCTAACCTAAAGAGAGAGATGCCCATGAATATACAAGAAGCTTACAGAACTCCAAACAGACTGGACCAGAACAGAAATACCTGTCACATAATAATCAAAACCCCAAATGTACTAAACAAAGAAAGAATATTAAAAGCAGTAAGAGAAAAAGGCCAAGTAACATATCAAGGAAGACCTATCAGAATCACACCAGACTTCTCTCCAGAAACCACGAAAGCTAGAAGATCCTGGTTGGATCTCATGCAGACTCTAAGAGAACACAAATGTCAGCCAAGACTACTATACCCAGCAAAATTCTCAATCAACATAGATGGAGAAATCAAAATATTCCATGACAAGACCAAGTTTACACAATATCTTTCCACTAACCCAGCTCTAGAAAGGATAATAGGAGGAAAACTCTGATTCAAGGAGGAAAACTGCACCCTAGAAAAAACAAGATAGTAACCTTCCTCCATCAAACTCAAAAGAAGATAACCACTCAAAAACAAAAATAACATCAAAAATGATAGGAAGAAATAATCACTATTCCTTAATATCTTTTAACATCAATGGACTCAGCTCCCCAATAAAAAGGCATAGACTAACAGACTGGATATGGAAGCAGGACCCTACATTTTGCTGCATACAGGAAACACACCTCTGGGTCAAAGACAAACACTACCTTAGAGTAAAAGGCAGGAAGACAATTTTGCAAGCAAATGGTCGCAGGAAGCAAATTGGAATAGCCATTATAATATCAGATAAAATTGACTTTCAGCCTTAAGTCATCAAAAGAGACACAGAAGGTCACTTCTTGCTGGTCAAAGGAAAAAATCCACCAAGAAGAACACACAATTCTAAACATCTATGCTCCAAATGCAAGGGCACCCTCATTTGTAAAAGAAACTTTACTAAAGCTCAAAGTGCACATTGCACCTAACACAATAATTGTGGGGGACCTCAGCACTCCACTGTCCTCAATGGACTAATCAGGAAAACAGAAACTAAACAGGGACACAGGGAAACTCATTGAAACTTTGGAGAAATTGGTTCTAACATATATATATATATATATATATATATATATATATATATATATATATATATATAGAGAGAGAGAGAGAGAGAGAGAGAGAGAACCTTTCATCATAAAGCAAAAGACTATAACTTTTTCTCAGCACTTCATGGTACGTTCTCCAAAATCAACCATATAATTGGTCACAAGACAGACCTCAACCAATATAAAGATTGAAATAATCCCATGCCTCCTATTGGATCACCATGGAGTAAGAGTGGTCTTCAATAGCAACAAAAACAACAGAAAATCCTCATATACATGGAGACTGAACAATATTCTACTCAATGATACCTTAGTCAGGAAGAAATAAAGAATGGAATCAAAGACTTTTTAGAATTTAATGAAACTGAAGGCACAACATACCCAAATCTATGGGACACAATGAAAGCAGTGCTAAGAGGAAAACTCATAGTACTGAGTGGCTCCAAAAAGAACCAGGAGACAGCATATACTAGTAACTTAATGGCACACATGAAAGCTCTGGAACAAAAAGAAACCAGGAGGAGTAGAAGACAGGAAATCATCAAACTGAGGACTGAAGTCAGTCAAGTTGAAACAAAGAGAACCATACAAAGAATCAACAAAACCAGGATCTGGTTCTTTCAGAAAATTAACAAGATAGATAAACCCTTAGCCAGACTTACCAAAGGGCATAGAGACAGTATTCAAATCAACAAAATTAGAAATGGAAAGGGAGATATAACAACCAAAACTGAGGAAATTCAAAAAATCATCACATCCTACTACAAAAGTCTATACTCAAAAAAAAAAAAAACTGGAGAATCTGGAGGAAATGGACAATTTCCTACACAGATACCAAATACCAAAATTAAATCAGGATCAAATAGATCACCTAAACAGTCCCATAACTTCCAAAGAAATACAAGAGGTCATAGACAGTCTTCCAACCAAAAAAAGCATAGGACCAGATGGTTTTAGTGCAGAATTCTATTAGACCTTCAAAGAAGACTTAATACCAATACTCTTCAAACTATTCCACAAAATAAAAACAAAACTAACACAACCCAACTCATTCTACAAAGCCATAATTACCCTGATACCAAAACCACACAAAGATCCAACTAAGAAAGAGAACTTCAGACCAATCTCCCTTATGAACATCAATGCAAAAATACTCAATAAAATTCATGCCAACCGAATCCAAGGACACATCAAACCGATCATTCACCATGATCAAGTTGGCTTCATCCCAGGGATGCAGGAATGACTCAATATATGGAAATCCATCAATGTAATCCACTACACAAACAAACTGAAAGAAAAAACCACATGGTCATCTCATTGGATGCTGAAAAAGCATTTAACAAAATTCAGCATCCTTTCATGATAGAAGTCTTGGAAAGAACAGGAGTTCAAGGCGCATACCTAAACATAGTAAAAGCAATTTACAGCAGACTGATAGCCAACATCAAAGTAAATGGAGAGAAACTTGAAGCAATCCCACTAAAATCAGGGACTACACAAGGCTGTCCCCTCTCACCATATCTCTAGAATATAGTACTTGAGGTACTAGCTAAAGCAATTCGACAACATAAGGAAGTCAAAGGGATACAAATTGGAAAGCAAGAAGTCAAACTATCACTATTTGCAGATGATATGATGGTATATTTAAGTGACCTAAAAAACTCCACCAGAGAACTCCTACAGCTGATAAACAACTTCAGCAAAGTAGCTGGTTATAAAATCAACTCAAGCAAATCAGTAGCCTTCCTATACTCAAGGATATGCAGGCTGAGAGAGAAATTAGGGAAATGGCACCCTTCACAATAGCCACAAACAATATAAAGTATCTTGGTGTGACTCTAACAAAACAAGTGAAAGATTTATATGACAAAAACTTCAGGTCTCTGAGAAATGAAATTGAAGAAGTCCTCAGAAAATGGAAAAATCTTCCATGCTTGTGGGTTGGCAGGATTAATATAGTTAAAATGGCAATCTTGCCAAATGCAATATACAGATTCAATGCAATCCCCATCAAAATCCCAACTCAGTTCTTCATAGAGTTAGAAAGAGCAATACTTGAATTCATCTAGAATAACAAAAAACCAGTATAGCTAAAACTATCATCAACAGTAAAAGAACTTCTGGGGAAATCAATATCTAGGACCTCAAGCAGTACTACAGAGCAGTAGTGTTAAAAACTGC
Organism: Apodemus agrarius; assembly: GCA_964023405.1. NCBI lineage: Eukaryota > Metazoa > Chordata > Mammalia > Rodentia > Muridae > Apodemus > Apodemus agrarius. The sequence goes on from OZ030011.1 coordinate 78,700,168, forward strand.
ATGGTATTGGTAAAGTGACAGGGAGGTGGATTAATGGAATAGGATTGAAGTCCCAGAATTGAACCTACACATCTATGGCCAATTGATCTTCAACAAAGGAGCTGAAAACATCCAGTGGAAAAAAGATAGCCTTTTCAACAAATGGTGCTGGCTTAACTGGAAGTCATCATGCAGAAGAATGAGAATTGATCCACTTTCATCTCCTTGCACTAAGCTCAACTCCAAATGGATCAAGGACCTCCACATAAACCAGACACACTAAAACTAATAGAAAAGAAACTGGGGAAGACCCTTGAGGACACTGGCTCAGGGGGAAAATTCCTGAACAGAACACCAATTGCTTATGATGTAAGATCATGAAAAGACAAATGGGATCTCATAAAATTACAAAGTTTCTGAAAGGCAAAAGACACTGTCAAAAGGATAAATTGGCAACCAACAAATTGGGAAAAGATCTTCACCAACCCCACATCCAACAGAGGGCTAATATCCAATTTATACAAAGAACGCAAAAAGTTAGACCCCAGAAAACCAAATAACCCTATCAAAAAATGGGGTACAGACCTAAACAAAGACTTTTCACCTGAAGAAATTCAGATGACTGAGAAACACCTTTAAAAATGTTCAACATCATTAGTCATTAGAGAAATGCAAATCAAAACAACCCTGAGATTTCACCTCACATCAGTCAGAATGGCTAAGATTAAAAACTCAGGAGACATCAGGTGTTGGCGAGGATGTGGAGAAAGGGGAACACTCCTCCACTGCTAGTGGGACTGCAAGCTGATACAACCACTCTGGAAATCAGTCTGGCGGTTCCTCATAAAACAGGACATGATATTTTGGGAGGGCCCAGCCATACCACTCCTGGGCATATACCCAGAAGATTCCCCCAGCATGCAATAAGGATACATGATCCACTATGTTCATAGCAGCCTTATTTATAATAGCCAGAAGCTGGAAAGAACCCAGATGTCCCTCAACGGAGGAATGGGTACAAAAAATGTGGCATATATATATATATATATACAATGGAGTACTATTCAGCCATTAGAAACAATGAATTCATGAAATTCTTAGAGATATAGTTCAGCTGAAGAACATCATACTAAGTGAGGTATCCCAGTCTCAAAAGAATACCCATGGTATATCTCACTGATAAGTGGATATTAGCCTAGAGTCTTGGGACACTAAAGACACAATACACATATCAAATGATATCCGGCAAGATGGACGGAGAGGACACTGGTGCTGGAAAGTATCAAAACATCAGTGTAGGGTAATACTGGAACAGGGAAGTGGGAAGGGGTGGATGGGGGAACAGGGGGAGGGAAAAGGGCATGTGGGACCTTTGGGTGATGGGGAACCAGAAAAAGGGAAATGAAATGTAAATATAGAATATATACAATTAAAAATTTTTAAAAAAAATGGCTGGAAAAGAAAAAAGAAAGAAAGGATTTCTAATGATATTCTACTGTATTCATAGATTGGAACTTAGTCCAATTGTCATCAGAGTGGTGTCATCCAGCAACTGATGAGAACAGATGCAGAAACCTGTACCTGAAGAGTAGAAAGTGCCAGGTGAACCCTGCATAGGAAGAGGAGGAAGGATTTTTTTTTGATTTTTTTTATTGTATATATTCTATATTTACAATTCATTTCCCTTTTTCTGGTTCCCCACCCCCAAAGGTCCCACATGTCCTTTTCCCTCCCCCTGCTCCCGCATCCACCCCCTCCCACTTTACTGTTCTTGTACTCTCCCACAATGATGTTTTGGTCCATTCTAGCACCAGTGTCCACTCCTTTCTTCTTGTGAGACATCACTTGATATGTGATTTGTGTCTTTGGTGTTCCAAGCTTCTAGGCCAATAACCACTTATCAGTGACTGTATACCATGGGTATTCTTTTGAGACTGGGTCACCTCACTTAGTATGACATTCTCCAGCTCCATCCATTTCTCTAAGAATTTCATGAATTCATTGTTTCTAATGGCTGTATAGTACTCCATTGTGTATATATACCACATTTTTTGTATCCATTCCTCTGTTGAGGGACATCTGGGTTCTTTCCAGCTTCTGGCTATTATATATAAAGCTGCTATGAACATAGTGGAGCATGTATCCTTATTGCATGCTGGTGAATCTTCTGGGTATATTCCCAGGAGTGGTATGGCTGGGTCCTCCGGAAGTATCACGCCCAGTTTTCTGAGGAACCGCCATACTGATTTCCAGAGTAGTTGTACCAGCTTGCATTCCCACCAGCAGTGGAGGAGTGTTCCTCTTTTTCCACATCCTCGCCAACAACTGATGTCTTCTGAGTTTTTAATCTTAGCCATTCTGACTGGTGTGAGGTGAAATCTCAGGGTTGTTTTAATTTGCATTTCCCTAATGACTAGTGATGTTGAACATTTTTTAAGGTGTTTCTCAGCCATCCGAATTTCTTCAGGTGAAAAGACTCTGTTTAGCTCTGTACCCCATTTTTGGATAGGGTTATTTGGTTTTCTGGGGTCTAACCTCTTGAGTTCTTTGTATACATTGGAGATTAGCCCTCTGTCGGATGTGGTGTTGGTGAAGATTTTTTCCCAATTTGTTGGTTGCCGATTTATCCTTTTGACAGTGTCTTTTGCCTTACAGAAACTTTGTAGTTTTATGAGGTCCCATTTGTCTATTCTTGCTCTTAGAGCATAAGCAATTGGTGTTCTGTTCAGGAATTTTTCCCCTGAGCCAATGTCCTCAAGGGTCTTCCCCAGTTTCTTTTCTATTAGTTTTAGTGTGTCTGGTTTTATGTGGAGGTCTTTGATCCACTTGGAGTTGAGCTTAGTGCAAGGAGATAAGAGTGGATCAATTCTCATTCTTCTGCATGTTGACCTCCAGTTGAGCCAGCACCATCTGTTGAAAAGGCTATCTTTTTTCCACTGGATGTTTTCAGCTCCTTTGTCGAAGATCAATTGGCCATAGATGTGTGGGTTCAATTCTGGGTCTTCGATCCTATTCCATTGATCTGCTTCCCTGTCACTGAACCAATACCATGCAGTTTTTAATACCACTGCTCTGTAATATTGCTTGAGGTCTGGGATATTGATTCCCCCAGAAGTTCTTTTGCTGTTGATGATAGTTTTAGCTATCCTGGGTTTTTTGTTATTCCAGATGAATTTGAGAATTGCTCTTTCTAGCTCTATGAAGAACTGAGTTGGGATTTTGATGGGAATTGCATTGAATCTGTATATTGTTTTGGGCAAGATTGCCATTTTGACTATATTAGTCCTGCCAACCCACGAGCATGGAAGATTTTCCCATTTTCTGATGTCTTCTTCAATTTCCCTCTTCAGAGACCTGAAGTTTTTGTCGTATAAATCTTTCACATGTTTGGTTAGCGTCACTCCAAGATACTTTATATCATTTGTGGCTATTGTGAAGGGTGTCATTTCCCTAATTTCTTTCTCGGCCTGCTTATCCTTCGCGTATAGGAAGGCTACTGATTTACTTGAGTTGATTTTATAGCCAGCCACTTTGCTGAAGTTGTTTATCAGTTGCAGGAGTTCTCTGGTGGAGGTTTTTGGGTCACTTAAGTAAACTATCATATCATCTGCAAATAGTGATAGTTTGACTTCTTCCTTTCCGATTTGTAACCCTTTGACTTCCCTCTGTTGTCGAATTGCTCTAGCTAGTACCTCAAGTACTATATTGAAGAGATATGGCGAGAGGGGACAGCCTTGTCTAGTCCCTGATTTTAGAGGGATTGCTTCGAGTTTTTCTCCATTTACCTTGATGTTGGCTACTGGTCTGCTGTATATTGCTTTTACTATGTTTAGATATGGGCCTTGAATTCCTGTTCTTTCTAGGACCTTTAGCATGAAAGGATGCTGAATTTTGTCAAATGCTTTTTCAGCATCCAATGAGATGACCATGTGGTTTTTTTCTTTGAGTTTGTTTATGTAGTGGATTACGTTGATGGATTTCCGTATATTGAACCATCCCTGCATCCCTGGGATGAAGCCAACTTGATCATGGTGAATGATCGTTTTGATGTGTTCTTGGATTCGGTTGGCAAGTATTTTGTTTAGTATTTTTGCATCGATATTCATAAGAGAAATTGGCCTGTAGTTCTCTTTCTTAGTTGGATCTTTGTGTGGTTTTGGTATCAGGGTAATTGTGGCTTCATAGAATGAGTTGGGTAGTGTTCCTTCTGTTTCTATTTTGTGGAATAATTTGAAGAGTATCGGTATCAGGACTTCTTTGAAGGTCTGATAGAATTCTGCACTAAAACCATCTGGTCCTGTGCTCTTTTTGGTTGGAAGACTGTCTATGACCCCTTCTATTTCTTTGGGGGTTATGGGTCTGTTTAGACGATCTGTTTGATCCTGGTTTAATTTTGGTATTTGGTAACTGTCGAGGAAATTGTCCATTTCCTCCAGATTCTCCAGTTGTGTTGAGTATAGGTTTTTGTAGTAGGATCTGATGATTTTTTGAATTTCCTCAGTTTCTGTTGTTATATCTCCCTTTTCATTTCTAATTTTGTTAATTTGAATACTGTCTCTGTGCCCTTTAGTAAGTCTGGCTAGGGGTTTATCTATCTTGTTGATCTTCTCAAAGAACCAGCTCCTGGTTTTGTTGATTCTTTGTATGGTTCCCTTTGTTTCAACTTGATTGATTTCAGCCCTGAGTTTGGTGATTTCCTGTCTTCTACTTCTCCTGGGTGAAATTGCTTCTTTTTGTTCCAGAGCTTTCAAGTGCGCCATTAAGTTGCTGGTATATGCTCTCTCCTGTTTCTTTTTGGAGACACTCAGGGCTATGAGTTTTCCTCTAAGCACTGCTTTCATTGTGTCCCATAGATTTGGGTATGTTGTGCCTTCATTTTCATTAAGTTCTAAGAATTCTTTGATTTCTTTCTTTATTTCTTCCTGGACTAAGGTATCATTGAGTAGAATATTGTTCAGCCTCCAAGCATATGGGGATTTTCTGTTGTTTTTGTTGCTATTGAAGAACACTCTTACTCCATGGTGATCTGATAAGAGGCATGGGATTAGTTCGATCTTTTTATATTTGTTGAGATCTGTCTTGTGTCCAATTATATGGTCGATTTTGGAGAAGGTACCATGAGGGGCTGAGAAAAAGGTATAATCTTTTGCTTTAGGGTGAAATGTTCTATATATATCTGTTAAATCCAATTGCTCCAAAGTTTAGATGAGTTTCTCAGTGTCTCTGTTTAGTTTCTGTTTTCCTGGTCGGTCCACTGTAGATAGTGGAGTATTGAGGTCCCCCACAATCATTGTGTTAGGTACAATGTGTGCTTTGAGCTTTAGTAAGGTTTCTTTTACAAATGAGGGTGCCCTTACATTTGGAGCGTAGATGTTTAGAATTGTGAGTTCCTCTTGGTGGATTCTTCCTTTGACTAGCAGGAAGTGACCTTCTGTGTCTCTTTTGATGACTTTGGGTTGAAAGTCAATTTTATCTGATATTAAAATGGCTACTCCAGCTTGCTTCCTGTGACCATTTGCTTGCAAAATTGTCTTCCATCCTTTTACTCTAAGGTAGTGTTTGTCTTTGACTCTGAGGTGTGTTTCCTGTAAGCAGCAAAATGTAGGGTCCTGTTTCCGTATCCAGTCTGTTAGTCTATGTCTTTTTATTGGGGAGTTGAGTCCATTGATGTTAAGAGATATTAAGGAATAGAGATTATTACTTCCTGACATTTTTTATGTTATTTTTGTTTTTGAGTAGTTATCTTCCTTTGAGTTTGATGGAAGAAGTTTACTGTCTTGCTTTTTCTTGGGTGCCATTTCCTTCCTTGTGTTGGAGTTTTCCTCCTATTATCCTTTGTAGAGCTGGGTTAGTGGAAAGATATTGTGTAAATTTGGTCCTGTCATGGAATATTTTGATTTCTCCATCTATGTTGATTGAGAGTTTTGCTGGGTATAGTAGTCTTGGCTGACATTTGTTTTCTCTTAGGGTCTGCATGAGGTCTGCCCAGGATCTTCTAGCTTTCATGGTTTCTGGAGAGAAGTCTGGTGTGATTCTGATAGGTCTTCCTTTATATGTTACTTGGCCCTTTTCTCTTACTGCCTTTAATATTCTTTCTTTGTTTAGTACATTTGGGGTTTTGATTATTATGTTACGGGAGGTGTTTCTGTTCTGGTCCAGTGTGTTTGGAGTTCTGTAGGCTTCTTGTACATTCATGGGCATCTCTCTCTTTAAGTTAGGAAAGTTTTGTTCCATAATTTTGTTAAAGATATTTGCTGGCCCTTTGAGTTGTAGATCTTCACTCTCATCTATCCCTATAATCCTTAGGTTTGGTCTTCTCATTGTGTCCTGGATTTCCTGGATGTTTTGGGTTACAAGCCTTTTGGATTTTGCATTTTCTTTGACTGTGGAGTCAATGGTTACTATGTTATCTTCAGCATCGGAGATTCTTATTTCTATCTCTTGTATTCTGTTGTTTATGTTTGCATCTACGACCCCTGTTTTCTTCCCAAGGTTTTCTATCTCCAAGGTTGCCTCCTTTTGTGATTTCTTAGTTGTTTCTACCTCTGTGTTCAGATCTTGGATGGTTTTGCTCAGTTCCATCATTTGTTTGTTTGTGTTTTCATGTAATTCTTTAATATATTTTTGTGCTCCCTCTTTCATGACTTCTGCCTGTTGTTTCAAGTTCTCCTGCATTTCTTTAACTGATTTTCTCACTTCCTCTTTATTGGTTTCTGTCTGATGGCCCATATTCTCCTGGAGTTCTTTAAGTGTTTTTTGTGTTTGGATTGTAAGAGCTTCTACTCTATTGATGTTCCCCTGCATTTCTTTAAGAGATTTGTTTATGTCTTTTTTGTGTTCCTCCAGGAGCATCATGACCTGTGCTTTTATATCTAACTCTTGTTTTTCTGGTGTGCTGGGGTATCCTGGACTTGCTGTGGTTGGCGAATTGGGTTCAGATGGTGCCATATTGCCTTGATTTCTGTTAATGACGTTCCTACGTTTGCCTTTTGCCATCTCTTTATCTCTGGCGTTAGTTGGTCTTATTGTAGATGGCGCCCTGCTGAAAGCACAGCACGCCTGTCCCCAGGAGACAGATCCCTTCTGGCAGCTTGTCTGTGCTGGACTATGCTCACTCTGAGTCCAGGCCCCTGACTCCAGCTGCTAGAGTGCTGAGCTGTGCCCCGAGGCGGCCTGGTGGCCCCTCGCTGCTAGTCCGCTCAGAGAGCTGGTCCCAGCTGCTAGTCTGCACCCGCAGCTGAGCTTTCTGTGCCCGGATCTCCTGCAGAGCTAAGCTAGGCTATAACTCTGGCCACGCACCTGATTCCAGCCGCTCACTGCGTCCAGTGTGCCCGCTGTTTGCGCGCGGGGGTCTGGGGCCAGATGGCTGCCCCTGCTGAAAGCACCGTGTGGCCTTGGCTGAGCTGCTCGTACCCAGCTCTGCTGCTCCCTTCTGGCTGCGTTGTCTGTGCTGGACTATGCTTGCTCTGAGTCCAGGCCCCTGACTCCAGCTGCTAGAGTGCTGAGCTGTGCCCCGAGGCGGCCCGGTGGCCCCTTGCTGCTAGTCTGCTCAGAGAGCTGGACCCGGCTGGTAGTCTGCACCCGCAGCTGAGCTTTCTGTGCCCGGATCTCCTGCAGAGCTAAGCTAGGCTATAACTCTGGCCACGCACCTGATTCCAGCCTCTCACTGCGTCCAGTGTGCCCGCTGTTTGCGCTCGGGAGTCTGGGGCAAGATGGCTGCCCCTGCTGAAAGCACCGCGTGTCCTTGGCTGAGCTGCTCGTACCCGGCTCTGCTGCTCCCTTCTGGCTGCGTTGTCTGTGCTGGACTATGCTCGCTCTGAGTCCAGGCCCCTGACTCCAGCTGCTAGAGTGCTGAGCTGTGCCCCGAGGCGGCCCGGTGGCCCCTCGCTGCTAGTCTGCTCGGAGAGCTGGTCCCGGCTGCTAGTCTGCACCCGCAGCTGAGCTTTCTGTCAGGAGGATGGATTTTTAAGACACGAGGAGCTGATGACATCACAAGGTCCATATGGTAGTAGTCCCAGATGGTAGTAGTCTCAGCTAGGGTCACTCCCATAAACTCCCTGAACCCTCTCTCATCCCAAGTCTCCAGCTACTCCAAGAAATAGCTGCATAGATTGGCATTCTCACTTCTAGTCTTCTCCTAACACCACTGTCCCTATACCAGATCCTCATTCCCTTCCTTCCTCAACCTGTCTCCTACCCAGTTCTCTCCTTCCATCCACCACCATTGACTATTTTGTTTTCCCCTCTGAATAAGATTCATGAATCCTTCCTTGGGCATCAGTGGGAGAGGATGCACTTAGTCCAATTTCAACTGGATGGCCCAGGGTAGGGTAGTACCTAAGTAGGGAGGCTTTCCCTTCCCTAAGGAGAAGGGGGTGGATAATGGGAGGAGGGATTTGTAAATGTAGGACTGGGAGAAGAGGAAGAATGATGGGGAGGGGGCATGACCTGGTTTTAAAGTGAATAAATAATAATAAAAAAGAAAGATAAAATAGCTGGGACCAGGTAGTCTTGTATATGCTGATGACTGTCCAATGCAAATTTATTACGAAAAACTGCATCATATATACTGTTTTCAAAGGTACAAATGGCCAAGATCAGCAGAGAGTTAAGTCAGATAATGTTGATAAAGAGAACTGAACAGAACAATTTTTCATTCTCCTATCCTTTTCAACAGACACAGGTACTTTTTTATCATCATGGTATCCTTTTCTTTCAATAATATCAAGTTACTTCCAAATAATTTATTTTCCTTTTATTCAATGGTCTTGATCTCTGTTAAGACTTAGATATGGTGTCACAAACAACCTCAGATCTCAAATTAACTTCAGTGGATCAAGAGTACTCCATACAATGGTTCATACTAGCAATCCCAGCATTTCTAAGATTAAGGCAGAAAATGAATTCAAAGTCATTCTGGGCTACATTGTGAGCTCAGATCTTCCTGGACTATATGGACAAACCTTGTCTCAAATTCAAAGAAAACCAACAAAAGAGGGTGGTGTAACTAATACAATCAAATTGAAGAAACACACTTATACACTCTTGTGTTTTGACAAAGAAGCCCAAAATACACACTGGAAACAAAACAGCATTTTCAATAGATTGTGCTGGTCAAACAGCATGAGTGCATTTAAAATTCCAAGAATATAGAAAATAAAAAAAATAAAAAAAATAAAAAATTCCAAATAGTGCCATACTTAACATCCTTCTCAAAACTATCAAAAACATCAAAATAATCAGACACACTGAAATCAAGAGAAGAGGGTGTGACAATAACTTTGAACTCATGGGCACATGAAAAGCCTTTCTGAACAGAAAAATATTAGCACAGATACTAAAATCAGTAATTAATAAGTGGGACTTCAAGAAGCTGAAAGGTACCCCTCTGGTTTGTACTTGCTTGGGGGAGCAGATCAGCCTGTCTCCTCCTCTCTCTCAACATCACACAGTCTGCAGGGTTTCCAGATCTGCTGCACCCAAGGCAAGAGGTAGGATAGCTACCCAAACAACCACAACAGCTGGGAAGGTACCCAGCAGACATAGAACTCCTCATTTGCACAAAAGCCACATCCCTTGCAGTCTACATCTACATGGGGCAGATCAATCTGTCCCACAACTCTCAACACTACATAGTCTCCAGTGCTCACAGGAGATCTGACACAGCTAAGGGAACAGTTTAAAGGGCTCCCAAGAGGTCTGCCGCAGCCAGGACAACAGTCCCCAAGTCTTCCAGAACAAAATTATAGAAGAAAACTTCCCTAACCTAAAGAAAGAGATTCCCATAAACATTCAAGAAGCCTACAGAACATCAAATAGATTGGACCAGAAGAAAATTTTCTCCTATCATACAATATTCAAAACACTAAATGCATAAAACAAAGAAAGAATATTAAGAGCTGTGAGGAATAAAGGCTATGAAACATATAAATGCAGACCAATCTGAATTGTACAAGACTTCTTAACAGAGACTCTAAAAGCCAGAAGATCCTGGGCAGATGTCATGCAGACTCTAAGAGAACACAGATTCCAGTCCAGGCTACTAATCTTAACAATATGTATTTACTAATCCTAATCCTACAAAACTTCTAGAATGAACTCTCCAACACAAGGAGAGTATCTACAACAAAGAAAATAGGAAAAATTAATCATGTTACAAAAACCAAAAGAAAAGAATCACACACACATAATTTCACCTCCAAAACCAAACAAAACAGGAACTAACAATCATATGTCTTTAATGTCTCTCAATATCAATGGAGTCAATTCCTCAACAAAATAATAAGCTAACAGAGTGGAGATCTAAACAGGACTCAGCAGTTTGGTACATTCAAGAAACACACCTCAATGACAAAGACAAGACACTATCTCAGAGTAAAAGGTTGAAAAAAATTTTCCAGGCAAATGGTCCCAAGAAATGAGCAGAGTTGTCATTCTAATATACAATAAAATAGACTTTCAACCAAAAGTTATCAAACCAGATAGGAAAGGACACTTCATAAACATTAAAGGAAACATCCACCAATTTGAAATTTCAATTCTGAATGTGTATGCTCCAAATGCAAAGGCATAACATTCAAAAAAGAAACTTTTCTTTTTTTTATTGGTTTTTTTTTTTGAGACAGGGTTTCTCTGTATAGCCCTGGCTGTCCTGGAACTCACTCTGTAGACCAGGCTGGCCTCGAACTCAGAAATCCACCGGCCTCTGCCTCCCAAGTCCTGGGATTAAAGGCGTGCGCCACCACTGCCCGGCAAAACTTTTCTAAAGCTCAAAACAAACATTGAATGTCACACAATAATAGTGGAAGACTTCAACACCACATACTCAACAATGGACAGACATGTCATTGAAACAGAAACTAAGCAGAAGCACAGTGAAGCTAATAGAAGTTATGACCCAAATAGATTTAACAGAGATAGATAGATAGATAGATAGATAGATAGATAGATAGATAGATGATAGATAGACAGATAGATAGATAGACAGATAGATATAGATATAAACACTTTACCCTAAAACAAAAATAACCTCTTCTCAAAACCCCATAGTGCCTTTTCCAAAATTGACCATATAATTAGTCACAAAACAAGCCTCAACAAAGATAAGGAGATTGAAATTATTCCATTCATACTAACAGATCACCATGGATTAAGGTTAGACTTTAATAACAACAATAACAAACAAACAAAAAAACAAAAACAGAAAGCCCACATACCCGTGCAAAGTGAACAACTATCTATCTACTCAATTATAATTTGGTCAAGGTGGAAATAAAAAAAGAGAAATTAAAGACTTTCTAGAATTCAGTGAAAACAAAACCACAACATGCTCAAACTTATGGGACACAATAAAAATAGTCCTAAGAGGAAAATTTATAGCACTGGTGCCCTTGTAAGGAAACTGAAGAAATCTTATACTAGCAGCTTAACAGCACAACTAAAAGCCCTAGAACAAAAAGAGGCAAACACAGCCAGAGTTGTAGAGGGCAGGAAACATCCAAAGGCAGGACCAAAATCAACCAAATAGAAACAAAAAGAATGATACAAAGAATCAGCAAATACAAAGCTGGGTCTTTGAGAAAATCAATAAGACAGATGAATCCCCAAAGCAACCAGAGAACTTCTCCAGCTAAAAAATAACTTCAGTAAATTGGCTGCATATAAAATTATCTCAAAAAATTAGTAGCCTTTCTTTATACAAATGATTGACAGGCTGAGAAAGAAATTATGGAAACAACACCCTTCACAATAGCCACAAACAGTATAAAATATATTGGGGTAACTCTTAACATCAAGTGAAAGATATATATGACAAAAACTTCAAATCTCTCAAGAAAGAAAATGAAGAAGACCTTAAAAAATTGGGATATATCAAATGCTCATGTATTGGTAGAATTAACATAGTAAAAATGGCCATCCTACCAAAAGCAGTCTAGAGATTCAAAACAATCCCCATCAAAATCCAACCCAATTTGTCACAGACATGAAAAGAGCAATTTTCTATTTCAAATGGAAAAACAAAAATTCCATGATAGCAAAAACTATTCTTAACAAAAGAACTTCCAGGGTAATCACCATACCTGATCTCAAACTGTACTATAAAGCAATAGTGATAAAAACAAAATGTTATTAGTACAGAGACTGATAGGTCAATCAATGGAATAGAATTGAAGACCCATAATTAAGCCTACACAATTAAGGACACTTGGTCTTCAAAAGAGAAGCCAAAAACATACAATGGAAAAAATATAGTATCTGCAATAAATGGTACTGATCCAACTGGTAGTCTATATGTTTAAAAAATGAAAATAGATCCGTATTTGTCACCTTGAACAAAGCTCAAGTACAAGTCAATCAAGGACTTCAACATAAAACCACATACACTGAATCTAATAGAAAACAAAGTGGGAAAGAGCCTTGAGCACATGGGCACAGGGGGAAATTTCCTAAACAGAACTTTAATGGCTCAGTCTCTAAGATCAAGAATTGATAAAGGTGGGGCTGGAGAGATGGCTCAGTGGTTAAGAACACCGACTGCTCTTCTGAAGGTCCTGAGTTCAAATCCCAGAAACCACATGGTGGCTCACAACCATCCCTAATGAGATCTGACTACCTCTTATGGTGCATCTTGGGACAGCTACAATGTACTTACATTTAATAAGTAAATAAATCTGTTTTTTAAGCCTTGAAAAAAAAGAATTGATAAGGGAGCCTCATAAAACTGAAAAGCTTTTGTAAGGTAAAAGACACAGTCAATAGGACAAATCAGCAACTAACAAATTGGGAAAAATATATTCACCATCCTCAGAACCAATAGAGAGCTAATATCCAAAATACATAAAGAACTCAAGAATCTATCCTCCAAAAAAACTCAATTAACCCCTTAAAAATGGGTATAGAGAAGAACAGAAAATTCTGAACTGAGGAATCTCAGATGGCTGAGAAGCACCTAAAGAGATGTTCAACATCTTTTTTTTCTATATTCTTTGTTTACATTCCAAAGGTTTTCCCCTTTCCAGTTCCCATAAGTCTTCTTCCCCCCGCCCATTCTCCAATCACCCCACTTCCCCACCATTTCTCTGTTCTGGTACTCTCCTACAAAACTGGATTTAGCCTTTTCCGGACCAGGGTCCTCTCCATCTTTTCTCTTGGGAATCTTTTGCTTAGCTAATTTTGTCTTGAGTATTCAGAGCTTCTGGGCTCGTTAATATCCACTTATCAGTGTTTGCAATTCATGTGTATTCTTTTGTGATTGGTTAAGTCACTTAGGATGATATTTTCCAGATCCAACCATTTGCCTACAAATTGCATGAATTCATTACTTTTAATTGCTGAGTAGTATTCCATTGTATAAATATACCACGTTTTCTGTATCCATTCCTCCCTTGAGGGACATCTGGGTTCTTTCCAGCTTCTGGCTATTATAAATAAGGCTGCTATGAACATAGTGGAGCACGTGTCTTTATTGCATGCAGGGGAATCCTCTGGGTATATGCCCAGGAGTGGTATGACAGAGTCCTCTGGAAGTGTCATGCCCAATTTTCTAAGGAACCACCATACTGATTTCCAGAGTGGTTGTACCATCTTGCTATCCCACCAACAATGGAGGAGTGTTCCTCTTTCTCCACATCCTCGCCAGCACCTGTTGTCTCTTGAGTTTTTAATCTTAGCCATTCTGACTGGTGTGAGGTGGTTGTTTTGATTTGCATTTCCCTGATGACTAATGATGTTGAACATCTCTTTAGGTGCTTCTCAGCCATCTGAATTTCTTCAGGTGAAAATTCTTTATTTAGCTCAGTACCCCATTTTTAATAGGGTTATTTGGTTCTTTGGGGTCTAACTTCTTGAGTTCTTTGTATAAATTGGATATTAGCCCTCTGTCAGAAGCGGGGTTGGTGAAGATCTTTTCCCAATTTGTTGGTTGCTGTTTTGTCCTTCTGACAGTGTCTTTTGCCTTACAGAAACTTTGTAATTTTATGAGGTCCCATTTGTCAATTCTCGATCTTAGAGCATAAGCTATTGGTGTTCTGTTCAGGAACTTTCCCCCTTTGCCCATGTACTCCAGGGTCTTCCCCAGTTTCTTTTCTATTAGTTTCAGTGTGTCTGGTTTTATGTAGAGGTCCTTTAAGAAAATGCAAATCAAAACAAACCTGAGATTCCATGTAAAACCAATTATAATGGCTAAGATGAAAAGCTCAGATGACAGCCGATACTGGAGAGGGTGTAAAGGAAGAAGAATACTCATCCATTCCTGGAGGAATTGCAAGCTAGTACAACCACTCTGGAAATCAATCTGGCAGTTCCTCTGGTGATTGGAAATATTTCTACCTAAAGATCCAGCTATACCACTCCTGGTCATATATATCCCAAAGAAGCTTGAACATATAACAAAGACACATGCTCTTCTATGTTTGTAGTAGCCATTTATATAATAGCCAGAAGCTGGAAACTACCCAGATGTCCCTAAACAGAAGAATGGATAAAGAAAATGTGGTACATTTACACAATGGAATACTATTTAAATGGTGACTTCACAAAATTTTTAGGCAAATGAATGGAACTAGAAAATAACATGCTGAGTGAGACAGCCCAGACCAAAAGGACATGCATAGTATGGTATGTACTCATTGATATGTGGATATTAGCCCAAAAGCTCAGAATATCCATGATATAACTTGCAGACTATATGAAGCTTAACAAGAAGGAATACCAAAGTGAAGATGCTTCAATCCCACTTAGAAGTAGAAGCAAATTAATCACTGAAGGCATATGGTGGAAAAGTCCTAGTGGGGGGGAGCAGGTTCAAGTATGGGAAAAGAAAGGAGAGAAGTCCAAAGGGCCGGGAGAACGAATACAAATATGTAGCAGTGAGGGATGTGAAATGGGAGGAACCACTAGAAAGTCTCAAATGCCAGGGATGCTAGAGGCTCACAGGACCCAATAGGGATAATAATAGCCAAAATACCCATAGAACCTGAAGAGACCACCCCCAGTATATAGTCATGGACCCCAGTGGAAGGAAAGTGCCACTGACCCATCTCAAATTTTTTAACCCAAAATTGCTCCTCTTTAAAGGAAATACAGGGACAAAAATGTAGTAGAGACAGAAGGAAAGGCCATCCAGAAAAGGCCCCACATTGGGATCCATCTCATCTGCAGACACCAACACTATTGCTGATGCCAAGAACTACTTGCAGACAGGAGCCCAGTAGGGCTTTCCTCTGAGAGACTCTGCTAGCACCTGACTGAGGCAGATGCAGATACAGCCAACTATTGGACTGAACCCAGGAACCCCAGTGGAAGAGATGGGGAAAAACTGTAGGAGTTGAAGGGGATTGCAACTCCATAGGAAGAACAGCAATATCAACTAACTGGACCCCTCAGAGTTCCCAGGAACTAAACCACCAATCCAAGAGTATACAAGTGTGAGTCCATGGCTCTTGCTACACATGTAGCAGAGGACTGCCTTAGCTAGCATCCCTGGGAGGGGAGGATCTTGGTCCTGTGTTGGCCTGTTGCCCAGCGAAGAGGGATGCAAAAGGGGTGAAGTAGGAGAAGGTGGGTAGATGAGTATGCTCTTAAAGGCAAAGGGGAGTGAAATGGGATGGGGGAATTTGCAGAAGGGAGACTGGGAAGGGGAACGACTTTTGAAGTGTAAATAAATAAAACAATCAATAAAAAAAAAGAGAAAAAATAAGCTGAGAGGGTTTTGCTCAGCAAAGGACAAAGCAACAGCCTAAAGAATGGGAAGGATTTTTACCAGCTACATATCTGATAGACTAATATCTAAAATATATAAATAACTGAAACAACTAGTTATAAGGGGGAAAAGCCCAATTAAACAATGGGAGTTCAGATGGAAACAGAATTATCAATAGAAGAAACTCAAATGTCTGAGAAAATGAGTTTTGTTTTGGTTTTAAGTTTTCATTCCTATGTGCTCAGCATGTATAATACCTAGTAGCCGCCTGAGAAATGATGAATAAGTCAGCTGCTCCATGGTTAAAACTGGCCCCATGTTTGTGCTTTTCCACAAGCATGTGTATACATGTGTGTATAGATCTACATGTACAGACACACATGCATTCACTTTTAAATAGATCGTAAAACATCATCAGTGAAAGAGCACAGCTTTAAATACAGACCTATCTCCCAGTATGGGGTTATGCTGATCTTTTTCTTTTATTCAAACCCTATGAAAAGTGAACCTGCATAAAGAAGCAGGTGTCCTATTTGGACTCTGTTATTCTCTATATCCCTTCCTCTTCTCTCCCTTGGCTATTTACTGATTCATTTCCATAGGCAATCTCTTCCTAAAATCCCGTAGTTTTCTACATATTCATACCTCTTTCCAAAGCCTCAAGTTTTAAACACTTCCTTCCTGATAGCATCCCCATCTAGTTGATAAAAAGAAGTAACTGCCTTTATCTCCAATAGAGGATGGAGTTGACTTTTACGCATTAGTCATTCAACCTTGAATTGAATTTTGACAGGCTCTGCAGTGTATTAAATTGCTCCTGTAAGAATGAGAGGTGTATATTTCTTATTAAATGTGTAACAGAACTCAATAATGCCTGTCATTTTCCACTGCAGAAATGAACGTGAATTAAAGTGGAATTAATTCAGCTAACTTAAGCAGAAGTCTAATAACAACTTTATTTCAGTTAAGGTATAAGGCAAATAAGCAAATTCCCATGTAGAGCTCTGGAGTGCTTCAAATCATCTCTGATTTCAAATGATAGCTAAAAATATGTCAAAACAGAGACCTCAACTAATCTCTCCTACAGCCTAGGGAAATGCGTAGATGAATGATATATATTAAAAAGGAATGAACTTTATTTTAAGCCCATGCTATTGCAGAAAAACAAACATGCCCTTAAGAAATGTCTGTGCTGTCCACAAAGTGATCAGTTAAAGCACTTGTGAGGCACCTGTTATGTGCCATCTTTGTCCTGGAAAATTGGTATTCTTTATCTCACTTAACACTTGTTAAAAATAGACTAGAAGTTACCTCCACTTTAAAAAATAAATAAAGAAGCTTAAGTATTTGAAGTTAATACATGGCATAGCCAATGTTTGAGACCAGGGCTATCTGCAGAAGGCTGTTATTATGCTGTTTCCTTGGTAATATTCCCCTTGGTGGAATGTCTGAGAGATAGGAGATATTTTATAAGATTTGGGGAAGGTGAGCAACTAAAAATTCCTTTAGAAAGAAGCCTCAGCTCAAAATCAGAATGTGGCTCGCTAAATGACTTTGGAAATGTCCTTAGTTCAGTTTTACATCTATAAAACTGAGAAAATAATACCTTACTGTATAGCAAGAAAGGTTATAAAATATCAGTAGGAGAGTGTCGATGTGATGGATTTGCCTCAGATAGACTTCTAGCCTTGCAAGAATTTAGATCATAGTCTTCCTATGGGACTACCAGTTGCAAGACCACATTCTCCTAGGAATGCAACATCAATCCTGAGAAGAAGTCTTTTCTAGTGACCAGTCACCCCCTTGATCTGCATGGCTATAAGTGAAAATACTTACTTTGCAAAACCACTTTGCACAAAATAGTATATGCCTCTCTATTTGGTACAGAAAACATAATAGTCTTTATTTGGCTCAATGATGAGGAAGTATCATGGCTTTATACACATCCTTTTTATTATAAGTATTTTATATAAGTTTATAGCCCAGATCTGTAAACACTGAATATTTACTTCTCTTTACATCAGTCCCTACAATACTTAACAATATATTTCATTATACGTTTTAATGTCTTTCTTTTATTGCTTATACTTTTCTTCCTTTATGTGCTTAACCATGGTAATTTTCTCTGGGATTCTGTGAACTTTCTACGCTTACATTGCTACTGAAACTTGCCCAACTCTCAGGGCATTTCCTTTTTCACAACATCTGATATGTGGGTTTTCACCTAGTTTTAACTACTGAACTGTGTATTATGACCCACAATACAAAGCTGAACTAAACCACATACACTCAGGATTTAGCTTCCCATCACATCTGAGTCATTCTTAACCTGATTAAACACCTTCTGAAGAAGTCAGATAAAATATTTTGCTATAGCTGAATTCTGCCTTTGCCAAGTCCTTGCTTTCCTTTATTTCAAATGCCCTAATCTCTCAAGCCACCACTACCTTCCCAATTCCCCAGCTCCTCAGTAACTTCACCTATTGTAAGCCAGTTCATAGAACTTAAGGAATCAGTATGTGGTCCCTTGGTCTATTCCTACTACTGCACACAAGGCCCTGATCTGTCTTATATTTGGTCTCTAACAACCCCAAATACGTCAATCAACAAGACATTTTTCCCAAGCCAAACATATAGACTGAATGCAACCTATAAGAAAAAAGAGAAATAAAGAAATGGAGAGAAAATAGCCATTGTTCATCAGACAGCATAAACACATCAGTGAATGTTAGAGGAACACTCACTTAGAGGACCGACCTCCCTAAGTGTTCACAGGCATTCTTTGTTCATCCATTTAAAGTCATTTCTCTCCCTGAAGTCCCGTCAGTATTCCTGCCATCTAATTCAACTAGTCAACACACTTGTGTTAAATCTTGAGAAGGGATGAGAGAGGCCTTGAAAATCACTCTAACTTTCGGCGAGCTACTATTTCATTTTGATAAGCGTGTACAATCATCCTATGCTTGTGGTTTCTTCTTAATTGGTCCACTGATTTTCTAGGACTGGGTGTGTTCCATGTAGTCATTTGGGGCTCTTGCCAGTTGTTCAGACCTGCAGTGTCTTTTTCTGAAGCCATAACACAACTGTTTTACTGGTAAGCTCTTTTCCATAGATAGTAAGTTCTATTTTGACATTGTCCTACTTCTACAAGATAATTAATGTTCAGAGTTTTAACCCCTGTAAATTCTTTATTTATTCTGTAATTTCTTGCATTTTATATCCTTCCAAACAGACCTCTGCCTCCTCGACAAGGGCTCCATAGCCATCTATTTCAAGATCAGATCATGACAACTGCAGCCATACAGGACCTTCCTCTGTTCACCTTCATTTGCTCTCTGCCTCCGACTCTACAGCCAGCTACTTTTTTTCTTTTCATTCAACAGTCAGTTTCTTCTGATGTAGATCAATTCTTACTAATACTTAGTGGCTTGGGAACTTCTCTTTTCCATAGTCATGTAAGTCTCTAAGTGCAATT
The DNA here is from genome assembly GCA_964023405.1 of Apodemus agrarius. Classification (NCBI taxonomy): domain Eukaryota; kingdom Metazoa; phylum Chordata; class Mammalia; order Rodentia; family Muridae; genus Apodemus; species Apodemus agrarius. Next base: position 78,719,322 of record OZ030011.1, read on the forward strand.
CATTTCCAGTTAGTCAGCCAGAGTTAAAGACTGAAGACTTCTAAGAACTAGAAGTGAAGGACTTTATACAACTCTGTTACTTTTGGTTTTAATGGCCTTAAAGTATTAATCAAAAACTCATTAAAGAGCATAAAGGTAGGTAAAGAAAGCTAAACTATACAACCATCCAAAGTAAAAATATGCAACTCTTTCAAATATTCCATGACAAAGATCTATAATCTCTTCAAAGTGTTTTCACATAAGTCCCTCATAACATTTTCATCCTAATGACTGGTCTATAATAGTTCCAGAGACTGATGTGGAGAAGAAATATTACTGCTCTCCACACATCCCCTCACCTAAGCTGAGATCCATAGGGATGCTTTCTCTTCCAGGATTGATGCTCCTAGAGAAGCTCAGGTAATACTCTTCTGATTTCTAAAGCACTCTAGGAGATTGGAGGAGATGAGAATTGATTAATGTCCTCTGAGAAAAGTTCAATAACAGTTTAGTCACAACTTGGAAATACAGCAATGCTTCTGATCTTTTACAAATTAATTTAACATTGCATTAAAAATAAAATAGGGCATGAATTGTGCTGTGCAGGGATAATCAATGGCTCATTATCTTTACTTCTAGCTAAATGCTCTGATTCCTTCAAGGACGTTAATGAGCAATATTTGGCAGTGCACAGCTGCAAGTGTGCTCAAGTATTATTGATCCAACACATCTATAAAACTGATCTCATCAGGACAGAATTTATGGGCAATAATAACGCATACTATTCTGTGGTCCATAGTAAAAAAAAAATTAAGTAAGAAAATTCATGTGCATAAGGGAAGATTATATAGTTGTTGGGGAGAAATAATTTTAGAGCCCTTATTTTATTGTGCAGCCAGCACACTGTGGCATTTAACTGCTGTCAAATATAAATCTAATTTTAAAACACCATCACAAGTGACCAATGAAATGTTAATAGTCTTTTCATAAAACCACAATGATAGCTTTGTCACTTAGGTTGATGTTGCTAGTCTCCTTAAAAATCACCAGAACAACCTGAAAACTAAGTTATAAAATTAGGTTTATATTATTTCGTGTCTTTGGATATAGTGTTCACAAATATTTTTGGTATGGTAGCAGACTAATGTACATGTATTGTCATGTGTCCAGCTGCCTGATACACATTCTGCTCTTCTGAGGGCCTTTCGACCCTTCACATCTAACATATAAAACATCTTAAGTTAACTTGCAGGCATGACAAAACTCCTAAGCATTAGCTGCTAGTTATCCTAAACAGTGGAATGTGTGGCAAGAGATGAGCTAGTGCTTGTGGCTTTTGTTGGACAATACATGGAAAGAAAAGAGAATAGAAATCCAATGGCTACATTATCTGGTGAGATTTTTATAGCCTATTTTATATTAGTTGCTATAAAACAGGATTAAAGCTAAATTACTTTTAGGTAACATCAAGGATGACCATAAATTCAGAAAAAAAGTATTATCACTAAAATGTATTATAAAAAAAATAAAAAAAGAAGTTGCATTAAGCTAAAAGCTGACAAACTAGAGTCCCCTGTGCACTAATTAAACTTACATAGCTGGATTGTGTCATACAAAGGTCTCTCTTTATCTAAACAGCATTAATAAGAGAGAACACTGTATTACACACACACACACACACACACACACACACACGCACACACACACATGTGCATGCGTGTGTGTGTGTGTGTGTGTGTGTGCGTGCGTGCATGTGTGTACCACATTTTAAGCTTTTTAATGTTCTTTTAAAAACTTGGTCTGAAAACCCAAAATACTTAGAGTACACTAGGGAAAAGCCAGGTATGCTACCTCTAGGGACAATAATAGCCAACAGCACATTCAGCACATTGTCATAAAAGTTCATGGAGGAAGCTAGGACTAGTCTTCTTTTTCTAGTTATTTCATGATCCCAGTATGAAGATAAATAGCACACCCAATCAAAATAATAGCAAAGATGTGTCATATAAGTGATATATTTTTAATTTCCTTGCATAGCATTTTATTTCAAAAGATTTATTTTTCCCGATTTATAGAAACATGTGATTTTATAATTGAGATATAAGTAAAAATTCATTGCCTAGTACATTTTCAATGACAACAAAACATACTATCAAATGTACTGTTTTAAACATTCTTTTAGAGCCAGGTTTTTCCAGTTCATAGTTATAATTAGCAAGATTAAACCAGGAAATTCCTACCTTTCCTTGGGAAGACACAGAAGGAAGGCAAAGCTATGGAGTAGATGAGCCCAAAAGCAACTCCTGAACCTTAAGGCTCACCTAAGGAATGGCAACCTTCCTCCATGGACCTGAGCTCCCCATAAGGGCTGGCATAAGAATGGAAGTGAGGTAAACAGTCTGTTAGTCATGTTTTGTTGAAGGGATTGAATTTATATAAATATCATGTAAATGTCATGGTCTGATTAAAAATTAGAAGATAATAGAATATATCTTTTTCTTAAACAGTCAGGAAATTGCGAAAAATATAATCTGCCAAATGCCAGAAAAGCGGTGCATCTGTTATTTCCACGAAACTTCTTCCCTCTGAAAGAAAACAAATCAGTTCCGTCACTGATCTGATACCATTTCCTTAAGGATTTAGCATAGGCTTATTAAATTAAAATATCCAATATGTTCAAAAAAGACAGAAATGGAGCAGTGATAATCATATTTCCATGAGCAGCAAGAAGCAAACAGAGAATCTTACATAAATATAGTTTGCTCTATCCCACCCACAATCTAACATGACAAAACAGACTTTGCAACTCACTGCTGCAAGAATTTATGAGGTCACAGGTATGTAGGAAGGCCAGATTCCTTAACTGTCAGTTTATGTATTATGCTCAAGTATATGTATCCTACTTAGTTGTGCATATGCCAAGGCCAGTGAGTCTTACATTCTTCCAGAGTCTCTATTTGGATTATGCTGATGTTAGAGTTTAATTCGAAACAACCAATGAACTGTCAATATACATGCACTATTCTACTGACTGTGCATATGCAGATTCCTCTCAGAAAATGTGGACAATATGCAAAGCACATATGACCCAGATACTATAGGAAATAGAGTGCTTGTATCTGATCCTCCTGTCTCCTATCACTTAGGCACTTTACTATCACCTTCCTAGGATAAATTGTATGCAGCACTAAATAATATTAAAAGAGCAATATTATATCTCTTGCTATGTAGTATTAATACATTGTTAGAATTTCACACTTATTACCACAATATGGCCACAAGAAACAGGCTTGCATTAATAGGAATGTAGTTTCATCTGCCTGTTCTAAACAGATATTGAACTATTTAAATACATATGAATTGCAAAAGGTCTCACATTCTCTGGGTTCCCTAAGATGGTGTTTAGAGTATAAACATACTAGATTAAGAAAGCACAAAGCTTCTCAAAGATAATGTCAAGAGAAACATTAAGGATCTCCTGCTGAGATGAGCCAGAATTTACTAACCTCCTCACAGTGTGTGATGAGAGAAAATTTTCTCCAAAGCAGTGAAAGAGAAGGAAAACGCCACTTATATGGCATACAGGAAAGCACTTTATAAAGGCAGGGAAAGATGCCATTGGTGTCAGCTTCTGTTGGAAGGACAAATCAGACTACAGAAATGTCTGTTTTGTGAGAAAAAAATAAAAACTCTCAAGTAAACAACCTGGAGTGATATCCTGAATCAACTGCAAGATCAGCCTAGAAGGTGCTGAGCATCCGGAATTTTCTCCATCACCCTGCATGTTCCCTCCATATTAGGTCATCCATTCTGTGGTACCAGCCACCTTCAAAATGGCCGTCTATCTCAAGTCAACTTACCTAGCCCAGACACCCGCTCCTCCATCTTGTTTTCCTCTAACTTTTCATTTTCTCAAGATGCCAGCCAAAGGCTATTGATGTTGTAACTATGGAAAGCTCCTTAAACCATCATCTCCCTCCATTAATTAGTCAATGTTTTCAACTAGGCCCATTCCCACCGGTGTTATAGCAGTTTCCCTCCTGGATACCTCTGTCCAGACTGTGTCACTCTATGACACTGCTCAAGAGACATCTCTGTAGCACTAATCAGATCACAGCAATGTCACAGGCCATCCTGTAGCAGCTGCTATCAGCATGGCTGTGAAGTGGAATAACACCCCTCACCTATGTTTTTTTCATTCACCTTTTCAACAGTTTTAGGCTGAATTTCTTTGCCTACAAAAGAAGATTTCTATGCTAATTAATTCAATACTGATTCCCCTCAACTACATTTAAGGATTATAAATGTCAGAGAAGCTAGTCTATGATATAAAGCTTTAAGGTTCTAACTGGCAGAATACTAAATTATGTTTCATAGCATGGTGCCATCGATGTGAAATGCATAATAAACTCCTAGGAGGAAATAACGTCAAAGTTTATGTTGTTTCTCTACTAATGATGATTACAGACAACACTCATTTTCGTAAAATAAGTTTCCTCATTTTCCGCAGAGGTCACATAATTCTTCTCTAATAAAGGGAAGGTCTTAGCTTTTCAAATCTGAGCTGTCTGAAAGAGGCGTGAATCCAAAAGAGATGTCCTAATGTTGAAAGCTGCTTTTGACATTCAGACAAGAGATGTAGAATGGTGATTTCTTGAATTACTTCGACAAAGTGGTCTTTTCTTTGTGTTTCTTCCAAAGCTTCTGCCCAGATGTTACCAAAGGTAGTTGCAAACTGCCTCCATTTCACCCAGCTAAGGAGACTTCACAGATATGGACAGATGACTAAAATAGGCTTCTGCACTTTAGATAAGTCCAGAGTAGAATATGACAATTTTAGCACTCACAAACAAAATTATAAATACTAAATCCGGCACTAAATGAAATAATTTTCTATTTTGACTTTGAAAAAGTCAGTAAGTAAAAACAACCCATCGATTTTTTTGACCTACAACCCAGAGAAATTGGACTAGTAACTAAAAACTAAATTCATGTTATGCTTTGAAAATTGCTTTTCATTAAAGGTCTATTTCTACCTCTTCTATTAGCTTTTAGTTTTTTTCAGTGAGAATGTTTCTTTGAAATATTTCTTTTATATAGGAGAGTATATCTGTGTTAATTATATGGCATAGTAGAGTTTTCTAAGTTGATCATTTTCACCCCACATAATCTATAAAACAAAATTAAATTATAAGGGCTAGTAATCTTTCAAGGCATGTGGTAACATTAAACAGGTGGTTATTTTGTTATAAAGATCTATGGCAATGTCTACAGATACTAGTGTATCTACACAGACACAAACAAACATACACCTGTGTGTGTGACTATATATGCATGTTACATGCAATTCATAAAAGTGATATCAAAGTGTTCCTGCTGGGTGTGGTGCCTAGTACTCTCCAATATTGCATTACAGAATTTATAAAACAGCATCCCATTACCCAGTTAAAATATCAACAGTGACAAGGTTGAGGCAAACTTAAATAACAAGTAAATACAATTCTAATTTAAGTACATGATTATTATATGTCAAGAATAGGAGAACTATGTGTATCTTTCTTTTTATTAGATATTTTTCTTTATTTACCTTTCAAATGGTATCCCCTTTCCTAGTTTTCTCTCCAAAAACTTCTTATCCCATCCCCTCTCCCCCTGCTCACCAACCCACTCATTCCTGCTTCTCTATTCTGGCATTCCCCTACACTGGGGCAATGAGCCTTCACAGGACCAAGGGTCTCTCCTCTCTCATTGATGTCCAACAAGGCCATCCTCTGCTACATATGTGGCTGAAGCTCTGGGTCACTCCATAGGTACTCTGGTTAGTACCTGGTGATTTAGTCCCTGGGAGCTCTGGGGGTACTGTTTGGTTCATACTTTTGTTCCTGCTATGGGGCTGCAAACCACTTCATCTCCTTAGATCCTTTCTCTAGCACCTACATTGGGGACCCTGTGCTCAGTTCATTGGTTGGCTGTGAGCATCTACTTTGGTATTTGTCAGCCATTGGCAGAGCCTCTCAGGAGACAGCTATATCAGGCTCCTGTCAGCAAGCACTTCTTGACATCCACAATAGTTTCTGGGTTTGGTAACTTTATATAGAATGGATCCCCATGTGAGCAGTCTCTGGATGGCCTTTCCTGCAGCCTCTGCTCCACACTTTGTCTCTGTATCTCTTTCCATGGGTATTTTGTTCCCCTTCTAAGAAGGACCAAAAGTGCCCATACATTGGTCTTCCTTCTTGAGTTTCAGGTGGTCTGTGAATTGTATCTTGGGTATTCGAAGCTTTTGGGCTAATATCCACTTATCAGTGGGAAAGGGGAAAGCCTTTGGAATGTAAACATAGAATATAGAAAATAAAATATTAAAAAAAAACAAAAAAAACAACAAAAAAAACAACAAAAAAAGTGTGTTCTTTTGTGGTTACCTCACTCAGGATGATATTTTCTACTTCTATCCATTTGCCTAAGAATTTAATGAATTCACTGTTTTTAATAGCTAAGTAGTACTCTGTTGTGTAAATGTACCACATTTTCTGTATCCATTCCTCTGTTGAGGGACATCTATCTTCTTTCTTTTTTATTCTCAAAATTACCCATTTTCCCTCTAGCCCCTCCCTGTTAAGATGCAGAGTTCTCTGAAATGCTATAAGAAAGGGTCAGGTGTCTCAACTCTTCTGCACACCCAAAAAAGTATCCAAGCCTAACCTAAAAAATACAGAACAACAAATATTCTTTCTAAATGTCACACACAGCTTCCCATCACATTATATGTGCATCACACTAATGAGCTGCCTGTGTCAGATAGAGAATAGCATTCTGAGGACAAATAGAATGAAGCAGATATATATTTGGGTTATGGAGGATATATGGTAGAAGAAAAAGGATAAAGAAAGTGATCAAGGTAAACGTCTGTCATTTACTATCATCAGGACTCACCATTCACTAAAGACATGCAAACCTAAGTGTGAAGCCAGTCTTACCACTTCAGAGTTGCAGGGCACTGTAGGGCATTTGGACATTGTTACCAGATGGGTATAAGAAATGGTAAGGTTAGTGCTTGCTGACTAGAGCTGGATATACTTGTCACCTGGGAGGCTCTACTAGTGCATGAGAAATACAGAGGGGGACACTCTCAGCCAGCCATTGAACTGAGCACAGGGTCCCCATTGGGAGAGCTATGGAAAGGACCCAAGGAGCTGAAGGGCTTTGCAGCACCAAAAGAGGAACAATGATATGAACCACCCAGTACTCCCAGAGCTCCCAGGGACAAAAACATCAACAAAGGAGTACACATGGAGTTACCCATAGCTCCAGACACATAGACAGCAGAGGATGGCCTTGTTGAACATCAAAGAGAGGAGAGGCCCCTGGTCCTGGAAAGGCTCGAGGGCAGCAGTGTAGGGGAATATTAGGACAGGGAAGCAGGAGGGGGTTGATTGGGAAACAGGGGGAGGAGAGATATCTTATGGGACTTTGGGGGGCAGGAAAGAGGAAATCATTGCAAATGTAAATAAAGAATATATCTAAAAAAATATATCTAAAAGAATATATCTATAAAAAAAGGAAGAACGAAAAGAAATGGTAAGGTTGAATAAGCTCAAACCCAGGAATCTCAGAACTGAGAAAGGCAGGAGTGGAGCCATTCCCTACCTGCCTTTGTCTGCTCTGGTACATGTAACCACAACTCGCCACTGAGGACCATGGAAACTGGTTCACATAGCAAAACACCTGGAGTTCTTCTCTGTGCTACTGAAGTGCCTAGATAATCCCAAAGCTCCAGCCAATGAACTTCCCTTCCGGGGTACTCTGTAAACGGTATTTAATCCCTGGTTCACCCAGAATAAAGTGTATGCATTTACATCCACCACCAAATGAACCAGTATGAACAAGCAAGGATCATCTCAGAGAGGTGTTTTATTAAAGAAGGCCTTTAATGAAACTGTGGGGATAGCCTTAGTCTTAAAGCTGCTGCTAAATTTTATTAGATATATCTTTCTCTCCTTCAGTCCCTCCACCACCCTCAGCACTCACTCCCAGTTGGACCTGACAGGTTCCACGAGTCCCAAGTTCCACCTTTCTCTTCCTGCCCTGTGTGTGTAGATACCCTGAGGAGAAGCATAGACCAAGGGCCACACACACAAACCTTTTCCTCACTCCCAGCAGCAGCACCAGAGCACCCAGAGAGGAAACCAAGAACCACAATTTTCATCCCAGACACCACTGTTTCCCCTTCTGGCCTGAAGAAGGAGAATACAGACTGTGGACCCATTTCAGACTTTACACTTCCCTGAGCCTCGTGCCTGTGGCACTGAGGCACCCCCATCAGAGAGAGGCGATGTCATTCATTAGGACACATGACACCTAACAGCCCATGTGTTCCTTCATTTACGCCCACCTGGAGTGGAAACAATAGTTTCATGATCTTCCCATGGCATACATATCTCTACCCACCAAATAACAAAAAACAAAGAGTGATGCTCTATTAGCATTTGTTATTCCCACCCTTGTATATCAATGGTTTTTTTCTTAATTATATTCATTTTAAACTACCTTTCTTAGTGAGAAATTAGTATCTGAAATCTTGGTTTTTGCATACACAAAGAATACTAAGTTATGTCCTCTGAGTGACAGGCATCATGTTCTCATATGTGGCCTATGCTGCTCTCCAGGGATCTTATAAATACTCATCTTCCTGAAGCAGCCACTTCATTCTTCTGCACATACTGAGCAAAAGTCTCCAGAATCTATGTGATCTAACAATAAACAGTCTAAGTGTCTCTTCTTAGAACATGTGAGCACAACACTCCCAAAATGGAGTTCAATGGCTTTTAAATACATTTCTAGTTTTCCCCTGTGTTATAGTACTTCTGAGTTTTAGACTTAATTTTTTTATTTTTTGAGGTTATAATATAACTGTATTATCACCCTTCCCACTTTCTTCCCTCCAGATTCCCTCATATACTCCTCTTTTAAATTCATGTCCTCCTATGTTAAGACAAAAAAGTACCATGTGATAATCATAAATATAATGTAATATTTTTTTGTTTTTTTGAGACAGGGTTTCTCTGTATAGCCCTGGCTGTCCTGGAACTCACTCTGTAGACCAGGCTGGCCTCAAACTCAGAAATCCGCCTGCCTCTGCCTCCCAAGTGCTGGGATTACAGGTGTGCGCCACCACTGCCCGGCTATAATGTAATATTTTAATCTGACTTTATATATATATATATATATATATATATATATGTATGCATATATATGTCTCCTCAAACATCATTTCTTCAATGATTGAAACACCACATCATTTCTTTTAGTTTAGTGAGGCACGCAGTAAATACTGTACAATTCCACATTACAACTTCTTAGTTTATATAGGCAAGTACCATAATCAGCCTCTCCTACCTCTTTACTCCCTCTAGACACTAGTAACCATTATTCTGGACTCAATTTCTATAATACCAGTGCTTTCGGAGTCCACATATGAGTGACATCATGTATAAGTGGTGTACCTATATATGGCTTGTTTCAATTCATATAATAACTTCTGGTTCATATAATGAATTGTGTTATCAGAAGCTACAATGTTTTACTTTTTAATAGAGTATATTAATACATTTTCTATATATGTCAATTCGGAAACTGTTCTTTGTATTCCTAAATATTGTGAATACTGATGAAGCAACTTTGGTAATGTCACTGTTTATGACATACTAGATTAACTGCAGATAGATGGATAGATAGATAGATAGATAGATAGATAGATAGATAGATAGAAGATAGATACAGAAATGTTGTTAGATGCAACATTTGTAAAAAAGAAGTAGAGGGACCCTTAACCCCAGATAGTCACTGGCTTTATATAAAACGATCATTGAAATGCTAACTGTTCACTGTTCATGTAATAGGAAATGTTTGTACCTAATTTTCTCATTGTAGTAACAAAATGCATTACAAATAAGATTTGCAGATGGAAGAGTTTATTTTGGCTCACAACTGGAAAGTAGATTATGTCATGGCAGGGAAGGCATGGTGGCCAGCACACAAAGCAGCTGGTCATATGACAACTGCCATCAAGAAGGAGAAAACACAAGAGCCAGTGCTCCTCTTCATTCAGTCTGGGACCATGTGCCAGGTTGTGGTGGTATCTAGTGTTAGAGTGGCTTGTCATAGTCTTGACAGGGCCTCAGCAGTTGCCTTAGCCTTTGTCTTTTAGAAGTCTTCATATCCTATCAAGTTGACAATCAGTATTAACTATTACAAGAATTTGCATTATTATTGTGATGTCAATAATACATTAGAAAAACTGTGTTTTGTTATTCTGCCTTCATCTTTTTACAGTCTTTTACTTGTAACCATCACGGCTTCTCCAAACTGCTATACGAAAGATGTTGTCCATGTCTACCTTCTCTCTGGAGGGGAACAGCTAGGAGAGCACTGGGTATATGCTCACTGGAATAGCTGGGATGGAAGTCTTCCCACCACCATTTGCACTAGGGTTCTGGGCAGCTCCACAGCCTTCTGTGCACAGACCCTGCCAGAACAGAGTTGGTTTCCCAGGAGTATGGATACAGGCTTATGGGCCACACAGGAGGGACAAGCTCCAGCCAGAGACAGCAAGACCAAACAGCATCAGAGATAACCAGATGGTAAAAGGCAAGCACAAGAACTCTACCAACAGAAACCAGAAACTTGGCAACATCAGAACCCAGTTCTCCAACCACAGCAAGTCCCAGATTCCCTAACACACCGGAAAAGCAAGAGGTGGATTTAAAATTGTATCTCATGATGCTGATAGAGGGCTTCAAGAAAGACTTGAATAACTCCCTAAAAGAAATAAAGGAAAACATTAGTTAACAGGTAAAAGCCCTTAAAGAGGAAACACAAAAATCTCTTACAGAAGTATAGGAGATCATGGGCCAACAGGCAGAAGCCCTTAAAGAAGAAACACAAAACTCCCCTAACGAATTACAGGGAAACACAAACAATCAAGTGAAAGAACTGAACAAAACCATCCAGGATCTAAAAGTTGAAGTAGAAACAATAAAGAAATCCCAAAGTGAGACAACTCTGGAGATAGAAAACCTTGGAAAGAATTCAGGAGTCATAGATGCAAGCATCAACAACAAAATACAAGAGATAGAAGAAAGAACTTCAGGTGCTGAAGATACCATAGAAAACTTTGACTCAACAGTCAAAGAAAATACAAAATGCATAAAGCTGGTAACCCAAAACATCCAGGAACTCCAGGACACAAAGAGAAGATCAAATCTAAGAATTATAGGTATAGAAGAGAGCAAGGATTTACATCTTAAAGGCCCAGTAAATATCTTCAACAAAATTGTAGAAGAAAACTTTCCTAACCTAGAGAAAGAGATGACATGAACGTACAAGAAGCCTTCAGAACTGCAAACAGACTGGACCAGAACAGAAAGTCCTCCTGGCACATAATAATCAAAACACCAAATTCACTAAACAGAAAAAGAATATTAAAAGCAGTAAAGGAAAAAGGACAAGTAACTTATGAAGCCAGACCTATCAGAATGACACCAGACTTCTCACCAGAGATGATGAAAGCTAGAAGATCCTGGGCAGATCTCATACAGACTCCAAGAGAGCACAAATGCTAGCCCAGAGTACTATACCCCCCCAAAAATAATTCTCAAGCACCATAGATGAAGAAACCAAGATATTCCATGATAAAACCAAATTTACACAATATTTTCCCACAAATCTAGCCCTACAAAGGATGATAGATGGAAAATGCCAACACAAGGAGGGAAACTACACCCTAGAAAAAGCAAGAAAGTAATCTTCTTCCAACAAACCCAAAAGAAGATAACCACAAATATAAAAATAACATCAAAAATAACAGGAAATAACAATCATTATTCTTTAATATCTCTTAACATCAGTGGACTCAATTCCCCAATAAAAAGACAGAGACTAACAGAAATATTTCACATGTAGATCTTCAATTTATCAGAAAATGTTTATAATTCCTCTTTCAATTAATTTAGTAATTTTTTATGTCTGCCATTTTATCTGCATTATTTTTATAATAATCTTTATTTTAACATGTTTTTCTATGTTTCTTCTATTTTATCAGAAATGTTTTCCATGTAAATCTCTGATTTTTATCACAAAATGTTTTTAATTCCACCTTCAATTAATTTGGAAACATTTTTTATGTCTACCATTTTATCTGTATAATTTTCCATGAGTCGATTTTAATGTTTTTCTATGTATTTTTTTGAATTTCATCAAAACATTTTCCATGTAAATCAATTTTGTCTGAAAATGTTTATAATTCCACTTTCAATCAACTGAGGAATATGTTAATGTCTAACATGATTATATCCATATAAAATTTTCCATGATAATCTTCAATTTTAACACATTTTCCTACAATTTTATCAGAAATATTTTCCACGTAAATCTTCAATTCTATCATTAAATGTTTCTACTTCCTTTTTCAATTAATTTAGCAATGTTTTTATGTCTACCACTTTACTCTTCAATTTTCCATGAAAATTGTCAATTTTAATGTTTTTCTATATACCTCTTCTATTTTACCAAAAACACTTCCCATGTAAATCTTCTATTTTATCATAAAATATTTTTACTTTCTTTTTCAATAAAAGAACATGCTCTTCAAAGAAAAAAGAAAGATTCTGTCTATCAGCCCAACAAAGATCTTCATTCTATTTGTCCTGTTCCTACCCTTCACTGAAATGCTAAATTAATTCAGCAAAGTAACTATAGTACAATCTTGAGTCTCATTTAAGCTCTCATCTCTACCTTGTTTCTATCTCCATGAAATTCTATAGCTATATGCTAAAGCAATGCAATGTGAAAGGCAGTCTGATTTATTTCATGTTTTTTCTCTGTTAAATATACTGAAAATCATTCTATACTTCTTCCTCAGAACAGTAAAAATAAGTCATCCTTTAGAAATTTCCTTTTATATAACAAAACAAGTAGTTATCCTCTGTCATTGTATTTGTTCACTTATCTTCCTAAATAAAAATCAGATAACTGCTTTAGCAGAACTGGCTCATTTGTTTATGTAAATGAAATATTATGGAATATGGAACAAGAAAGTGTGTATAGGTACATACATGTGTTTGAATATGTACACATATAGACAATTTATGTACACATACACATTCACACTCCAGAGACCAAACCTAGGATCTTGTGCATACCAAGTAATGCCTCTATCACTGAACTATATTCCTAACCCTGATTTCTTTGGGGCAGGTGGTTTTTTGTTTTGTTTTGTTTTTTGAGACTAGTAAGTTTCCTAGACTGCCCTTGAGTTCATTCTGTAGCCCAGGCAGTCTGAATTTGTTATCTTCATGCCTTTGTCTATCAAGTCTCCTAAATTACATGCCTTTGCCATTAGGACAAGCTCAAGCTCAATAAAAATGTACAATATTATGACTATACCTTAAATACATTACCAGGTTTATGGCACACAATTATAATTCCTGAACTTAAAAGGTAGAACTAAGAGGATTATCATGAGTTTAAGACGCAGTTGAAAACTTAAAAGGTTGTAACTTAATAGTAATTAAATAGTTGACATGACTATTTGTACACAGAATAATACATGTTTTCCCTATTACATCATATATAAAGATAATAAAGAAAATTGAATATGATTCTATTCATTTACTGTAGTAACTTAGTACTGATGGTAGATTGACAATAGTCATCTTGCTCTTTGAGGGAAATTTTTGGCTACACTCAGGAAACTTGGCTAGTGGTAAAAGATACTAACCATTTACATAGCAAACAGCCTTGGAAGATGAGAAAGAGTTTTCACTCTAGGGCAGCAGGTGTACTGTTTTCCTCACCAGGATCACTTCCTTCCATTTCTTCCTCTAACTCCTCACATGTTTCCTGCCCCTTGCTTCCATTGAATTTTCCAGCCTCTTCTTTGTTCATGCTTATACATGCATATATAAATAAAAATCCTGCTGACTCTATTCAGCATTGCTTGCATGTACATTATTGCAAGACTATTTGGTATTGGATAATCAATTGGAAGACTTTTCCCTGTAGAAGACTACTTCTGTCAGAGACCCTTAGCTGCTTGTAGTTCTTTTTCTAGGGATGAGGCCTGTGAGACTTTCTCTTTCCAGGTTAGCATGTTGATTGGTGTTGTCTATGTTAAGGTAATCCTTAGGCAGCCATATTGTTGAAGTATTATCAGTGATGCTTCCCTGACATTTCTAGGGGACACAGGCTGAAGCACATTTTCTGTGTCCCTGCTTCTAAATTCCTTCTGCCTCCTTTTTAATGGTGTTCCTTAAGTCTTAAACTCGGGAGTCATGTTGTAGATGTATATCCATTTGAGCTGGGAACTCCAGAGTCATTTGTTTCTTGTATTTTTACCAGTTGCAATTTTCTATAATACTCTTTGTTGCAAAGAAGATCTTCCTTGGTGACATATCTTATCATTGAATATAAGGATAAGTATTTAGAATGTAGTAATAATCATAACTGATTAGGAAAGTGGCAGTAGTAGATTCTCCTATAAGGTCTATGACCTTAGATAGTTGGCCAGATATCCCTCAACTCTTAAAATTACTCTATGCATGTTCTCACCTTAGACAAATACCATTTTCTCAGTGTTTGCAACAATTTTACCAATGCCCTTCAATTCTATGAATCATTTATAGAAACATTTCAGAGATAGATGAGGACATGGATGGAGAAGGAGGTGGAGAAATGTGTGTATATAGGTGTGTGTGTGTGTGTGTGTGTGTGAATAATTTTAGAAGAAAACAAATTGATTATATATACAATTAAATTGCAAATAAAAAGAACAATATTCTATAACCTTACTAGCAATAGACAAAGTAAGGTTTGCGTTTTCTCATGTGTTTTATTTCATAAACGCCAAAGCTTGAAATAATCTGGGACGAGAAGTGTTGTCTGTACAGTGCCAAGAATGAAAGATTCAGTTACTGGTGGAAACCCACCTGTGAGCACCAGCAGCTACCTGGCAGTGAGGGTCATTTAGAAACTCCTAATGGTTTTGATTCAAAGAACTCTCTGGAGACTAGAATGATTGCATCAGGATTCCTGGCTGTAATGGTCAAAATAATGCCCATGGGGTACAGGGAAATTGTGATGGATATCCAAAGCCCTGAAAGTTGAAGAGAAAAAAACAACACTTTTCTGCCTGAGAGTTCTATCCCATAAAAAATTGAAATACATCAATAGTGAAAAATTAATCTCTTCCAAGTGTATGAAGAAATAAAAATGTACAACATGCTGCTCTATTGGAGAAATGGAAGAAAATCTCTCTGCATAAAGCCTTTTTCTCTTCATTCAATTTAGTTGTAGATCTAAATATTGTATCAAGTAACCCATTGCATCATTAAATATACATGATACTGACTTGGGAAATAAAGATGGATCAAGCTTCATGATACGCAAAAATCTATTGAGTTTTTAGTCAACGTTCTCTAGATAGTCTGTATTGGAAAATTACCTGAAGTTTGGGCATATGACCAAACAGTACAATTTGAAGCAATAGTAGTGGAATATTTGAACTTTTATTTATAGATAAAAGCTTATAATTTTCAATTAAGTATACATTTTAAATGAGTAAAAATTAAAGCTCCCAATATGTTGTTATTCTGCTTTCATGTTTTTGATTTTCATTGATTTTCATTGATTCACAATTGTACAAATTAATGGAGTACAGCATACTTCAATACCCATGTACAAATCTTAACGATCATGATCTATCAGAAATATTTATTGTCTCTTTGGGTTGGGGACATTCCAAAGTTCCATAGAGCAGCCACATTGAAACACAGAATTGCCAACTTTAATTACTATATTATGCTATAGACAGAATTACTCCTCAAATCCTACTGCACACTGGTACCTACTAACCACCCTTGAATGTTGAGAACTAAATTTCCAGTATCCACCCATAAATGAGAGTGTATATATATATATAATTATGTATATATATATATATATTTTATATATATATATACATATATATATATATATATATATAAAACTTTCTATGCCTGACTTATTTCCTGTAATAAAATGTTCTCCAGGCTCATCCATGTTGATACAATTATCAAAATTTCTTTTTTAAAGAATAATGTATTATATTCACATTTTTAATGTATCTATTTATAGGTACCACCATTCATCCTGTATCTTGGTCTTTGTGAAATTGTGGCAATAAATCATGGGAATTTAGTATCTTTAGATACTGCCTTACTTTCCTGTAGCTATATACTACACAATGGAACTGCTAGCTCATGTGGCAGTTCTAGCTGCTGAAGTTTGATCTGTGCATACTTAACTTCATTCAAAGACTGCAGTATAGAAACATGAAAAATGTTATAATGGGAAAGTCAAACAAATATAACCTTAGCCAGGTAACCAAGGTTCAGATTATAAGTTATAAATCACATTTATAAATCATATTTCTTCACATCAAATGATAAGAATGTTATTCTAGTGGATCCATCTCTCCAAACCCAACTCTTGTCTTTGAAGAAAATAACAGCTAAATTCCAGTTAAAACACATCTACAAAATACTTCACCAGAACTCTTCAAAACTGTGTATGTTTTATATATATATATACATATATATATATATGTATATACATATATATACATATATATATATATACACATATACATATATATATAAACATCTAGACACTGTAGCAACTAAAATAGGCCTAGTATGGGAAATGGTGGCTAAATGTAAGCCCACTTTGGGTGCTGAGACAAAAAACCATAGTAACTGAAGGAACCTGAGAAAAGTATTGATTTAGTTACTAGAAAATTTAACCTGCAAGTCAGTTGGCATGGAAGATTTCATTGGTGATACAGAATCTGGAAGCACTCTCCATGTTACTTTGCAATTTTTCTGTAAAATCAAAGCTATCCCAAAATAAGAAATTTTAAAAGTTAATTAAACAAGCGAATGAACTATTGTCTGAAAAAGCTACAGGTATGTAAAGCCTAACTTAATAGTAGATCAGTAGAGATTATGTGATTGTGTCCTTACCAACCAGTTATAAAATTGCAAGAAAAGAAGATAGCATCTAATAGCATTGCAGAGGATTATTTAGAACAAATAGACCAAAGACAAGAACTTGTACAAGATTATAAAATCTTCCATGCCATCTGACTTGCATGTCAAATTTTCTAGTGAATGTTTTCAAAATGGAAACTGCTTTTACTGTTCTTGAGAAACACACTCACTGACCTTTGATGGCAGCAAAATCAAAAGGAATAACGAATATGCATTCATGATAAAATTTTATGGCCTCTTGTTCAACATCTTGCTATCTGTAGCACCAGTAAATCTTTTATAATCTTTTCTAAAGTAAAAAGTAAGGAAAGAAATTACTTTCCATAGTAGTGATTATACTGGGAAGGAACTAATTTCTGGCAAAAAAATATTGCAGAAAAACGTGAATTTGTACATTGTTCCATTATACAACCATTAAAGTTTGTATAGGAGCAAATATAATATTAGGAAGGAGTATGTATAATATACTATCATGATGGTCAACAGTTACCAAACCATTCCCCAATAGTCTCTGCCCTATTTCATCTTGCAAGGAACTACATTTTCTTGCTCTTTAGTGTTCAGTAGTTTCAGACAATGGGAGGCATTAGCAGTAATGAGCATGTTACCAGTGCACCTAGTTGTAGGATCCCGTTCTTTCACAGTATACCCTTCCCTTGTCTATATGTTTTCACCTCAAGAGACAACCTACAGCTAATTTCCAGGAAGCTGTTTTCAGGCTATCATAAACAGAGAAATAATTTGGAGTTTGATTTCAGGTTGTGGTCACACTAAAACAGTGAATGAGAAGTGTAAGAGTAAGGAAATCCATCCTGTTAGCTTTAGATACAGGAACTGAGATACAGCCAGCACCAGATTTACCCGAGGAGAGAGCAGCAGTTTTCTTCTTAGAAACTATGCTGGCATCCTTAACCCTCATCAGTGAATTTTCTCCTTGTAGTAGATTGAAGGGGGAGAGACTACTTTTTTAATGCTGTGATCTGTGATAGGTTGACCACATTCCAAGGCAGGCTATACTTCCAAGTACATTTGGACAATAACATCTGTACTGGAGAGAGAGGCAGGGTGAAAAGAAGAAAATGCAAAGTTGGGTGAGTAAGGAGATGAGAGTATGAACATTAATACAGGAGGAAATGAGTGAATATAATCAAAATACATTGTACGAAATTTTCAAATAAGTAATAAATATATTGTCCTAGGATTCTATTGCTGTAAGGAGACACTATAACCAAGGCAACTCTTATAAAGGCAATTATTTAATTGGTATTGACTTACAGTTTCAGAGGTTCAGTACATTATCATCATGGTGGGAATATGGCAGTGTACATACAGGCTGACATGGGGCTGGAGGGGCCTAAAGTTCTACATCTTAATCCAAAGAAATCCAGGAGAAGACTGACTTCTGCAGGCAGCCAGGTGGATGATGTCATCTACCCTGGGTGGATCTTAAGCAAAGAACCTCAAAGCTCAACCCCATAGTAAACCATTTCCTCCAACAAGGCCATACCTACTCCAATAAGACCATACCTCCTAATAGTGCCACATCCCATGGATCAAGCCTATTCAAACCAAAACATATATTATTTAATTTTTAATGTCTTCTCATGAAGAAAAGACACAGGCCAAATAGATTTATTTTTGAATTCTACAAAGTATTCAAAGTAATAACAACAAATTGAATCTCTTCCACAAAAGGAAAGGATGGTTACCAAAATAATTTTACAAAACCAGTATCACTCTGATACCAAAATCAGTTAAAAATACAGAAAACAAAAATTATGAAATAATTTCCATAATATAGATCCAAAATTTTCAACAATGTACTTATAGGCTGGATTTAAGAACACATCAAGATCTTATATCATGACCAAGGGGTTTTATTCCTGAATCACACAGCTCATTCAACATATACACATCTAGAAATGTTAGAGACCATAAAAATAGACTTAAGGTCACAAATCACTTGATAATCAATTGACATTTCACACCTAAGGGATGGTGTTGGGACAAAGCTGATGTGTTCTTTTCTATTGCTACCAGGAAAATGGAAGGTGATGTCCAACTTCAATAGCTTCTAAGGTTCCTGACATTTCCTTATCAAGAGTTGATACCCAAAATATTTTAGGATATGATCTGAAATTGAGGTGGACATTTAGAATCTCCATTCTGGCTCACTTTTAAGCCTAGACAGCTGCTGGATGAAAGAAGAAAGATAATGAACTGGGCCAGAAATTAGGGTCCCACCCATGGCTCCAGCTGCATATGTAGCAGAGGATGTCGTTTTCTGGGATCGGTGGGAGGAGAGACCATTGGTCCTGTGAATGCTCCATTGCCCAGTCAGTGTAAGGGAATGCCAGAGTGGTGAGGTGGGAGTGGGTGGGTGGGTGGGTGAGGGAGCACTCTAATAGAAGCAGGGGGAGATAGGATAGAAGGTTTGCAGAGGGAAAATTGGGAAAGGGGATAACATTTGAAATGTACATAAATAAAATATCCAATAAAAAAAGAAAGAAATTAGGGTTACAAACACTACGGCCTTTCCAGCTTCCAAAAAAGAATCGAAAATATTTTTGGCTTCAATCAATGACAAGAACGCTCCTTTTCAAAGGCTCTGGCGTAAAAAATCCCAATAAGTTTCCTATTTCCTGTTCTCAACACAGGAAGTTTGGTATAATTAGTATTTGATTAGGTTTATTGTTGTAATGAACAGAAGAGGACACTGTGACTAAGAAAGAAGGAAGGATCAGCCACCAGCATGAACCTCACCTGAATGAACTCTTCCTCCAGAGTTTTAACTGTGATCTCTGGTACACAGATGTTTTTCCTCCTCATATTTCAAAGTCTTTAACTGTGATGGCAGGCCAATTAAACTACCTAAGTTGGAGGAGTTCTGATTTCCCTCTTCACACAAATGGCATCTCTCCTAGTTAAGCCTGTGGAGCCTGGGGCAGCATTCTTTCACTAAGGCATTTTCTGCAGTGCTCCAACTTTATTCATGTTTCCCTGAACTGCTAATGTGATTCATCCCTGATACAACTGCTTACCCTGAAGCCTGGTCTGGCATGGAGAAGGGCTCAGATGTGCTCTAGTTACTTATTAACTAAGGTCTTTTAAAGACTGTTGTTGCTGTATGCAACATTGATATTCAGTAATTGGGAAGACACAAACCCACCTTCAAAGTTTTTTTTTTTTTTTGAATAATTGAAGGTACATGACCTGTACCAGAATATCTAAAATAGAAGTTAGATTACAAATTGTAGAAGCTATCGGCAATTGACAACTACTCACAAAGGAAAAGTTTCCTCCAATAGAGTCTCATGGGTATACAAAAGTCCCATGCCCTGCAGTAAATGGTCAACAACAACAACAAAAGAAAAACCCTTGATGGTAATTTTGGGGATGATTTTCAAAGATTAAAATCATGATATTTAAATGATTTCAATGAAAGTCTTACTCTTCATTGAAAATGAATTTTCTTACATGTTATTGAAAATATATTTTTCCAGGGCTGGTGACATGGCTCAGCGGTTAAGAGCACTGACTGCTCTTCCGAAGGTCCTGAGTTCCAATCTCAACAACCACATGGTGGCTCACAACCATCCATAAGGAAATCTGACGCCCTCTTCTGGAGTATCTGAAGACAGCTACAGTATACTTACATATAATAAAATAAATTTTAAAAAAAGAAAATATGTTTTCCATACAGTATATTCTGATCATGGTTTCTCCTACCTGATGTCCTTTCAGAGTCTACTCACCTCTCTACCTATCCAACTGCACACATACTTTCTTTCTCTTTGGAAAACAGACCAGTAAAACACAAACAAAGCAACAGAGGGAAAAACAGAGAAAAAGCATGAGAAACATACATGCAGGTACACATACACACACACATACACACACGTGCACATGCGAAATTGGGAACCATAATAGATAAGCAAAAAACAAAGGTAAACATGCCCAAACATAGCACTATGAGATAAAATCATCCCCAAAATTACCATCAAAGGATTTTTGCTGACCATTTACTGCTGGTCATAGGTCTTCCTTTGTGTGTTTTGTATAGCCAATGAGGCTTCATTGGAGGAAACATTTCCTTTGTGAGTGGCTGTCAATTGCAGATGGTTTTTTGTTCGGGAACATGAGCTTGTGTTCTGCCTTCCCATTCCAGCATTGGGACCCTATCTGGTTTGAACCTGTGTCGGCACTGTGCATGCTGTCATGGCGATATGTGCCGCAGTCCTGTTGTGTCTAGAAGGCACTAGTTCCTTGGTTTCCTTCATTTCCACTTGACTCTCACACTCTTTCTGCCTCCTCTTCCACAGAGTTCCTTGGGTGGAAGGTTTTGAAGAAGCCATACTCTTTAGGACTGAATGATCCACATCTCTGTGTGTATATATGTTGTCTAGTAATGGGTCTCTATATTAGTTTCCATGTACTGTACGATGAGGCTTCTCTGATAATGGCTGAGCAGTATCTATGAATATCACATCTCTAGAGGTAGTAGGTCCTGGATAGGAGCTGGCAAATGAAGCAAACTAAACTCACATACAATAGACAACTTTATTTAAAGCATCAGCCAATCTGTACTTTGAAGATTTAGAAATGGTCATATGAATAATGTCCATATGAGTTCAGGCTACAAACATACTGAATAACATTAGCAAATAGACATGGGTCATCTGAAAAAATCCTATTCCTATCTGCTATACCTGGGAGGGACATGCAAACACATTCTATGAAGAATCTCGTGGTTTAAGGAAACTGAGAATAGATCTTGTTTTCTTAAGGTGACCTCATAAGCTCTCAGAATTCTCCTCACACAACCTCATTTCTGGACCATGTTCTGATATATGATTGTAGTAGACTGCATCTAGTATGCATTTTATTGGTATAGTCCTTTAGCAGAACAATAGTATCTGATTTTCCCCTATGTCCATGGCCTATCTATTCTCAGTTTCTTAGCCACCTTGGAAATGTAAAGCATGGATTTCCTCTCATGAAGAGGCTTCCAATCCTCTAGCTGGTTATTTCTACACATTTTTGTCACTACTACACCCATAGAATGCAGACATATCACCACTGTAGATTGATGGGTTTGTAGCTAGGTTAGTACTTGGCTTTTCCCACCACCACTATACAAAGTGCCTACCTTCCTGTACTACGAGCACTATCTTCAGTTGCATAAATTGCAAGTCTTTGTTTTAAGTTATGCGTTAAACTACATGTTTTCTAAAGTAAATGGCTCATGAAAAATACATATCACGGACTTAAAGTCTGAAAGAAGCCAGTTGAAAGGTTCCTTATGTTGACAGGGACACTAGGGCTGTCCAGGTCAAGGCCAACGTTAATTAACTGTGGATGTGTCTGAAACATAAACAGGAATCAACATAGGTCACAATTGTTTTATGAAATATATCATGAAAAAATAATTCTGAGCTAATCTAAATAAACATGGCTAATAGGCTCTATATCTTTTTAGTATTCATAGTTAAAGAGGTGGAATTTTAGGTTAGTTATGTAACAGTTTTGTGATAATGGAGCTTTTTAAATTGGAAAGCCCTCCTGCTTTTGAAACATATTAAATGAATAGGCATTTATAGCTGCATGCCCACAGTGCTTAAAGTGCACACACAGCATCAAAAGCAGTATCTTGCTGCATCCCACCTGTTCCTGGAATTGAGCATGCTTTGTGTGTTTGGCAGTGTTGCAAAGCTCTTTGTTGCTTATTGTCAGTAAGTTTATGGCCTTAGAGGAGAAAGCTCTGCCCCCTGCCAATGCAAATCTGAGTCCCAGCTGTCTATACTGTGAGAGGGAGAAAGTGATTTTGTAGTTGTCCCCTACTCTGATGGAAAGACAAAACAGTGGTCTTTTTCCAAGTTTCAGTGGAAGCATTACCTCAAACATATAATTTGAATGATTTATAAAGCCCTTGAGAGTGAGAGTTTGCCCTTGCTCAAAGACAAAGAAAAAACAATTCAAAGGAAGAGCTAATAGGTAGCATAAAATATTCAAAATAGGTCCTAAACATCCTGGGTGATGGGAAGCGACATTGCTTAAGTAATTCAGCACTTTCAGAGAGCTTTATTCCTACAAAGCACATCTGAAGTTTGTACATGTTTTCTGCTTGCTCCAAATTTATAGAGAAGGCACAGTCAGACTAACAAAGATGCTATTTTGAAGACATATTTATGTAAATGCCATTTGCAGAAAACACTGTATTCCCAGGGCAAGAAAATCAACTCAAAGTTTTATGAAACACAGTCTATAATTATCTTCCAAATCAGGTACTGGAAGATCTTACTTGGACCAGTTCCCCTTGAGTATCCATAGGATATTTAAATCATTCTGAATCCTTCTATGCTCATTAACAATTTTCTAAGATAATTTTATGAACAGTGATGAAAATCCTCAGAGATTGTTTATAAATGATTTCAAAACTATGAATCACCAAGACAGAATTAGTACACAACTGCATATTAGAGTGATTTTCTCTCTAGACAAATTGAAAGAATCAAAAGCTTTCACTTCATTAAATAAAAATATCTTATTAATTCAAATTATTTGTTTAAGAAATAAACATTTAATCAAACTCTATTCCATATGTATGTTGGGTTCAATACATGTGAAATAATACAAGGCCAGTTTTCTGGTTCAAATCATATGAGTTACATGGTCACTTACTCTTCTTGTTCATCCAGAGCCAGTCTTCTGTTTTCAATCTGCATGAGTCCTGTGAGATGCAGCCTAGAGTAAATATGACATAAGTAGTTACAGAAATTCTTCTTTGTTATACTGAAATCCCAGGGGGCTTAATGTCTATTTCAGGATGCAAATAACCATTATGGTGATGACTTTGTTGGTAAAGTACTTGTACAAACATGAGAATCTGTTCAAATCCCCCAAAACCATGGAAAACCAGATATGATAGCATGTATATTGTATATTCCTCTGAAGAAATGGGTGGTGAAGTCAAGAAAATACTTCAGAAGTGCCTGGGTCAACCAGACTAGCAAACTTGGTGGAGAAAAATAGCAAGATACAGTCTTGAGCAAGAAAGGAGAGTATATACATGTGAGGTTTTCCTGTGACCTCATATGCACCATGGAATGCATATACCTACATTCACATACACACACACACACACACACACACACACACATACACACCCACATGCACACATGTCTGTGTATCCATGCACGTGCTCAACGAAAGACAGAGACAGAAAGAAAATGTTTATAATAATGAAATAATTCCACTACAAAATGTTATAGTGTAAACTTTGGGATTTTCATTAATTATTTTTTTGTGGTATTGTGACAAAATATCCAATACATGCAACTTAAGGAATGGAAAAGTGTCTTTTGACTTAACATTGAGGGATTCAATATATTTTGATGAGGCTGTTCCTAATTTTACATCCACAGTCAGGAACCTGAGAAGAAAGAATGTTGCTATTCAATGTCCTTGCTCCATTCTACTAAGTCTGAGCTCCCAGCCCCAGAATGGTGCTGCCCACATTTAGCATGGGTATTCTCATTAGGAAAGACAAGGAAACTGTTATAGGCAGAGTCTTTGCTTTACTACAAAACAAAAATCAACAACATCAAAAGTGGCAGATTGGTCTTTTGTTTGTTTTGTTTCTTGGAGGGTTTTTTCATATAAACTTACAGTGGTTGTAACAGCATGCACAAGACATGTGCAAGCTCAAGCCAGGTGATATGGTACCATACATTAGTGATCTCAAAATTTCTAACAGAAAAAAAAATGTAGAAATAAAAATTCAGCAATGTGACAAAACACAAATCCATAGATTTTACTATATACTATACAAACATACAAAGAAGGACAAACTCCCATTCAAGAAATAAATCTGGGACCTGAATTCTCAAAAGAAGCAAACAAAATGACAAAGAAAGATACTCATAGTTCTTTGCAATTCAGGAAAAATGCAAATCCAAAGTACTTTAAGATTTCATCTTACCCCAAGCAGAATGATAAAAATCAACTAAAGAACCAACAAGTCCCCGAAGTGTGTGTGTGTGGGGGGGGGACATTTGATGTCAGTGAGATGGCAAAGGGATGCAAGCACTATGGAAATCAGTGTGGAGACTTCTCAAAAAACGAAAACTTAAATACCATATGATACAGTTATACCTCTCCCTGGCATCAGCCCAAAAGACTCTGTCTTCTACTTTATGGATATTTGCTTAGCCACATTCATTGCTACTATATTCAATAGCCAGCAAATGGAAACAACCTAAATATCTTTCAGTCAATGGATGGATAATGAAAATATGATAAATAGACTCTGAAATACTATTTATCTGTAAGGACAAATCAAATTATGAACTTTGGAGGTAAAGTCATTTAGCTAGAAAAGATCATATTGGATGAGATAACGAAAGCCCTGAATGATAAATGTCACATGTTCTCTCCCATTGAAGACTCTCCCATCTGAGGCTCCAAATCTTCAGATTTGAATGTAGAGCTTGTAATAACTTGAGAAACCATGAAAATAAAACACTCAGGACAGGGGGGCTAGGGAGCAATAGAGAAGAGAATAGCAGGATGTAAAGGGTTTGATCTGGAAAATGTCATGTGGTGGGGGAATAGGAGTAAATACAGAAAGAGGTGGAGGGCAAAGTGACAGAGTCAGGTATAAAAGTGGTCTGGTAGGAAATGAGGAAAGGGGGTTGCTCTGTAAAGAGGTAGAAGAAAAGTAAATACAAAAGAAGTGCTATGAGGATAAGGATAAGATAACAATAAAAATGTCTTGAAAGGGGACAACCGCGCGAACTGCGGGCTGCTGGAGTCAGGTGCGTGGACAGAGACCTAGCTTAGCTTAGCATAGACAACACCACCAGGCTCTGGCCAGCGCCCAAGCCAGAGGAGTTCTCGGCAGGAGATCTGTGCACCTACAGCTCAGCTTCGGTTGCAGACCACTGCGGACCAGCTCTCCTGGCTTGCAGCAAGGTGCCATCTTGCCTCGGGATACCATGAGAAATGCTAGCGGCTGGAGTCAGGTGTGTGGACAGAGACCTAGCTTAGCTTAGCATAAACAACACCGTGCACCCAGAGTCAGAGGAGATTGGCAGATCTGTGCACCTACAGCTCAGCAGCGGTTACTGACCTCTGGGGACAGGCTTGCTGTGCTTTCAGCGGGCCGCCATCTTGCCTTGGGACACAGTGCGAACTGCAGGCGGCTGGAGTCAGATACTTGGACAGAGACCTAGCTTAGCTTAGTATAGACAACACCATCAGGCTCTGGCCGGTGCCCAGAGCCAGAGGAGCTCTCAGCAGGAGATCTACACAACTACAGCTCAGCTGCAGTTGCAGACCACTGCGGACCAGCTAGCCGGGCTTGCAGGAGGTGCCATCTTGCCTCAGGACACAGCGGACTGCTGGCTGCTGGGGTCAGGTCATGGCGGACAACTGGAGGCTGCGATCAGGAGCACGGATGCCCTCTACTACAGCAGTGCCAAAGGCCAGGCTCACAGGAGCTTCAAACTCCAACCAGTAACAATAAGACCAACTAACTCCAGAGATAAACAGATGGCAAAAGGCAAACGTAGGGACGTTACTAACAGAAATCAAGGCAATATGGCACCATCTGAACCCAATTCACCAACCATAGCAAGTCCTGGATACCCCAGCACACCAGAAAAACAAGAGTTGGATATAAAAGCACTGGTCATGATGCTGCTAGAGGAACACAAAAAAGACATAAACAAATATATTAAAGAAATACAGGGGAACATCAATAGGGTAGAAGCTCTTACAAGGCAAAGACAAAAATCACTTAAAGAACTCCAGGAGAATATGGGCCAACAGACAGAAACCAATAAAGAGGAAATGAGAAAATCAGTTAAGGAAATGCAGAGAACTTGAAACAACAGGCAGAAGTCATGAAAGAGGGAACACAAAATTCTCTTAAATAATTACAAGAAAACACAAACAAACAAATGAAGGAACTGAACAAAACCATCCAAGATCTGAACACAGAGGTAGAAACAACTAAGAAATCACAAAAGGAGGCAACTTTGGAGATAGAAAATCTTGGGAAGAAATCAGGAATCGTAGATGCAAACATCAACAACAGAATACAAGAGATAGAGGTAAGAATCTCAGATGCTGAAGATAACATAGTAACCATTGACTCCACAGTCAAAGAAAACGCAAAATCCAAAAGGCTTATAACCCAAAACACCCAGGAAATCCAGGACACAATGAGAAGACCAAACCTAAGTATTATAGGGATAGATGAGAGTGAAGATCTACAACTTAAAGGGCCAGCAAATATCTTTAACATCAGAAAATGGAAAAATCTTCCATGCTCGTGGGTTGGCAGGATTAATATAGGTAAAATGGCAATCTTGCCAAAAGCAATATACAGATTCGCTGCAATCCCCATCAAAATCCCAACTCAGTTCTTCATAGAGTTAGAAAGAGCAATACTCGAATTCATCTGGAATAACAAAAAACCCAGGATAGCTAAAACTATCATCAACAGCAAAAGAACTTCTGGGGGAATCAATATCCAGGACCTCAAGCAATACTACAGAGCAGTAGTGTTAAAAACTGCATGGTATTGGTTCAGTGACAGGGAGGGGGATCAATGGAATAGGATTGAAGACCCAGAATTGAACCCACACATCTATGGCCAATTGATCTTCGACAAAGGAGCTGAAAACATCCAGTGGAAAAAAAGATAGCCTTTTCAACAAATGGTGCTGGCTCAACTGGAGGTCAACATGCAGAAGAATGAGAATTGATCCACTCTTATCTCCTTGTACTAAGCTCAACTCCAAGTGGATCAAGGACCTCCACATAAAACCAGACACACTAAAACTAATAGAAAAGAAACTGGGGAATAACCTTGAGGACATTGGCTCAGATGGAAAATTCCTGAACAGAATGCCAATTGCTTATGCTCTAAGAGCAAGAATAGACAAATGGGGCCTCATAAAATTACAAAGTTTCTGTAAGGCAAAAGACACTGTCAAAAGGATAAATCGGCAACCAATAAATTGGGAAAAGTTCAACCCCACATCCAACAGAGGACTAATATCCAATGTATACAAAGAACTCAAGAAGTTTGACCCCAGAAAACCAAATAACCCTATCAAAAACTGGGGTACTGAGCTAAACAAACACTTTTCACCTGAAGAAATTCAGATGGCTGAGAAACACCTTAAAAAATGTTCAACATCATTAGTCATTAGAGAAATGCAAATCAAAACAACCCTGAGATTTCACCTCACACCAGTCAGAATGGCTAAGATTAGAAACTCAGGAAACAGCAGGTGTTGGCAAGGATGTGGAGAAAGGGGAACACTCCTCCACTGCTGGTGGGACTGCAAGCTGGTACAACCACTCTGGAAATCAGTCTGGCAGTTCCTCAGAAAACTGGACATGATATTTCTGGAGGACCCAGCCATACCACTCCTGGGAGTATACCCAGAAGATTCCCCAGCATACAATAAGGGTACATGTTCCACTATGTTCATAGCAGCCTTATATATAATAGGCAGAAGCTGGAAAGAACCCAGATGTCCCTCACTGGAGGAATGGATACAAAAAAATGTGGTATATATACACAATGGAGTACTATTCAGCCATTAGAAACAATAAATTCATGAAATTCTTAGAGAAATGGATGGAGCTGGAGAACATTATACTAAGTGAGGTGACCCAGTCTCAAAATAATACCCATGATATGCAGTCACAGATTAGTGGATATTAGCCTAGAATCTTGGAACACCAAAGACATAAATCACATACCAAATTATGTCTGACAAGAAGAAAGGAGTGGACACTGGTGCTAGAATGGACCAAAGCATCAGTGTAGGGTAATACCAGAACAGGGAAGGTGGAAGGGGTGGATGAGGGAACAGGGAGAGGGAAAATGGCATGTGGGACCTTTGGGGGGTGGGGAACTAGAAAAAGGGAAATGAATTGTAAATATAGAATATATCCAATAAAAAAAAATAAAAATAAAAATGTCTTGAAAATACATAAAGAATCATATTTTAATTATATACCTTGAAAAGTCCTATAATACATATATTTCTGTATATGAATATGCATATATAGTTTTTTAATAATCTCAACTAAAATACATGCTCTAAGAGTGAAATAGCATCTTTAAAGAGTACAAAATATAAGAAACCTTCTTTTGAGTTGTTGCCCAGGGTTGACAAAGAGATGCCTAAAACATATAGTTGCTGATCTTAGTTTTTCTCCATAAGTAAATATAAGTTGCTATTGCTGAAGACACAATGAACTTCTATAATAGGGCCCAGAGACCTCTGAAATCGAGTTGACCTGATAGCCTCCTCCATGAGGACTAGATTTTATGGTACCAAAAGGTACCATGCAAGCACCCAAAAGATGGAGACAACCAAAATATCTACCCTGCTATGATGCCTATGAAACACATCCATGACCAGGATAGTACAACAACCCTAAGGGTACAATAGTGACACACATGCACTGGCAGTAACCAACAACTCTCTAATTGGATTTAATTAGAGACCAGCTCAATAAAAGGAACATAATGGCTATTACTGGAAATATAGCCAACCACCAAGGACTAAGGACATCATGAATCTTAGATAAGAGGTAGACCTATCATAATTACAGTAGACTTCTTGCCAGAGACTATGAAAGCCAGAAGATCATGGACAGATGTCATACAAACTCTAAGGGAACACAAATGCCAACCCAGACTACTATACCCAGCAAAACTCTCAATTACCATAGATGGATAAACCAAGCTATTCCATGACAAAAACAAATTTACACAATATCTTTCCACAAATTCATCCCTTCAAAGGATAATGAATGAAAAACACCAACAAAAGGAGGGAAACTACACACTTGAAAAAGCAAGAAATTAAACTTTTAACAAACCAAGGGCTGGAGAGATGGCTCAGTGGTTAAGAGCACTCACTGCTCTCCCGAAGGTCCTGAGTTCAAATCCCAGCAACCACATGGTGTCTCTGACTTCCTCTTCTGGAGCTGTCTGAAGACAGCTCCAGTGTATAAATAAATAAATCTTTAACAAACCAAAAAGAAGAGAGCCAAACAAACATAACTCCACCTCCAATAACAAAAATAACAGGAAGCAGCAATCACTTCTCCTTAATATTTCTTGATATCAATGGGCTCAATTCCCTATTGAAAAGTCATAGACTAATAGACTGGATATGTAAATAGGGCCCAACATTTTGCTGCATACAGAAAACTCACCTCAGGCATTGGAAAACAATTTTCCAAGCAAATGGTCACAAGAAACAAGCTGGTGTACCCATTCTTATATAGAATAAAGTCAACTTTCAACCTAAACTTACCAAAAAAGGATAAGGAAGGTCATTTCATACTCATCAAAGGAAAAATATACCACAATAAACTCTCAATTTTGAACATATATGCTCCAAGTACAAGGGCACACACATTCATAAAAGAAACTGTACTAAATCTCAAAGCACACATTGCACTTCGCACAATAATAGTAGGTGATTTCAACACCCCACTCTCATCAATGGACAAATCAGGGAAACACAAACTAAAGAGAGACACAGTGAAACTAACAGAAGTTATGAACCAAATGGATTTAACAGATATCTATAAAATATTTTATCTAAAACTAAAGAATATACCTTCTTTTCAGCACCTCATGGCACCTTCTCCAAAATTGACCATATACTTGGTCACAAAACAGACCTCAACATATATAAGAAGACTGAAATAATCCCATGCATCCTATCAGATCACCACAGACAAAGGCTGGTCTACAATAACAACAAAAACAACAGAAAGCCTATATATACATGGAAACTGAACAACATTCTACTCAATGATATCTTGGTTAAGGAAGAAATAAAGAAAGAAACTAAAGACGTCACAATAGTCACATATAATATAAAATACCTCTAACCAAGCAAGTAAAAGTTCTATATAACAAGAACTTCAAGTCTCTGAAGAAAGAAATTGAAGAGAATCTCAGAAGATGGAAAGATCTTCCATGCTCATGGATTGTCAGGGTTAATACAGTAAAAATGACTATCTTGCCTAAAGCAATCTACAGATTCAATGCAATCCCCATCAAAATTCCAACTCAATAATTCACAGAGTTAGAAAGAGCAATTTCCAAATTTATCTGGAATAAAAAAAAAAAACACACATTCCCAACAATAAAAGAACCTCTGACAGAATAGCCAGCCCTGACCTCAAGCAATACTACACAGCAATAGTGATTAAAAAAATCCTGCATGGTATTGGTACACTGACAGGCAGTAAGATCAATGGTATAGAATTGAAGATGCAGAAACGAGTCCACATACCTATGGCCACTTGATATTTGACAAAATAGTTAAAACCATGCAGTGGAAAAGAGCATTTTCAACAAATGGTTCTGGGTCATCTGGTAGTCAACATGTAGAAGGATGCAAATTGATCCAACCTTATCTCCCTGTACAAAGCTCAAGTCCAAGTGGACCAAGGACCTCCATATAACACCAGATACACTGAATCTAATAGAAGAGAAAGTGGGTAAGAACCGGGAACACATGGACACAGGGGAAAATTTCATGAACACACCACCAATAGCTTATATTCTAAGATCAAGAATTGACAAATGGGCCAGGCATGGTGGCACACGCCTGTAATCCCAGCACTTGGGAGGCAGAGGCAGGCGGATTTCTGAGTTCGAGGCCAGCCTGGTCTACAGAGTGAGTTCCAGGACAGCCATGGCTACACAGAGAAACCCTGTCTCGAAAAAACAAAAAAATCAAAAAAAAAAAAGTATTGACAAATGGGACCTCATAAAATTACAAAGCTTCTGTAAGGCAAAGGACACTGTCAATAGGACAAAACAGCAACCAATAGATTGGGAAAAGATCTTTGCCAATCCTACATCCAATAGAGGGCTAATATTCTATATATGCAAAGAACTCAAGAAGTTAGACACCAGAGAATCAAATAACCCTACTAAAAAATGGGGTCCATAGCTAAACAAAGAATTCTCAACTGAGGAATACGAGATGCCTAAGAAACACCTAAAGACATGTTCAACATCCTTAATCATCAGGGAAATGCAAATCAAAACAACGCTGAGATTCTACCTCATACCAGTCAGAATGGCTAAGATCAAAAACTTAGGGAACAGCAGATGCTGGAGAGGATGTGGAGAAAGAACAATCCCCCATTGCTGGTGGGATTGCAAAGTGATAAAACCACACTGGAAATCAGTTTGGCAGTTCCTCAAAAAATTTAACATAGTACTAACTGAGGACCCAGCTATACCACTCCTGGGTATATACCCAGTTGATGCTCCAACATATAATAAGGACACATGCTCTGCTATGTTCATAACAGCCTTGTTTGTAATAGCCAGAAGTTGGAAATAACACAGACGTCCCTCAACAGAGGAATGGATACAGGAAATGTGGTACATTTACACAATGGAATACTACTCAGCTATTAAAAACAATGAATTCATGAAATTCTTAAGCAAATGGATGGAGCTAGAAAATATCATCCTAAAAAAAAAAGAAGAAGAAAGAAAATATCATCCTGAGTGAGGTAACCCAATCACAAAAGAGGTATGCACTCACTGATAAGTGGATATTAGCTCAAAACCTCGGCAAAACCAAGATACAACTCACAGACCACATGAAGTTCAAGAAGAAGGAAGACAAAAGTGTGGATACTTCGATCCATCTTGGAAGGTAGATCAAAATAACCATGGCTCACAGCGAACCAATAGACTGAGCATAGGGTCCCCAAATAACAGCTAGGAAAAGGACTCCAGGAGCTGCAGCCCCACAGGAGGAACAATAGTATGTACCCACCAGTACCCCCAGAGCTCCCAGGGACTAAACCACCAACTAAAGAGTACACATGAAGGGACCCATGGCTCCAGGTATATATGTAGCAGAGGATGGCCTTTTCAGTCATCAATGAGAGGAGAGGCCATTGGTCTTTGAAGGCTTGACATCCCAGTGTATAGGAATGCCAAGTCACAAAACAGGGATGGGGTGCTAACCAGGGGGAGGGGGAGGTAGTAGGGTTTTTTTTGGAAGGGTAATGAGGAAAGGGTATACCATTTGAAATGTAAATAAAGTAAATATCTAATAAAAAAACTTGCACATATGAGTAAGAAAAAAAGGAAATGATGTAAGTATATTATAATCTCAAAAATAAAAGGAAATTCTTATAAAAATATTAAAATTAGCATCAGCAAAAGATAATGAAAGAAGATTTAAATCAATGGTTTATATCTATAGCTATATAATAAAACAACCCTGAAGTTCACCAAGGGTAGTCTGACAAACTCCCTTGAGAAATACAATCACCATAGTTATGAAAATGGTAACTACATCTGTTTCATTCGTTGGTCTCTAAACAAAGGAAAGGGATGATACAATTTATTAATAATAAAAAAGAATACAAGAGAAAACCATAGCAAGATTAATCTTGTGCTGGCCTTCTTGAATAAAACTTAAAAATTCAGGCATAGAAACTTTAGCAAAAGGATCTCACACAAGTTACAAGTATGCATAAGAGTTTACACAGGCCTCCCCTTGAACCCATAGTTACTCTTGGCCAAGAACCTTCAGGAAACTTTCATGTGTGAATTATGAGATGACATTAGAGAATCTGTAGCTCACTATTTTCAAAACCCAAAAGACACACACACACACACACACACACACACACACACATTATAAGGGAAGCTGATAAGAAGGCTTATTGCTAAAGGTACTTCATCAATCCTAATGATATGAGTTTAATCACTAGAAATCACAAAGTAGGAAATTGTCTGACTACTACCCACAGCTGAACATACATGAACATATGTGCATTCAGACACACAAATATATTAAACTTTTAATTAAATAAATACTATAAGGTATTAAAATCAAACAAAATAATGGACATAAAATACAGCTAGACAATGAATAAATCTCAAAAATATAACACTGAACAAATGGTTTCAGTCAAAATCTAGTACATGAAATGAGGTTTCATATAAATTAAGTTTCTCAGGATGAAGTAGATTCAGTGGCACAATGGCTTTCCAAGATTACAGGTATATATATATATATATATATATATATATGTATATATATATATATATACATATATATATATATATATATATATATATATACCTGTACTAATTGCTAAGAAGCTGGGCATATGGATGTGCAGTCAGGGAGCAGGCATGGACTGCAACAGATCAGGTTCTGGCGTATTTTCAGTCTTCTCAGTGGTTCTTACAACATATTGGATCATCAAAGAATTAAAGTTTAAAAAATCAAAGATCTGGAAGAGAAACCAGGAGGCACAGTAACCTAAGAAATCAAACCTCTACAGCTCTGGAATGCCCAGAGCACTCAACACACTTCTTCAAATTCCCCAGCCTCAGCGCCACTTCCCCTAGTGTTCTGAGCTCTACTAAATTGAACAGTTTTTGTGACTAGCCAACGTTGTCACATCTCACAATGTCTACTCCTGTTGGTCACTCAATCTACAAATTAAATAGTTTTCTGTGACACTTTGTCTTCACAGTTAAAACAAGTGTCTGAACTCTCAAAGCAAAAGAACTTTATGACATACAACATATTCACTTCTGCTTATGATAACAGAAATCTGGAGCAGACCCACATTCCAAGAAAGCCAGATAGCATCCAGGTGATTCAATTTACACATTGGTAGACATCATCAAAACATCATTAATAATGACAGATGGATACAATTTCTCTTAAGAACATGAAGAAGATTAGTTCAGATTTGCCTGGGGAAGTTAAGTTACCCAGTGCGAGGATGAGTGGTTTTGCTGAGACTCAAATTAAGATGTCAATGACTTAATTCCTACACATTGATCATAATTATTTGAAAAGGTATTAGCCTCTTAATTTGTGACTGCTATAAACTCAATGTTTGCAACACTCTTAAGTTCAAATATTAAAGCCCTAACTCCAGCATTAGCTATGACAGCATAAGGCTTTTGGTTTAAGAAATGAGGGTGGACCCTTCTTGAAAGGATTATAGCTCTTATAAAAAGAGAACAAAAGAACTCAATCAGCTTGCAAAAGGGGGCGCCATCTTGCCTCGGGGCACTGCGGGAGGCTGGCAGCTCTAGCCAGGTGCATGGACAGACTCTTAACCTAACATCGACTACCCCGTCAGGCTCTTGCCAGCACCCAGAGCCAGAGCAGCTCCACAGCAAGAGGTCTGTGCACAGACAGCTCAGCAGTGCACCCAGAGCCAGATCAGCTAGGGTGGTCTCTGCGCCGACCTGGGCGGGCACCAACTTGCTCAGGGGTCTGTGCCTGGAGTACAGCTAGAGGCTGACATCTTGCCTCAGGGCACCACAGACAGCTAAACAGACAGAGCCCTGTGACTGGGAGTGCCACCATCTAGGCTCCTCCAGAGCTGAGGAGGTTACTTTGCAGACCAGTAGCAGAAACCTTCCAGTCTCCACCTCGGGAGCACGGACGCCCTCTACAACAGAAGCGCCAAACCCCAGGCTCACAGGAGCTTCAAACACCAACCAGTAACAACAAGACCAACTAACTCCAGAGATAAACAGATGGAAAAAGGCAAACGTAGTAACATTACTAATGGGAATCAAGGCAATATAGCAGCATCTGAACCCAATTCTCCAACTACAGCAAGACCTGGATACCCCAACACACCAGAAAAACAACAGTTGGATTTAAAGGCACTGGTCATGATGCTGCTAGAGGAACACAAAAAAAGACATAAACAAATCTCTTAAAGAAATGCAGGGGAACATGAATAGGTTAGAAGCCCTTACAACGGAAACACAAAAATCACTTAAAGAATTCCAGGAGAATATGGGTCACCAGACAGAAGCCAATAAAGAGGAAATGAAAAAATCGCTTAAAGAATTGCAAGAGAAATTGAGTCAACAGGCAGAAGTCATGAAAGAGGAAACACAAAAATCTCTTAAGGAATTGCAAGTAAACACAAGCAAACAAGTGAAGGAATTGAGCAAAACCATCCAAGATCTAAACACAGAGGTAGAAACAACTAAGAAATCACAAAGGGAGACAACTTTGCAGATAGAAAGCCTTGGGAAGAAATCAGGGGTCATAGAGGCAAATATCAACAAAAGAACACAAGAGATCAAAGTAAGAATCTCAGATGCTGAAGATAACATAGTAACCATTGACTCCACAGTCAAAGAAAACGCAAAATCCAAAAGGCTTGTAACTCAAAACATCCAGGAAATCCAAGACACAATGAGAAGACCAAACCTAAGGATTATAGGGATAGATGAGAGTGAAGATCTACAATTTAAAGGACCAGCAAATATCTTCAACAAAATTATGGAAGAAAACTTCCCTAACCTAAAAAGAGAGATGCCCATGAATATACAAGAAGCTTACAGAACTCCAAACAGACTTAACCAGAACAGAAATACCTCCTGTCACATAATAATCAAAACCCCAAATGTACTAAACAAAGAAAGAATATTAAAGGCAGTAAGAGAAAAAGGCCAAGTAACATATAAAGGAAGACCTATCAGAATCACACCAGACTTCTCACCAGAGACAATGAAAGCTAGAAGATCCTGGGAGGGACTCATTCAGACGCTAAGAAAACACAAATGTCAGCCAAAACTACTATACCCAGCAAAACTCTTAATCAACATAGATGGAGAAATCAAAATATTCCATGACAAGACCAAATTTACACAATATCTTTCCACTAACCCAGCCCTACAAAGGATAATAGGAGAAAAACACCAATACAAGGAGGGAAACTACACACTGGAAAAAGCAAGATAATAACGTTCTTCCATCAAACTCAAAAGAAGATAAACACTCAAAAACAAAAATAACATCAAAAATGACAGGAAGAAATAATCACTATTCCTTAATATCTCTTAACATCAATGGACTCAATTCCCCCAATAAAAAGACATAGACTAACAGACTGGATACAGAAACAGGACCCCTAAGATTAAAAACTCAGAAGACATCAGGTGTTGGCGAGGATGTGGAGAAAGAGGAACACTCCTCCACTGCTGGTGGGAATGCAAGCTGGTACAACCACTCTGGAAATCAGTATGGCGGTTCCTCAGAAAACTGGGCGTGATACTTCCGGAGGACCCAGCCATACCACTCCTGGGAATATACCCAGAAGATTCACCAGCATGCAATAAGGATACATGCTCCACTATGTTCATAGCAGCTTTATATATAATAGCCAGAAGCTGGAAAGAACCCAGATGTCCCTCAACAGAGGAATGGATACAAAAAATGTGGTATATATACACAATGGAGTACTATACAGCCATTAGAAACAATGAATTCATGAAATTCTTAGAGAAATGGATGGAGCTGGAGAATGTCATACTAAGTGAGGTGACCCAGTCTCAAAAGAATACCCATGGTATACAATCACTGATAAGTGGATATTAGCCTAGAAGCTTGGAACACCAAAGACACAAATCACATATCAAGTGATGTCTCACAAGAAGAAAGGAGTGGACACTGGTGCTAGAATGGACCAAAACATCATTGTGGGAGAGTACAAGAACAGTAAAATGGGAGGGGGTGGATGCGGGAGCAGGGGGAGGGAAAAGGACATGTGGGACCTTTGGGGGTGGGGAACCAGAAAAAGGGAAATGAATTGTAAATATAGAATATATACAATAAAAAAAAATCTCACTCTTAAAAAAAACAAAACAAAACAAAACAAAACAAAACAAAAAAAAAAAAAGAAACAGGACCCTACATTTTGTTGCATACAGGAAACATACCTCAGGGTCAAAGACAAACATTACCTTAGAGTAAAAGGCTGGAAGACAATTTTACAAGCAAATGTTCTCAGGAAGCAAGCTGAAATAGCCATTCATATATCAGATAAAATTGACTTTCAACCTAAAGTCATCAACAGAGATACAGAAGGTCACTCGCTGCTGGTCAAAGGAAAAATCCACCAAGAAGAACTCACAATTCTAAACATCTGTGCTCCAAATGCATGGGTGCCCTCATTCGTAAAAGAAACTTTTCTAAAGATCAAAGAACACATTGCACCTAACACAATTGTGGGGGACCTCACACTCCACTACCCTCAATGGACCAATCACGAAAACAGAAATTAAACAGGGACACAGGGAAACTCATTGAAACTTTGGACCAATTGGATCTAACAGATATATATAGAGAGAACATTTCATCCTAAAGCAAAAGACTATACATTTTTCTCAGCACCTCATGGAACCTTCTCCAAAATCGACCATATAATTGGTCACAAGTCAGATCTCAACAAATATAAAAAGGTCGAAATAATCCCATGCCGCCTATCTGATCACCATGGAGTAAGAGTCGTCTTCAATAACAACAAAACCAATAGAAAATCCTCATACACATGGAGGCTAAACAATATTCTACTCAATGATACCTTAGTCAAGGAAGAAATAAAGAAAGAAATCAAAGATTTTTTAGAATTTAATGAAAAACGAAGGCACAACATACCCAAATCTATGGGACACAATGAAAGCAGTGCTAAGAGGAAACCTCATAGCCCTGAGTGCCTCCAAAAAAGAAACAGGAGAGAGCATATACTAGCAACTTAACTGCACACCTGAAAGCTCTAGAACAAAAAGAAGCAATTTCACCCAGGAGGAGTAGAAGATAGGAATTCATCAAACTCAGGGCTGAAATCAATCAAGTTGAAACAAAAAGAACCATACAAAGAATCAACAAAACCAGGAGCTGGTTCTTTGAGAAAATAAACAAGATATATAAACCCTTAGCCAGACTTACCAAAGGGCACAGAGACAGTATTCAAATTAACAAAATTAGAAATGAAAAGAGAAATATAACAACAGAAACTGATGAAATTAAAAAAACATAAGATCCTACAACAAAAGAGTATACTCAACACAACTGGAGAGTCAGGTAGAAATGGACAATTTCCTAGACAGATACCAAATACCAAAATTAAACCAGGATCAAATAGATCATCTAAACAGTCCCATAACCCCCAAAGAAATAGAAGGGGTCATAGAAAGTCTTCCAACCAAAAACAGCACAGGACCAGATGGTTTTAGTGCAGAATTCTATCAGACCTTCAAAGAAGACCTAATATGAAAGTGCACCCTCAGTTGTAATTGACAGCCCAGGACTGAAGGGGTCATGCAAAGGAGTTGAGGCTTGGTACCATGAAGAGAGCCTATGAGAGGCTTTTGTGAAGCATAGTTACAGTAGAAGAACCTAGTATATTGGAGATGCCAGAACCATGAGATGACCATCAAGAATAGCAGTGGCAATGGAGTGGATCAACCTGAACTTAGAGTGCTACAAAGGGCAGAACAGAAGTGACACCAGCTCTTTGGAGATTCACAGATCATGTGTGGATCTCAGATATTGGAACAAGAAGCTGTGAATCTGAAATTGACTTGGGGACCTCAAGATGTTAAAGATGCCAGAGCCACAGGATGCCTGCCAAGGAAAGCTGCTAACAGGGAGTAGAACAAGCCCAGGAGAAAGAACCTTGTTGCAGTCAACAAAGATGAAAAAGGAGTTGGATATCTGAAGACTGCTTTGCCATCAGACATGGAGATGCAGAGTTTGGACTTTGCCCAGCTGGTTTCCTGTCTTGCTTGGGGGATTACAGTTAAGTGATTGGATGAATCTCAGAAGAGACCTTGAACTTTGGACTTTTAACACTGTTGAGACTGCTATAGACTACAGGGACTTTGGAAGTTGGACTAAATGTATTTTGCATTATGCTATGTTTATGTAAGGCCCCCATGAACTCATGTTTGAACAAGCCTATGGGGGCCAGGGAGTGGAATGTGATGGTTTGCATATGATTGGCCCAGGAAGTGACCCTATTAGGAGGTGTGGCCTTGTTGAAGTAGGTGTGTCACTGTGGGTGTGGGCTTAAGACCCTCACCCTAGTTGCCTAGAAGTGAGTCTTCTACTAGCAGCCTTCAGCTGAAGATGTAGAATTCTCAGTTCCTCCTGCACCATATCTGCCTGGATGCTGCCATATTTCTGTCTTTATAACAATGGACTGAACCACTGAGCCTATAAGCCAGACCCAATTAAATGTTGTCTTTTATAGAAAAAAAAAAAAGAAGACCTAATACTAATACTCTCCAAATTATTCCACAAAATAGAAACAGAAGGAACATTACCTAACTCATTCTATGAAGCCACAATTACCCTGATACCAAAACCACACAAAGATCCAACTAAGAAAGAGAACTTCAGTCCAATCTCCCTTATGAACTTCGATGCAAAAATACTAAATAAAATTCTTGTCAACCGAATCTAAGAACACATCAAAACGATCATTCACGATGATCAACTTGCCTTCATCCCAGAGATGCAGGGATGGTTCAATATATGGAAATTCATCAACGTAATCCACTACATAAACAAACTCAAAGAAAAAACCACATGGTCATCTTATTGGATGCTGAAAAAGCATTTGACAAAATTCAGCATCCTTTCATGCTAAAAGTCTTGGAAAGAACAGGAATTCAAGGCCCATACCTAAACATAGTAAAAGCAATTTACAGCAGACCAGTAGCCAACATCAAAGTAAATGGAGAGAAACTTGAAGCAATCCCACTAAAATCAGGGACTAGACAAGGCTGCCCCCTCTCACCATATGTTTTCAATATAGTACTTAACGTACTAGCTAGAGCAATTTGACAACATAATTAATTGAATGGATACAAATTGGAAAGGAATTCACTATTCACAGATGATATGAAAGTATATTTAAGTGACCCAAAAAACTCCACCAGAGAACTCCTACAGCTGATAAACAACTGATAAACAACTGATAAACAGCTGATAAACAACTTCAGCAAAGTGCCTGGTTATAAAATCAACTCAAGCAAATCAGTAGCCTTCCTATACGCAAAGGATAAGCAGGCTGAGAAAGAAATTAGGGAAATGACACCCTTCACAATAGCCACAAACAATGTAAAGTAT
Organism: Apodemus agrarius; assembly: GCA_964023405.1. NCBI lineage: Eukaryota > Metazoa > Chordata > Mammalia > Rodentia > Muridae > Apodemus > Apodemus agrarius. The sequence continues at coordinate 78,760,384 of OZ030011.1, forward strand.
CTTGGTGTGACTCTAACCAAACAAGTGAAAGATTTGTATGACAAAAACTTCAGGTCTCTGAAGAAGGAAATGGAAGAAGACCTCAGAAAATGGAAAAATCTTCCATGCTTGTGGGTTGGCAGGATTAATATAGTTAAAATGGCAATCTTGCCAAAAGCAATATACAGATTCAACTCAATCCCCATCAAAATCCCAACTCAGTTTTTCATAGAGTTAGAAAGAGCAATTCTCAAATTCATCTGGAATAACAAAAAACCCAGGATAGCTAAAACTATCATCAACAGTAAAAGAACTTCTGGGGGAATCAATATCCCGGACCTCAAGCGTTAGTACAGAGCAGTAGTGTTAAAAACTGCATGGTATTGGTACAGTGACAGAGAGGTGGATCTATGGAATAGGATTGAAGACCCAGAATTGAACCCACACATCTATGGCCAATTGATCTTTGACAAAGGAGCTGAAAACATCCAGTGGAAAAAAAAGATAGCCTTTTCAACAAATGGTGCTGGCTCAACTGGAAGTCAACATGCAGAAGAATGAGAATTGAACCACTCCTATCTCCTTGTACTAAGCTCAACTCCAAGTGGATCAAGGTCCCCCACATTAAACCAGACATACTAAAATGAATAGAAAAGAAACTGGGGAGACCGTTGAGGACATTGGCTCAGGGGGGAAGTTCCTGAACAGAACGCCAATAGCTTATGCTCTAAGATCAAGAATAGACAAATGGGACCTTATAAAATTACAAAGTTTAGCCGGGCGGTGGTGGCGCACGCCTTTAATCCCAGCACTTGGGAGGCAGAGGCAGGCGGATTTCTGAGTTCGAGGCCCACCTGGTCTACAGAGTGAGTTCCAGGGCAGCCAGGGCTATACAGAGAAACCCTGTCTCGAAAAAACCAAAAAACAACAACAAAAAAAAAATTACAAAGTTTCTGCAAAGCAAAAGACACTGTCAAAAGTACAAATCAGCAACCAACAAATTGGGAAAAGATCTTCACCAACCCTACATCTGACAGAGGGCTAATATCCAATGTATACAAAGAACTCAAGATGTTAGACCCCAGAAAACCAAATAACCCTATCCAAAAATGGGGAACTGAGCTAAACAAACACTTTTCACCTGAAGAAATTCAGATGGCTGAGAAACACCTTAAAAAATGTTCAACATCATTAGTCATTAGAGAAATGCAAATCAAAACAACCCTGAGATTTCACCTCACACCACTCAGAATGGCTAAGATTAGAAACTCAGGAAACAGCAGGTGTTGGCAAGGATGTGGAGAAAGAGGAACACTCCTCCACTGCAGGTGGTACTGCAAGCTGGTACAACCACTCTGGAAATCAGTCTGGCGGTTCCTCAGAAAACTGGACATGATATTTCTAGAGGACCCAGCCATACCACTCCTGGGCATATACCCAGAAGATTCCCCAGCATGCAATAAAGATACATGCTCCACTATGTTCATAGCAGCCTTATTTATAATAGCCAGAAGCTGAAAAGAACCTAGATCTCCCTCAACGGAGGAATGGATACAAAAAATGTGGTATATATACACAATGGAGTACTTTTCAGCCATTAGAAACAATGAATTCATGAAATTCTTAGAGAAATGGATGGAGCTGGAGAACATCATACTAAGTGAGGTAACCCAGTCTCAATACCCATGGTATGCAGTCACTGATAAGTGGATATTAGCCTAGAATCTTGGGACACCAAAGACTCACTCCACATACCAAATGATGTCCAACAAGAAGGAAGGAGTGAGCCCTGGTTCTGGAAAAGCTCAAAGTATCAGTGTAAGGGAATACCAGAACAGGGAAGTGGGAAAGGGTGGATGGGGGAACACGGAGAGGGAAAAGGGTATGTGGGACCTTTGGAGGGCAAGAAACCAGTAAAGGGGAAATGAAATGTAAATATAGAATATATCCAATAAAAAATAAAAATTAAAAAAATGAGAACCAAAGATCCAAGATTCTTCTCCATGGTGTGTTGACAACCAGCAAGAAGATAGCCATCTCAACAAGAGCTGAATTGGAACACACCTTGACTTTGGATGGGCCAGCTTTCCCAATTGAGAGATATAAGTGCCTATTGTATGACTCAGTCAGTTCAAGGTATTTTGTTATGGCAACATAAACATATAAAGATAATTACTTCAAGAAAGGATCGCAAAGACTAACAGAGCAACCTCTGTACACCAGGGAAGATCCACAGCCATATGTATAGTAGAAAAATCATGTGAAACATCCAGCAGAAAGAGCAAAGGCAACAAAGGTAGGAAAGACTGCAACTGCAGAAAAATGGATGGCAGACACCAAACAGACAGTGACAGTGTTCTTTGAAGGACAATAGATTTCAAAAACAGTTTCCACTAACAAGAAAATGCTTGTATGTCCAAAAAGCAGCTTCTTTTGCAATTCTCAAATAGAGCTAAAACATGAAAATTGCTGACAGATGAATACAGACAAGATGTGGCCATGCTGTTTCTCTCTTCTTTGTGCATAGGAACAAATGGTTTTGTTGATTATGAAAACGACCAAGGTTGAAGTATCAAGAATGAAATAAAGTCTCTATAGATCATATAGGAATTACCATATTGCTGTGTATATAGAAATTACTGTATTACTTATTTTTTCTGCATAAGAAACTTCACTGGTAGGAGAAGGTTGAGTGTGCACAGACAACCTGATAGTTTGCTTTTCTTCTTGTATCACTCTCCTTCTGTTATGATCAACAGCTGTTAGATAAACTCTGATTCTAGATCCTCCACATTTAACCTTGTCTGTGAGGAGATGTATCTCATGGTAGACAGCATGGAAATTGATCCATTGAGTATGAGTATCAAAAGACATCAACTTGGCCTTCAGAAATACAGACAAGTGAGCATTCCTAATCAGCAGATTCTGTATTCTCCAGCCAACAGGGAGAGAATATTTATTCATATTGAACAGGTACAGACGTTTCCTTGACATTATTCACTCTACATTCCAATGTGACAAATGGTTTCATTGTGTTCATAATGAACACCCACCATTTAGGTGTGAGTACTGTAAAGATGATTGAAAGCCTAAAGGAAAATCTATACAAATTGTACAGGAACACTGTAGAAGCTCATTTTTACAAGGCACTAGAGCATATTGGAATCCATCCCACATAGATACAAAGGGGCAGTGCTTTGCACAGGGGCACCCCTTTCCAGCACACTCGAATACTGATAGTTGAACACAGTCAAAGTCATGCTCCCTTCTGCTCTTAACCATGCATCTTGTACACATCAGCTCACAGAATTAAGTTGTTAATCAAAAGCATTGCGATTATAACTCTAGTAGGACTAGTTAGTTATTTCCATGTCCCACTTAAGTCAATCACTTCCTCGGTATTGGCAACAAGTCTGTTGCTTGCAACCAAGTTCTCTTTGGGAGTTTGATAGAGTCAGAATATGTAGATGATTAAATGTGTCCTTATTTTTAATGAAACTTATCTTTGAATACTAAATTGCCCCAAGAGTTATACCCAAATATATTACATTCGTCTGTGTCACTCATCTGTTCTCAAACCAGCTCAAAAGTAAATTATTCCATTCAAAATTTCTTATTCAGCCTTGATTAAACTCATAGGTTATACTTTTCAATAGCAGCTAATGAAAATTTTAAGTAAAGAAGTTGATTGTAATGCATGATTATTTTTTGAAATATAAAGCAATGAATTAAGAATTATCTCTGTTAGAAATAAAAAATGTATAAATTTTAGGAGTAGTTGAAATTATTTGTCACTAATTTAAATGAACTTTAGGCTTATTCAATGTTTTGTAACCCTGAAATAGATTTCTTCCTAAATCAGTTTACTATATGCCAAAACTCATCCTATTTATCTTGAAACACACTTCCCAAAGGCATGTTTGCCAAAACCAGCTCTTTGTTTAGAGACATCTGTCTCAGGAAGTTGTTTTTTGTTTCTCTCAGCTACTTTTACTATCTATGACTTCAGTGATTTCACTCTAATTTATTTAGAATAGAAAAAGTAGAGAGTATTAAAAATACATAGAGGATAAATTAGCTACCAGAGTGTTTTTTTTTAATTTTTTTTATTTTCTATATTCTATGTTTACATTCCAAAGGCTTTCCCCTCTCCCAGTTCCCACCCACCATAGTTCCTATAGTTCCTCTCCCCCCCCCAACTGTTCCCCAATCATTCCCCCTCCCCCCTCGGTTTCTTTACTAAACTGGATGCAATCTTTACAGGCCCAGGGTCCTCTCCTTTCTTCTTCTTGGGAATCATTTGACTTGCTATTAGTGTCTTGAGTATTTAGGGCTTCTGGGCTCATTAATATCCACTTATCAGTGATTGCATTTCATGTGCATTCTTTTGTGATTGGGTTAATTCACTCAGGATGATATTTTCCAGGTCTAACCATTTACCTACAAATTGCATGAATTCATTATTTTTAATTGCTGAGTAGTATTCCATTGTATAAATATACCACATTTTCTGAATCCATTCCTCCTTTGAGGGATATTTGGGCTCCTTCCAATTTCTGGCTATTATAAACAAAGCTGCTATAAACATAGTGGAGCATGTGTCCTTATTGCATGCAGGGGAATCCTCTGTGTATATTCCCAGGAGTGGTATGCCAGGGTCCTCTGGAAGTGACATGCCCAATTTTCTGAGGAACCGCCAAACTGATTTCCAGAGCGGTTTTACCATTTTGCAATCCCACCAACAGTGGAGGAGTGTTCCTCTTTCTCCACATCCTCGCCAGCACTTGTTGTCTCTTGAGTTTTTAATCTTAGCCATTCTGACTGGTGTGAGGTGGAATCTCAGGGTTGTTTTGATTTGCATTTCCCTGATGACTAATGATGTTGAACATCTTTTAAGGTGTTTCTCGGCCATCCGAATTTCTTCTGGTGAAAATTCTTTGTTTAGCTCTGTGCCCCATTTTTTGATAGGGTTATTTGTTTCTTTGCGGTCTAACTTCTTGAGTTCTTTGTATATATTGGATATTAGCCCTCTGTCGGATGTGGAGTTGGTGAAGATCTTTTCCCACTTTGTTGGTTGCCGTTTTGTCCTTCTGACAGTGTCCTTTGCTTTGCAGAAACTTTGTAATTTTATGAGGTCCCATTTGTCGATTCTTGATCTTAGAGCATAAGCTATTGGTGTTCTGTTCAGGAACTTTTCCCCTGTGCCCAAGTCCTCCAGGGTCTTCCCAAGTTTCTTTTCTAATAGTTTCAGTGTGTCTGGTTTTATGTGGAGGTCCTTGATCCACTTGGAGTTGATCTTAGTGCAAAGAGATAAGAGTGGGTCAATTCGCATTCTTCTGCATGTTGACTTCCAGTTGAACCAGCACCATTTGTTGAAAAGGCTATCTTTATTCCACCGGATGGTTGTGGCTCCTTTATCAAAGATCAAGTGACCATAAGTCTGTGGGTTAATTTCTGGGTCTTCAATCCTGTTCCATTGATCTGCTTGCCTGTTGCTATACCAATATGTTGATGTGAGTTTTTACTAACATAGCTCTGTAGAACAGCTTAAAACCAGAGATTCTTCCAGAAGTTCTTTGATTGTTCAGGACTATTTTTTTAATACCATGAAATAGAGTATTGTCCTTTCAGGGTCTGTAAAGAATTGGTGGAATTTTTATGAGGATGACATTGAATCAGTAGATTGCTTTAAATAGGATGACCATTTTTACTATGTTAATCCTACTGTCCCGTGAACATGGAATATCTTTTCATCTTCTGATATCTTCTTCAATTTCTTTCTTCAAATATTTGAAGTTCTTGTTATATAGGTCTTTCACTTGTTTGGTTAGAGTTACACCAAGACATGTTATATTATTTTTTTATATTGTGACAGATGTTGTTTCACTAATTTGTTCTGAGCCCATCTGTCATTTGAATTCAGGTGGATTACTGACTTTTTGAGTTAACTTTGTATCTAGTCACTTCACTGAGGTTATTTATTAACTGTAAACATTCCCTCCTAGAATTATGAGTCACTGATATATACTATCACATCATCTGAATATAATGATACTTTGCCTTCTTCCTTTGCAGGCTGTATCCCTTTGCTCTCTTTCAGTGGTCTTATTGCTCTAATTAGAATTTCAGTTTTTATAAAGAATGCATATGGAGAGAGTGGAGAACTTTCTATTGTTCCCTATTTAAGTGGCATTGTTTTGTCTTCATTTAATTTGACGCTGGCTATAGGATTACAGTAATTTGCCCTTATTTTATTTATGTATGCCCCTCTTGACCTTAATCCTTACAAGACTTTTATCATGAAGAGGTTTAGGATTTTGCCAGATTTTTCAACATCTAATAAGATAATCATATGTTTTTTTTTCCTCTCTCAATTTGTATTGGACCCTGATAATTTAGGTTCAAGTCTGCCATGCTACTATGTCTGGATAGCTCTCTGAGCTCATTGCAAAATAGAGGCCCCCCTTTACCAACAGGACTTCTTCTTTTCTGACCTTCTCTGGAGAGCTCTAAACCCCTGCACTCTCGTTATTCAGGATGTCACAAAACCTTGGTGAGATTACTGGTTCAGCTTCCTTTCTCCCAATAAGAAAATGTCCAGCAAGCACCTCAAATTCCTAGATTGACTTTTTATGCAAATGAGTTGTTATTTTGTACGCTAAACTGTAGCTAATGATAGGTACCTACCCTAGAAATCCCTACCCCTTGCCCAAAAGCAAAGTAGCCTTTGATTCAACCCGATTACAGTTGAGCTGTCTCTATGAAGCTGATCCCAGAAGTCTGTCATTTCCATATTACTCACAGGCCATTTGAACCTTGTTCTTCAACTCTCTTCCCTTTGTCTTCATAGGCCAGTGACCAGCAGCTCCAGAGGAGAAGGTTGGACCACTAGTCTGTTTATATAGTTGGTTACACTGATTTTCATAAGTTGAACCATCGTTTCTTCTCTGGGATAAATCATCAACCATGATTATGGTCAATAATCTTTTTGTTTTTGCATTACGGTTTCCAGTATTTTATTGAGTATTTTTACATCCATGCTCATAAGGAAAATTGCTCATAATTTTCTTTCTTGAATTTTTGTGTGGTTATTGTGTCAGAGATGTTCCTTCTGTTTCTATTTTGTATAATAATTTAAAAAGTATTGATGTTAGTTCTTATTTTGAAAGTCTAGTAGTATGCTGGCTGGTTTTGTATGTCTGTTGACACAGGCTTGAGTTATCACAGAGAAAGGAGCTTCAGTTGGGGAAGTGCCTCCATGAGATCCCGCTGTGGGGCATTTTCTCAAGTAGTGATCAAGGTGGGTGGTACCATCTCTGGGTTCTATAAGAGAGCAGGCTGAGCAAGCCAGGGGAAGCAAGCCAGTAAATAACATCCCCTCCCCAACCCCATGGCCTCTGCATCAGCTCTTGCTTCCTGACCTGCTTGAGTTCCAGTCCTGAACTGGACTCACTTGATGGACATCACTAAGTGATCACTTAGGTGATGAACAGCAGTGTGGAAGTATAAGTAGAATAAACCCTTTCTTCCCCAACTTACTTCTTGGTCATGATGTTTGTGCAGGAATAGTAACCCTGACAAAGGCAAGTAAGATTCAATAAAACTGTCTCATCCTGGGCATTTTTGGGGCATGGGGAGACTTTTAATGACTGTTCCAATTTCTTAGGAGTTATAAGTCTAATTATATTGTATAGCTTATCTTGATTTAACTTTAAGTGGTATCTATCAAGAAAAGTACCCATTTCTTCTATATTTTCCAATTTTGTGCAGTACAGGTTTTTTAAGTATGGTCTGAAGATTCCTTGGATTTCCTCAGTGTTTATTGTTATCTCCCCAGTTTCATTTCTGATTTTGCTAATTTGGATATTCTCTTTGTCTTTTAGTTAGTTTGAGTAAGGGTTTGTTTATCTTTTTATTTTCTCCAAGAACCAACTCTTTGTTTCATTGATTCTTTGTATTGTTCTCTTTGTTTCTAGTTTATTGATTTCATCCCTGAGTTTTATTAATTCCTACCATCTACTTCTCTCAGATGGCTTGATTCTCTGTTCCAGAGCTTTACGTGTGCTAAGTTGCTATTATGAGATCTCTCCAATTTCTTTAAGTATGTACTAACTGCCATAAGCACTTTCATTTTGTCTTGTAAACTTGAGTATATTGTGCATTCATTTTTATTGAATTCTAGGAAGTCTTTAATTTCTCTCTTCCATCCATTTTCACTCAGTATGGAATACTACAGTTTCCATGAGTTTGTAGAGTTTCTGTTGTTAAAAATCTAGCTTTAATGTATAGTTGTCTAATTAGATGCAGGATGTTGTTTCAATTTTCTTGTATTTGTTGCAATTTGTTTTGTGATAAGTATGTAGTCAATTTGGGGAAAAGGTCTGTGAGTTCTGACAATAAGATATATTCAGTTAAGCATTCTGTAAATATCTCTTAAGTCTGTTTGCTTTATAATGTCCATTAGCTCCAGTGTTTCTCTGTATTGTTTTTATCTAGAGATGTTGAAATTTTCTTGAGTGTTTCTTGCCCATCAGAGATTACTCTCTTGAGAATTCTACATTTAGATCTGTACCTCATTTTTAATTGGATTATTTGATTTGTGAATGTCTAATTTCTTGAGTTCTTTCCATATTTTGAATATCAATCCTCTGTTAGATATGGGGTTGGTGAAAATCTTTTCCCTTCGGTAGCCTGCTGTTTTGTGTTATTGATCATGTCCTTTGCCTTATAGAAGGTTTTCAGTGTCATGAAGTCCCATTTATTAATTGTTTATCTTAGTACTTGACCTATTAGTATTCTGTTTAATTAGATGTTAGCTATCAGATTGCTGATTATTGCCTTTATTGTGTCTTGTATCCCTGAACCCCAAGGCTTTTATGATGAAGGGGTGTTGGATTTTGCCAGACTTTTTCAGCATCTAATAAGATGATTGTGTGTATTTTTTTCTTTTTCTTTCAGGTTGTTAATATGATTGGTTACATTGATTAATTTTCATGTCTTCTACCATCCCTACATCTATCTCTGAGATAAAGATTTGTTGAGTCTTTATGTGGATTATGTTTTAGGGTGACTGTGCCTCATACAATGAATTTGGCAGTGTTCCATCTGATTCTAATAATTTGAAAAGTTTTTTGTTTGTTTGGTTGGTTTGGGGTTATTTTGTTTTTTCGGGTTTTTTTGTTTTGTTCGTTTGGTTTGGTTTGGTTTGGTTTGGTTTTAATGACTGCTTCTATTTCCATGGGGGTTATGTGTCTATTTAGATTGTTTACCCAATCTTGATTCAGTTTTGGTAAGTGATCTCTATCAAAAAAATATCTATTTATTAGGTTTTCCAATTTTGTGGGGTACAGGTTTTTGAAGAATTTACAAATTCTTTGGATTTCCTCAGTGGCTCTTGTGTCCTTTTTATTTCTAATTTTGTGAATTTGGATATTCTTTCTCTACCCTTTAATTACTTCAATTAAGAGTTTGTCTGTCTTGTTGATTTTCTAAAAGAACCAACTCTTTGTTTCATTGATTTTTTTTGTATTGTTCTCTTTGCTTCTATTTTATTGATTTCATCCCTTAGTTTAATTAGTTCTTGCCATCTACTCCAGTTGGGTGTGCTTACTTCCTTTTGTTTTAAAGCTTTCAGGTGTGCTGTTAAGTTGCTAGCATGGAATCTCATAAATTTCTTTTTTAAGATTTATTTATTTATTTTATGTAAGTGAGTACACTGTCACTCTCTCCAGACATACTAGAAAAGGGCAATGGATCCCATTACAGATGACTGTGAGCCACCATGTGGTTTCTGCGATTTGAACTAAGGACCTTTGGAAGAGCAGTCAGTGCTCTTAACCACTGAGCCATCTTTCCAGCGCTTCATTAATTTCTTTATGAAGACACTTGGTGCTATGTTTCCTCTTAGCACTGCTTTCATTGTGTCCCATAAGTTTTGGTATGTTGTGTATTCAGTTTCATTAAATCTAGAAAGTCTTTATCTCTTTATTTCTCCTTAGTCATTGAGTGTTCATTTTTCCATGAGATTATAGACTTTCTGTTGTTTCTGTCTACATCAAAGTAAACTTTTTTTTAATTTTTATTTTCTATATTCTATGTTTATATTCCAAAGGCTTTCCCCTTTCCAAGTTCCCACCCACCATAGTTCCCATAGTTCCTCTCCCCCCCCCAACTATTCCCCAATCATTCCCCCTCCCCCCTCGGTTTCTTTACTAAACTGGATGCAATCTTTACAGGCCCAGGGTCCTCTCCTTTCTTCTTCTTGGGAATCATTTGACTTGCTATTTGTGTCTTGAGTATTTAGGGCTTCTGGGCTCATTAATATCCACTGATCAGTGATTGCATTTCATGTGCATTCTTTTGTGATTGGGTTAATTCACTCAGGATGATATTATCCAGGTCTAACCATTTACCTACAAATTGCATGAATTCATTATTTTTAATTGCTGAGTAGTATTCCATTGTATAAATATACCACATTTTCTGAATCCATTCCTCCTTTGAGGGATATTTGGGTCAAAGTAAACTTTAATCCATGATATTTTAATAATATTCAGAGGGTATTTCCATTTTCTGATATCTATTGAAGCTTACTTTGTGACCAAGTATGTAGTCAATTTTGTAAAAGGTTCCATGAGGTGCTGAGAAAAAGTTATATTCTTTTGTGTTTGGGTGAAATGTGTAGATATCAGTTAAATACAGGTTTGTGACATTACATATGTTAATTTCATTATTTCTCTGTAAAGTTTCTGTCTGGATGACCTGTCCATTGGTGAGAGTGAGGTGTTGAAGTCTCTCACTATCAGTGTGTGGGGTTCAATGTGTTACTTAAATTTTAGTAATGTTTCCTTTGTAAATGCCCTTGCATTTGTGTCATAGATATTTAGAAATGAGACATTATCTCGGTAAAATTTTCCTTTGATAGGTAGGAAGTATTCTTTCCCATCTCTTCTGATTAATTTTGGTTGAAAGTACATAGGTAGTAGAATAGTTGCTCCTTGGAATGCTTTCTTCTTGGAAAATCTTTTCCCAGCCCTTTATTCTGAGGTAATGTTTATCTTTGAGATTGAAGTATGTCTCATTTATGGAGCAGAATGATCCTGTGTTTGCATCCATTCTATTAGCCTGTGTCTTTGGGTTGGGGAATTGAGCCCATTGATGTTGAAAGAGATTAATGACCACTGATTGTTATTTCCTGTTGTTTTGATGGTGGTGGTGGTGGTGGTGGTGGTGGTGGTGGTGGTGGTGTGTGTGTGTGTATGTGTGCGTGCACGTGCGTGTGCGCATGCGCATGCATTGTGTATGTGTGTTTTCCTTCTTTTGTTTTCACTGGCATGAAATTATTTATTACCAGTGTTTTTTCTTGGGTATAGTTAACCTCCTTGGATTGGATTTCCTTCTAGTATCTTCTATAGGACTGGATTTGTGAATAGATATTGTTTAATTGGGTTCTTCATAGAATATATTGTTTTCTCCATATATGCTGATTGAAAGTTTTTAGAATAGTAGCCTAGGCTAGTATCTGTGGTCTCTAATAGACTGCAAGACAACTGTCCAGTCCCGTTTTGGCTTTTAAAGTATTTGTTGAGAAGTCAGGTCTAATTCTAATAGGTCTCCCTTTATATGTTACCATTTTTTTTCATTGCAAGTTTTAATACTCTTTCTTTGTTCTGTACATTTACTGTTTTGATTAGTATGTGGAGGGAGGGCTTTATCTTGGTCCAGTCTACTTGGTGTTCTCTAAGCTTCTTTTTAATTTATAGGTATCTTTCCTTTTTCGTTCCATTAATTTTTTTTGTTTTGTTTTTTGAGACAGGGTTTAGAGACAGGGTTTCTCTGTGTAGTCCTGGCTGTCCTGGAACTCACCAGGCTGGCCTCAAACTCAGAAATCTGCCTGCCTCTGCCTCCCAAGTGCTGGAATTACAGGCGTGTGCTACTATACCTGGCCCTTGTTCCATTAATTAATTTATTCACTTTACATCCAAATCACAGCCCCTCTCCACACAGTTCCTCCCCAACCCTCTCTCCTTCACCTCTGAGTAGTAGGAGGTCCCTGTCAGGAAACCAGCCTACTCTGGCACCTCAAGTCACTGCAGGAGTAGGTACATCATCTCCCACTGAAGTCAGACAACACAGATCAGTTAGGGGAGCAGTATCCATAGACACAGAGTCAGGGTAAGTCCCAACTACAGTTGATGGGGAACCTGCGTAAAGTTGAAACTTTATATCTGGCAGCCTTTGTATATTCTTTGGATGGTGGTTTAGTCTCTGGAAACATCTAACTATCCAGGGTTTTTTCTCTGTTATTCTTCTTGTGGAGTCTCTGTCTCCTCCAGCTTCCTTAATCCTTCCCCTACCTCTCCCACAAGACTTCCCAAGCTCAGTCTAAAGTTTGGTTCTGGGTCTCTGCATCTGTCTCACTCAGATATTGGGTGGCCTTCTCCACAGAAGAAACAACATCTGCTGTGACAACACAGATAGTGGATTCACAAGGGCACACTGTGAGACCTTGATGATGCCTCTTTGTTGATCAAAGCCTTGTGCCAATGATGCAACAGGTGAAGTTACTGTTGTCAGCTATATATGTTACTGCTGGTCTGGATTCACAGGTACCCTCTATGAGATGGATATAATGAATGCAGTAGCACCCCTACCAATTTAGGGGGGAATGTGCTGAGCTGTCTTCGGAGGATCAACAGAGACACACTGCAGTCCTGCTTTCCTCAGTCAGTCAGCGACCTCAGACTAGGTTTGTGTACATCAGCCTGGATTCACTGACAGAAGCCAAGGCATCTCTTTCCTTAGGTTAGGGAAATTTTCTTTTATGGGTTTGTTGAAAATACTTCCTGGACTTTTAAGCTAAGAATCTTTTCCTTCTATTCTCATTATTCTTAGGTTTGGTCTTTTCATAGTGTCCCATAGTTCCTGGGAATTTTGTGTCAAAAACTTTTTAGATTTAATACTTTCCTTGACTGATGTATCTGTTTCTTCCTTTATATCTGAAATTCTTTCTTCCATCTCTTGTATTCTGTTGGTGATGCTTGTGTCTGTAGTTTTTGTTCTCTTACCTAAGTTTTCCACCTCTAGGACTCCCTCAGTTTGGGTGTTCATTATCGTTTCTATTTCTGTTTTCAGGTCTTGAGAGGTTTATTTATTTCCTTTACTATTATCTGTATTTTCCTGTATTTCTTTAAGGAGTTTATTCATTACATCTTGAAAGGTCTCTACCATCTTCATAAGATTTGTTTTAAGGTCATTTTTCTGTGCTTCAGCTATGTTAGAATATCTTGCTGTAGTAGGCTGGGGGGGGGGACTCTGCTGGTACCATACTGCACTAGCTCTTCTTGGTTGTGTTCTCATGCAGGCCTAGAGCCATCTGGGTTTGGGGATTTTGTAGGCTTAAGTGCTAATTTCTGAGTTAGATGTAAGATTTTTGGGTTTTTTTAAGGTTGTTTTTGTTTCCTCTCCATGTTCTGGCCCAAGTAGCCTGGTGCTTTGGTGAATCTTCAGGTCCAGGAGACTGTCTCCTCTGGGTTTCTTTGGCCTACATGGCCTCTGGGGTTATGGATGCTAACAGTGCTTCTAGGGTCCCTAGTGCCTGCGTGGCTTAGGTTCTCAGGTGCCAGAGAGGCCTCCAGGAAAGCAGGTAGAATTGAAGGCTGGAAAGTGAGTGCCAGAGGATGGGGTACAGTGTACTGCTCTGGGCTGTGCTTGGAGTTAGTGGTTAAGGGTTTGAGGCAAGGTCTTACTTACTTGGTCCTGGTGCCAACAGGCCTCCCCGAATGCAGAGAGAGTTGTGAGCTGAAAAGGGAGCCTAGGAGATTGGGTCCTAAATATAGTTTTAAGGTTATGATAAATATTAAGACATTATTTCATTGATATTTCACTTTATGCAAAGATTTTCAAACTTAACTTTAATCTCAATGCACTATCAAAAAGTCAGTTAGTAAGTTGTCAAAATTTATAAATCACTGAAGTAAAGGTTTTCATTAATAGACATAATCAGATAATATTTTGTGTGTTAATTTAGTCCTTGTGAATATATAAACTTCATGCTAAATTCTAATCTCACATATTATAAAGAGAACTGAGGCAAAAACTAAATATCGCATGTTTAAAGTCAAGAAAGCCTTTGGCAAAGGCATGCCCATCAAAAAACATGTGGTGAATAGCAAGAAATTATAGCTTCCCTTTGTGAATGTTGATTTCAAAGACAAATCAAAATCTGGATAATATTCCTCTTCAGATACATGTTTAGTGAATATTACCAACAAATATAGTCCAGCAGTAGCTAAACAGTAGCTACCTGCTGTTTGCTGACCAGGCCTAAAACTCCACAAAATAGAAAAGACAACTCAGTTTATGAGATAAAATGTTTATATAAACAGCAAAATATATTCACAGCCTATGAGATAAGTGCTTAAGGACTTCTAAAAGACACAGAAGCAGACTTGAACAAAGAGAAATCTATCATACATCCTGAATATGTCCTCATAAGTATATGTTTCTTTGCAAATATAAGTTTATAAATTTAATGCCATCTCAGAAAATAAAAAAAGAACTGACTTCAGATTCTCAGGGGCTGCTTCTTTAGCTTCAGTGGCCCTGGGGCACTCAAAGAGCATCTTTGAGTATAACTTAAGAACCACAGGCCACACTCACCCAGTCAATACCTGACAGCTTCACTGCACAGGCCAAACCATGTACATGGCAGAAGGTCAAGGACCAGCCATCAACTGAGCCATAGCAAACAACCACAAATTTGAGGGCATTCCATACTTGAAAGATGAATTTGGTTTTATTTTTATTTTAACTAAAATATAATTATATATTTGTTCCCTTACCCTTCCTCTTCCCCTTACCCTTCCTCTTCCTCTTCCCCTTCCCCTTCCTCTTCCCCTTCCCTTTCCCCTTCCCCTCCAAATGTTGCCATGTGCCTCTCTCCAACTCACCCCAGCCTCCATCTCAAACTCATGGCCTCCTTTTCTTTTCTCATTTAGGTCTTCCTAAAATGCCCCTGAGCTCTGAAGAAAGCACTCTAGGGGAAAAGGGATGGAGCCACACTGAAGTAGAAGCACAATCTGAATTCTGCCAGGTAATTTTAAACTGGTTCTCAATCTAGGAATGTTTCTTCAATCTGAACCAGTTTTAACATAAAAAGTAACAGGAGAGGGCTTGGCCACTGCCTTTACATTGCTTTTAAAGGGAAAGACACCCAGAGTTTTGCCTAGAACTGTTTTATTAAGAAATATCACCTGTATTGGAGTGATGGAAACAAGAATAGTGTGAAGGTAACCAGGCATTGGTGGTGCATGCCTTTAATCCCAGCACTTGAGAGGCAGAGGCAGGTAGATTTCTGAGTTCAAGGCCAGCCTGGTCTACAGAGTAAGATCCAGGACAGCCAGGGCTACACAGAGAAACCCTGTCTCGGAAAACCAAAAAACAAAAACAAAACAAAACAAAATAAAGAATAGTGTAAAGGAGAATGTTGGTGAGGATGTGGAGAAAGAGGAACACTCCTCCAATGTTGGTGGGATTGCAAGATGGTACAACCACTCTGGAAATCAGTCTGGTGGTTCCTCAGAAAATTGGGCATGACACTTCCAGAGGACCCTGTCATACCACTCCTGGTCATATACCCAGAGGATTCCTCTGCATGCAACAAAGACACATGCTTCACTATGTTCATAGCAGTCTTATTTATAATAGCCAGAAGTTGAAAGAACCCAGATGTCCCTCAAAGGAGGAATGGATACAGAAAATGTGGTATATTTATACAATGCAATACTACTCAGCAATTAAAAATAATGAATTCATGAAATTTGTAAGCAAATGGTTGGAACTAGAAAATATCAGCCTAAGTGAGCTAGCCCAATCACAAAAGAATACACATGAAATGCAATCACTGATAAGTGCATATTAATTAGCCCAGAAGCTCTGAATACTCAAGGCACAATTAGCAAGTCAAAAGATTTCCAAGAAGAAGGATGGAGAGGACACTGGTCCCAAAAAGACTTGATCCAGTATTGTAGGAGAGTACTAGAACAGAGAAATGGTGGTGGTAGTGGGGGGGGGTGATTGGGGAAGGGGAGGAGGGAAGAGAACTTATGGGACATATGGTGAGGGGGGAACTTAGAAAGGGGAAAGCCTTTGGAATGTAAACAAAGAATATAGAAAATAAAAAGAGAGAGAGAGAGAAGTTGAGTTCAAATGTGCCAATGACCTTGATGACTTCCAAAGTGGTCAGAGAGAGGCATGCCTCTGTCCTCTCTAGTTGGCCAGTTTACCTGGGTGAGTGAGCACGTGGATAGAGCAATTTATCCTCAAGTGAAGCAAAGGGTAAGAAGCTCGGGCAGGTTCATGGGTTGTGACTGAGAATTAACTAACCTTCAGATGCCCGAGAACTTTAATGGGAGCCTTAAGGATTCCTGAGTTGATCAGACCTGCACATCACAAAGCACTCTCCTTCCAGGCCTTCACCAAAGAAGACAATGGAGCTGTTCATATTATGTAGGTATATACCACTGCCCAAGGTAGTCATTAAAATGATCAATTGTATTTGTCTATGCATCTCTGCACTCCACAAAGTTACCACAACTGTCTCCCAAAACTCATATGTTACTCATACGTTACTCCCCTCTCCCTCCATCTTCCTCCATTGTATTTTTCTTCTGCCTATTCTGTCATATGAGTATAGAACAAAGTGGCTTTGTGCAAGCTGGACAATAGACCATCAGCAGAAACTGGTTCTGTGGACATCATAGTTATGGACTTTCTGTCCTCTGAATGTTAAAGAAAAAAGCCACCCATTTATAGTGTACTATACTCTACTGTAGCAACAAAAATAAACTAAGATCCAGTTACTTGCCCATAATACTCAGTATCTGTGGTTTCAGTATCACAGACTTCCAAGATAGGACATCAGTAGAATAACACATGCTTATTGTGATAGAGAATCAAGGAGAAAAGCAATTTAGAGAAGAAAAGAAGATGAAGGAGGGTTGTTTTGAATGAAACAAGTTCTAAAGGAGTGATGTTTTAACAAAAGAAAAAATTAGAAAAGTCTTAAAATATGGATGATAGTCTCAGGACATTTCAATCCCAGACAACAGACTTTATGTCATCTTCTCAGTCCTTATGTATACCTGAAGTTAGAAGAGATAGTAAATAAATCTTTCCTTCCAATGTATAGAAGGGAAGTGACAGTTAAACTAGATACAGGAGTATCCTTGGAGGAAAGACAAGGAAAAGGCTAGGATTGGATTATAAAGTATGTTCTTGGTCTGTTTCATGACCTAGGCTACAAATGAAGGATAACAATTGGATTATGTGTGCAAAAATTACTCTATCCTCAAGATCCATGTGCTCAAGTACATAGAATAACACAAACATATGTATTCAATCATACATACATACATATATACATACATACACAATACATAGATACATACAGAGAGAAAGAGAGAGGAGAAAGAGAGAGAGACTGTTTATGTGTATTTGCATGGAATAGTGTGTCATTTCAATACCTGCATACAATGTATAATGAGCATGTGTATATCATTTGTGTTGAGAGCATTGAAAAACCTTTGAAATTGTCAACTTGTCTTGTTGGGTTTTGTATCTTATATTTGAAAGCCTCCTAGTAAGTTCCACATGTGTCATTTCAATGGTCCATATATCTCATCGGTTTCTTAAACAAAGAATCGAACATGTAATAAACGTACTTTCTTAGAACGTCTTAGGAGGTTTGTGTGCTTAGTTAAACAAGTTCATAGCAAATACTCACAGCTCAGTGGTCCACATGCCTCAGTACTCTCTGCCAATTCAGGGCCTAGGCTTCTGTTATCCTGAGGGTATTTATTAGGGAGCAATGTGTCAGCAGTGTCTATGGCCTATTATGGTCTCCAGCTAGAAGTGAAATGCTTTTCCTTTCCCTGATCACTTCTTCAAAGACTCACATCATCATCAGAGCAGAAACGAAACAACACAATAGTTTCTTTATCTTCCCAGGGCCCAGTGAGGCTTGTCATCCTTGAGAACCCAGAAATGATTTGTGGTGGACACATTCTTCTGATACAAGGGACCCCTCAGAGTCTCAGCCTGGCTACTCTGTTCCATTCCTCTTAGCGAACTGTGGCTCTAATTAGCATTGCTTCCATCAGCTCTGTCTTTCTCTCCGTTGCAGCTTTCTTCTACTTCTTCTTCCTTCCCTAGAACTTTTTTTGGTCCTTATTGTATATCCAAAGTGCACCATGAATATGAGTTCCACAGTATATGTTGTATGTCAGGACTGATTCCAGGAGTTTTCTTGTGCTAGGCAAGTTCTGCTAAGTAACAAAAAGTGCAATTTTCAATACGAAGACATAATGTTGTCTGGGAGCCTGGGGACAGCAGTTAAACCCATTGAAAATCAATGAAAAGCCCTTTAAGGGTCACTATTCCCTTTAATGACATTTTTCTTAATGCTGGATGCCCCATACCACCAGGTAATAGGATTGATTTTTATATAACTCTACTTCAGGAAAAAGCACAGGGAAGATGGAATGATGAGGAAGAAAGAGAAATTGAATTTCTCTGCCATCTCATCCACACATCCAGAAACTATTGCTGCACATAACCGATTAGGAAACAGTGTTTTCAACTACTGCATGTGAGGGGTGCACTTTCTTTCTTTCTTTCTTTCTTTCTTTCTTTCTTTCTTTCTCTCTCTCTCTCTCTCTTTCTCTCTCTCTCTCTCTCTCTCTCTCTCTCTCTCTCTCTCCCTTCCTTCCTTCCTTCCTTTCTTTTTTTCCTTTCTTTCTCTTTCTGTCTGTCTGTATTCCCTCATTCATTCATTCATTCATTCATTACTTCTTTCTTTCTGTCTGTATTCATTCATTCATTCATTCCTTTCTTCTTTCTTCCCTTCCTTCCTCCCTTCCTTTCTTGAGTACAGATATTTTGCCAGAATGTCTGTGTCCAATCTGTGTCCTTCGTGTTCACAGAAGCCAGAAGAGGGCACTGGCTCACCTGGAACTGGAGTTATAGAAGGTTATGAGTCACCCACATGTGTGGTGGACATTGATCTTTTGCAAGGGTAGTTCATGCTCTTAGCCACTGATATATCTCTCTAGCCCCCAAGATGTCTTAGAACTCTGCAAGATTGCAAAATGGTCTCTAATTTGCAGGAAAAACATGTCCTCATGTTTTTTCTTTATTGATATAAAATGTAGACAAAGATGCCAACCCATTAGAAATTGGACATGTTCCAGCTATATCTTTTGTTGATTTCATAAAATAGTTGCATGTTTTAGAAATCATGGAAGAGATTTCAAAACAAGTTTTTAAAACCATTAAGAATCTCTTAAAGCATTCAAAACAATATTCTTCCCAGCCAAGGATCAAGTAAAAAGTATAGACTTTGGGAAACATGGCTTAAGGGCCTGGGGAGACAACCTGATAACCCCAAGAAAAAGGTGAAAAACAGGAGAAATTAGACAAGCATTGGTACTTGGAAGATTTCTGGTGAAGGATGTTTCAGAAATTGTAAGGAGGGGCAGGAAAGAATCTAGGAAGAAGTAGGCAGGCTGTTCTTCCATCTGTCTAGCAGACATGAAGAGAACAGTAAGAGAGGGCATCAAGTTTATACTAAGAAATACACTGGAGAACATTTACAGCAGAACAGACCATGCTTTTCTTTATATATATATACAAAATAATATATATATAAACAAAATAAAATATAATAAGATATAGATGAAAATCATCATATCAACACTGGATAGGACAAGACAAGAGAAAAATAAAAAGACCCCTAAGAGAAGGCACAAGAATCAGAGACTCATTTACACATTCAGGAGTCCCATGAGAATACTAAGTTGAAAGCTATAATATATATGAAGAGGAACTGGTGGAATCTTGTGTCAACCCTGTGCTTACTGCTTCATTTTTTGTGAGTTCAAATACGCTTTAATAGATGGCCTTGTTCTCTTGGTGTCCTCTATCTCTTCTGTTTCTCCCACTTCTCAATATCCTCTTCCATAGAGTCCCCTGAGCTTTGGGATAAGGGATGTAATGGACCAACAGTATTTGATGTTATTCTAGGTCTCTGGGGTATCTATACTCTGGTTCTTATCATTCACAGTGTCAGATATGGATTCTGTTTCACCATGGAGATGACCGTAAGTTAAGTCAGGTACAGTTGGTTACTCCCATAAGCTTTTTGCCGCCATTGCCCTAAATATTTTGGAGATTGTAGAAGAAATGTTTTGTGGTTGGTTTGGTGTATACTTTTTTCTCTTAGTAGCCTTTGGATGTCATAGACACTAAAATATGAGATGCCAATCAATGAGTATAGCAGAATATCATTAAAAGTTGTTTTAATGTTACTTTAGTTTTAGACCAATAGTATTTGATGTAACACCTCAACATGTAAAATGGCAGACATTTGAGGAAAGTATCACACACTAGCATCCTCACACACATGTATGTACATGCATACACACATGTACATACAACACACACATATGCTAAAAAGAAATATATGTTTCTTAACTAGGTATAAGCTTTGACCAAAAAGTCACTTCAACAAAATCTATCCCACAGATGTATTTTTTATAAGCATATATTTATATGTGAAGGATTTTCATAAACTATTTATATAACAGAAAATTCAATGAAATTTGATTAGTTAATTGAGTGCAGCAAATAAATTACCTTATATCAAATGAAAATGCTAGATAATGGGCATGCATTAAGACTATATTGGTTTGCAATGATATTCAATGTATTTTACTATAATAAGTGTGTCAAGTTTTGAAATAGCATGCATACTATAAACCCATTTGTTAAAAAGTGTTTGTATGTGTGTTTGTGTATATGTGTGCACACATGTACTTGTGTCTTGATGTATATGTCTATATGCATCCGTGTGTATATGTGTGTGCAGAAAGAGTATCTGTTGGTTGCACAGTACTAAGTACATCTGTGCTGTAGGCTGTAGGCTGTAGGATGTGCTTCATTTTGACCTCCTATACTCCCTGTTGAGGACTTACAGTGAATACATCACATATATAATCTATACCATTGATTCCTCCCTCCCAAGCCTGCCCTGCTGAGAGCCCTTGTTCCCCACTGCAGCAAAACTTCCTCTGCCATTTCCCAATTATCCTATAATTGGGAGCATATGGCTCCTCTGCTATGCTTCCGACCCTCCTGGCCTGAACACTACTGAGACCAAACTTACTGGGGAACTCCAAGTCTCAGACAACAAAAGTATCACCCAGCTCTAAGTCCAATTCCAACTCTGCTGCTGTCTAGAAATACCCATTCTGAAAAACTGAAAATACATGGATGTTATAAGGGATGCAAGCTCTGGTTTTCACAAATAACAAAATGGGTTTTCTCAAACACCATGTTTGTAAGTACAGCCCCGCAGTGCTTACTAGAAATCAGCAACAACACAGATTTGTAAATGCGTTTTGCACTTCTTCTCAAGTGAAGCCATAATTTTACCCTAAATTTTTGAAAAAGTAATTCATTGTCTTCAATTCATTTAGAAAATTCAGCCTTGAGTTCCTACAATGAGCCATGCAGATGTTTCACCACTAGGGGTCAGAACACTACGTTAGTATTAGCCAAGCCCAACCTTAAAAGTTTTTTGAAGGACATGCTAAATTCTTTCCTGAATAAAAACAGAAGACTGTCTACTTAAATTAAGAATTGCATAAAGAAGATAATGAGAAAGAATGAATTTAACAGGAGAAATTAAGAAAGTTGAGACTACTGTATTTAACAAGCTTAGTAAAATAAAGAAGTCTCACTCTTAATAGAATTTCGAGTTATTCACTTCTTCATTCTGGTTGGCAAGATATTATTTCAACCTAGGATTTAAGGATTAGTCACGAACTGGACAAATGCCAGCAGAGCAGAAAGAACTGAGAACATGAAGCTGTCGGCAAGAAGGAAGAAATCCTTGCTATAAAAGATGGGGCTGTGTGACTGATAGAGGGTTAATGTAGATGAAAACAAAAAACAAAACACCTTCCACTTTCCAATGGGTTTTAGCTCTTGTGGGAATTAACCTGAATCATCTCATGTGGTGTGGGCAGTGGGCAGACCATCGGTGGACGGTCTGAGCCTGGCTTGGCACAGATTGTGTCCTTGAATGAGGTCCTTCTGTACTCTTGATCATAAGACTTCTTCAGAACAATGAAAGGAGACCCATCTTTGAATGTCAATACAAAGTGAAATATTCTAAATTGTTATTTATAAGCTTGGGGTGAGGGGGGAAAATTTGACAAAACACAAAATGACTTTTTAAAATGTTATAACTTAAGGCTATCATGGTATGTTATTGTAAGTTTTCTTCATTAAAAAGTGGAGCAAATTAAGATCTTTGACAATATATGCTGGCAGACAGAGGAATAAGCCAAAAATCAAAGTAAAATTTACTTGCAGACTTTTATGACAGTGTTCTAAAGTAACTGTATTAAGTGCAGTAAGAATGTATATTGATCGCTTTTTGGAATTATTAAAAAAAAATCAAGACAGTTACTTGTTTTGATGTAGAATTGAATAGTTGTGCGCAAGTCAGATCTAAATAGACAAGCTATATTTCATATTCATTGATTTGCTTTTTCAACCATTATGAATGTATTACCTGTGTTTGAAAACTAATGTAATAATAATACCTTAAGTGAGACAATAATATAGACAAAAACCAAAACCAAATCCTTATGAAAAAGCTTCCCTCTGACATAAATGTAACCTGGGAATCACATGGAGATATTCTAACACAAGCTATCAATAAAAAATATTTTTGTTTTAACTGAACTGCACCAAATTCCCTCAATCAAACTGGCTATGTCAACATGTCTGTATACTAAGGTTCTGTCTAGCAATTTGTCATTAGGGACCCCCTGCCCCAGGTTATTTATGCATGATCCCCTCTGCAGATCTCTCTCTCTCTCTCTCTCTCTCTCTCTCTCTCTCTCTCTCTCTCTCTCTCTCTCTCTCTCTCACACACACACACACACACACACACACACACACACACACAACCCTTGCTGTATGTGACCAAATGAGCATCAATTGGGGTGAATAACAAAAGAGACATGGTTAGATTGTTGCAAACTGTGATGGTTGGCTTTAAAGTCAACAGTGCCGTAAGTTAGAAGAATCGCCTGAGTAGGGAGCTACTCCTGAGGAACTGTTCTGATTGCCTTGATCATGTGGGAGCGCTCACATGGGTGGCACCTTCTGGTAGCAGTCCAGATGAGAAAGGACATGGCGGAAGGGAAATCGCCAAGCTGATTGCTTGCTTGGCCTTCCCTCTCACCACCAAGTACATTTGTCCTGTTGAAGCTGTTGCTGCTGATTCCTTCAATCACATCTGAAACAGTGTTTCAAAACTTTCATCATGGACTAGGCGCCAGAGGCTCCTAGAAACATTCCATGATTCCCTCACCAGATAGGCACTGCTGAGGTGGCTCACTTTATGGACTGAGGAACTATCTGGTATCCATTGTGAGAGACTATAGGATTATTCTGACCGTTGAGGCATTTAGCTTCCAGAACTAAGCAACTACCAGGTTCTCAGCATCTCAGATGTGATTTCATTACCATTGCTATTTAAAACCTATCAATTCTGATTTAGTATATATAAATACACACATACTCATATATTATGTATATTCCTCTAGAGAACCTTTTCAGCTCCATAATCAATAACCCTGTGTGATCATCTGCCAAATACCAATGTATCATTGTTGTGTATGGCTGCCTATGTGTATAGCCTTAATTAGATACAGAAGTAAGGCTATATATTTATACATATGTATATGTGTGCAAGCTTTAAAATAATTTTCTTTTTTTGAATTGTTTTTGAAATTTTTATTCGATATAATCTTTATTTACATTTCAAGTGATTTTCCCTTTCCTGAATCCCCCCTCCCCAAAAGTCCCATAAGCCCTCTTCCCTCCCCCTGTTCCCCAATCCACCCCTTCCCACGTCCCTGTCCTGGTATTCCCCTATACTGCTGCACTGAGCCTTTCCAGGACCAGGGGCCACTCCTTCCTTCTTCTTGGGCATCATTTGATATGTAAATTGTGTCTGGGTATTCCAAGCTTCTAGGCCAATATCCATTTATCAGTGAGTGCATACCATGAGTGCTCTTTAGAGACTGGGTTACCTCACTTAGGCTGATGTTCTCCAGTTCCATGCATTTGTCTAAGAATTTCATGAATTCACTGTTTCTAATGGCTGAATAGTACTCTATTGTGTATATATACCACATTTTCTGTATCCATTCCTCCCTTGAGGGATATCTGGGTTCTTTCCAGCTTCTGGCTATTATAAATAGGGCTGCTATGAACATAGTGGAGCATGTATCCTTATTACATGCTGGGAAAATCCTATGGGTATATGCCCAGGAGTGGTAGAGCAGGGTCCTCTGGAAGTATCATTCCCAGTTTTCAGAGGAACCACCAGACTGATTTCCAGAGTGGTAGCACTAGCTTGCATCCCCACCAGCAGTGGAGGATTGTTCCTCTTTTTCCACATCCTCACCAGCACCTGTTTTCTCCTTAGTTTTTGATCTTAGGCATTCTGACTGATGTGAGATGAAATCTCAGCAGTACGACAGAGCAATTGTCTTAAAAACTGCATGGTATTGGTACAGTGATAGGCAAGTAGATCAATGGAATGGAATTGAAGACCTGGAAATGAACCCACAGAATTATGGTCATTTGATCTTTAATAAAGGAGCTACAGCCATCCAGTGAAAAAAAGAGCCTTTTCAACAAATGGTGCTGGTTCAATTGGAGGTCAGCAAGTAAAATAATTTTTATTATCCTAGTCTCCCTCCCAACTTTATGTCTTCTTTTTCTGTTTTAATAATGAAAGTTAGGGCTCCCTTATCAGTCCAACTAATGAATCATGTGCAGCCCACCTGTGGCTACATCTCCATGGGAGAGTAGTTTCCCTGCAACCATCAACTGCCAGGAGTTTCTCAGCTTCTCAGCCAGTGGTAGAGCCTCATGGACCACTCCCTCAGTCATGCCAGAATTTTGACTGGCATGATCTTGTGCAGATAAGTAATTGCCATGAGTCAATGTATTCCATAGATCTCTAGTGTCTAGAAAACATTCCACATCTACCTCCCTCTACCTCTTGTACATGTGCCAACCCCTCTTCTTCTGAGATATCCTTGATAGGATTGTTAATCAGTCCCTGATTAATCTGGGACTAAGACTCCACAAATCACATTTTTTCAGCTTTTTCTGCTTCTTCCATTTTAATCCTAAACAATAGCAAGCAAAGCATGCACAAGTATACATATGCACACATGCACACATGTGTGTGAGAGAGAGAAGAGAAGAGAGCAGAAGGGAAGAAAAGAGAAGAGACGAGAAGAGAAAGAAAAATGAAGTCTCATTTGATTTGTTTGGTTTTTCTGTTTCATGATCCCTTGAGTATTGTACAACAATATGTCTTCATCTAAGGGCAGCAAGTGCTCTCAGTAGAAACAGCTAAATCCAATTAGCCCTTTTTCAATACTTGAGGTATGATGATATAGATGATATAAGATGTCAGAAGGTCATGCGGTGCTTTCAGTGGGGCAGCCACCTTGCCTCAGACCCCCGCGCACAAACAGCGGGCACACTGGACGCAGTGAGAGGCTGGAATCAGGTGCGTGGCCAGAGTTATAGCTTAGCTTAGCTCTGCAGGAGATCCAGGCACAGAAAGCTCAGCTGCAGGTGCAGACTACCAGCCGGGACCAGCTCTCTGAGCGGACTAGCAGCGAGGGGCCACCTTGCCGCCACAGGGCACAGCTCAGAACTCTAGCAGCTGGAGTCAGGGGCCTGGACTCAGAGCGAGCATAGTCCAGCACAGACAACGCAGCCAGAAGGGATCAGCAGAGCTGGGTACCAGCAGCTCAGCCAAGGCCACGCGGTGCTTTCAGCGGGGGCAGCCATCTTGCCCCAGACCCCCGTGCACAAACAGCAGGCACACTGGACACAGTGAGCGGCTGGAATCAGGTGCGTGGCCAGAGATATAGCTTAGCTTAGCTCTGCAGGAGATCCGGGCACAGAAAGCTCAGCTGCGGGTGCAGACTACCGCGGCCAGGACCGGCTCTCTGAGCAGACTAGCAGCTAGGGGCCACCTTGCCGCCTCAGGGCACAGCTCGGAACTCTAGCAGCTGGAGTCAGGGGCCTGGACTCAGAGCAAGCATAGTCCAGCACAGACAAGCTGCAAGAAGGGATCTGTCTCCTGGAGACAGGCGTGCTGTGCTTTCAGCAGGGCGCCAT
Organism: Apodemus agrarius; assembly: GCA_964023405.1. Classification (NCBI taxonomy): domain Eukaryota; kingdom Metazoa; phylum Chordata; class Mammalia; order Rodentia; family Muridae; genus Apodemus; species Apodemus agrarius. The sequence goes on from OZ030011.1 coordinate 78,786,652, forward strand.
CTACAATAAGACCAACTAACACCAGAGATAAAGAGATGGCAAAAGGCAAACGTAGGAACGTTATTAACAGAAATCAAGGCAATATGGCACCATCTGAACCCAATTCGCCAACCACAGCAAGTCCAGGATACCCCAGCACACCAGAAAAACAAGAGTTAGATATAAAAGCACAGGTCATGATGCTCCTAGAGGAACACAAAAAAGACATAAACAAATCTCTTAAAGAAATGCAGGGGATCATCAATAGGGTAGAAGCTCTTACAATCCAAACACAAAAAACACTTAAAGAACTCCAGGAGAATATGGGCCATCAGACAGAAACCAATAAAGAGGAAATGAGAAAATCAGTTAAAGAAATGCAGGAGAACTTGAAACAACAGGCAGAAGTCATGAAAGAGGGAGCACAAAAATATATTAAAGAATTACATGAAAACACAAACAAACAAATGATGGAACTGAGCAAAACCATCCAAGATCTGAACACAGAGGTAGAAACAACTAAGAAATCACAAAAGGAGGCAACCTTGGAGATAGAAAACCTTGGGAAGAAATCAGGGGTCATAGATGCAAACATAAACAACAGAATACAAGAGATAGAAATAAGAATCTCAGATGCTGAAGATAACATAGTAACCATTGAATCCACAGTCAAAGAAAACGCAAAATCCAAAAGGCTTGTAACCCAAAACATCCAGGAAATCCAGGACACAATGAGAAGACCAAACCTAAGTATTATAGGGATAGATGAGAGTGAAGATCTACAACTTAAAGGGCCAGCAAATATCTTTAACAAAATTATGGAAGAAAAGTTTCCTAACTTAAAGAGAGAGATGCCCGTGAATATACAAGAAGCCTACAGAACTCCAAACACACTGGACAAGAACAGAAACACCTCCCGTCACATAATAATCAAAACCCCAAATGTACTAAACAAAGAAAGAATATTAAAGGCAGTAAGAGAAAAGGGCCAAGTAACATATAAAGAAGACCTATCAGAATCACACCAGACTTCTCTCCAGAAACCATGAAAGCTAGAAGATCCTGGGCAGACCTCATGCAGACCCTAAGAGAAAACAAATGTCAGCCAAGACTACTATACCCAGCAAAACTCTCAATCAACATAGATGGAGAAATCAAAATATTCCATGACAGGACCAAATTTACACAATATCTTTCCACTAACCCAGCTCTACAAAGGATAATAGGAGGAAAACTCCAACACAAGAAAGGGAATGGCACCCAAGAAAAAGCAAGACAGTAAACTTCTTCCATCAAACTCAAAGGAAGATAACTACTCAAAAACAAAAATAACATCAAAAATGTGAGGAAGTAATAATCTCTGTTCCTTAATATCTCTTAACATCAATGGACTCAACTCCCCAATAAAAAGACATAGACTAACAGACTGGATACGGAAACAGGACCCTACATTTTGCTGCTTACAGGAAACACACCTCAGAGTCAAAGACAAACACTACCTTAGAGTAAGAGGATGGAAGACAATTTTGCAAGCAAATGGTCACAGGAAGCAAGCTGGAGTAGCCATTTTAATATCAGATAAAATTGACTTTCAACCCAAAGTCATCAAAAGAGACACAGAAGGTCACTTCCTGCTAGTCAAAGGAAGAATCCACCAAGAAGAACTCACAATTCTAAACATCTACGCTCCAAATGTAAGGGCACCCTCATTTGTAAAAGAAACCTTACTAAAGCTCAAAGCACACATTGCACCTAACACAATGATTGTGGGGGACCTCAATACTCTACTATCCACAGTGGACCGACCAGGAAAACAGAAACTAAACAGAGACACGGAGAAACTCATCAAAACTTTGGAGCAATTGGATTTAACAGATATATATAGAACATTTCACCCCAAAGCAAAAGACTATACCTTTTTCTCAGCCCCTCATGGTACCTTCTCAAAAATCGACCATATAATTGGACACAAGACAGATCTCAACAAATATAAAAAGATCAAACTAATCCCATGCCTCGTATCAGATCACCATGGAGTAAGAGTGTTCTTCAATAGCAACAAAAACAACAGAAAATCCCCATACGCTTGGAGGCTGAACAATATTCTACTCAATGATACCTTAGTCCAGGAAGAAATAAAGAAAGAAATCAAAGAATTCTTAGAACTTAATGAAAATGAAGGCACAACATACCCAAATCTATGGGACACAATGAAAGCAGTGCTTAGAGGAAAACTCATAGCCCTGAGTGTCTCCAAAAAGAAACAGGAGAGAGCATATACTAGCAACTTAATGGCACACTTGAAAGCTCTGGAACAAAAAGAAGCAATTTCACCCAGGAGGAGTAGAAGACAGGAAATCATCAAACTCAGGGCTGAAATCAATCAAGTTGAAACAAAAAGAACCATACAAAGAATCAACAAAACCAGGAGCTGGTTCTTTGAGATCAACAAGATAAACCCCTAGCCAGACTTACTAAAGGGCACAGAGACAGTATTCAAATTAACAAAATTAGAAATGAAAAGGGAGATATAACAACAGAAACTGAGGAAATTCAAAAAATCATCAGATCCTACTACAAAAACCTATACTCAACACAACTGGAGAATCTGGAGGAAATGGACAATTTCCTCGACACTTACCAAATACCAAAATTAAACCAGGATCAAATAGATCGTCTAAACAGACCCATAACCCCCAAAGAAATAGAAGGGGTCATAGACAGTCTTCCAACCAAAAAGAGCACAGGACCAGACGGTTTTAGTGCAGAATTCTATCAGACCTTCAAAGAAGTCCTGATACCGATACTCTTCAAATTATTCCACAAAATAGAAACAGAAGGAACACTACCCAACTCATTCTATGAAGCCACAATTACCCTGATACCAAAACCACACAAAGATCCAACTAAGAAAGAGAACTACAGGCCAATTTCTCTTATGAATATCGATGCAAAAATACTAAACAAAATACTTGCCAACCGAATCCAAGAACACATTAAAACGATCATTCACCATGATCAAGTTGGCTTCATCCCAGGGATGCAGGGATGGTTCAATATACGGAAATCCATCAACGTAATCCACTACATAAACAAACTCAAAGAAAAAAACACAAGGTCATCTCATTGGATGCTGAAAAAGCATTTGACAAAATTCAGCATCCTTTTATGCTAAAGGTCCTAGAAAGAACAGGAATTCAAGGCCCATATCTAAACATAGTAAAAGCAATATACAGCAGACCAGTAGCCAACATCAAGGTAAATGGAGAAAAACTTGAAGCAATCCCTCTAAAATCAGGGACTAGACAAGGCTGTCCCCTCTTGCCATATCTCTTCAATATAGTACTTGAGGTACGAGCTAAAGCAATTCGACAACAGAGGGAAGTCAAAGGGATACAAATCGGAAAGGAAGAAGTTAAACTATCACTATTTGCAGATGATATGATAGTTTACTTAAGTGACCCAAAAACCTCCACCAGAGAACTCCTGCAACTGATAAACAACTTCAGCAAAGTGGCTGGCTATAAAATCAACTCAAGTAAATCAGTAGCCTTCCTATACAAGAAGGATAAGCAGGCTGAGAAAGAAATTAGGGAAATGACACCCTTCACAATAGCCACAAGTGATATAAAGTATCTTGGAGCGACGCTAACCAAACATGTGAAAGATTTATACGACAAAAACTTCAGGTCTCTGAAGAGGGAAATTGAAGAAGACATCAGAAAATGGGAAAATCTTCCATGCTCGTGGGTTGGCAGGACTAATATAGTCAAAATGGCAATCTTGCCCAAAGCAATATACAGATTCAATGCAATCCCCATCAAAATCCCAACTCAGTTCTTCATAGAGCTAGAAAGAGCAATTCTCAAATTCATCTGGAATAACAAAAAACCCAGGATAGCTAAAACTATCATCAACAGCAAAAGAACTTCTGGAGGAATCAATATCCCGGACCTCAAGCAATATTACAGAGCAGTGGTATTAAAAACTGCATGGTATTGGTTCAGTGACAGGGAAGCGGATCAATGGAATAGGATCGAAGACCCAGAATTGAACCCACACATCTATGGCCAATTGATCTTCGACAAAGGAGCTGAAAACATCCAGTGGAAAAGATAGCCTTTTCAACAGATGGTGCTGGCTCAACTGGAGGTCAACATGCAGAAGAATGAGAATTGATCCACTCTTATCTCCTTGCACTAAACTCAACTCCAAGTGGATCAAGGACCTCCACATAAAACCAGACACACTAAAACTAATAGAAAAGAAACTGGGGAAGACCCTTGAAGACATCGGCTCAGGGGAAAAATTCCTGAACAGAACACCAATTGCTTATACTCTAAGAACAAGAATAGACAAATGGGACCTCATAAAACTACAAAGTTTCTGTAAGGCAAAAGACACTGTCAAAAGGATAAATCGGCAACCAACAAATTGGGAAAAAATCTTCACCAACCCCACATCCGACAGAGGGCTAATCTCCAATGTATACAAAGAACTCAAGAGGTTAGACCCCAGAAAACCAAATAACCCTATCCAAAAATGGGGTACAGAGCTAAACAGAAACTTTTCACCTGAAGAAATTTGGATGGCTGAGAAACACCTTAAAAAATGTTCAACATCACTAGTCATTAGGGAAATGCAAATTAAAACAACCCTGAGATTTCACCTCACACCAGTCAGAATGGCTAAGATTAAAAACTCAGAAGACATCAGGTGTTGGTGAGGATGTGGAGAAAGAGGAACACTCCTCCACTGCTGGTGGGAATGCAAGCTGGTACAACCACTCTGGAAATCAGTATGGCAGTTCCTCAGAAAAGTGGGAGTGATACTTCTGGAGGACCCAGCCATACCACTCCTGGGAATATACCCAGAAGATTCACCAGCATGCAATAAGGATACATGCTCCACTATGTTCATAGTAGCCTTATATATAATAGCCAGAAGCTGGAAAGAACCCAGATGTCCCTCAACAGAGGAATGGATACAAAAAATGTGGTATATATACACAATAGAGTACTATTCAGCCATTAGAAACAATGAATTCATGAAATGGATGGAGCTGGAGAACGTCATACTAAGTGAGGTGACCCAGTCTCAAAAGAATACCCATGGTATACAGTCACTGATAAGTGGATATTAGCCTAGAAGCTTGGAACACCAAAGACACAAATCACATATCAAGCGATGTCTCACAAGAAGAAAGGAGTGGACACTGGTGCTAGAATGGACCAAAACATCATTGTGGGAGAGTACAAGAACAGTAAGGTGGGAAGGGGTGGATGCGGGAGCAGGGGGAGGGAAAAGGACATGTGGGACCTTTGGGGGTGGGGAACCAGAAAAGGGGAAATGAATTGTAAATATAGAATATATACAATAAAAAAAAAGAAAAAAAAAGATGTCAGGAAGATGTTTTAGTAAGTACCAGAGAGAAAATAATTGAAGCTCTGTAGGTCATATGGTTTTCTAGTAGCAACACCTATAGATTAGATAGATAGATAGATAGATAGATAGATAGATAGATAGATAGATAGAGGGTATCATGTAGCTCAGCCTGGTCTCAAACTCTCTATGTTGTCCAGGATGACTGAATTCTAATTCTCTTGCCTCCAATTTCCAGGTGTTGGAATTATAGGTGTGCACCTCACATACCCTACATATATGGTGCTGAGGAATGAACCGATGGATTTGTGCATGATAGACAAGTATTCTACCAACTCAATTATGCCCATAGTTCCCTTTTATGCACATCTTATTTAATGGTTATGGAAAGTATACTGTGCTTATGAAAACTGAAATTGAACTTCATATAATTTCTATATGTTATGAAATATTATTTACTGTTGACTCACACCCCTTAGAAAGTATGATATACTCTTAGCTCCTAGTACACAGAAATGAGTGTCTTTAAAAATAAAATCTCGAGAAATATAATAAGGTTAAAATGATGAGCAAAGTGGTACTAAGATCATATAGCTAGTATTCTCATAAGAGCAGGAAAGCATCATGTAATGACATGGACACACATAGATGAAAATACTATGTGTATTCAAAGGCAGAGAGAGGAATAAGGAACCACAAACTACAGTGCTGGACTGACAGCCACTGTCAAAAGCTGGGAAAAAACAAGGACCAGTTTACCAACTCTGTCTTCAGTGTCAAGGCAGCTTAGTCCTGCTTAGAACTTGACTTGGATCTTCTATCCTCCAGAAATCTAAGAGAATGTATTTATTTTGTCTAAGTTGTTACAGTAGCCCTGGGAATATACATTGTTTTTATATTTTACCAATCATTTGAAAATATAAAAAAAACTCACTTTGGCTTATGGTACAGACAGAATTAAGTTTGTGTCATGCTATGCAGAATCTTACCTGTCATAGAGCCTTGTCCTCAATGCCACCCCACCCGAGACATCAATGCTAGCCAAGTGGTGCCATGAGGCCTGAGCTTCAATCCTGCCCTGATGAATGTTAGGCATCCCACCAAAAGCAGGTGTTTCTGAAAGTGCCATACACTACTGCTTTCACTGCACTGTTATAGGTAATTAACATTTATGTGAAATTATCTGTAAAAATAACTATGACTTCTCTCTCTTAACTAGACCCCATTATAATTTAGATTCTAAAAATTTCTTTGAGATTTTATGTGAAATGTTGATCTTTAAGACTTATGTCTTAATAGTTATTAAACTCAAATTTTTATAATTAAGACACCTCTTTGTACAGTTGGGCTTTCTGATATTAAAATTGCATACTTTAACACAAACTTTAATTAACCACCATTCTTGTTCTAATAGACTCAGTCTCTTGATAATCTCCAAGTACTTAAGAAGAGAAGAATGATACTGTGTTACCATGGAGGAAGAATGAAGGCTTCCAGTTTCTTCTAACAATAAACACCCAACAATTCTATCCTAGGTATTTATCAATGATAAAATAATATATTTATATTATATATAGTTTATAATTATTTGTGTGCATATACATACATAATTCACAAAAGGAATATGTAGATTTTTTTCTTCTCTTATGAGGAACATTTAATCAAAGTTTCATTAAATTTTTCCATATATGTGTTATTGTTATGAAAAAGGAATGAGACAAAGCTACCCATAGTACAATCACATGATGCACAAAGAATCTGTAATATATGCAAAAATGTACACATAGTGTCAAACAAATAGAGAACCACCAAGAAGAAGCCATCTGAATGGTTGAAAAGGTTTAAGAATGAGAGAAAGCTGAAGGAGTACAGGAGAACCTCTACTCAGAAAACATCAACCAAAAAACCCATTGCTCAGCCCAGTGAGTAGAAAGCTGAGAGAGACTGTGGAACTGTCAAGGAGCTGCTGTGGCTCCTCCCACTTTCCTCACTTTATTCACACCCTCCCTTCCCTGTAGAAGGCACTATGACCTCAGGAGTCACGTGCTTGAATTTTACAGTCAGCAGGAAAACCCAGTTCCTAGAAAAACACTCGATACAAAATAGACAATTAATATTTGTTAAATAATGTAGATAATTAATTAATTAATTAATTAATAGACTAACCTTAAAAGTCAGTATTAGGTGAGGCAAGATGGTTCAGCAGGAGAAGGTACGTGCTGTCAAGTCTCATGACCTGAGTTGCATCTTCAGAACGCAAATGATAAAAGGAGAGAACCAAGTTGTCCTCTGACCTCCATATTCATTCAATAGCACATGTGCAGCAGTAAACATACACAGAGACTACATACATGTAATACATGTATGTATAAAAATTCATTTTAAGAAAATAGAGATTGATAAAATATATAGAAGCTGGCTAAAATCTGTCATTCAAAGATTATTGCCTTTATTTTGGTATACACATTTATACTGTCTCATAATTCATTTATTTTTATACTTAATTATAGTATATAACATGACATTATAATACACGCATATGTTTAGAATGGTTACATAAAATTAGTATGCATACTACCTCACATACTGTTTTTCTAGCTATGTGGTAACAACATTTAAAACCTACTCCCATATATTTTCAAGTTACTATTATTACCAAAGACTGTCTAGTAAAACACCTGAACTAATTTCTCTTCTCTACCTGAAACAATATTCTTTAATCTAAAAATTTTAGTTATACTATATTGAAAGAAGACACACCTTGAAATTTGTTTTCTTTTCAAATCAAGTCATCTTTCCATACTAAAAACTACAATACCCAGCTTTGAGTTCAATGCCCAGAACACTTGAAAAAAAAATATGTGGGGAGCCGATGGCCGGCCCAAAACATCCTGCCGGCCCAAAACATCCTGCCAGCCCAAAACATCCTGCTGGCTTGAAGTAAACAAGTCAGTGCCAGGTGCTGGGTAGTTTACCATCCCTTGGTCTCCGCCTCTCCCGAGCTGCAGCCAATCAGGGGATGACACGTCCGAGGCAGGGGTTGCAGCCTATATAAGGGATGGGCTTCTGGGTATCTGGGTCTCCGCTCTGTAGGCTTATGCTCTCCCTCTCAGGAGCATTAAAGCTTTTCTGCAGAAGGATCTTGAGTGTGCCGCGTGGTTCTTGCTGGCGAGACGGTAGCGCGGGACAAAAATAGAGATATTTTCCTGATTAATTCACATAGCCACCTTTTTCCAAAAATTCACAATACTTTATATTACTATAAGCACCCTTCACTCCTTTAGTCAGTAGTGATGGGGATCCAAATTGTTCCACGCAGGCATTCTACCATATACACTAACACAATAATTAGCATAGTTCATAGTAACTTGAAACCACAAGGGAGACAAACACTGTATAAACAAGAGTAAAGATAAATAGGCAGGTGTAGAAAATATACAAAGAATTAAATCTCAATAAAACAAATAATATGACTTTGAGAAGGGTAATTTAAGCTGAGCTTGTATAGTGAGCGGGCATTGGCCGGGGCAGGGTTTCAAAGACAGTGAGAAGGAAGTCAGAGAACGGTGTCCTGCTTGTTAGACAGAGAGGAGGCCCCCGAAGAAAGGATCTGGTCGCTGTAGAGGTCAGGGGCTGGGTGACGCTAGGCTCCTTGGGAAGGTAGACCATTAGACTGTCATTCACGGCACAAAGGGGAATCACTGGCAGAGGTTCTGGCCCCTCCACTTGCCCGCAAACAAATGTAGCTGAGGTTTTCCATAAGTTCACGTAGCACTAAACACAAGGGCAGTTTCTGCACCAAGAACGGAAGTGCACATGAACGAAGAGTAAAAGGAAGGCTCCTCAACTTGGAGAAGAGTAAACAAGAAGAGTGACTATCCAGGAACCATCAGGGCCACACAGTCCTTTAACAAAGGAAGGTGGTGGGAAGAGAGGTATCTTTTGCTGCATTTGGCCACACGGTGTTTTACATATAACTTCTAGGTCATTACAGAACCCTGAAAATCAGCTTTAAAACTCATCCCCAGACCCCGTTAAAAGTAAGAAGAGATCTGTGACAGCCGGTCAAAGTGCTTTGTGCCCACAGTGTCACCTGCCTCCTTCCCATTGCCTCTGGAAGTCACAAAGATCCCAAGAGCCATGGAGAAGTCAGTAACAAGTCCGGAGCCTGGCTTGCAGTGTCCATGCACCTCTACACACATTCAAAAACGGAGCTGTGACCAGGAAGAAGCCACTAGCACTCATCCGTGCCTGACTGCAAGACCACTAACTTCTCTGATTATCTTCTCTGTGTGGTCCTTTACTGTAGCTCTTTCAGGTTACTAAAAATAGTTCTGCAAGTATGTCATGAATAACTAAGTCTGTTCTCAGCCTTCAGGTAACAAGGAGCTCATGTGAGAACTGAAAGAATTAAATTCTGATAGAAAGATGGCCTTGATATCTTTGTATGGATTCTTCATGGGCTTATAGTTTAGATCAATGGGTCTCAACCTGTGGGTCATGGCCCCTTTGCGGGTCAAATGACCCTTTCACAGGGATTACCTAAGACCATCTGGAAGCCACAGACATTTACATTATTATTCATAACATTAGTAAAATTACAGCTATGAAGCTGTAATTTTGTGGTTGGAGGTCACCACATCACAAGGAACTGTATTAAAAGGTAGGAGCATTCAGAAAGTTGAGAGCCACTGGTTTAGATTATAATATTATGGCATTTCTTTTTCCTTTTCTTCTCTCTAAACCCTCACATATCCCCACCCCCACACACTATTCTTTGTGACTTCTTTTTTCATGGATTGTTATTACATGCATATGTGTATATACATATATATTCCTGAATAAAACCTACTCCTAGGCTTCTAAACTAAAAGCAGACTTTTGTCCCTGTTAAAGATACTGTTTCACATGCATTGCCAATTATAACTATTAGAGAGTGCAAAGTGACTTTGCGTTGAAGAATAAGGAAATACCCAGGCAACGGCCAGTGACCTATAAAATGGGGGTCTAAGGAATCCTGCTAGAAGATGTAGCAAACCTGAACGTGTCTTCATCATGAACACAGCACCTCTTCACCAAGCCACAACATCTTCTTTCCCCCTTAGCACCCATGTCTGAATTCATTCAGCACTCCTTTGTGTGCATGTGTGCCCTGACACTTGTAGAGAGGTCAGAGAATGAGTCAGTAATCAGTTCTTTCCTTTCACCACCCACTGGGCCCCCAACCTAAAACCCAGGCCTCCAAGGGCACTTTACCAAGCACTGTGCTATCTCTCCAGAGTTACAGTCAGGGTCTTTTTGCTGACACAAGGTATTTTGCATGGTTACCTCCCTGTGCAGAGTTCTGGGGCCAACTATCTCTTTATCTGTGCATCCCATAAAATAGAGACAGTGACTGATCCCAGGGGACACTCAATCTGTGCCAGTCTATAAAAGAGAAAGGCTACTGAAAAGTAGGAGGAAAGACATTTTTCAAAAATGGAAAACACATTTCAAAGGAAAAGATGTCAGAATGAGCCCTGACAGCAGCTTACGTAGCTAGTGGATTGACTCCCCAAGTTTCACACTCAGAGACGTTACCCTGCAATCTTTGTGGATCTTCAGAAAACATCTGGTTTTAAAAACACCTTTAGGAAATGTCAACACCAGAGAACTTGAACCTCTCTCAGAAGCCGGCACGGGTGGCCAAACCCTATCCCCCTTCCTCGATCCTAACCTAATTTTCCTATGCTTTTTCTTACCTTGTCAGATACCATAACCCAAATTGTGTTCCCAGAAGAATAAACGTACTTGCCCAGAGCATCAACCATTAATACTCACTCAATTCCAGAAGTACTGGAACTACCCACTGGCTCAGTCCTGCCCTGTCCACATGGGGCAGGATGTTTAGGGAGCTGCCTTTGAGAAGCTAAAAAACAAATCAAAGTGAGGTCCAAAGTGAGGGACCTGGCAGACACATTAAAATGCCTAACCATTTTCAGCAATGGTTAAGGGGCACTAAGGCTGTTTAGCCATGGAAAGGGGATACATTATAGAGCCAGCTTGCAGAATTTGAAGAACAAGTCAGGCACAGTGGCCATTGCACTGCAAGCCAGGCCGCAGGTTCAGACGCACTTGTGAAGCTACACACAGAGAGGGCTCTTCGTCTAGCTCCGGAGTAAATGCAGCAAAGATGAGATATTACTGCTTTAGCTGAAACTCAAGAGTCAGAAAGAAAAATCAGGCAAGCAAAACTGAGATAGTATATAGCCAGCACGTCCACAACTTCCTAAGAAGCAGAGCAGGCCACACCCCTTACTGTCATGGAACAGTCTGAAAGGAGGAAAGTTATTGATCTGGCTTCTGGGTCATCCTGCCCTCCACATCCCGAATGGCACACGGACACATACTGTTCTGAGTGTACTTTCCTTGTTCCTTCAAGAGGCACTGAGAGAACCAAGGCCATCTGATTCAATAGGCTCTGATTGGAGAGTCGTTCCCACCCCTGCACAATGTGAACAAGGAGAGCTGTAGGCCAGCCCTCAGTCTGGCAAAGTCAGGCTAAGGAGATAAGGTCACCTCAAGGAAGCAGCTGCCATAGCTTGAAGATAGTAGGAAGCAGCAGGTGGGCTGTCTAAAGGGCTCTGGGAAGAAAGATGAAGGGTGAATCTGGAAGCCACAGGAAAACAGCAGGACGTACAAGACGCACTTTCTAATTTCCAAACCATCTCAGGGTAGACAGAGTTCAGTGCACAAATGTGTAGAGTCCCTGTCTAATGGAGAGTCTGACTCCACAGCTCTGGGGAGGGTCTCAGCTCAGCAGCTCTCACTCCCTCAGGAGCGCTCACGTCGGCTCCCACGCCACACACTCTGAGGTGGCTTCTGCCACATCGCAGAATGTTTAGAAAATTCTTCATGGCTTGATCTGCGACAGGAATTCCAGGGTTTAGATCCATTGATAGAAAATGCTGCCTATGATAGAAGGTTGAACAAAACAACCAGAACATTTCAAATCCAAAACTTTGGCTTATTTACCAAAATAATAATAATAATAATAATAATAATAATAATAATAATAATAAAAGTGTTAAACCAATGGTGAATAAAAACCTGGTTCACAAATTAAAAAATAACTGACTTTGATTAAATTCCTCACTCCCCCTTCACTGATAAGACCCATGGGGTAATTAGCTGAAACCCTGGTTAAAATCTGGACTTTTGCCTAATGACAACTGGCCAGAACACATGCAGTTCTGTCCATAGCTTACAACCTGCGCTTTCCTCACCATCTCCCTTGCGGTTTCCTTCCTCAGTCACCAAAGCTCAAAGAGTGAGTACAGAGATGCTGGCATGTCGGACAAAGGAGCATTAGGCGCTTCCTCCTCCAGAAAGTCATTGGGCTGAAGTAGAATCTAAAGTGAAAATTCGATCATTCCACTTCATTCCTGATGAATGAGAACTGAAGCGAACAGAATCTTACAGAACGAGAGTCTTGGGGGGAAAAATGAAAGCTAACCCTTGGGAATTGTAAATGCTGTGCTTTGGTTCTAATTACTTGATCCTTGTTGCCACTTAAATTACTCTACACACTTCAAGTCTGAGATCCTCGACATCGTTTTTGTCACGTTTGCCTGGGTTGGGTTTTGTTTTTTGAGGCTGGGTCTCAGCCTGTAGGTCTAACTGGAAGCAATCCCCATGCCTCACTTTCATGGATGAAAAGATAAGAAGCTTAAGCCACCTGATGTGTTGTTGCTGTGGTTTGTTTATTTGTTGGTATTTTTGTTTGTATTTAAAAGCAGTCTTGTAGCTCTAACCCAGGGCCCCGAATGTTTTTAAACAAAGCACTCCACCACTTAGCTACACTTCAAACCTCAATTTTTTTATATTGTCTCTCAGTCAGATTTCTTTAAGTTTCCTCCACACAAACTTAGCTTTGTCCCCAAATGCTAAAGGCACTTCACACTCAGAAGGGAGACTCCTCTTTTAAAGCAGAGAAAAGTGAGCTGGAGTCAGGCCTTGTAACTGACGCTGTTCCCTTCCAGCACACGGTGGCGCTGTCGGAGATTCGTTGTATCTAGTGATATAGCAGAGCCTGTACAGGTCTAGATCCAGATAAAGATTTCAGTGACCCCCTTGGAAAAGAAACAATCCCTCTCTCAGTCACTGCGTTATAGCAATTTATTCTTTCTTCTGTTTGGTCTCACATGCACACTTCTCAGGTTGTTGTTGCGATTCCAGTCCCCTTGTACGATCTATTAGACGCCACCTTCAGATCCAGAATCCTTTGCTCTCTCTCTCCTCCCCCAGAGAGGGAAGTTCTCTTAGTTTTAAATCCTTACAAATCCTTGCCAGTGGATTTAAATCCTCATACGTTCTTCTCTCATACAGTCTGTGCTAACTTTGCCGAGGAGGCTAACCTCGATGGGTTTCTCTTTTATTTCCCTGATATCTTACACAAAATGCACTGAACATAATGGATATACCGCTTGTGGCAAGGCCAACATTATAAACATCCAGACCTTGGTTCCATTTGATTTAGTTAGGAGTATTTATGAATACAAATGCTTTTCCCATTTAAAAAATACAGATTTAGAGGTAATTTGACTTCATTCATGTTACAGAGCTAGCATTTTGAAGAACTTTGATTCCTAACTTGTCTCTACCCCCAGGCACAGGTTTTGGGAATTTACCACAAGGCCACCCTCCAGCCACCACTCCTTCCATCTTCCTGCTCAGAGCTCTGAAGCACCATTGCATCGATTTTTTTTTTAATTTTTTTTATTTTTTATTTTTTTTAGCAAACCTCAAATATTTGACTTTACTAATAAAGACTCAGGAGCCAGATGCTGGGGTGAAATCTTGCTAGCTCAGAGAGGCAGAGAATGCACCGAGCTGACCTTCCTCCTCAGGGCTTTCCCAAAGGAAGTTCCATTCCCTAGTATGTCTCAAACCCCCTCCAACAGAGCATCCCTCCTTCCTATATGCATCTCTCTATACATCCTCCTGACTTTCTCTCAGTCTCTATGATTTCTTTTCCTGTGTTCACTCCCTGCCAACTGGTTTCCTGCTGCACCTCTTGATCTACAATTGACTTAATTTTTTTTTAAATCCTGTTTACTATAAACAGCAACCTCTTGGATTAAAGGTGTATGCTAGGACCGAGAATCACACCACACCTAGAAACAGGATTTCCAGTGCACAACACAATGTCGGGAATCCACGGTGTGTTCAAACATCCTGCAGCAGCATTCCTTCAGGATCAGTCTTCATGATCCAGCTAAGCTTGGCTGCTACCTTTCTCCAGAAATTCTCCCCCATCTTCCCTGCAAGTATTCGTCATTTCTCAGTTTCCCTAAATTGCTCTTCATTTAACATCTGTTTTTAAGTCCTTAATCCTTCCCTGAGCACAACCCCCAGCACACACATGCTCATAGATATACTCACTTCTCCTTTGCGTCCCGTGCAATTCCTCCTATAAATGTGATTAGCTCATGCTTCTTTAAAAAAGAAGTTTTATTTTCCCGTTGTAGTCATTTGAAGACACTTCGAGTATCATAGACATACCACTTTAATTTCTTAATCCCTGAAGCATACAGAATAGCCTCTTACACTCTTAATTTAGTAGGCACTTAGTGTATTATATGCTAATAGGATGCCATGTCAAATGGTCCCAAAACTCTTAGTAGAATTACTGTCCCTTCTACACACACTCGCTTCTCCTTCCTCAATACTGTCCCTTTCCAAGCATGTAACCGACCCCATCCATGAATCTTTGACTGATAAAGTGTCTCAAGACTTGGTCCTACTTCTTTTGTTACTTCTTCATTCATACCTTCTCTCTGAGTAATTTTTGGTGGATACTTGAACAATTTACAGAACACTAGGAACCAAATGGGAAAAAGACAGAGGTGAGGACTGGTCAGTGACAATTAACTGTCATAATTTATTTCCACAAGTGACACTGATAGAGATATCCAGGCTTCATCATGGGAAGAGGTGAGAGGAGAGAATCAGATCTTTATTCTAACTTGAGCCATTCATGGGACATGTAAAACCAATGTTTAAAAAAGATATTTATATTTGCTTGCAAGACATACATTCATATGAAGTTCTCACTTGGCTCAGTTCTGCTCACTGATGCTTTGACCTCACTGAGTAGCATTCTGTAGGGAAGTCAGGGGAACCTCCTAGATTTTCCTATGCAAAATACTCAAAGACTTTCAAGTTGTGGTTAGTATTTAGCTTTGTAAGGCTCTGACTGATTTTTTTTATAATTATGAGAATTTTACCAATAGTATTGAATAGAAAACGTACAATAAAGAGAAAGCTAACAAAATATCTTTTCTATCAAGAGAATGATTTGAATCATCTTAGAAACTGTCTTTAAAATCTGAAGCCCATCAAGACACCATTAGTATTTAAGTATATTCATAGAAAAGTGAGTCAAATAATTCATAATTCTGTCTGTACTATTAGAACTTCCATAGATAAACTTCCTTCTCATGCCTAGTGTTTGAAGAACTTGAAATTCTCAAACTTAGAAAAAAACTCTGAGGCACATTAACATGATCCTCAAAATTTGTAATTACACACCTTGTCAATTAGACATGATTAAGAATTCAACTAAATCCATACATATGCTAACTCATTATATATCACGAACGTATACTATGGTACAAATTATATTATTTTTGTAGAAAAATGAAAATGGATTATTAGAGGTTAAATTTTAAAATACCATGGCTTTATGATATTTTTATAGTAAACAAGTCTTTATGTAATTCTTATCATTGATTGTAGTATTTATAGTGCTAGCAGTGTGACTGAACACATTGTGGTTGTGAACTGTTTGCTTTTATATTCACAAATCTCAGCTGCAAATGACTTTGGTGATTTCACACTATCAGTAACTAAATACTCCAAGGCATAATATTCGACGACCATGGCACATGGATACTAAGACTGAACTAGACTGCTGTATTAGCTGACTAGAACTATTGTCATAAAGCACCACAGTTCCAGAAGCCAGGTACTAATCAGAGTTTGATTGTCTGTTTCTAAGACCATGAGGTAAGCGTCTACCCAGTGTCTCCTGGCTTCTCCCTAACCTCATGCAGTCTTCCTGCAGTCATCACCCCTTGACTTCCCCATATCCTTATGTAGTCTTCTTTGTCTTCATCTTTCTTCTCAGAATTTCCCCTTTTTATGAGATTCCCATTGTTGAGTTGGAGCACACTGTCATGGTTTCATTATAAACAAATTACTTCTGTTAAGACCTTCACTCCAGAAAAGATAATTTTTGTTATCATTTTTATGAATACCTTGCATTATCACTAATGTTACTATTATTACATAGTTTTATTACAGAGGTCCGAAGTCCTGGCTCTCCTAACCATGCTCATACAAGTCTGGAACAATGACAAGATGCAGAAGAAAAATGAGCAAATGGTGTGACTGTTGTACATCTCCTACCTGTCTCCTCAAGGCACCATGACCATCTGACATCCAGACCATTGAGAAAACACATGCACATTTGCACAGAACAAAGTTCCAATTCCATATTCGTATAAGTCTTTGAGTGCACTCACTCCCAATTGCACAGAGAAAAACTCCAGTTCTATATTCATATGAGTTTTCTAGAACTAGTGGATTGCCATGTGGATGTGATCACATTTCTTTGGAGAACTTTGATCCAAGCCATACTTTGTAGAAACAACCTATGCATCATCAAATTCAACTGGGAAAGTTATTTATATAAAGGGCCTTCTGCTATTCAGTAGGCTATGAAATCTCATTGCAGTCAAATCAAATCCAAAATGCCCAGAGAGCATATAACCCTCACTTTCTCTTTCAGTTTTCTCCAGTACACAGACATTTGATTATTCCCTGAGGCTTAAGGCAGTGGACTTAGAATAATAAAGGCTCTAGCATTTCATTATCTCAGAGGATGCTGTTGTTCAATCCACACTCTTTGGAGCATTTGCTGAAAATGTCATTCAGAAGATATCAACATTGCCTGAGTCATAGTTTTATTGAATTTGTCAAATAGAGTAATAAAAACATCACAAAGCCACAGACAATAATGATTCAGGTTAGAAATAAAAGATGCCAATAATCTGTTCAACTCAATAAGGCCAGCAGAGCAGCTAATGCACTCTGTGCTACACAGGCGTTGACTGGAGAGGGGTCGGGGAATATCATCAGTTTCCTGCGGAGCTTCAGAGATAGAATCTTCTTTGTATGGAGTGAATTAGGCCATTTATTATAGCTCTGCTGAATTAACGAGACCCTCAAAAGAACAGCAATGCAATGGTTATATTTGTTACTTGTATTCATTACTTGTCTTTTTTCTACAAAACAAAAAAACAACAACAACAACAACAAAAAACATCCACATGACCAAAATGAAAAAATGAGGGGAGTGTTTATTGTGGTCCACAATTCAAGACTGCAATCCACTATGGCAGATAATATATACAGTAGAAAGAACAGGAGGAAAGATGGTCACAGGTAGATGAATGCTTCTGTTTAGTTTGCTTTCTACTTTTTATTTGACTCAGCCAGCTTTGCAAACCATAGGGCATCACAGCTCAAATTTAGAGTGGCTCTTCCCATCCAATTAACCTGATCTAGAAAATTCATCTACAGAGGCTTGTCTACCCAGTTTTCCCATATTCTGTCAAACTGACAACCAATGTTAGCCATCACAAGCTTATCCCTTGTCAACTGGACACCCCAATTTATCACTTTGAAACCATAGACTTCCTACCCCATTTTGTCAGCATGGGCTCAAGGCCATTTTATGGTGTAAATGCATTCAACTTCAAAGTCCCATAGTCTTCAACAGTGTCAACACTATTTAAAGGTCCGAAGTGTCTTTTGAGACTCAAGGCAATTCCTTAATGTGTCCTCTGCTACATGCTTATAATACACAATGCCACAAAATAGACATTTACACTTCAATGAGAAGAAACCATGGCACAGGAAAGACTAATCATCCCAAAACAGCGCTAAAACCCACCTGGGAAAACATCAAACCCTGCAGTTCTGTGTCCAGAACTGGGGCTTATGTTGGGATCATCTGGGCTCTTTCTCTCTCCGGTCCCCGTACTCTAGGCCTGCAGCCTTTGCACAGTAAATGTCCAAAGTCCTACTAGCTCCAACATCCTGGGGTCTCTGAGGCAATGTTGGTTTCACATCCACACCCTGAATCCAAAGTCTCTCATAGCCTTCTTGTAGTGACTCCCTCCCATCAAACCGCACATTGTCTGGCATCAAGTAAAAGACTCCTCGATCCTCACAGTTCTACGCCTTGCATACCTGCAAAACCCAAAATACATGGGCAATGTAGCTAAGCCCTGCTGTCAGCTTGCAATAGAGCCTCACACACTTGCCCCACAGCGGCTGCTTCAGCCTCTGTATTTCTTTGAGGCTGATCCTGAAGAAACACTTCTCTGGGCAGTGGCTTTCAAAAGCAAGGGACCTTTCAGCAAATTCTTTCAAATGAATTTGCCTTTCACAATACAGAGCCTCTGGATTCTTTTCCTATTGTCTTGGTGCACAGGAGGAAGTAATTTCTGCTCTGCTTTTTGTTCACTGTGGACCTACATGATAAAAGCAAGCAGTAGTTATGCCACACCCTCGGTACTGCCTCCACCAACCACATAAGCACTGGATCCTCTTTACTCACTACCCTTATATTCCACTCCTTGTTCTGAGATATTCCATGACCTCAGAACAAGGAAAGAGTGCAGCCAGATTGCTTGACAGAGTATCAGCCATTGCATGTGTAGTCAGAAAGCAGAGACTGAACAGGAACTGGGGACTGGCTAATACCCTCAAAGCCCTCCTCAAGTGCCCTCCTTTCCCCAGCAGGTTTCTGCATCCTAAAGGTTCGACAACATCCCAAACACTGAATTGCTGTGGACCAAGGATGCAAACAAATGAGCGTACTGGGGACATGTCACACTCAAACTACAATTCACCTGCAAATGACATAATTTCTTTCTTTTCTCCACTGTTTCTGTTTCCTGTTATTAGTGAATGCATAGTCTAATAGAGCAGGTTGACATGTAAAAAAATCACACTTTGATAAGATTGCATAGTTGTAGAAATAAGTATAGCAAAATAGAGATAGACTCGGTGTAGCTTGATGGAAGTAGGTTAGATCTCAGAAAGCAGAAATGTGATCTTAACCTTCAACTATTTTGCAAGTTACATTTATTTTTTTGCTTTGGAAAAAAAAAGTGCCACACTTCTTCCAGCAAGACCATTTTCCCCAAACCTATATTAACAATACCACTAACTGAGGACCAAGTATTCATATGCCTGAGATTTTGAAGATCTCACTCAAATTACAGCTACAATTACTAGTGAAGAAACACACAATAGTAGCTGGGAGTTAGTGTGATGGGGTTAGCCATGAGCTACACAACACTGGATCACAGAAAACAAAAACCTTTGGTGAATCTTCCTACGCCTTGCTGTCATTCCACTAGGACAGAATGTATTTTGAGGTAACAAAATGTTACCTGCATTCTCCATTTAGTGCTGTTTTGTATTAGGGCCATAGTACCAGCTCTGAGATGCTGGGAACTCAGCGGGCTCTTTTTCTTCTTGTCTTTGGTAGACCTCCTTTCTCATTGTCAGACACTTGATCTCTTATGAATACAACATTTGGACAGTATTAATACTATTTACAATTTAACACAATTGAATTAAGTAGTGTTAATGTTGTAAATTTGATAGGATCTAGAATTACCAAATATACAAGCCTCTGGACATGTCTGTGAGGGATTGTCTAGATTAGATTGATGGAGTTTAGAAGACCCATCCTAAATGTGGGTGGCAACATTCCAGGAGCTCCCATCTTGGACTGAATTAAAAGAAGACAGTAAGCTGAGCACAGCAAGCTGAGCACGGCCTTCGTCTCTCTCAACAGTGTGATCAGCGGCCTCCTACCATTCTCTGGAGATTTCAGCTAAATCTTCCTTTCCTAAATTACCTTTATTAGGTGTTTCATTGCAATGAGACCAGGGACTAATATCAAAAATGATATAAGAAGGGCAATTATTCCTCTGATTAAATCTTAACCATGTGGCTCTTTAGCCTTTGGAACTGTTTTTGCAGGATGTTGTAAAAGATCTTGGATTTGGAGACTCTATGAGCCATAGAACACAGTGAGCAGAGCTTAATGGGCCATCCTGTGAGAGATTAGAAGACAATGCTGAGAAGCTTAGGTGAGGAAGGGCTGGCTCTTAAACTTTCACGGGGGGAAGAAATACTAGATCTTGAACTGGTGTCTGATCCTTCTGTAAAGGAATTTGACTGTCCTCTTTCCTTGTTCTGATGTCATGAAATATCTCACAAATTTATTTGCAACCACCTGGACTAGGTTGGTCCATTAACCATGACAGTAAGTCACCACAGCAATGAGTGCCATTGCACTGGATTTCAGACTCACTCACGGCAGTGGTTGGAAGACGCAACCGGAGAAATGAAGACATGAAACAAGGACAGTGGCATCTTGATTTGAGGAATGTTTCCTGGGTCCCAGGAATGCTCTCAACGTGGTACAACCATTGTCTCTTTCCTAAAACAAAAACAAAAACAAAAACAAAAAAACAAAAGCAAAAACAAAAACAAAAAATTACAAATTAATAGATTTGTCTCATTTTACATGACAAAGAAACTAAAACCAGTACTCTAAAATGCCTTACTATACAGTCAAATAAGCCAGAATTCTAACTCAAGCTACCTCATCCTAAAACTTCCCCAAGGTTGCTCTGCTGTGTGCAGAGACAGAGAAAGTATTTGTATTTTGATAAAAACAAGATATTAGAAGAAGAAACCATGACCATCAGGATCTGGCCCACTGGGGCATCAGCCTGTTTCATCATCCCAGATACTGACTAGCAATTGACACTCCCAGACTCATCACCATTTTGGGGTGCCTCACTGTTTGCCACCTACATCCAGTTGTACTTCTAGGGTGAGGAATTCCTGTAGTCTGATCTCTTACTGCCACAAGTATCCTGCCAATACTCAGATGCTCTCTATGGATCACTGTGGGCTATGTCTTTCCTCTCACAACCTACCACAGAGCTAAACTCTGCAAGATCACCCAGCAGCAGTTCTTACTTTGATACACACTTGAGTCACCTTAAAGTTCTGTTCCCTCCCCCCGCCCCCCCCCCAAATAAATGTCTGGGCTCTGTTATCAAATCAGGAGCATTTGTTTATGATGCGGATGCCACAGACCCAGGGGCCAAAGCTTGGGAAGATCTAGTCTGGAGCCTCACTACTCCATCACACTACAGTAACTGGGCAAGAATGCAGCCTATCACCACCCTTCAGGCCTTCCATCAGAATTGGCGTGAACTCTGGGACTTATGACAGTTATCGACATACTGCTAGAGATCCTAGGATGCTTTTAAAAGCATGGATGCTGACCTTGGTGCACGTCCCCCTTCCTCAGAGACACAAATTAAGCAATTTGTGTGTGTGTGTGTGTGTGTGCCCCAGGCATGATTTTAGATTTTTCTAAGCAATTCTAATGTGCAGGCACACTGACTTTTGGGTGATCCATTGACATTCTTCTGCAACACAACAATTTATTATAAGAGATGTTCTTCTAGAAGGAAAAAGAATGACCGTGATATTTATTAAATTGACAAAGAGGCGGAAAGGAGGGAATAGCATTGTGTGAGAGATGTTCATTTTAACCAAGATATGTTGCAGCTGTAAAACACTGAAGAATAAAAAGAGAATCGTTTTTTTATCCCAACAAGCACTTCTGCAGTGCTGATCTGCTGACCCAGCAGAGGATTCAGGCAGGAAAACACTCTTCCGAATGATTGCTTGTTCTGCGTCGGAAGTGCTTCGCTTCGCCTCTTTTCCCTCAGGAGTACTCTGCCCCTTGCCTCGTTTTGAATTTTAGTAGCTGCATTCCTTTAGACAGTTAGTCCAATTCTCTGCACTTCAAGTTTCTCAACTAAGAGATTAAGAAGAATTTCTAGTTTACAGTGTGTGAGGATTGAACTGGATCCCACATGAAGTACGCAGGTCCAGACAGACAGTATGGGGAGAACACAGAAAACAGCTTTCTTTGCAGAGCTCCACAATCAGGCATCTCCGTGATTAAGTAGCTAGCCATCTGTAATGCCCTCCCCCTCACCTGCCAATCTCTTTTTAGTGGGGTGAGTAAGCTCCGCCTTCTACAGGAAGCCACAAATATACTTCAGCTCTCAAAGTGGAATTGAGGCTGCACCTAGACAAAAGAGGCTGGGACTTGAAAGGTAAGCACAGAAAGTGTTCCTCAGGAATGTTTCCAGTACCATTAGCAGGCTGTAGATTCACCAGCAGGCAGCCCTCCACATCTTACTTTATTAGGAAGTTCAGAATGGGAGCCCAGGCAGAAAGGGGGCAGGGAGGCATTTTAAGGCCTAAGGTCTATTTTATCACCAGTGAAGAGGACAGGTTGGAAAAGGCAGATTCTTCCACCAAGTTCTCTGAGCACTTGTTGGACCTAGGAACAGAGAGGAAGGGAAAGGGAAGTATAACTTTTTTGGTGATGTATTCCTCTTGCCCCCCCCCCCCGCCGCCATGTTTGAGAAGATAGCTCTTTTAACAGAAGCCTTGTGATGTTTCAAAATTGCTCAGAGGCATTTTATAGCTTGAAGTCAATATTCCTTGTATACTGATGAGGTACTTTGGGGGAAATAATTAGCTCTCTGCAACTAGTTAATTAAGAGATACTGCAGTATCTTGGCCTCAAGCATTAAGTAAGTCTAGCTGATAAGATGGAAATTGGCAAATAATAGAATATACAGGACACTAGGGGACAATGTGTCACTCACTTAGGAATTTGTTTTTCCAATTAACACATGAGCTTGTCAGAGAATATTATGGATGGGTCCTTCTGGTGGCCCAATTACAGTCAGGAATATGGCATTTCAAAATGTAGCAAAACAACAAATTCCACTGTTTTTCCTTTTTTGGGTTATTCTGGAATTCAAATTACTCAAGGATCAGGTTAATGCTGACATACTGCTGTGGCGTGCCATCTGCAATATCCACATTAGCTGTTTGCGTAGATACCATCTCCTCTGAACAAACACAGTCATTGTCCTTGTGCCAGCATACACCCTGTTTGAAGAGAACCCAGACTGGGATCCAGTTATGTCTCCCCTTTGGAAAAAAACAGCTTGCATGGCAAGCTGTCATCTCTCGCCCATCCTATTCCTCCTTCCCAGATCAAAAGGAGACTTGACTTTGGAGAATGAGTCCTTTGGAGGGTGTAGATAAATCTGTGGTATAAATAAATAAATAAATAAATAAATAAATAAATGTATTGATATGGAGAGGCCCAGGAATTGAACATACTATAGCAGACAAGGAAAGGAGAGAGGGAGGGAGGGAGGGAGGGAAGAAGGGAGGGAGGGAGGGAGGGAGGGAGGGAGGGAGGATTGCCTTTACAGAGAATGTACCAGATTGTTTCACATCACCTTTGAAATGGAGAAAGATTGCTAAATAAAAGGTTCTGTCTGTTCACCTGCCCATAATACAATGCCATTTTATATGTTGTCAAATATCTTCTCAGATCTAGATATTCTAAATCAAGAGACTCTTATTTTCTCCAGAATTCTGAGAGGTCTAACTCATGTCTACCATAAGTCTTTGATGTGTGAGTCCTGGTAAGCATATATGTGTATATATTGGTTGTTGGCTGTGGGAATCTTTCTGCATAAGTACTCTGACAACAATGAGATGTATTCCCTGTTGTACCAAAGCCAGGATAGCTCCGGAAAGTTCTCAGTCCCAGATCTGGTTTCCATTCTCCTTGTATACTCTAAAACCTCAAGGTGGTGCAAACAAGCAAGACAAATTTTGCAGAAGCATACATGACAGTCAGCAGGTAAAGGGCAATAACCCATTGATTGTTTCAGCTATTTCTCTAGATAATTCTATTCTAGGTATCAAGTGAAGTCATGCTTGGCAAATAGGCAATACAATCGGTGCTTTAAATAAATCACTAAATAAATCAATATATCAGTGGTTAATAATTAGCCTTTTCTACTTTATACTACTACATAGTCCTAAATTTTACCTATTCTGTACTTTCAGTGCTATCTGTATGTATGGTTTCAGGACCAACCATTTGACACTGGGCAACCAATCGATGTCTTCTTCCTGAGGAAGGACACCTCTCCCTTTCCTAGCTTTCCTTTGTTGCCTATTGTACACTATGTGGGGTTGAAGTTACATGTGCTTTTTTCTGTTAAGTTTAACATCAATGTTATCCTTGCCCAGCTCATGTTTAGGCTGTCATAGTAAGACTTCATAGTTGTAATTTCTGATGTTACTAGGATACAGGATCTCATAGTAAAGCCCATGATCCATGATCCAATGGCACTTAGAATATTTGCATCCCACCTACTGCAATGTTCCTTGAGCCTTAGGTTCAGAAGTATAAAACTGCAATGTTATTATTTTTATAATTCTACCCATTTAAACTCTGACTCTGATCTCACCAAGTTAAAACTGAGACATTGGCTAGACTACATCCCATTTATCAATCCTAGACTGGACATTTCCCACCTCTCAGAGCACCCAACACTTCTTGATCTATAACTTCCATCATCCATCTTCAACGTCAAAAACTCAATGCAAGGCATCACTGTGACATCCTCCTATGACTCACTCTTACACAGAAAGAAACCCTCATAGCTACACTTGGGCAATTTTGATAAGTAAGCAAAATTTCCTCCACTGGAAACTATCCGTGTCAAGGTCAATTCCATCTGCAATTTTAATTTTGCTTCACTGTATAAAGTATATTCACAGGAGTGTGGAGTGGGTAGGAGAATTTTTCTGCCTACTACACAAGAGATCTAGGGCCCCTTGTCAGGTATGCAAACAGATGTCATAAATGTCAGTAGCATATAGGAAGGTAAACAAAGTAATCAGGAAAGCATGACAAGTTGGAGCAAAAATAATCACAAATCACAGAAAGATCAGATGAAATGGCTTACCATAAGCAGAAAGTGATGCAGTAGAGGGAAAGGCTTATTTTTACATGGTACTACTGGAATTGTGGAACCAGCCCAGGAACTTAAAACAATATAGAAGTCCAGGTAAATTGTCACTGCTTGATGCTATGTTGTCCTTCGACCCCTTACCAACTCTCTATTATCATCATTCTTTCTTCTATCCTATGTCATAGTGATGGCTTGTATATGCTTGGCCCTGGGAGTGGCACTGCTAGGAAGTATGACCTTGTTGGAGTAGGTGTGTCACTGTGGGCGTGGGCTTTAATACCCTAGTTCTAGCTGCCTGGAAGCCAGTATTCTGCTTGTGGCCTTCAGATAAAGATGTAGAACTCTCAGCTCCTCCTGTACCATACCTGCCTGGATGCTGCCATGCTCCCACCTTGATGATAATGGACTAAGCCTCAAAAGTCAGCCTGTAAGCCTGTAAGCCAGCCCCAATTATATGTTGTCCTTATAAGAGTTGTCTTGATCATGGTGTCTGTTCCCAGCAGCAAAACCCTAACTAAAACAGTCATTATTTTAGTATTAATTTTTCTTAAAAGAAAAGAAAAAGAAAATAATGTATGCACAATTGAAAAATGCTGGCATTGGTATTGTCTCCTGAGCTTTGTTTCATACACATACTGCGTGTTGACAACATCTGGTATGACTTTAACCTCAAGCATATTGGCCTTACTCATCTATGAAAAAATTTTTGTGACAGTTTTATGTGTATATTATCACCTCTTAGAAAGGATCAAACACTGTCATGAACCCATAAACATTAATACACACACACACACACACACACACACACACATATATATATATATATATATATATACAGACTGAGAGAGAGAGAGAGAGAGAGAGAGAGAGAGAGAGAGAGAGAGAGAGATGGGTTGAGAAAAGTATAAGAAAATTGCCTCTAGGGAACAATAGGAGGCCAGTCTGAAAAGCACGATCAAACCAATAACTGAGGAATAAACGCTGATGTTACTAGGAACACTGGTTGGCACCTGCTGAGATATATACAAGAGGCTGGATTGTTATACTGGCTGTGGTCCTGCCTTGAGCAGTTCTGCTCCTCCTAACTGAGATGAGTTTCAGCAGTTTCAGCATGTGTGCATTTCTGAGCAGAGTCAGTCATGACCTCAAGCTGCCATTCTCTGCCTCTAGGTCAAAATTTGCTTTCCAAAGTCGCTGTTCTTTGCTTCTATTTTGACGAGAGTCTTTTAAAAATGAAACGAAACAAAACAAAAGCAAAACTTTTCACCACATTTGGTTTTTTGGCTGTGTGCACACATGTATCACATGTAGGGGTCAGAACATAATTTGAAGGAGTCAATCATTGCCTTCCACCATACTAGCAACTTAACAGCATACCTGAAAGCTCTAGAACAAAAAGAAGCAAGCATACCCAAGAATAGATTGCAGAAAATAATTAAACTGAGGGCTGAAGTCAATAAAATAGAAACAAAATGAACAATACAAAGAATCAATGAAACAAAGAGTTGCTTCTTTGAGAAAACTAACAAGATAGACAATTAGCCAGATTACATAAAAGGAAGGGAGAAATATTCATATTAGCAAAATCAGAAATAAAAATCGGGACAAAAGAACAGACTCCAAAGAAATTCAAACAATCATCATTACTCATAGCTTAAAAGCCTGTATTCTGCAAAACAGGAAATCTAAAAGAAATGGAGAATATTCCTTACAGATTCCACTTACTAAAGTTAAGTCAAGCAATTGTGGATTTAGCTCAGTGGAAGAGCATTTGCCTAACAAATGCAAGGCCCTGGGTCTGATCCTCAGATCTGGTGGTCGGGAGGCAAGGTTAAATTTAGATCAAATAAACAACAAAAATATGCCATAACTCTTAAGGTAACAGAAGCAGTCATTTATAGCTCCCACCCCCCCCAAACAAATCCCAGGGACAGATGATTTTAGCTCAGAATTTCACCAGACCATTAAATAATTAATGCCAATACACCTCATTTTATCACTACAAAACAGAAACACAAGGAACACTGCCAAATTCATTTATGAGAGCATAGTCACACTGGTACACAAAATGCACAAAGATTCCAAAAGAGAGAAAGAGGGAGAGAGAGAATTACAAACTGATATACCTTATAACCATAGATGTGAAAATATTCAACAAAATACAAACAAAACCAAAATACATATAAAAAAAATCATCTACCATGATCAAGTAGGCTTCATCCCAGAGATACACAGATGGTTCAACATGTGAAAAATCAAGCAATGGAATCTACTGTATAAAGAAAATGAAAGAAAAAATAACATGATCATCTCATTAAATGTTGAAAAACCACCATTTATAAAAATCCTTCCAGAGATATCACCATTCCTGATTTCAAGCTGTACTACAGAGCTATAGTAATATAAAACAGCATGGTATTAGTATAAAAACAGATACATTGATCAACTGTATCTAGATATATCAGTGTAAATCCACATACCTATAAACACCTAATTTTTTATGAAGAAGTCAGAAATACACAATGAATAAGAAAAAGCATCTGCAATAAATGGTGGTGGTCTAACTGGATGTCTGCATGTAGAATAATGCAAATAGATCCATATTTATCAACTTGCATACATTTCAAGTTCAAGTGGATAATAGATCTCAACATAAAATCAAATGCATCAAACATGGTAGAAGAGAAAGTAAGGAACAGGCATGAACATATTGGCACACTAGGCAATTTTCTGAACAGAACACAAATAGCACCATCAGTAAGATCAGCCATTAATATTGGGACCGCCTGACACTGAAAAGCTTATAAGGCAAAGGACACAATTGATAATCTAAAATGGTAACCTACAGAATGGGAAAAGATTTTCACCAATTCCACATCCAATATAGGACTAATATCCAAAATATGTAAAGAACTCCAGAATCTAGACATCAACAAACCAAATAATCTAATTTTAAAATGGGGGTTGGATCTAACAGAGAATTCTCAATAGATTCTCTAATAGCTAAGAAACACTAAAAGAAATGTTCAACATCTTTAGCCATTAGAGAAATGCAAATTAAAACAACTCTGAGATCCCATCTGACACCTGTCAGAATGGTTAAGATAAAAAACACATGTAATAGCTCATGCTGTCAAGGATGTAGAACAGAGAGAACAATCCTCCATCACTGGTGGACATGCAAACTTGTACAGTCATTATAGGAATCAATAATGCTGTTCCTCAGAAAATTAGAAATCTATTTACCTCAAGACATAGCTTGTTATGGTAATATAATTTGTCATATACCCAAAAGACACTCCATCTTACCACAAGAACAATTACCTGCTCAACTATGTTCATAACAGTTTTATTCATAATAACCAGAAAGTAGAAACAATCCAGATATCCCTTACCAGAGGAAATGGTAAAGAAAAATGTGGTACACTTACACAATGGAATATCATTCAGCTGTTAAAAACAATGACATCATGTAGAACTAGAAAACAATCATTCTGAGTGCAGCAACCCAGACTCAGAAAGGCAAACATAATATATACTTGCTAATAAGTGAATAGATGTTAAGTAAATAAAAATCAGGGTACAATTCACAGACCCAGAGAGGCTAAGTAACAAAGATTCATCATTCCCTAGGGGGAATGATGGATCTTCCTGAGAATGGGGAATAGAATAGATTTTGTTAATAGACTAGATGCAGGTGGGGATAGGAACAGAAGGGATAAGGTTAGGAAAGGAGAGATGGAGAGAGGGAGTATGGGAAGAGGTAGCTGAAATAGGGGGGGTATATGTGGGGTGCTGTGGAAATAGCACAGTAGAAATTTCCTTGAACCTATGAGGGTGACCCTACAGAGAACTCCCAGTAATGGAGGATATGGAGCCTAAAGAGGCTTCCAATGGTGAGAATGAGACACCAACCCAGCCAAAAACCTTTAACCCATATCTTATCCTCCCTGCAAGTTGTGCTTGGGTAACGGTGGGTCTGAACGTGTGGGAGTGATTAATGAATGACTGGTCTAACCTGAGGCCCAAACCATGAGAAGGAGCCCATACCTGACAATGCCTGGGTCTCCAGGAACCAGCAGCTGGATAGCCCAGAGACCTAGAGTAGAACCAAACACAACTGTCAAAAAGAGGCAATGAAATGATTCCTAATGATATTTTGCTATACTCAATAGATTGATGCCTAGCCTAAATGTTATCAGAGGGGATTTCTATTGCAGCTGATAAGAGCAGGTGCAGAAATTCACAGCCAAGCATTTGGTGGAGCTTGGGAAACCCCAAGGAAGAGCAGAAGAAAGATTTGTAGAAGGTAAAGGGGTCAAGGATACCACAGCTAACAGAATCAACAAAGGAAGGCCCATGGGAGCTCACAGAGGCTCAGTTGCAATCATGGACCCTGGGTGAGTCTGTCCTAGGTCCTCAGCACACGTGGTGTTAGGGATTTTGTGGGACTTGTATCAGTGGGAGTGGAAATGTCTCTGATTCTTTTTCCTGCTATTGGGAACCTTTTCTTCCTCCCAGGTTGCTTTGTTGAGGGTTTATGCCTAGTCTTATTGCATCTTGATATGTTGTTTTCAGTTGCTATCCATGGAAAGTATGCTTGTTTTTTCTAAAGAGAAATGAAGGAACAGAGGATCTGGAGGAGAGGAGAAGTGGTAGTAGGGAGACTAGAATGAGTAATAGAGATATAGCTGTGGTCAGGAGGTATTGTATGAGAGAAGAATAGCTAAAAGGAAAATGGAAGAAAAAATGCATAAATCACAACAATAATACACACAGAGTCCCCAAATCTAAACCATGGTGAAGTGTGTAAAATCTGTAGATCACAACATCTTATTCCTTTTCCATCTCACCTTGTCCCTGTGAAATGACGACTCAGTAGAGTGTACCCTTCGAGGCCTTTCTCTATATGCATTTGAACACATAGGCCTATTATGTTTTTGTTCTCATTAACTTGTTTTTTTACAGTTGCTATATTCCTAGAATATATATATATATATATGTGTGTGTGTGTGTGTGTGTGTGTGTGTGTGTATATGTGTGTGTATATATATATATATATATATATATATATATATATATAGTCCAACTACAGTTTTTGTCTTCATAAAACTCTATGGACAGAAGTGTCCTACAATTTAATTCATGCATAAATACTTATACGATTTCAAACTATTTTTAAAGTATTTGATTACAAATCATTGGACAACATCTCTACAAATGTGGGTGATTTTTTCTATAAAAGGTGATAAAGATTCTGGGCAAACTAAGTACATTTAAATAAGTGAAAAGTTACATTCTTAGTATCAAGAAATCAGAGTTGAAAAGCTTTCTCCATACAGACTGTAAAATCTCTATAATATTCCTCCGTTTGGTGCCACCAGAAATAGTGTCTAAGAATTCATTTGACTTGCTTTTACTTGTTCATCTACAAGACTGGGCATCTTCTTTTAATTCCTTGTATTAGTTCCTTTCATCCATGCTAAGGTTCTGCAGAGTCTTTGAAAGACAGCTGTGGTCATTGATGGGCAGTGGAGGCCATGGGTGTTCTTCTGGGATGCAGCAAGCTGAGGGCTCCATAATGGGAGGGTGGGGCAGAGCCATTCGTCAGACTCCTGCCTTGAGAAGCTTCTTCCCATCCTTCTGGGGGAAGTCATCAAGACGTTACTGGGAAGTCTGCATGCTCTTATTTGACAAATAAAGGTGTTTGAGAAAGACCTGGGGTTTCTCTAACTCATTACCTTGTGTATGAACTATTGAACACAATTCTTGAGAGTGTCCCCAAAATATCATAAAGCAGATAATATGGATTTTTAGAATCCCTGAGTTCTAAATTTTTAGTCGGCCCTAAGTCCAGAGCCCAGAGTTACGCATGTCCTTGATCAAATCATTGACTTTCCAATAAAGGTGCTGCTAGGATTGCTACAAGAATTCATTGGGAGGAAACGCGGTATTAATCATTCAGGAATTCTGAGTTTCCTTTCGCCTAAAATAGAGCCTAAAATGTCCCTGTACTCACTGAGCAGCTGGAAGTCTGGCTCTCGTAAAGTATGGACAAAACATACTTCTTGGTGTCTGACCAATCAGCTGGCTATGCTGCATGCTGAATTTGTCATCAGATTTTTTTTCCAGCTTAGATTTAGAAAGATATTTCTGAAGGATGCTTCTCTTTCTGATGTCCTATTACCTTAATGTAAAAATAATAACAATTAAATCCCCTTCTAAATTTTTAACCCTTCCTACCACTTTGCCATAAAAGCCCTTCCCAACCCTGTTTTTCAATTAATTTCCCCTTATGTGACATTCACTTCCATCATAAATCAGACAATTTTCACCAATGTTTCTGTGCCCTACCACATTCTGCCTGTCATAACTTTGCTTTGCTGAAACAATGAGAAGGTAGCACAGAAAATATTAATGGGCTCACAAGAAACCAGTATTATTTTACCTAAGTTCTGTAAGCTATAGAATGAGGAGACAAAGTTTCCCTAAAAAAACAAAGCACATCTATTACTGATTTGTTGATCTTTCTTGTCTGTTAGTAGCCTCTGGTACATTCCCTTCTTCCTGAGCTGTAATAATTTGTCAGTGTATAGAGGTAACTGTCCAAAAGAGACTACTGGATAAATGGGAGCACAGTATCCCTTTCTAATAAGAATCAACAAAAGAAGCTAAAGTTTTCCATGGGTCTGAGATCAGGTATCAACTTTACATAAAGTAAGCCAGACTTCCCCCTTTTACATCTCTGTATCTCAGCAGATTCTGAAGCATAAGCACATATGATTGCCAGAGTCTCCAAGGTGTAATGTTAACCATTCTGTTTATATTAGCAAATCTCCCATGAAAACTTCATATCTCATTTTATTTCTAAGATCATTAGTGTCTTCAAATATCAAATAATCATAATGGTAAGGAGTATAAGTTTTATGTATTTCACACGGTGACTATCTGTATTAGGACATTAGTTCAGCTGTTCAACCAGGACTAAATCACAGTGGCTGAGAGCACAATAAAGGTCATTTCTCTTTAAATTCCACTTGGTTGATTCTGTAGAAGCAATACTCTACAAGGTTTGGTGGAGATTTGACCTCTACAATCACAATCAGCATCCCCTGCTGTGACAGCCATGCCTCAGCCTAGAGGGCATCTTCAAAGAGTGCACTGGAAGAGTGAAATAAGGCTCATGTCTATCATCCTGTACAATAGTTAGATCTAAGGGGATCAACAACAACAATTTGAAATTTTAGAAACTTCTAGAAGAATACACAGGCAGTAGCCTACCTACATGATGTTAATGAAGTTAGGAACTTAAGGACTATGACTCCAAATGGCCAGGAATTGAGGTCAAAATAGACAACTGGGACCCCAACCAAACTAAAAGTTTCTAAACAGCTAAGAAAACACTCAACTGAGAGAAGAAGAAACCCACCAAGTGAGAGAAAATCTTTCCTAGATATACAACCAAAAAAGGATTAATAGCCAGAAAATACAAAGAAATTCCCTTCCAGAAAACAAACAAGAAAACAACAACAAAACAACCTAACTAAAACAAAATGGGATGGGGGGGTCTAAAGAGAGGGTTCTCAATAGAAGAAATAAAAACCAAAAAGAAATACCTCAAAAAGTATTCATTATCCTTAGCAGTTACAACATATGCAAATAAAAATAAAGTGAGATTTCAGCCGGCCCCAGTTAGAATGGTGAAGAGCAACAAAACCATTGATAAGAAATGCTGGGAAAAAAATGTTGTAGGCAAAAGAGAACCCTCGTTCGTTATTGGTGGACTGCAATCTGGCGCCTCCACTCTGGAAAGTAGTGTGGAGAATTCCCGAGGACATTAAAAATAAACCTACCATATGACTCAGCCACTGGCACATGCCCAAACCTCTCACTATCCGACTTCACAGATACTTGCTCAGCCATGTTCAAAGCTGTTCTGTTCACAATAGATAGAAACTAGAAACAATCTATATGTCCTGCAACTGATAAATAGATAATGAAAATGAGGTACATGTATACTCTGGAATATTATTACGTTGTAAAGAAAAATGTAATTCAAATCATAAACTTTTGTAGGTAAATGAATGGAGCTAGAAAAGATCACATTGAGTGAGGTAGCTCAGACCCAAGAAAACAAGCATTGCATGTCCTCTCTCACTGGAGACTAGCTACAAATCTTCAGATGCGAGTGCATAATCTGTAGTAATGGAAGCTAGGAAAATAAAATGGGATTATTGCCATGATAGGGAAGTTGGGAAGAAATCTGATCATGGAAATAAAACAGAGGCTCTTTAGAGAAGGGAGAGAATAAATACAGAAGAAGGGAGAGGAATGAAAAGAGGAATAGCAGGATAGAATAGAGTGATCTAATACGGGAAATGGGAAAGAGGCTTCTTTA
This sequence comes from Apodemus agrarius, assembly GCA_964023405.1. Lineage (NCBI taxonomy): Eukaryota > Metazoa > Chordata > Mammalia > Rodentia > Muridae > Apodemus > Apodemus agrarius. The sequence goes on from OZ030011.1 coordinate 78,820,429, forward strand.
GGTACAATTAAAGGCACTCACATGTTGGAGGTAACCAACAACTGTATAATTGGACTTGAAGCAATATCATCTGGATGAAAATCACTCTGGTACTAGAAACCTAACCAATTTCCTGGAACTAATGAGATCATGGATCTCAGAAGAGAATATACTACTGCCATTTTGCTAAACCAGCATAATTCCTAACAACATTCTCAATATTACACTTTACACACAGAATAATGTAACTATCATTTCTCATCAAAGAAGCTTCTCTTCATAGTAGATGAAAACCATCACAAGGAACCACAACAAACCACAACTGGACACAATGCTGAGATCAATGGATCACTGGATACCCAGTTTCAATTGATACATATATATCACACTCCTGTATCAATGGCTCAGGGCACATTATAGAAGAAGGAGTTGAATAGTGTAAGCTCAGAATACCAGGATGCCTATTGTGAAACATTCTTCTATATAGATGTGTACATAAATGAGATATGAACAATACTAATATCAAAAGATACACCAATTGTGCAAAAAGGGAAAGATCTCATGGGATCCCACCCCTAAAGAACACTACAGACAACTAAATGACCACTGAAGGAATTACACTCTCCCTGGGATCAGTCCCCTAACTGGTTATCCAAACCAAAATGATCAACCCTAAAACTATTACATACAATAGATTCAGCATGTACATGTATCCATATATGCATGTATACATATATACACACATACATAGACAGAAATAATAACTGAAGAAAGGGGTGTTATATAAAAGTGGAGAGGAATTGAAAGAGTTAGAGGGAGGGGATTTGAGGATCTTTGGGGAAGAAATAGAAAAGGGGAGGTGATATTTGATGTAATCATAATTTATTTAAAATGCACAAAATTAAAAAGAGAGAATGGGGAGAGAGAAGATAGAAGAAAGGAGACGAGGCCTGCCCAAGTTGTCTATGCAAAATTCCCTCAGATGAAGAGAATGTTAGTTTTCAGAATTTCTGCTTGAATCCCTGAGCTAGCGACAGGCTGTTGGTAACAAAGAGCATGTCTATACTTTATGGCAGATCTGTACCAGCCATTGGCAGGATAAACAGAGTCCACCACTGTGTTGCTCAGATGAACAGCACAGGTGTCACATGACATAGGAATTGTTCCCCATCTCCATCATATAATCCCCCTGTTTTCTACTTACAGAGGGTGCTGATCTATAGACATGTACATTTTGTGAATATACAATGATAATGAAATGATAATTTGTACTTGAAAGGACAAATGTTGCACTGCTAATGTCACTGTGTATATGTTCGTGTGTACCCAATAATTATGGGGGAGGGTTTATTGAGGGCTTTGTATAGGCTAGCAACCACCCCCCCACACACTGTGGAGCCACATGCCTGGTACTTTTTTAACTTTAAATTTATTTTGTTTTACCATCCAGTAAGAAGTACTGTATATTTTTATTAGATACTTGTGTTGTTTTTACTTCTGTTATTGCAGAACTATTCTGAATGTTTTAAAATGAATTTTAATATTTTTAAATTACTAACCCTCTAGTTAATTACTACTGTGATCTATGCTGTAACCATACTAATTACTAATTATGTTTCAGCATTTCTTTGAAGAATTAAAACCCAAGATGCTATAGCATGGTAGATGTGCACACATTTAATCCCAGCACTCAGGAGGCTGAGGCAGATTTCTTTGAGATTGAGGCCAGTCATTTCCTACATTGTGAGGAAAGCTACATCTCTGTAGAAAGTCTCTCTCTCTCTCTCTCTCTCTCTCTCTCTCTCTCTCTCTCTCTCACTCTCTCTCTCTCTCTCACACACACACACACACACACACACCTCATGTGGGTTGCTTTTAGAGCTTAGGCTGCATATTATTAAAAAACTTTCTTCAATCTTCATGAAACTTACAATGTCAGGTCTCTACTTCAGTTCTTTCTGTCTTAAAACAAAGACATGACTCTCTCCTTTTGTTCTATTTAAAGGGCTCTCTGATCACATGAGAAGGGTGCATGCTACTGTAGAGTTATATCAGCCATGTTTTCACTGACCTAGAGCTTCCCTGGGAAGGGAAAGAGCAGTTAAGGTAACAATCCCCCCTTTTCATTTGTCCCATCCTGAGACCGTCGGGGATGCTCCTATGGAAGACGAAGATGCTTCTTCAGTCTCTTCTGGATGGATCATAGTGGCATTGACACCTGGAAAACAAGGACATAGGCTAAGAATAATTCTGTGGCTGAGGCAGGATCTTTACAATGATGAAGAAGGCATTGACATGATAAGTTAACCAAGACAGTCCTTGTCATAAATGGCATGATAGGCTTCCTCCATCCCCAAAGCCTGGGACCATGTTATCATTTAAGTCCTTAAAACTAGTTCCACTTCAGCATCTCAGAATGTTCTTTTTAAAATGATGACCTAATACTTCCTTATATTGAGAACTCAAAATTTAACTACTGTTATTTAGGGATACTGATTTATATAATACAGAAAAATCGGAGGAACTTGTATGTCTGTGAAAACAGAACTTACAAAATTTATCTTGTTCTAAGATTCATGGAAGCAGGTGAGGGGGGGAATGGTCTTCAAGAACTATCTGCAATAAACTAAATAGGTTCAGAGGGTCAAAATATTGGACTTAGTGTACAGACATCTTTGCATGAAAACTGGGGAAAATAAATGCTATAAAATAGATAAAATTCTGAAACAGCTGCTCAGAAAGAAATATGAAAGTTTCTGAAGTTCTTAGTTTAAAAGAACAATGTTTAAAGTTTTAGTCCAACAGCTGTCTGAATAAGTGAGCCTGACCCACCGCCTAATGACTGTAAAGGATTCTCTTTAGTCAGAACTACCTTTCCGTGGCATTTTAAGAGAAATTAAATCTCAGATGTTCTCAGATTATTCTTCAGAAGAGTTCAAAGGAAAAGCTTTGATAGTGATTGCTTTGAATGTCGGCAGATTTTCTTCTAAAGGGAAATCTAAAGCTAGGTTGAAGTAGTGACAGCAACGAGCACATGTGGTCTCTGAGCCTATTAGCAAGGTCATTGATGGGAAAGGCAATTTCAACAATGTTTCAGCCCTGCTCCTAGACACAGGGATGGTTCTGGGTCCTGGAATACTGCCAGAAAGAGTGTTCACAGCCTGTTCTGCACTTGTTTCCTTATGTGGAAGTATTTTCCCCTGTTTCAAACTCAATGTGTGACTTTTTGTTCTGTGTCTGTCTGCCTCTCTCTGTCTCTCTATCTCTGTGTGTATCTCTCTGTGTCTCTGTCTCTCTGTCTCTTTGTTTCTGTCTCTCTTTGCTTTTGTGTGTGTGTGTGTGTGTGTGTGTGTGTGTGTGTGTGTGTGTGTTATAGTACCTGGACAACACTACTACTACATCTGTCCTCTACCCTGCAGAGAGGGAACAGAGTCCTGCAGCCTGAACAGAACAATCATTCTGTGTTGGCTGTGAGGCACGAGATGTAGGCATACAAGACAAGCTGCATAAGCATATGAGCTACCAACGTATCCCATAAGAGCATCTAACACAACTGCAAGACTGCTACAGTGAGTTCATCTGGACATTGAATTTCTAGTTTTATGTTTCTATATAGAATTTCTATATAAAAATCCAAGATTTCTTTCTCTAGAAAAGAAATTTGGGAATAGAACTTGATACCTGACCTAATAAACCACAAACCATTGTTGGGTAATATACCTTACAGGCAAGTAATCTAAGGGTCCACATTAGTGTCTTCCAAAGTCAACCTTCCATCCAGCTGGATCAGAATCTACACAGAAAAATTTTAAAGCTGGATTTCCAGAGCTTGCGATGGGAGTTTCCATCTTACTGACTCAAGACTTAATTTCATCTCTACTTTTGACAGCTTCATGGTGGGCAAAGCATCTTGCAAAGAAAAGGGTAGATAAAAGCAGTAGAAATCATGATCCAGTAGACTGGCCAGCCTATGCACTGCCTGGATGCTTGTTCAGGATGGGCACTGTTCTACCATCCACTCCAAATGCCTGATCAGACTCCATACCCCGGCACGTGCCTGGCCCGAGACAGCACACATAGTCCAAACAGACAACAAGGCAGCAGATGATAAGGAAAGGGGGGTCAATTGCCTACTTTTATTTTTAAATCACTTATTTTTAAACTTCTGGGTTATCTCATTTTTTTAAAGGGCAGAATAATTCCTACCCAACATAGCTTCAAGATGGGATACATGAAAATAGCAATCTCTAAGAGGAATTTCCTTGCCCTTAAAGAGAAATTCTAAACAGGTTTTATTGTTTTATATTTTATGTTCAGAAACCTACCACAGCTGTCTAGAGATGGCTAACTTCCCTGCCTGTCCATTTTCTTGTCTTCTGAGGCATATTCTTCCTCTGTAGCTCAGACTGGTATCAAACTCATATTTCTCTTGCCTGAGCCTCCTGTGTTCTGGGATTCAAGGCATGCAGCATTAATGATGCCTGGCTCTTTTACTTTTTCAGACCTAGGTGTCCCCTGTCACACTATCTACACCAAATACATTTCGCGCCAATGGTCCACTGCTGGCCCTCCTGCCAAACCATCCCAGATGTACACAGGTTCCTCTCTCATCCGTCAGGAGGCTATGTCGTAAGGAGGTTATGTTCAGTTGACTTCCAGATTCCTGAGAAACTGCTAATCTCTGTGTTGGCATAGTCTCTGAATGACACTGCACTGAATCATTTCTTTGGAATTATTTCTTTTAATCCCCATTGTCGCTCTGTGAGGAGCTATAGCAAATGTTACCAGTGAGAACACTGGGACTTTAGGTGAGAGATGTAGTCTACAGAAGGTAGTGTGTTAAGTACATGGCAGAGCCTCGCCTCAGTCTCCTCTGTAACTGTGACCGAAGCCTTTGTGGTCCCTGTGCTCCGCTGTCTGCAATACAGTCAATGCTGTCTCTCACTCAAAGCTGTACTAACCTCCACTGTCTCCATGAAACAGAGGGAAGCTTCAGGCTTTGGTGGATCAAAGGCGACACCAAAAAAAAAAAAAAAATGTATTTAAGTACATCAAAGTCAGGAAGCAAACAGAGAACCAGTGAGAACACTTCATTATGCCTTACAAAAGGCACCCTCAGGACAAACAGCTCAACAGCCAAGCCAGCTGAATACTTGAGTCTCTTCCCAGGAAGGCATTCGCCAAGTCTCACTTTGTTAATAGTTAGGAGCATAAAAACAAATAGTGATAAATGTTTCGGGAAAAATCATTCCACACGTGCTTTTCCTCCACTTTTAGTGGGAAGGGTATTTAGGATGTGATTCTAACTCTAATTAGGGTTCAAATTTTAATCCTCATCTCTGTTCTTTCTTATGTATAAGTTGAGCCTTCTTCATTACTGCAGCTGACCCAGTCTTCGCTTCTCAGGGCTTACCCAGGAGGCAGTTCATTGCTCCTGCCTCATACTTCCTGACTGAGAGCTGCAACTATTTGCTACTTATGCTTCTCTGGACTGATCCCACCCTGAGTTTCAAAGCAAATAAATAAGTTAATATAATAATACACATATACATAGACATATTTATGTATACACCAATCAGCCCAGCTATCTATCTAGATACAGGCCTATATGCTATCACAAAATAGGTGACTCAGCGCTGGGCGTGGTGGTGCACGCCTGTAATCCCAGCACTTGGGAGGCAGAGGCAGGCAGATTTCTGAGTTCGAGGCCAGCCTGGTCTACAGAGTGAGATCCAGGACAGTGAGGATTACACAGAGAAACCCTGTCTCGAAAATTAAACAAACAAACAAAAAAAATAGGTGACTCAGCACAGTTCAACAAATATATATAGGCAAGTCCTATAATCAGGCACTAGCAATAAAATCAGAACAAGAACAGACCTACAATACTAAATATTCAGTATTTTTTATGCACGTAGATCCTACCTCCTTTGGCTATAAAAATAACACTGTAACACAATTACTTTGAACAAAATTTGACCAGAGACCAAGGCACACAGAAAACAACTTACTCAAGAACTCTTTGCAGAGAACAGTGGCAGATGTCTCTGCCCCCAAACAGAAACAATTAGCCATGATGAACTGCCTACAATTTTTTCCAATATCTGGCTTCTGACCTTAATCAACCTGCATCCTGGCCCCACTGGATAACAATTCTACCTAGAAGTCTGCACATCTGCTCTGGTACTGGTCTGCTCCGGTGTGTGTTTCTAGCTCTTGCTAGAAACCGTCCCAAGACGGTTAATCAACTCATACTGAGTCACGCTGCCTTTTAGCAGAGCAGTCTCTTCATAAATAATAGTAGATGTAAATGTCATAGGAACATACCTGAGAAAAGCAAAATGGCAGTTGTAAAGCACGGGTATAAATCCATCCCTTTTACATGCATACACACGCACATACATGTACACAAACACACATTTTCTCTCCTCTCATGCTGAAATTTAAAGTCAGATCAAGATCATTCATGCAAAGCCAGCAAAGGACTTGGAATGATCTGCTAGGAAGCTAGTGTCCCTAAGGTTAGGGCCTCTGCTTGCACTGGCCTTTCTACCTATTAGGAGTTGTAGGCTGATCTATGTAGTTAAGCAAAGCCAGGCTGCACAACATAAATTATTCCATGTAAGCATTTATGATTAAAAAAAAAAAGACTTCTTGCTGGTGAGATGGCTCAGTGGTTAAGAGCACTGACTGCTCTTCCAGAGGTCCTGAGTTCAATTCCTACATGGTGGCTCATAACTATGTGATGAGATCTGATGTCCTCTTCTGGTGTGTCTGAAGACAGCTACAGTGTATCCATATACATAAAAAAAAAAAGACTTCTGAATAAAGCAACAAGACTGTTGCTCAAGCAACAAGACTGTGTAATATCATTCCTGATGGTAAATAAGTACGTATATTTATAAGCTTCAAAATCTGATGTTCTATTAAGAAAGCCTCTCCCAAATGGAGATGCTACAGGCCCCAGAAAACCTAAATCTACTCCTGGGGACTGGAATATACTGGTTCTGAAGAAGCAAGAAAAGAATTAATGTACTAAACGTGAGTGTGGTGGCCCCTGCTTTTAAGCCCAACACTCTCAGCTGGCATCCTGGTCTTCTTGATTTTGCAATTACTCCTCCTTCTCCTCCCTTTTTCTCCTCCTCCTCCTCCTCCTCCTCCTCCTCCTCCTCCTCCTCCTCCTCCTCCTCCTCCTCCTCCTCTTCCATGATAATAACTGAGTCTTAGGTGTCAAGGTTATACTGCGAATAGAGTAATGCATAAAGGAGCGGGCAGGAACTTATCTGTGCATTTGTGGGTTTTTGTAGTATCCTTCATCTTCTGTAAAAAGAAGCTCTTTTGATGGAAACTAAGAACTACAATTATCTGTATATCTTGAACACTGTTATAAGTTATCTTGGTTTAGGAAAGTGACCTCTCCAGCTGTATGTAGTTGGCCAGGTTTACAGTACCATGCATGAATGCTTTCTTATTGAGAAAGTCTTAACCCCAATTAGATATCTGATGGTTATGCCCAAAGTGAGTGCCACTATTGCACCATTGTGGATACCGTGCTGGGCCAGTCACTGTTGTGGTTCTCAAGCTTTTGCACCTGGGTATGATTGGTTATTACTCCCCTCTCTTAGATGTTTCCATAGTACCTTCTGCTCCTTTAAGAGGTGCTTTCTGGGGTGAGGGCTATATCAATGCCAGGTTGAGTTTTATAAATCTTGAGACTCCTCAAAGGTGATTAACATCTAAGGCCAAAGTTATCAGAATGAACAGCAGAGGCTTACCTGTAGAGTAGGGATACATATATTACTTATTGTGGTGGTGTACACATTTAATCCCTGTACTCAGGAGGCAGAGACAGGCATGTCTCTATGTGTTTGAGGTCAACCTGTGCTATATAGTAAATGCCCATCTCAAACAAACAAAAGAAAGAAAGAAAGAGAGGAGAAAGAAAGAAAGAAAGAAAGAAAGAAAAGAAAAGAAAAGAAAAGAAAAGAAAAGAAAAGAAAAGAAAGAAGAGTATGTATCTTCTGACACTGACAAGCCTCTAGAACAAATGCCAATGCCAGAGATAAAGCATAACCTTGCCATATTCAATCCTGGATAACCATCACAGCTGTCTTAAATATGATCCTACTTTGGCAAGCCAGGGAAAAGGGAAATAAAGCCTTCAGATGTGAAAGTTGTGATTTAGTAAAGAGGGCACAGTTGGTTTTGCTTTTAAAAGCAACTCACAGGGACTAGAGACATATCTCAGTCTATAAATCACTTGTACATGATGAGCATGAGGACCTGAGTTCTGTTCCCAGCACCCAGGGATACAAGGTGGGCATGGGAGCTATAATGTCATGTCATCTCAGTACTGAAGAGGCAGAACCAGGAAGATCTCTGGTGATCCCTGAATGGCCAGGCACCCTAGAGCAGTGAATACACCTCAAATGGACAGGGTAGACAGTGAGGAACAATATCTGAAGTGGTCCTCTGGCCTCTATGTGCACAGGCACATGTATATAGGTATACACACACATAGACACATGCACACACACACACACACACACACACACACACACACGCATGTACACAAGTATGTATGCACACATGCAAAGAGAAAGATCACCAATATAATGCAAAAATTCATTGTATGTGTTTTGTTACTAGTTTAATGAATTTTTAGTGAAATTGTTCTTGGTAAGTTCTATCTACTCTTTTAATTTGTAGTTGTTTTCTTTTTCCTTTGAAATAATGTTAATAGTTTAAGTGTTCCTTAGAGTAAGGCTGGTATTACTACATTTTATTGTCTTATCAATTTTGTACTCTGATGCCATCCTGACACACTTCCTTATGTTGTGAGGAAACATTTTGAAATTGCTGCTTCATAGCGAGAGGTATGTGTCCTTCCACACATTGCCTTCCATCCCTACAAGGTTGAATTAAAGATAGCTCTTCATAGATCAAGTTTTGGGCCATCACTCAAACAAGAGCCCCCAGGAGGACTTGGCAGCCTCCATCTCTGTGACAGAGTTGCCATGGCCTTTGGACGTTTATGACCCACATGTATATAGTTGGATTCTAATTACAATGAAGCTGTTTGGAGTGGCAGTGGGGTCCTCTACAACTGAGAAGATGCAATTTGTTTATTTGGTCTAAATTCTCTTTGTTGTTGTGATTAGCTGGTTTGTTCTTTTATTATGGAACTTTTTCCTTTCCTTGGAGAAGAAAAAAGCCAGTATTATCAGTATTATTAGGAAAATTTTCCACTAACTAAGGTCATGTTCAATGCATGCACAGAAAGTGCTTTGAACACTAAGGTTCTGCTCAGGGAAGAACATTTATCATTCCAGAGTGGTGGAAAGCAACTGGCCATAATTCTTCTCTCAGCTCAGCCTAACAACCTCAGTTACAGCATTACTTTGCCTTTGTTTGATCCTTGTCTGACCTCTCTAGAGTTTTTCAGCTCAGAACTCATGTGGACAGACTTGGGTCATAAATCCTCAGGAGAGACTACAAAGGTGAAAATGGCCCTAAGTCTTGCAGGAGAGCTCTGGAATGCCTTACAAAATCATATCATTAATATTGTTCAGCCTCCTTCAGAGCCTTCTACCTCAGCTCTCTCACTTACTAAATAAAAGGCTTCACACAAAACACCACAGGTTAATTTTACACACATACACACACACACACACACACACACACACACACACACACACACGCACATGCACACGCGCACACACACACACACACACACACGCACATGCACACGCACGCGCACACACACACACACACACATACACACACACACACCAGGCATCATTGAATATCCCTGATCATCTATCTCCAACAAATGTGAGGCATCACACAGTTACATGATCTTAAATAAAGTTTATATAACTTCACTTAACGTTGAGTTAATTTATGAATGGCTCTGATAACTGGATAAATCCTTTAACCACTTCTTCCTTGTTTACTAAGTTGATTGGTCAGCTCCACATTTGGCATCCCATCTGACCTTAGATCAACACAGACATATAATGGAAATAAAAACTTAGGGCATCTGCAGATGTGGTGAAAAACATACATGCACAAGGGTGAGCACCGAGCGAGCCCTGGAATCCTCACAACAGCTGACCCCTGGGAGATCCAAGTGACAATGACTGTCCCTGCAGGAATGCTCTCACCTTGGAAGGAAAAACTGCTGTACAGGAATTTCTTTGGGAAACTTCACTCTGGAATGGAGAAAATCTAATTAGAGGATTACCTGATTGTACATATTGATCTCAACTCTAATAGGTATTGATTATCTGACATGCTACAGCTTTCTTTTAGGTACGCTGCAGAGAGAAGCCAGCAGCCATTTGTCTAACACCAGGATAGTAGCTTAATCTATTACTTTACAGGTGGCCAAGGCAGCCTGATTAATACAGTTCAGCCACCTTCAGGCCCTGCTAGGAAAGGCAGAGAAAAGCATTGCAGTACTTTACTAATGGCCCTCACTCGGGGACATGAGGAAAAGGTGGCTGTAGAAAACAGTGGGCTTGGAGAAACAAACTGTACCTCTACTCTCTTTAAAGTTTGCAGCTGAGCCTGACAGTTAATCTGACATAAAAACAGATTAATGGAATCAAAACAGACAGATTGATCTAATGTGACTGTTAGTTATATATGACATGGAACCCTTCATGAGAAAGTGAAGACCCAAAGTAGTGACAACATTGAAATGCTTTTATACTAGTTTGTATAGAGAGTAAAGCCATTGAAAAGCATTCCCTAAACTATGTGAAATTAAGGAAGGTATGAATTGTTCTTTTATTTTTAGTTATTTATATGTCCATGTGTGCATGTGTGCACAGGTATGTATGTTTCTTCCAGAGAAATTCACCTTAGGTTTTGAGCACAGTCTCTCATTGGTCTGGAACTCACTATGTCAACCTGGTGGCCTGGCAGGCAGGTTATAGGATCCTCCTGCCTCCATCTTCCCAGTGCTCAAATAACAAGTACATACCTGGTCTCACACATGAGTGCTGGAGACCAAACTTAAGCACTCATGTGCTTAAGCAACAAGGACTTCACTGCAGTCTCCGTAAAGTTTTTATTGTGTTTTTGCTTCTTTGTATTAAGAAGAAAAGAAAAAAAAATGACTCTGTTCATTCTTAGATACCAACGATTATCTTCATCTAGGGATAGGGTACCCTGTGAAACTTTCCCCATATTGTTAAGGTTTCATAGATTATTTTAATAAAATCTAGTTCAACAAAATTCTCTCCGTGTCAACTTCCCACCTTTGATAATAAAAATGCTGTTTTCTTCTAATACGTCTTCTGTGTGGTGGTTTCTTCTCCTGCTCTTGAGAAGAAAAACAAAAAGACTATGCCTCTGATTGATTTCTTTTAAGTTCCTTCCATTTAAAATTACCCTAATGCCACAGTGACAGGTTGGGGATAGCATTTCTGCTGCCCACCAGTAGGAGCAGATAAAGTCCAGGTACATGCTGTATAAGCACAATGAGCAGATGTGTGCCTGTGCCCTTGAGACAAGGGCTGGCTTTGAAGTTAGCATCATTTTTTAAATTCTTTCATCATTAGGACTGACTCCTCCCCACCCCCCGGAATGTGCCCTACTGGCTTCTGGTGGTTTAAGCTTTACTTTTAGGCAAGAAGGAATTCATTCCATAACATGACAGTGACTAACGGATTGTGACTAACAGAGCCATGTCTGGTCCCATCCCTTGATAACCACTAGCCAGCAGCCAGGCCCATTCATTGCTCCATTTGCAGAACAAGCTGTCCTGGCTGATCCCACCATGTGCAAGAGTAGTAGAGTACAAATATTATAAGATATTGCAAATAGTTTACACTCATATAGATGAGAAGCAAACACACATCTATAAGTTAGCCAGAACCTATAGGCTATTTGCACAAAAAGGCAAAGCAAGGAGTCAGCATTTACTGTAGCAGTCACTCGGCCCACCCACAGAAAATAGTGCAAACAATTTCCAACACTTATTTTACTCCTCCAAGTGCCTGTTGTCCATTAAAGAAAAAATTTTGCTGCCTGAATTATCCAGTATTTCCCCTAAAAATCCCTATTTCACATATACAGCAGTAACTTTAATAAAGACATGTCTCTGCATTACAAAATGAGACAATTTCCATAAAATCACAAATCTCCTTTAGCATTACTTTCTAAGTAAGTCAAATAAATATGTTACACTCACCCAACTGGAATCTTGGAAGGTCACCAGACCCTATCTGGGCTCTAGCTAAGGGGTTAAGTTTCAGAATCTTCCAGAAAGTGCTTCTCTGCATGTTCAGTGTCTCTGCAGTGCCTGACAATCTAGGGGGTTTCCATGGGATGCCGGAAAAGAGCTACAACTTAGTCCTGTGGCTGCCCTGCCCAGGCGCATATCAGGGTCTCAAAAAGCTACACTATCTGGGGATTAAAGAAGCTTTGATGAATGTTATTGGCATTCTAATTTGTGAAATGTTTGTGAACATTCTCAAACCAATCACAGCGATAAGAGGATGATAGACCAGCTTTGCATGGAGTCTAAATATCAGTGAGGGAGGGAAAGGGGAGTTACCAACGTGCTATACCCTCTCTTTGAAATGACCCTACCTCCCTACCTTGGATTCATTTCTCTGGAACTCCATCCTTCTCAACTTACAAGACTCATTCAGGCTCAACTATTCATGCAATTCAAATGTCACTTACCATGACAACTCATTTATCTTCATCACGTGGGTCATTTTAGTAATGTTTAATGGCTACAGAGGATTTTAATTATGTTATACTTCTATAATTGCCTGAGTGGAAGACAAGAGTTCTAATTCATGATTATAAAACATCAGATACAACTTCCCAAGTATAAACTAATTACCAAAAAAAAAAAAAAAAAAAAAAAAAGTGCTGCTTCTCAAACCACCTTCTGTTGAAGTATCTCCTGTTCAGAAAGCATTGGAAAATGTGACAGCAATGGCTTTTACGTGCTTCTGCTACTATTCCAGGAGCCATTCACAGCTCCGGGAAGCACTCAGAGTCAACCTTAAGGATCATAAACTTTGGAATTCAAATGTTTTATAATTTACAGGAAAAAAGAACTTAGCAAAAATCTCCCCACTAATCCCAATCTCCCTCTTTAGACTTAAAAAGTCTCTTTGTCCAAGCAGATTTACCTAAGATCTGCCCCATGAGCAGTTTATCTCAGACCCCCATCCTCAACTCTGTGTCCATCACTCCGAGGATGACTAGTCCTCTGTTGGAGTCCTGGTCATCTTTGATTTTGAACTGGGAAAAAAAAACAGAACAACAATAACAATATCAAACCTGTTATACAAGAAACTAGCATATGAAGTGCAGAGATTCAGGAAAATAAACAGAGATAAATAGCAGTGGGGGATGGGAAACTGGGGTAGGCACTAGAAAGTCCCACATGCCAAGGAAGCAAGAGGTCACAGGACCAATGAGAATGACATTAGTAGAAATACCCAACAAAGGGGAGTTGGAACCTGTAGAGAACACCTCCAGTAGATAGATACTGCCCCCAATGGAGGGATGGGGCAGCAACACATCTCAAAAAAATTTTTTAATTTATTTTTTTTATTGGATATCGTCTTCATTTACATTGCCAGTGGTAAAACCTTTCCTGATATTTCCACCTCCACTAAGACCCCCAACCCCTCCCCTTCCTCCTTCCCCCTGCCTCCACATATATGCCTCTCCAACCAACATACTTCCTCCTCCCCTCCACTCGGTTTCCCTTTGTTGGGGCCTCTATTGAGCCTTTACCTGACCAAGGACCACTCCTCCCACTGATGCCCAACAAAGCCTTCCTCTGCCACATTTTTGGCTGGAACCATGGGTGCCCCTTGGTTGATGGTTCTGTCCCTGGGAGTCTTGGGGCATCTGAGTGAATGAAATCATTGTTCTTTCCATGAAGCTGTAAACCCCTTCAGCTCCTCTGGACCATCCTCCAGCTCTTCCATTGGGGACCCCATGCCCAGTCCAATAGTTAGTTGTTAGCATCTGCCTCTGTATTTGTAAGGCTCTGGCAGAGCTCCTCTGTAGACAACCATAGCATGCTCCTCTTGGTATACCCTCCTCGTTGATCATAGTAGTGTCAGGATTTGTTGACTGTTTATAGGATGAATCCTCAGGTAGGGCAGTCTCTGGGTGGCCTTTACTTCAGTCTCTGCTCCACACATTGTCTCCCTTATTGCTCCTGTGGCTATTTTGTTCCCTTTCTTAAAGGAACCAAAGCACCCTTACTTAAGTCCTCCTTCTTCTTGAGCTTGGTGAATTGTAACTTGTTTATTTTGAGCTTTTAGGCTAATATCCCCTTATTAGTGAGAGCATACAATGTGTATTCTTTTGTGATTGGGTTACCTCACTCAAGACGACACTTTCTAGTTCCATACATTTGCCTAAGAATTTCATGAATTCATTGTTTTTGATAGCTGAATAGTAGTACTCCATTGTGTATATATATACCATTGCTTCTGTATCCATTCCTCTGTTGAGAGACATCTGGGTTCTCTCCATCTTCTGGCTATTATAAATAAGGCAGCTATAAACATAGTGGAGCATGTGTCCTTATTACATGCAGGAGCATCTTCTGGGTAAATACCCAGGAGTGGTATAGCTGGGTTAGCTGGTAGTACTGAGGAATCACCAAACTGATTTCCAGAGTGGTTTTACCCTCCACTTTTAATCCCACCAAGAATGGAGAAGTGTTCCTTTTTCCCCCACATCCTCTCCAGCATCTTCTGTCCCCTGAGTTTTTCGCCTTAGCCATTCTGACTGGTATAAGGTGGAAAGTCAGTGTGGTTTTGATTTGTATTTCCCTGATAACTAAAGATGCTGAACATATCTTTAGGTGCTTTAGAGCCATTTGAGTTTAGCTCTGTACCCCATTTATTTATTTATTTATTTATTTATTTATTTATTTATTTATTTGGTTTTTTGAGACAGGGTTTCTCTGTGTAGCTCTGGTTGTCCTGGAACTCTCTTTGCAGACCAGGCTGGCCTTGAACTCAGAAATCTGCCTGCCTCTGCCTCCCAAGTGCTGGGATTAAAGTCATGCACCACCACCGCCCGGCTCTGTACCCCATTTTTTTTTTTTTTGCAAAGATGAAAGTATTTATTATTTTGCACCAGGTTGTTCTTTTTTTTAATTTTTTTTTATTTTCTATATTCTATGTTTACATTCCAAAGGCTTTCCCATTTCCCAGTTCCCACCCACCATAGTTCCCATAGTTCCTCTACCCCCCCAACTGTTCCCCAATCATTCCCCCTCCCCCCTCGGTTTCTTTACTAAACTGGATGCAATCTTTACAGGCCCAGGGTCCTCTCCTTTCTTCTTCTTGGGAATCATTTGACTTGCTATTTGTGTCTTGAGTATTTAGTGCTTCTGGGCTCATTAATATCCACTTATCAGTGATTGCATTTCATGTGCATTCTTTTGTGATTGGGTTAATTCACTCAGGATGATATTTTCCAGGTCTAACCATTTACCTACAAATTGCATGAATTCATTATTTTTAATTGCTGAGTAGTATTCCATTGTATAAATATAACACATTTTCTGTATCCATTCCTCCTTTGAGGGATATTTGGGCTCCTTTCAATTTCTGGCTATTATAAACAAGGCTGCTATAAACATAGTGGAGCATGTGTCCTTATTGCATGCAGGGGAATCCTCTGGGTATATGCCCAGGAGTGGTATGCCAGGGTCCTCTGGAAGTGACATGCCCAATTTTCTGAGGAACCGCCAAACTGATTTCCAGAGCGGTTTTACCATTTTGCAATCCCACCAACAGTGGAGGAGTGTTCCTCTTTCTCCACATCCTCGCCAGCACTTGTTGTCTCTTGAGTTTTTAATCTTAGCCATTCTGACTGGTGTGAGGTGGAATCTCAGGGTTGTTTTGATTTGCATTTCCCTGATGACTAATGATGTTGAACATTTTTTAAGGTGTTTCTCGGCCATCCGAATTTCTTCTGGTGAAAATTCTTTGTTTAGCTCTGTGCCCCATTTTTTGATAGGGTTATTTGTTTCTTTGCGGTCTAACTTCTTGAGTTCTCTGTACCCCATTTTTAATAGAGTTATTTGACTCTCTGGAGACTAACTTCTTGAGTTCTTTGTATACATTGGATATTAGCCCTCTATCTGATGTAGGGTTGGTAAAGATCTTTTCCCAATTTGTTGGTTGTCATTTTGTCCTATTGACTGTGTACTTTGCTTTACAGAAACTTTGCAGTTTTATGAGGTCCCATTTGTCAATTCTTGTTTTTAGAGCATAAGCTATTGGTGTTCTGTTCAGGAACTTTTCCCCTGTACCCTCGTGTTCAAGACTCTTCCCCACTTTCTCCTCTATAAGCTTCAGTGTACCTGGTTTTATGTGTAGATCCTTGATCCACTTGGGCTTGAGCTTTGTACAGGAGATAAGAATGGGTTGATTTCCATTTTTCTGCATGCAGATCTCCAGTTGAACCAGCACCATTTGTTAAAATGCTATCTTTTTTTCCACTGGATGTTTTTTAACTCCTTTGTCAAATATCAAATGACGTTACACGTGTGGGTTCATTTCTGGGTCTTGAATTCTATTCCGTTGATCTTCCTGCCTGTCTGCACACCAATACCAAACAGTTTTTATCACTATTGCTCTGTAGTAGAGCTTGAGGTCAGGGATGATGATTTTTTGTTGTGAAGAATAGTTTGTGCTACCCTGGGTTTTTTTTGTTGTTGTTATTACAGATGAATTTGAAAATTGCTCTTTTTTTTTTTTAAGAAATTCAAAGTTTTGAATGAATGTTATAATGAAATCATTTTTTTCTTTTTTTTCTTTTTTTTTATTGTATATATTCTATATTTACAATTCATTTCCCTTTTTCTGGTTCCCCACCCCCAAAGGTCCCACATGTCCTTTTCCCTCCCCCTGCTCCCACATCCACCCCCTCCCACTTTACTGTTCTTGTACTCTCCCACAATGATGTTTTGGTCCATTCTAGCACCAGTGTCCACTCCTTTCTTCTTGTGAGACATCACTTGATATGTGATTTGTGTCTTTGGTGTTCCAAGCTTCTAGGCTAATATCCACTTATCAGTGACTGTATACCATGGGTATTAAAAGCCAGAAGCTGGAAAGAACCCAGATGTCCTTCAACAGAGGAATGGATACAAAAAATGTGGTATATATACACAATGGAGTACTATTCAGCCATTAGAAACAATGAATTCATGAAATTCTTAGAGAAATGGATGGAGCTGGAGAACGTCATACTAAGTGAGGTGACCCAGTCTCAAAAGAATACCCATGGTATACAGTCACTGATAAGTGGATATTAGCCTAGAAGCTTGGAAAATTGCTCTTTCTAGATCTATGAAGAATTGATTTGGGATTTTGATGGGGATAGCATTGAATCTGTAGATCGCATTCATCAAGATGGCCATTTTTTACTATATTGATTCTACCAATCCAAGAACATGGGAGATCTTTCCACCTTCTGAGACTTTCTTCAATTTCTTTCTTCAGAGACTAAAAGTTCTTGCCATATAGATCTTTCACATGCTCTGTTAGAGTCATACCTAGGTATGACATATTATTTGGGACTATTGTGAAGGATGTCATTTCCCTAATTTCTTTCTCCTCTTGTTTATCCTTTGAGTAAAGGAAGGCTACTGATTTGCTTGAGTTAATTTTATATCCAGCCACTTTGCTGAAGTTGTTTATCAGCTTTAGGAGTTCTCTGGTGGAAGTCTTGGGGTCACTTAAATATACTATCATATCATCTGCAAATAGTGATAGTTTGACTTTTTCCTTTCCAATTTGTATACCTTTGACCTCCTTTTGCTGCCTGATTGCTCTGGCTAGGACTTCAGGTACTATATTGAAATAGATAGGGAGAGAATGGGCACCCTTGTCTGGTCCCTGATTTTAGTGGAATTGCTTCACGTTTCTCTCCATTTAACTTGATGTTGGCTACAGGTTTGCAGTATATTGTTTCACTATGTTTAGGTATGGGCCTTGGATTCCCAATCTCTCCAAGCCTTTTATCATGAAGCTGGATTTTGTCAAAAGCCTTTTCAGCATCTAATGAAATGACCATGTGGATTTTTTCCTTTAGTTTGTTTATGTAGTGGATTACATTGACAGATTTCCATATATTGAACTATCCCTGCATCCCTGGAATGAAGCCTACCTGATTGTGGTGAATTATAGATTTTAGGCGTTCTTGGATTTGGTTGGCCAGGATTTTGTTCAATATTTTTGCATCAGTGTTCATGAGGAAGTTGGTCTGAAATTCTCCTTCCTTGTTTGGTCTTTGTTTGGTTTAGGTATAAACGTTATTGTTACTTCATAGAATTAGTTGGGTAGTGTCCCTTGAGTTTCTATTTTGTTGGAAACTTTGAAGAGTATCAGTATTAACTCTTCTTTGAAGATCTGATAGAATTCCCTGCTAAACCCAACTATCTGGTCCTGGGCTTTTTTTTTTTTATGGGAGACTATTAATGACTGCTTCTATTTCCTCAGGTCTTATGAGACTATTTAGATGATTTATCTGATCCTATTTTAACGTTGGCACCTGGTATGTATCTAGAAAGTTGTCCATTTCATCCAGGTTTTCAAACCTTGTTGAATATAAGCTCTTATAGAAGGATCTTACGATTTTTTTAATTTCCACAGTTTCTGTTGTTATGTCTCCCTTTTCATTTCTGATTTTATTAATTTGGATACTGTCTCTGTGCCCTCTGGTTAGTCTGGCTAAGGGTTTATCTATCTTGTTGATTTCTTCAAAGAACCAGCTCCTTGTTTTGTTGATTCTTTGTATAGTTCTTTTTGTTTCTGTTTCATTAATTTCGGCTCTAAGTTTGACTATTTCCTGCTGTCTGTTCCTCTTGGGGATATTCGCTTCCTTTTTTTTTTCTAGAGTTTTCAAGTGCACTTTCAAGCTATTAGTGTAAACTTTCTCCATTCTCGTTTTGGAGGTACTCGGAGCTATGAGTTTCCCTCTTAGCACTGCTTTCATTGTGCCTCATAAATTCTGGTATGATGTGTCTTCATTTCTGTCTAAAAGAAATGCAGGAACAAAAAAAAATGGAGCAGAGACTGAAGGAAAGGCTGTCCAGAGACCACGCCACCTTGGCATCTATCCCAACAACAGACACCAAATCATGACACTATTGCTAATACCAGGAAGCACTTGTTGACAGGGGCCTGGTATATTTGTCCCCTGAGGAGACCCCAATGGAAGAGTTAGGAGAAGGACTAAAGGAGCTGAAGGGGATTGCAACCCTATAGGAAGAACAACAATATCAACTAACTGGACCACCCAGTGCTCCCAGGGACTAAACTACCAACAAAAGAGTATACATGGATAGACCCCATGGCTCTAGATACATATGAGGAAGGGGAATGCCATATATATATATATATATGGCATATATATATTTCATCAATGGGAGGGAGGCCCTTGATCCCGTGGAAGCTTGATGCCCCAGCATAGGGGGACGCTAAAGGGTTAAGGCAAGAGTAGGTATATGGATGGGGGAGTACCCCATAGAGGCAAAGGGAAGGGGGGATGGGATGGAATAAAGGTAAATTAAACTTTAAAAAAATAAAATAAAAAGAACACTAGCTTCCTGGCACATAGGACCTACTTTTCATTTGGAAAGTTCTTATACAATTTGATATAATTTGATCTACACTAAGAACTCCAAATTATATTTATGATTATAATTCCAGAATAGCAAGTAATTTGTTTTAGAGATTGAAATAGAAACACAGTTTAGAAAAAATGCAATAAAATTGAGAACTGTGTTCAAAGTTATACTTGCTATTACAAAAAAAAAGTCAAATCACTATGACTACATGTTAGGATTCAGTTGATTGTTTGGGAAATGTCATCACAGACCTATGCAAGCCTTCAACTGGGTACACACAAGTCAATATATTATATTGAGTCATTATTATTACATATTGGGTTTACCAAAGTCTTGAGGCACTAATGTACAAGTGCTGATATGCTAGTTCTCAAAAAATTATGAATTTTTATAAAATCTAAAAAAACAACAAAAGTAAATGGAGATAGAGAGATAGGGAAGGAGAGAGAGAGAGAGAGAGAGAGAGAGAGAGAGAGAGAGAACCTAAGTTATTGGGAAGCTGTCATAGTCTTACTGTCAAAGACGTTTTGTTCCTTCTATTGTTTTGTAATGTTTCCTCCCACTTACACTACAAATGATGGTCGCGTAGAAAGCAGTTTTGTTTTTATTGTTCTCTTTGTTTTTCCTCTTTAAAAAGGCCCTTGTTATATATTTCAGGCTGACTCCAAACTCTTCATTTTTCTTCTTAGCCATTGAAAATAGCTGGGATGAATGACCTGTGCCACCATGCCTGAAGTGGCTTGCTTTCCTTTGGCAAAACAAAAGGTTGAAATCCTAATTCACCTCCAAATTAGGGAGTGATGTGGACATTTTATTCACCCTTAACATTTTTACTTCCGTGGAATACTATGTAGATGAGTGTCTCACAGTGATGGTTGAGAGTTTATAACAGCTCTTACCTATTAGATGATCTCCTGTTCTCTCATAAGCTTGGGTTTTCCACACTGAAGTCTTTCCTAGAGAATGTACATTTATTCCCACTAAGATCTTTTTTTCCTTAGCGTAAGAAATCTTTTATTGTCTCCAACTGTCCCTTTGAGCCAAGCCCTAAAATAGAGCCTGGGAGGAGGAAAATAGAATCTTGGAGAAGGAAAAAAATAATTCAGAAGAAAATCACATATATAACAGACTGTTACTATTTAAGGAAAGAAGTAAAATTCCCTCTAGGTTTTATAAATGAATTAATCTGGGTAGCTAAAGGTTTAATCAACATCAGTTCATTAATGGCATTCAATACTCAACAAAGTAAAATAACTTGTTCTTGAGAATCATGTTAAGACCTTGGACAGAAAGAAGATTCACATAGACCTAGAAATGGACCCCAAAAACATTTTCAGTGTCCAAATTATACGACGTGTCACTGTGACTACAAAGAGATCAGACAGAGTCCCTGCTCCTGAAGAACACAAGATAATTAAACTGTGCAAAACAAAATGTTAGAATTAAAGCGTCCCATGAAACCAGAGAAACAGTCATATCCGCTTGAAGAAATTAGAAAGGCATGAGAGAGGAAACCAACTTTAATCTTGGAGAGGAAGAATAAGCAACACTTGCCCAAGGAAGGTTAATCATCACCTACAACATTTGTTGGCTACTAAGGAAAACAAGGTTCAGAGGACAAACAAAATGATCTAAATTCCGAAGCAGTGAACTTCAGGAAAGTTTGAGACTTCCTGAGAAGACAGCTCAAAAGCCATTATACCATGCAAAATATAATTAAAAAAGATAACAAGAACAAGTTAACAGAAACAGACTTATATAGTCTTATACAGCGCTTAAAAGAGTGGAGCAGAAAGAAAACATGTTTGCTCTTTACCAGGTTATACACTTCTTTACATAAAAGTTCAATATGGGATCTAAGACTGACTCCATCTGTAGAAGCATATACTGTCCCGGCAGAGATTCTCAGCACCTGGGTCAGGTTCCTCACAACTACATGTAACTCCAGCTATGGGAGACCTGAAGCCTTCTACCCTCCACGGGCATCTGCCCACATATGTAAGTTCCCACTCACAGACATGCTCAAGTACAATTAATTAAAAATAAAGTAAATCTTTTTATAGAGCTCAAAATGAGTTTAGTGTGAACTCTTGTCCAAGAGTTTTTTCATTTTTGAATTCTGGTGCAAAACTCAATTTTATTGACAATCATAATGAAATAAGAAATAAAGCAGGAAAAAAGATACTCCAAAGACAAGTTTTAATACTGTAAGAACAACATAATTCAGTACCAGTTATCCTCATGTGCAATTAATCGGCAGCTAAGAGATTACATGCATGTATGAATATTTATCCTAGTTTATGAATACTAGGAAAAAACAAACTATTTAACTGGATTATCCCTTGAGAAAGCATGCATAGAAAATAACACTATAACACTTGATAAGCACTTGGCCACTCTTTTCATGTTATCAGAGACAAGAAGCTCTGTGGTCTGGGTCTTTCGGCAGTAAAAGCAGCCTCTTACCTTATAACAGGCTGCACTAGCACAGGACAGTTCTTGGCATGATCTCTTCTCTAAGTCTAAAGAAGAAAGAATACATGTTCGCTCTTTACCAGGTTATACACTTCTTTACATAAAAGTTCAATATGGGATGTAGAGACTACAAGTTCCCAGCAACACCCACCCACTCCTGGTGCACAAACTTGTACCTCGACACGTTAGCCTTCAGCTATCATTAAACATGGTATGATGCGGGAACTAGCAGCTCAGCTATATTTTGTTTGATAAATGAAGCCTGGAAGATGTCACAATAAATGAGTAAGCCAACAATACCTAGCAACACTATCAGCCCACATGATTGGAATGCATATGCGGAAGACCCCAGCAGGCTTGGATTTCAGAGGAAACTTCCTATAGGTATTCTCTATTTTTTTTTTAAAGCAAATGTCTCAAAAGTTTCAGTCCAAAAATTTGAAAAATAACCTGGATGGTCAATTTGGTTTATAACAACCCCTGATGCTACAGTTAAACTTTCTGAACAAAAAGATCCCTCTCTGTGTCCTGAGGCTTCTATTTTGAGTGTCTTGGCACTGTCTTAGCATGCATTAAAACTGAGATTTTTTTTTTAAAGCTTGGATGAGATGTGGAATAATTTTTTGTTATGCATGCCTGAGAGGAAGAAAAATATTTCAGAGAAAGAAGACTACAGGAGGGATTTGAAATAAAACTGATAAAGTATTAATTTTAGTGTTATTAATCTACAGAGCAAAGTTCCAAAATGCTGCTTCCATACCTTACCATGCTATTGGTAAACATATACAACATCTGTGATCTCTGCATTTTTTGGTTGCATCTAAATAATTCTTCTCTATATTCATGCATAATTATAAAATATAAGTCTAGAGCATTTGAGATTGATGCTATTTTGTCTCGTCTCAGATACCAACAAAATCAAGGAATTTCTGAATGCACTGTAATAAGTACCCCAGTATTTTTTATCTATGTACAAAATGGCCATAATTATTTTCTGGATAGTTTTGTTATTCATTCATGACCAGAAAATAGAGGGCCTCCACTAAAAATACAGAAATCAAAACATTAAAAAAAATAAAAACAAACAAAAACAAAACAACAGGGAAGGGGAAAAATTTCCTCTTTTGAAGATGCTGTTCCCTTGAGCTGTTGGTCAGCCTTTCTCCAGCTGAATCTGCCTCTCAGCAAAATATGCCAAGATAGTCTCAGAGAACATTACACTAAAAAATATTGCTTCTATATATATATTGGCATGATGCATTGTTTGGGAAGAATATCCTCTTATCCAGGAAGCCAACAGAAACTGTGCAGTGAAAAATGATGAGGTAAACCCAACATGACAAACAGAGGCGTTGACAGGAAAAGTGTGGTTTACAGAGGTCGGGGAGCAAATCTGGAGTTTCATTTCAAAAACATTTAGCTCCTGAGGAGAATACATTCTTTAAGGAGTAAGAATAGTGTTGTCCTTCACAGGAAAATTGTAGCAGTCAAAACACACACACACACACACACACACACACACACACACACACACATATATATATATATATATATATATATATATGACCCATTTTTAAGCTAATTGTGAAAACAGGGCCAAAATTTAAAAGGCAACCTCAACAGACAGCGATCTGGCTATCTATGGAATTAATATACTTCTTGATCTCTTTCCTTTTGACCCCTTTGTGCAACTAAATAAGGGGAAATCTCTGCCCCATTCTCCTCTGGCATCCACACTTTGTTCTATACAAGACCTCCTTCGCTGCTTTGATCTTTAGTTCACTAACAAAGCCTGAGGTTTGTAAGACTCCAAGAATCTCTTAAAACTTTCCAAATAAAATCCTACACATCAGCAAGAGATGGTACCGCATAACTTTAAATCTAGCACTTTGGAGACAGGCAGAGGTAGAAGCAGATGGAGCTCCTTGGGTTCAAGGCCAGCTTGATCTACATACAAAACCAAGAAAGCATGGGACTATATCCATCAGATGGCCCTTAGTTTTGGCCATCCCTCTCCACACTTCCTCTTTTTTCCCTTTTACCTCACCCTACCAATTTGGTCCTGCCATTCCAGCCACACCAACTCCCACCATTCATCCATAACAATCAATTCAACAGTCTTGAGGGTCATCAGACAACTGATTTGCAAACCCAGAGGCTGGCTTTCAATTCTTAGTCCTTTCAGTATCTCTGTTACTTGCTGCCTCCAAGAGCCTCCAGAATCCTAAGATTTCCTTCCTACTTTGCTCTTGAGACTCTAATCTCCTCATCCTATTTTCTAGATACCTAAAAGTTTCAGGTTTAGGAATGTTTTTGTCTTTATCCCTTAAGTATCAATCCCCATTAAATCTATTCATCAGCCATTTCCTTCTCTCCACATACTCTCCTCTGGTTGATTTCATTTGTTTACATGTGCTTGGCTAGAAGCACATGTATCTCATCTTTCTCTCTTATATCCAGGTCACAATACTAACCAATTACAAATAGCTCTATTTGGTGTTTTCCCAGAACCTCAGGCTCATATTTAGAACGTAATGCATCAGAGCCAGGCATGGTGGCGCATGCCTGTAATCCCAGCACTCTGGGAGGCAGAGGCAGGCAGATCTCTCAGTTCAAGACCAGCCTGGCCTACAGAGTGAGTTCCAGGACAGCCAGGACTACACAGAGAAACCCTGTCTCAAAAAAAAAAATGTAATGTATCACCTTCTCCCTAAACTCCCTCCCTTGCCTGAGTTTCCTATTTTATCAATTTCATAATCTCAGAGTTATTTTACAACTATCAACAAGCATTTCAACTGTCATTTCACACATATTTAATACAATCTTCATTAGTGAAAAAGCTCTGTTCTTTGCTTCCAGCCATGCGAATGATACATAATTTTTTTCAGCCTTGAGGGCAAAATCTACATCCTTCCAGGACAGAAGTATTTCCTTCCCCCTTCTGCCTCCTACATCACTGATCTGAGCATCTCAGGTCCACTCAGTGCTAGAGAGCTTTACTCATGCTTGGTTGCTAGGCAAAAGAGCTCTACCACTGAGCTATGTCCCAAGATTAGTCTATTGTTTAGTAGGTTAATATTAAAAATTTTACTTCTGTTTCATTTGTAGTTGCATTAGATTTTCATTTATCATTTTATATGTTTGTAATTAATTTACTCAATTACAAGTTTAGGAAATCTCCAAGAATACATTTCTTCAGTCTATATAATTCATTCATATACCAAGAACATATCTATAATGTGTTTGGTTTAGTCTTTTAAGGGTGTTATGACAAAATATTATATACTTTGTCACTTATAACAAAACTTTTGTTTCTCATATATTTAGATGCTTAAAAGTCCAAGGCCAAGAAGCTGGCAGATAACAAAAAAAAGGACTCAGTAGAAAAAAGTGACTAATCTCAGGCCTGATGACCTGAGTTCATTCTCTGAGCCCAAGTAATAGGAAAGAACCATCATGTGCATGTACCCACACCCTCTATACACAGACAGTAAATAAATACATGAATAATAAATAAATGTTTCCAGTAGTGTGATGTCTGATGAGGGTCACTGTACAGTTCAGAGATGAGTACTCTTTAATGTAACTTTACCTAGCAGAAAATATATAGAAGCTGTCTTAGTCAGGGTTTCTATTCCTGCACAAACATCATGACCAAGAAGCAAGTTGGGGAGGAAAGGGTTTATTGAGCTTACACTTCTACACAGCTGTTCATCACCAAAGGAAGTCAGGACTGGAACTCAAGCAGGTCAGAAGCAGGAGCTGATGCAGAGGCCATGGAGGGATGTTACTTACTGGCTTGCTTCCCCGTGGCTTGCTCAGCCTGCTCTCTTATAGAACCCAAGAATACCAGCCCAGAGATGGCACCACCCACAAGGGGCCCTCCTTCACTTGATCACTAATTGAGAAAATGCCCCACAGCTGGATCTCATAGAGGCACTTCCCCAAGTGAAGCTCCTTTTCCTATGATAACTCCAGCCTGTGTCCAGTTGACACACCAAACTAGCCAGTACAGAAGCTCAGTAATGTTTTACAAAAGGGTGCTAAATCATTAAGACTTAAGGAATCTTCTAACCACTACACAAAGGCCCCACCTCCAAATCTATCACCTATTTCAATTAGAATTTCAACAGATGAATCTGGGGGAGAGGTGCTACAAACCCATAATGATATAGTCATGCATGGCCTAGCAGTAGATACATGTTCTGAGACATCTTTGTGCCCTGAGATGAATGTCACAAAAAATTCTTAACACAAAGCAAAGTATATCACTAAACTATGTAATTTTATGAGAATACCATACCACACATGGCCCATGGTTATCTAAAATGCCATTATGTAGGGCATGACAATACTCATATACCAAATAGTAAAGACAGTAGGGAACAAAACAAATGAAATGTAATCAGAATGTAATCAGAAATGGTGTGACAATGGAAACAAGGGCTGTATTAGATGGATTTATGGCATGCTTTGGGTCAAAACATTAAAAGTTCTACAAAAAGATGCCACTTCAAAAGTTTCTTAAAGAGATAGTCAAAGTTGAAAGTCAATCAATAACAAGGAGCATTTCAGACAGAGAAAATGTGAGTAGTCCAGAAAATATAGTTCATTTGCAGAAGTCAAGTAACTGTTTCTGGATTGATTAGATAGTAATTAAAATAAGGAAAGACAAGAACCACAAACTTTAATGAATTTTCATAAAGCAAACATACCTGTGTAACCAACACTTAGAGAAACTTCCTCCTGCAGAGATCCACAACTGGCCACTGTGCAGAGAATGAGAAACTTTGGAGCACTCGGTCCTAAGTGAGATGTTTCCGTCAAAACCTTACCCTGTAGACTTCAAGGAAATAATGTCTTCCAGATACAACAAAACTTACATAGCTATGAACTCATAGACATGGTGGCTACAGCCACAGGTCCTTCACAAATTCAAGCCACATGGGGTTCCAGCACTGAAAGGGGGAAATGGGCACTGGCTCCCATCTCTAACCAACAATCTATCTGTCATTGATACTTACCAGCAAAAGAAAAACTAGTTTTCTCCAACTGAGTCTCACTGTTTTATACTTAAGGGTAAACCCTATGCCCAGAAGTAACTGACCAACATTAGAGAAATTCAACAGTATTTTTAAACCCATTTTGCTTTGTTGGGGAATTTTTCATATGATTGGCCTTTTGCTTATATATTTTGGCTTCTGATTTTTGTGGGGTTTATAAGGGTTTTTGTTTTGTTGGGTTTTGTTTTTGTTTTGTTTATTTTAGCATATGATTCTCTTTTGTCTGCTTTTAAGGAGAGACAAAATATGAAGCAGTGAAAAGCATTCTGTGAGAAAGGGTAGGAGGAAAAAAGACATGATTAATTTTTTTAAATTACAGGAATAAAAGGAGAGAAGTAAGCCTCCATATTGCTACCAGGACACAGCTAGAGAGGCCCAGGTAGACAGAATCCAGCCGGGGCTACCATCGCACCAGTGGATCCACCAGGCTCTTGCCACCAGCCAGACCCAGCTTGGAGGCTCTGCAGGACTTCTCCACACCCTCCGGCCTTGCACCAAGGCAGCTGGGAGCAGACTGCCAGCAGCCCGTGGGTAGGCCTCCATATTGCTATAAGGACACAGCTGGAGAGGCCCAGGTAGACAGATTCAATCAGGGGCTACCATCACTCGGGAGGATCCTCCAAGCTCACCCCACTAACCAGGGCAAGGGCAGCAGCTGGAGAAAAATCTCCACGCCCTCCAGCCTTGCACCAACTCTGTTGGGGAACCGCCCTCCCTGAGCTCCCCTCAGAACTCACAGAGGCAGTCTCTATCTTGCAGCATAGTCACCAGTAGAGAAACAACAGGTGAGCCCAGCCTCGCAGGAGGTATAAACACCAGCCAGTGACAACAAGGCCAACTAACACCAGAAATAACCTGATGGCAAAAGGAAAACGAAGGAACATTACTAACAGAAATCAAGGCAGAATGACAGCATCTGAACACAGTTTGCCTACAACAGGAAGCCCCGGATACCCCAACACACGAGAAAAACAAGACTTGGATCTAAAATCACTGGTCAGGATGCTGGTAGCAGAATACATAGATAAATCTCTTAAAGAAATATAGAAGAAAATGGATCAAAAGTTGGAAGCCTTTACAAGGCAAACGCAAAAATCACTTAAAGAAATTCAGTAGAAGATGGATCAAAAAGAAGAAGACAATAAAGGGGAAAGACAAAAATCACATAAAGAAATATAGAAGAACGTGGGTCAATAAGTAGAAGCTATGAAAGAGGAAAAACAAAAATCTCTGAAAGAAATACATGAAAACACAACCAAGCAAGCAAAAGATCTGAGCATATCCATCCAGGTTCTAAAAACAGAAGTAGAAACAATTAAGAAATCTCAGAGGGAGACAACATTGGAGATAGAAAACCTTGGGAAGAAATCAGGGGCCATAGATGCAAATATCAACAATAGAATACAAGAGATAGAAGACAGAATCTTAGAAGCCAAAGATACCATAGGAACCAGTGATTCAACAGTCAAAGAAAATAGTAAATGCAAAAAGGTTGTAACCTAAAACATCCAGGAAATTCAGGACACAATGAGAAGACCAAACCTAAGGATTATAGGTATAGACGAGAGTGAAGATTTACAAGTTAAAGGGCCAGCAAATATCTTCTACAAAATTATGGAAGAAAACTTCCCCAACCTAAAGAGAGAGATGCCCATGAATATACAAGAAGCCTATAGAACCCCAAACAGACTGGACCAGAACAGAAATACATCCCGTCACATAATAATCAAAACTCCAAATGTACTAAACAAAGAAAGAATATTAAAGGCAGCAAGAGAAAAAGGCCAAGTAACATATAAAGGAAGACCTATCAGAATAACACCAGACTTCTCACCTGAGACCATGAAAGCTAGAGGATCCTGGGCAGATATCATGCAAACTCTAAGAGAACACAAACTTCAGCCAAAACTACTTTACCCAGCAAAACTCTCAATCGCCATTGATGGAGACATCAAGGTATTCCATGACAAAACCAAATTTGCACGATATCTTTCCACAAATCCAGCCCTACAAAGGATGATAGGGGGAAAACACCAAGACAAGGACGGAAACTACACCCGGGAAGAAGCAAGATAGAAACCTCCTCTCATCAAACCCAAAAGAAGATAACCTCTCGAATATAAAAATAAAAATTAAAATAATTTCAAAAATGTCAGGAGGTAATAATTACTATTCCTTAATATCTCTTAACATCAATGGACTCAATTCCCCAATAAAAAAGACATAGATTAACAGGCTGGATACAGAAACAG
Organism: Apodemus agrarius; assembly: GCA_964023405.1. NCBI lineage: Eukaryota > Metazoa > Chordata > Mammalia > Rodentia > Muridae > Apodemus > Apodemus agrarius. The sequence goes on from OZ030011.1 coordinate 78,849,843, forward strand.
GACCCTATATTTTGCTGCATACAGGAAACACATCTCAGTGTTAAAAACAAACACTGCCTTAGAGTAAAAGGATGGAAGACAATTTTACAAGCAAATGGTCTCAGAAAACAAGCTGGAGTAGCCATTATAATATCAGATAAAATTGATTTCCAACCTAAAGTCATCAAAAGAGACTCAGAAGGTCACTTCTTGCGGGTCAAAGGGAAAATCCACCAAGAAGAGCTCTCAAAAATGAACATCTATGCTCCAAATACAAGGGCACCCCCATTCGTAAAAGAAACCTTACAAAAGCTTAAAGCACACAATACACCTAACACAATAATTGTGGGTGACTTCAACACTCCACTCTCCTCAAAGGACAGATCAGGAAAGCAGAAACTAAACAGGGACACAGTGAAACTAATTGAAACTTTGGACCAATTGGATTTAACAGATATATATAGAACATTTCATCCTAAAGCTAAAGAATATACCTTTTTCTCAGCACCACGTGGTACCTTCTCCAAAATTGATCATATAATTGGTCACAAGACAGATGTCAAAAATACAAGAAGAGCGAGCTAATCCCATGCCTCCTATCAGATCACCATGGAGTAAGAGTGGTCTTCAATAGCAAAAAAAAAAAAAAAAACAAGAGAAAGCCCACATACACATGGAAACTGAACAATACTCTACTCAATGATACCTTGGTCAAGGAAGAAATAAAAAAAGAAATCAAAGACTTTTTAGAATTCAATGAAAATGAAGGTACAACCTACCCAAATCTATGGGACACAATGAAAGCAGTGCTAAGAGGAAAACTCATAGCTCTAAATGCATCCAAAAAGAAACTGGAGAGAGCATACACTAGCAGCTTAATGGCACACCTTAAAGCCCTGGAAGAAAAAGAAGTTAATTCACCCAGGAGGAGTAGAAGACAAGAAATCATCAAACTCAGGGCTGAAATTAATCAAGTAGAAATAAAAAAAACCATACAAAGAATCAACAAGACCAGGGGCTGGTTCTTTGAGAAAATCAACAAGATAGATAAACCCTTAGCCAGACTAACCAAAGGACACAGAGACAGTATCCAAATTAACAAAATTAGAAATGAAAAGGGGGACATAACAACAGAAACTGAAGAAATTCAAAAGATCATCAGATCCTACTACAAAGGTCTATACTCAAAACAACTGGAGAATCTGGAGGAGATGGAAAATTTCCTAGACAGATACCAAATACCAAAATTAAATCATCATCAAGTAGATCATCTAAATAGTCCCATAACCCCTAAAGAAATAGAAGGGGTTATAGAAAGCCTCCCAACCAAAAAAGTACAGGACCAGATGGTTTTAGTGCAGAATTCTACCAGACCTTCAAAGAAGACTTAACACCAATACTCTAAACTATTTCACAAAATAGAGACAGAAGGGACACTGCCCAACTCATTCTTCAAAGCCACAATTACGCTAATACCTAAACCACAAAAAGATCCAACAAAGAAAGAGAACTACAGGACAATTTCTCTTATGAATATCGATGCAAAAATACTAAATAAAATTCTTGCCAACCGAATCCAAGAGCACATCAAAACAATCATTCACCATGATCAAGTAGGCTTCATCCCAGGGATGCAGGGATGGTTCAATATATTGAAATCCATCAATGTAATCCACTACATAAACAAACTAAAAGAAAAAAACCACATGGTCATCTCAGTAGATGCTGAAAAAGCATTCGACAAAATTCAGCATCCTTTCATGCTAAAAGTCTTGGAAAGAGCAGGAATTCAAGGCCCATACCTAAACATAGTAAAAGCAATCTACAGTAAACCAGTAGCCAAAATCAAACTAAATGGAGAAAAACTTGCAGCAATCCCACTAAAATCAGGGACTAGACAAGGCTGCCCTCTCTCTCCATATCTTTTCAATATAGTACTTGAAGTTCTAGCGAGAGCAATTAGACAACATAAGGAAGTCAAAGGGATACAAACTGGAAAGGAAGAAGTCAAACTATCATTATTTGCAGACGATATGATAGTTTACTTAAGTGACCCAAAAAAACTTTACCAGAGAACTTCTACAGCTCATAAACAATTTCAGCAAAGTGGCTGGTTATAAAATTAACTCAAGCAAATCAGTAGCCTTCTTGTACTCAAATGACAAGCAGGCTAAGAAAGAAGTTAGGGAAATAACACCTTTCACAATAGCCACAAACAACATAAAGTACCTTGGCGTAACTCTAACCAAACAAGTGAAAGATCTGTATGACAGGAACTTCAAGTCCTTGAAGAAAGAAATCGAAAAAGACCTCAGAAGATGGAAAAATATTTCTTGCTCCTGGATTGGCAGGATCAATATAGTAAAAATGGCCATCTTGCCAAAAGCAATCTACAGATTCAATGTGATCCCCATCAAAATCCCAACTCAATTCTTCATAGATCTAGAGAGAGCAATTCTCAAATTCATCTGGAACAACAAAAAACCCAGGATAGGTAAAACTATTCTCAACAATAAAAGGACTTCTGGGGGAATCAATATCCCTGACCTCAAGCAGTACTACAGAGCAATTGTGTTAAAAACTGCATGGTATTGGTACAGCAACAGGCAAGTAGATCAATGGAATAGGATTGAAGACCCAGAAATGAACCCACAGACTTATGGTCACTTGATCTTTGATAAAGGAGCCACAACCATCCAGTGGAAAAAAGATAGCCTGTTCAACAAATGGTGCTGGTTCAACTGGAGGTCAACATGCAGAAGAATGCGAATTGACCCACTCTTATTTCCTTGTACTAAGATCAACTCCAAGTGGATCAAGGACCTCCACATAAAACCAGACACACTGAAACTATTAGAAAAGAAACTTGGGAAGACCCTGGAGGACATGGGCACAGGGGGAAAGTTCCTGAACAGAACACCAATAGCTTATGTTCTAAGATCAAAAATTGACAAATGGGACCTCATAAAATTACAAAGTTTCTGTAAGGCAAAAGACACTGTCAGAAGGACAAAACGGCAACCAACAAAGTGGGAAAAGATCTTCATCAACCCCACATCCAACAGAGTGCTAATATCCAATATATACAAAGAACTCAAGAAGTTAGACCCCAAAGAACCAAATAACCCTTTCTAAAATGGGGTACAGAGCTAAACAAAGAATTTTCACCAGAAGAAATTCGGGTGGCCGAGAAACACCTTAAGAGATGTTCCACCTCATTAGTCATCAGGGAAATGCAAATCAAAACAACCCTGAGATTCTACCTCATACCAGTCAGAATGGCTAAGATTAAAAACTCAAGAGACAACAAGTGCTGGTGAGGATGTGGAGAAAGAGGAACACTCCTCCACTTTTGGTAGGATTGCAAAATAGTAAAACTGCTCTGGAAATCAGTTTGGCAGTTCCTCAGAAAATTGGGCATGTCACTTCCAGAGGACCCTGGCATACCACTCCTGGGCATATACCCAGAGGATTCCCCTGCATATAATAAAGACACATGCTCCACTATGTTTATAGCAGCCTTGTTTATAATAGTCAGAAATTTGAAGGAGCCCAAATATCCCTCAAAGGAGGAATAGATACAGAAAATGTAGTATATTTATACAATGGAATACTACTCAGCAATTAAAAATAATGAACTCATGCAATTTGTAGGTAAATGGTTAGATCTGGAAAATATCATCCTAAGCAAGTTAACCCAATCACAAAAGAATACACATGAAATGCAATCACTGATAAGTGGATATTAATGAGCCCAGAAGCCCTAAATACTCAAGGCACAATTAGCAAGTCAAATGATTCCCAAGAAGAAGAAAGGAGAGGACCCTGGGCCTGTAAAGATTGGATCCAGTTTTGTAGACCCAGAACAGAGAAATCGTGGGGGGGGATGATTGGGGAATAGTTGGGGGGAGAGGAATTATAGGACGTATGGTAGGTGGAACTGGGAAAGGGAAAAGCCTTTGGAATGTAAACATAAAATATAGAAAATAAAAATTAAAAAAAAAGGAGACAAAAAAGCAAAGCCATTGGAAAGGACAGGCAAATCTGCAGAAATGTTAATGAAAGTGTCCATGAACTTGTATTAAGCATTGGATTAGGGAACAATTAAGAAAGCAGTGTGCTTTAATCAATGAGCAAGTCCGCCTTGAAACAGAGAGAACTATTTATATGCACCCAGCTGGACTTCCAAAATTTCTGCAGCTTAGGTCTTGCTCTTTGCTTTTGAGCATTCTTCTACCTTCTAAATAGATGTGTGGTAGGAGTGAATATAAACAACCTAGTATTCTTAATTTATAAGTCTTTGGAACAGGATTTGTGTACAAGATACTTAACATGCCTGGCTGGAGTGATATATTTTATTTTGAACTAGAATCAGATTTTAATAGGGGAGAATGAGCATATTTTGCACATAGAAACTCTGCAATGTAATGCAGCCATAGGGCAAGCTGAGAGAACCAGAAATATGTGTATGAAGCTTCAATTCCTCTCTTGAAGTGATGGATTCTGTTAGTCCAATTTTATAATCCAGGTTAAACTTTATGAAGTATATTGCCAACAGTCAAGTATGAGCTTTAGAAGTCAGCCTCTAGGGGCAAATTTCCATTCTTGCTTTCTTGGAGTGTCACCAGACAAGAAAAGCAACACTGTTTCCAATATGATAGAAAATGAGAGGAGGGAGAAAGGTTCATAAACGTTTCAGACAAGCCTTTGTGGTACTGTGGTTTAGATAATTGTCCATCATTATGTTAAAGCCCTGCTTTTCAGCCTTTGGATCTACTTGGAGGTGACAGAAATTTCCATGTGATGTCTTGAGGTGGGGGTGAGGTATGTACAATAGAGTGAAATAGTATAACCTTGCCCTCTTCCTCCTTTCTCTCTCTCTTTCTTTGTTTCTTTCTTTCTTCCTTACTTTCTTCAACTCGTTCCTTCTTTTTCTTTTTTAGGCAGTAGTTTCTTCTGAATTGAAACACTCACTCCTGGACGAAGGAGGAGAGCACATAAAACTTAGGAAGTAACTAAAATTTACAAGACTCAGAAAGGGAAATGGCTCCACAGCCAGCTCCACTGCCACTTCCGCAGCAGACATTTGACTCTGCCAATTCTGTGTGGCGCCATTGCACAGATGTAACTTGCATACTGCTGCTTATCTAGCACATCAGCAGCCCATACAGAGCCAGTTTGCTCAAGTCATTTATGTCTGGCTCAAGCCTTTTATAGGTATGTTTGGTTTGTAAGAATTTGGGTCACTTGTGGGACTATAAGCTGAAAAAGTTACTGAGGAATTGGATTTCCGTCTTCAGGATGTTTATATTTGGAAAGTGGGGATTTCAATTGGAAAATTTCCCAAATATATAAAGTATTTGACCTATGACAGTCATTTCTACTTGTAATGTTTATAGCTTCACTCATTTTGTGACCCAGCTAAGAATTAATTTGAATGCCTATTTTTAACACACACAAAGGAGGGAATTAAAATGCAAAATGGAAAGTCTTTATCTTTAAGCACACAGAAGCAAAGGTCTCTTTAAAAGCTGGCATATCCTTTTGTAGTAGTTTGAATGAAAGTGGTCACTCAGGCTCATTTTTTTGAACTCTTAAAGAATGGACCTTTCTAGAGGAAATGTGTCACTTAGGACAGACTTTGAGGTTACCAAATCCCATGCCATTTTCAGCTCCCCCCACCCCTCCTCTCCTCTCCTCTCCTCTCCTCTCCTCTCCTCTCCTCTCCTCTCCCTTTCCCTTTCCCTCTCCCTCTCCCTCTCTCTTTCTCTCCCCATCCCCCTTTAATTACCACATGTCATTGTCTTCAAACAACAGTTAGACTCATATTATACAAAATATTTTTTCCTCCAGACTGATGAACTTGGATAATGACTTTCTCCAATTAGTGGACTTATTTATTTACCTTGAAACGAATAATCATCTATCTCTCCCTCCCTCTCTTCATACTAAACAGCTTGGGAGTGCTGTGCATCATTTTCTCAGCTCCCACAGTGAGTTCATGTGTAAAATTAACTCAAATGTTGCTAGTCTAATCTAGTGTTTCTGGTAGAAGTATTTGAGAAGATAGAAATGTGTTCTGTTGTGCTTGGCAAGAAGCCACTGGTCATATGGACTGAAAAGCCCTCAACACACAGCTGATGGCCACTAAGAGAATAAGTCATTTTGCTTTATTTTAATTACAGTAATATAAATGTGTGTGGTAGCATACAGATTATGGCTAACCGCTTAGACAGTGTAAGTCTAGCACCTTAGTCTTGAAGAAATTACTCTAGACCTTTCAATCCCAAACATTCTTTTATACATTTCTCATCATTTAAAATATTATTATTATAACATCTGAAAAGTGGTCATTTTCCTTCTTTTGTCATTCGTTCATGGTCCCTGAGAAAGATTGGCATGACTGCTTCTTCTCTTAATATCAGTGAGACTGGAACACATCCAACAACATAAAATCACGATCATGTAGTAAATGACTATCAGGCTCCTTTTTTCTTTTTGCTTTTTAAATTAATTGATTAATTTATTCTTTTCTCATATTACATTCAACCATAATTTCCCCTATTTTCACTCCTCTTCTTCCCTCTCCAAACCTCCCATTTCCCCTAGATCTATTCCTTCCCCAGTACTCTTCAAAAGAGGATTCTTTGCCAAAGATTATTCGTGCCTGTTGCATTGAAAATTCTAAAAATAACATGTACAATCTGAAATGGATAAATGATGATAATTTCAGGGTCATTCACAATGTGGAAGTTTTGCATCCATTAGAATGTCTATAAGTCTTCACACAAGAAGTGGACTATCAGGCTCCTTAACTATCACAGCCTCTTCCAGCTAACAAATTTAGTGATTAAAGATTAAGTGTAATCATACAAGAAAATTATATATTCCATCCCACAATTCCATCTGTTCTCTACTTCACCAGAGGCCACACTCAGAACCCCAAGTAAGATGCTACCCACAGATCACTAAATACTTCCTCAGAACTTGCCCAGATTTTCCCCAACAGCCCTGCCTCCCCTTCATCACCATATCAGGGCCAACAACTCCAGAAAAAAACAAACAAACAAAACAACAACAACAAAAAAAAAAAAAACCCTGCTCTACCACAGGCCACACCATTTCTCAGAACCTCAGAACCCCAGAGGCAACACAAGCACCCAGAAACTCAGACACTACAAAGATCACTAGAACCCAAATGGAGGAACCTGATTGCAACAGAAAACTCAAGGAATTATGGGTTACTCGAGCCAGAAGACCAGAAAGAAAACAGAAACCAAGAGAAAAATAACTATCCAACAAAGACAAACTCAGAAATCTGCACCTGTACCTATTATCATCACAAACCCAGATATCTAGAGACCATAACAATCACAAAATCAACAATAGCCTAGGAAAACCAAAAGAAGAGAAACATACACACACACACACACACACACACACACACACACACACAAGCACACATACCCCATCACCACCACCACCACCACCACCACCAATACCACTACCAACAACAACAAAATAATATGATTCAGTAATCATTTCTCATTGATCTTTCTCAATATCAATAGGCTTGATTCCTCCAATAGAAAGACACATATCAACAGAATGTAAACAAAAGCATGATCCACCCTTCTATTGCAGATGAGAAGCACAGCTCAATATCAAAGATAAATATTACCTAAGAGAAAATGGTTTTAAAAAGTTTTTCCAAGTAAGTGGACCTGGGAAACAATCTGGTATAACCATTCCAGCATTCCAATATCTAAGAAAACAGACATCAAACCAATATTAATCCAAAAAGACAGGGAAGAACACTCATTCTCATCAAAGGAAATATCCAACAAGATAGTCTTTAAATTCTTAACATTTATGCCCTAAACACATCTATGCCACCCACATTTATAAAGAAAACACTACTAAAGCTTATATCACATATCAGCCCTCAAACACTGATATTTGGAGACTTCAATACCATACTCTCAACAATGAACAAATCATCCAGACAAAAAGAAAAGAGAGAAATACTGGAGCTAACCAATGGAACTAATAAATTATCTACAGTACATATCATCCAAACACACAAATAAACAAAAAAAAAATACCTTCTTCTTGGCCCCTTACACCAGCTTTCTCTGAATTTGACCACATAGTCAGTCACAAAGCAATTCTCAACAGATAGACTAAAATTCAAATAATTCCCTGCATCCTATCAACAGTGGATTAAAACTATCATGGGTTGAAATTGGATTTCAACAATAACAGAGAAAGAAGAGAAACTCATGGAAACTGAACAACTCTCTGTGGAATGACTATTGGGTCATGTCAGAAATTTAAGAAAGGAAGAAAGAAAGAAAGAAAGAAAGAAAGAAAGAAAGAAAGAGAGAGAGAGAGAGAGAGAGAGGGAGGGAGGGAGGGAGGGAGGGAGGGAGGGAGGGAGGGAAAAGGAAGGAAGGAAAGAAGAAAGGAGGGAAGGAAGGAAGGAAAGAAAGAAAGAGAAGGAAAAAGAAAGAAAGAAAGAAAGAAAGAAAGAAAGAAAGAAAGAAAGAAAGAAGGAAGGAAGGAAAGAAAGAGAGAGAGAGAGAGAGAGAGAGAGAGAGAAAGAAAGAAAGAAAGAAAGAGAGAAGTGAAAGACTTCCTAGAATTCAATTAAAATGAATGTACAACATACCGCAAATGGTTGGGACATAATAGAAGTAGTGCTATGAGAAACGTTCACAGTACTAAGTATATACATAAAAAAGTAAAAGGATCTTATACTAGCAACAATAAAATCTAAAAGATGTAAAACAAGAAGAAGCAAACCAAAGCAAGAGGAGTAAAGGCAGGAAATAATCAAATTGAGGACTGAAATCAATAAAATAAAAACAAAAAGAACAATACAAATAATTAATGAAACAAAGACTTGGTTCTTTGAGAAAAATCAACAAAATAGACAAATACTTCTCCAAGCTAACTACAAGAAATAGACTATTCAAGTTAACAAAATCAGAAATGAAAAGGGAGTGCATACCAATAGAACAATAGACACCAATGAATCCAAAGAATCACTAAATCACACTTTAAAAACCTGTACTGCAAAAAAAGAAAGAAAGAAAGGAAGGAAGGAAGGAAGGAAGGAAGGAAGGAAGGAAGGAAGGAAGAAAATTTAAAAATTTAAAAGAAATAGGTAATTTTCTTGGTAGATACCACTTACCAAAGTGAAAATCAAGATGAGATAAGATTTAAATAGACCTATAATTCTTAAGGAAATTGAAGCAGTTACTAAAAGTCTTTCAACCAAAAGTCTTTGAACCCAGGGCCAGATGGCAGAATTCTATCAGACTTTTAAGGAAAAACTAATGCCAATACTTCTCAAATTATTCCACAAAATAGAAATAGAAGGAACACTGCCAAACTCATTTCATGATGTCCCTCATACCCAAATCATACAAAGACTCAACAATGAAAGAGAAATACAGATCAGTTTTCCTCATGAACATAGATGTCAAAATACTCATTAAAAGACACAATCCAAATCTAAGAACACATGAAGATCATCCACCATGATCAAGTAGGCTTTATCCTAGAGATGCAGGGATGGTTCAACATATAAAAATCAGTCAATGGAATTCACCATATAAAGAAAATAAAAGAAAAAAAAGCAGCATGATCATCTCATTTGATGCTGAAAATATTTTGACAAAGTCCAACACTCCTGTATCATGAAAGTCTTGGAGATATCAGGGATACAATGGACATACTTTAACATAATAAAGGCAATATAAAGCAAGCCTATAGCTAAGATTACATTAAGTGGAGAGAAACTGGGCTAGGCTCCTAGCAGTGAGACTGGGACATCAGCCTAGCCACAAAGCCTTTGATCCACAACAATGTCTGCCCTGCCTCCAAGTTGTGATAGGCAGTTGTGGCACTTACCTTGTGGGAGTGGCCATCCCATGACTGATCCAACTTGTAGTCCATGACATGAGAAAAAGTCCATGCCTGACACTACCTGAATGGCCAGGAAGCAGAACAGGACAGCCTAGAGATCCAGGTTAGAACCAAACACAACTGACAAAAAAAAAATAAATGAAAGAAAGAAAGAAAGAAAGAAAGAAAGAAAGAAAGAGAGAAAGAGAGAAAGAGAGAAAGAGAGAAAGAGAGAAAGAGAAAGAGAGAAAGAAAGAAAGAAAGTGAAAGAGGAAGGAAGAGAGAAAAGAAGAGAAAAGAGTAAAGAAAGAAAAGAAAAGAGAAGAGAAGAGAAAAGAAAAGAAAAGAAAAGAAAAGAAAAGAAAAGAAAAGAAAGAAAAGAAAAGAAAAGAAAAGAAAAGGTTCCTATATTTTGCTGTTTTCATAGACTGGCGCATAGCCCAATTGTCATCACAGGGGCATCATCCAGTAACTTGATGGTAGCAGATGCAGAGAACCACAGCCAGACACTAGGCAGAACCAGGGAAACCCCATAGAGAAGGAGAGAATGGATTGTAGGAGGAGCCAGAATCAACTAAACAGGGTTCACAGGGCTTCCCAGAAACAATCTACAAGCATGGACCCTATGTGAGTCTTATCTAGGTGCTCTGCATATAGGTTAGTGTTGTGAGCTTGGTGTTCTTATGGGACTCCCAACAATGGGAGTTGTGAGGAGAGAGGATCTCTGACTCTCTTGCCTGATCCTGGGACATTTTTCCTCCTACTGGATTTCCTCAGCCAACTGTGATATGAGGATTTATGCTCAGTCTTATTGTATCGTTTTGAGATATCCCTGGGAGGCCTGTTTTTTTCTCTTTCTGCTTGCCTTCCTTCCTTCCTTCCTTCCTTCCTTCCTTCCTTCCTTCCTTCCTTCCTTCCTTTCTTTCTTTCTTTCTTATTTTGGAAGAGAAACAGATGACTTGACCTGGAGGTGAGAAGATGTGGGGAAGGTACTGGGAAGGGTAAAAGGAGGAGAAACTGTAGTAGGGATATAATATATGAGAGAATAATAAATGTTTCTTTTTTTTATTTTGAGGAGAAAACGGTATATACAACCATTTCAACCACAGAGAAACAGACAATTCTGACAGCAATTGTATTTAAACCTTAGTTACAGGGAAATAAAATGGCTACAATATTGATTTTACAAATAAGTGGTTAAGCAGATTAGTTTAAATGTAATGAATAAAGGATGTTGCTAATCACAGTCCTCATCTTTTATTTTATATTATATTTTTGGTGTGTGTGTGTGTGTGTGTGTGTGTGTGTGTGTGTGTGTGTGTTTAGGTCAGAAGCTAGAAACCAAACTGTGAGGACTGGTTCTCTCCATCCATCAAATAGGTCCTGGGGATTAAACTCAGGTATTGGGCTTGGTGGCAGGTGACTTTATAGTCAAACCAACTCACTGGCTCCAGTTTACATATTTGGAAAATATTAGTGATAAACCAAAGCAAGTCAAACTTTACAGTGATATACAAAGCAACTATTATTCACATCTGTACTCCATAGGAACCTAATACTTTGTCAGTCTGTCACATGCTGACTTCTTAGCCGATAATAGATTCAATTTTAGCTTGTAAGCATAAAATGCAAGACCTCATCTAAGAGGGCAGTCAAACTGTATACAAATTTTCTATCTACAGAAATTGAGCATCACTCATTGGAGAAACAAAGAACACGCTTTGCCTCAGATTGATGCACATATCAAACAGAGCACTCACGGGCTTTGAGAATCCCTGCCTTAACGAAGAACTTAATGAATTTTGAGTCTGACTTTGAGTTCTTCACAGAATCAAGCAGATAAATAATAAGAGAAATACAAGAGATTTAATGGATTTGAACATGAAAGAGCAGTCATGTCTGCAGTTAACTCAGCTTTCTCATCCTTTCCACATCTAATTTTGTATATCATGAAATGCACTTTATTGCTAAGAAAAAGCGGGGAGGGGGAAGAAAATTGATGAAAGTGTATATGTCAGGGTATCATCAAAAGTATCAGAAAGCCACAGAGAATACACTTAAGTCTTCCTCTGTTCCGGGACACTTTGTGGAAGTCAGATCTTCCAGATAGAAAGCCATGGAGGTATTCACTCATTCAACAATAAGCACCAACCTCTCGCTTGGCAGCCCCATGCAAAGCAAATGGATTTAGACGAGAGCACTCTTTATCTCCTGTTGAACACAAACCAGTCGATGACATGGTTCTGAGCCTGAAGTATCAACATCAAGTTCACTTCAGTATTAGGTGACACCCTAGTTTTTAGAGTGACCCAAACATCAGAGTGGTCCAGTTCAGATTCATTTAACACTTTTCTATTACTAAAAGTCATGAAATAGCCAAGGAAGCATTTATCCATAGTAACAGAAGTTATGAGAATAAACTAGATAAAACTGTTCCTATCATAAAAACAAGGTTAACTCTAAGCATCTAGAAAGTTCTAAAGTCACGTAGAAATTCTTTAAGATTGTCTTGCTTTAAAAGTTCTATGTAAAAATTCAATGAATTAAGACTGAGTCCAGAGGCAGAGATGTAAAAACTCTAGGAAACCAGAACATTGATCTAATTTTAAATTTTTTATAGTGAAAAGGCAATGTCCTATGTGTATCATTAATAAAATATTTGTTCAATACTCCTGAATCTTTCTTCATCCTCACAGTTCAATAATATGGATGGTTTGCAAGAATTTTTATCAAGTGCTTCCTTCCAATACCTGGAGGCAAAGAATAGCAAATATACAAATAATGTTAATATATCACTTTATCCTTGTGAAAACCTTTGGAATTTTTTTTTAATTTTTATTTTCTATATTCTATGTTTACATTCCAAAGGCTTTCCCCTTTCCCAGTTACCCCCCACCATATGTCCCCCCCCCCGCTATTCCCCACTCATTCCCCCCACCCCCACGATTTCTCTGTTCTGGGTCTACAATACTGGATCCAATCTTTACAGGCCCAGGGTCCTCTCCTTTCTTCTTCTTGGGAGTCATTTGACTTGCTAATTGTGCCTTGAGTTTTTTTTGTAACCCATTGATGGTAGATGCCACTGGATAAAATTCTGAACAGCCAGGTACCCAGAAAGATATGTTTCATATTCTTATGCATTCTAAGCTCTAGCATTGGAATGCATCTTTTAAGCTCCTTTTTCATACACATGCTCACACCTTGGCAGGGGGCTCCAGTACAATATACACGTGCTTTTAGAACTATTACTGCATTGGAATTTGATAGTAAAATAGAACAACCACATTCAGTTGTAGTAAAAATAGTAGGTTAATGTTATCCTATCTTCCGAATGCAGATTCTTATTTTGTCACCATGTTAGATGGTCATACATGTGTAAACAACGGAGGTCTCTGAAGAGAAACGGAGGAGTTCCATGTCATCAACACACTAGTACTCGTGGCTTGATCTTTGCTTCTAGCATGTTGCAGTACATGCTCGTTGAAATACACCTGAATAACTACACGAGATTATTATTTTACTTTCAGCATTAAATTAAAGACACCAAGTCTTGTTCATAAATGGCAGCCAGTAAATCAAGAAGGTTTGGACAAACACTACGAGATTTCTGTTATAGTTTCATTTCTGTTGCTGTGATAAAATAGCCTAGCAACAAGAAAGCTATGGGGAAAATGGTTTATTTCAGGCTGCAATGCCATTTTACAGCCCCTTACAATGGTGTAGGGAGGTAAGACAGGAAGTTGAAACAGCTAGTCACATTCTTTCCACAGTTTAGAGAAGAAAGAAAGAAATGCATGTACTTTTGCTTACTTACTTGCTCAGCACCTTCATATATATTTCAGTAGCCCTGCCTAGGGAATGATGCCTCCCAGCAGTGATATTGGTCTTCTAACATCAATTAACGTTATTAAGACAATCCTTCACAGACCGGCCCAAAAGCCAACCCAATGTAGACAATTCTTCATAGACCCTCTCTATCACTGTGATTCTAGGTTATGTCAAGTTGATAATTAAAGCTAACTATCACAATTTGCAGCATAACTTCTTACTTAACTTCTCCTTATTTTAGTTATCTCATCTGTAAAATAAAAATTGAACCACTTCAATAAACTTATGAAATTAAATTAGTTGATATTTGCAAGATGCTTAATACAGTACTTGACAAATAGTATGCACTTCTAGTAAATATATATTACCTTAATGACTAAATATCATTCCTAGAAATAATTTGTACTGTGCAGATGTTCAATGGTTATCTAGTGGCAAAGTATTTTGAACTCTTCTTGGGTTAAGAATGATTATATCATTTCTGTTACAAAAATGATATGTGTTACAAATTCACTAATCTTTTCTGTGCTATGAAGTGACTATTACTATTTTAGCATCCTAGCAAACAAAAAAAAATGAGAGAGAGAAAACAGAATATCATCATGTTCTCTGTGAGTGGACACCCTACTCTAGATATTTCTGACTCTTTTAAAGAATAATATTTAATTGTTCAAAAACTAGAATACAACCACACACACACACACACACACACACAAACACACACACACACACACACACACACACACGCAATGCTAAATGGACTTGGGAAGTTATATGTACACACACACACACACACACACACACACACACACAAGTTTTAAAAAGAGGCCATGAATTTGGTATAAAGAACATGAGAGGAGCTTGAAGAAAGTACCAAGGAAGAGGCAAATGGATCTCTGAGTTCGAGGCCAGCCTGGTCTACAAAGTGAGTTCCAGGACAGCCAGAGCTACACAGAGAAACCTTGTCTCAAAAAAAAGAAAGAAAGAAAGAAAGAAAGAAAGAAAGAAAGAAAGAAAGAAAGAAATGGTTATCTAGTGGCAAAGTATTTTGAACTCTTCTTGGGTTAAGAATGATTATATCATTTCTGTTACAAAAGTGATATGTGTTACAAATTCACTAATCTTTTCTGTGCTATGAAGTGACTATTACTATTTTAGCATCCTAGCAAACATAAAAAAAAATGAGAGAGAGAAAATAGAATATCATCATGTTCTCTGTGACAAAATGTTAATATTGTATGTACATGTTGTTAGTCTAAAAGAAGTATGTCTATAACTTATTTTAAAATTACAGTGGTGGAGTATTCACCAAGTATTTATAAGGTCCTGGGCTCATTCTTTGGCATTACCAAAAGAAATAAAGGCACTATGATTAAAAAAAGTATTCTTTGTGTTTTTAATGATTTTTTCTTACATTTTTAATGACCCTATTTTCATGTACAGAAATAGGAAATAATCATTAGTAAATTTGTCCTTTGTTTATCATAAATGTTACCTTTAAGCAACAGGAATTCATATTATGGATAGATCACAGATTAGGAAACCTAAGTTAAACTAGTTAAATTGTTTCAGCAGAACCAGCATAGATATTAGTGGCCGAATGAGAGCACAGTCCTGCTGATCTGCAAAGGCATAATTCTGCCCATGCTGGAGTACCTCTCCAATGTCAAATGAAATACATGGAATCCAAATATTTTACTTACATAGAGTAGTTTCTCAAGGATTTTATAAATATAGAGTGATTTTGTATTTTTTAATGTAATGTCTTCTAATTTTCATGAACTTTTAGAAGCGGGTGGCATGAATTCTTTAAAATGTTTATTTTGAGATAGACAGTGGTGGCACACACTTTTAGGTCCAGCCAATGGAAATCAAAGGCAGGCAGATCTCTGAGTCGGAAGCCACCCTGGTCTACGGTAGAGTGAGTACCAAGCCAGCCAGAGCTACATAGAGAAACCTTGCCATGAAACAGACAGAAAAACAACCACAAATAAACAACAACAATGAAGATAGAGACAGCAAGATAGAGACAGCAAGACCAGCTAACACTGGAGATAACAAGCTGACCAAAGGCAAATGCAAGATCATTACCAACAGCAACCAAGGCAACATGGCACCATCAGAACCCAGTTCTCCCACAACAGCAAATCCTGCATACTCCATTACATCAGAAAAGCAAGAGCTGGATTTAAAATCATATCTCATATTGTTGATGGAGAACTTCAAGAAGGGAATAAATAATTCCCTTAAAGAAATACAGGAGAGCATGGGTCAACAGGTAGAGACACAAAAATCCCTTAAAGAAAGACAAGAGAATATGGATCAAAAGGTAGAAGGTCTTAAAGAGGAAACAAAAAAAAATATCTTAAAGAAATATGGGAGAATATGGAACACCAGGTAGAAGCCCTTAAAGAGGCAATACAAAAGGGTTGTCTCTGGAGGGGTTCTGCCAGAGCCTTACAAATACAGAGGCAGATGCTAACAACTATTAGACTGGGCATGGGGTCCCCAATGGAGGAGCTGGAGGGTGATCCAGAGGAGCTTAAGGTATTTACAGTCCCATGGGAAGAACAACGATTTTGGCCACCCAGATGCCCCAAGACTCCCAGGGACTGAACCATCAACCAAGGTTTCAGCTGTGAGTCACAGGGCCAGCTCTCCAGCCCTCCTGACCCCAGGGCCAGCTTACTTTCTTGCCATAGGCAGCAAGAAATAGAGTTGGGGAACACACATCTCCCTCATCCTTGACAGCACACAGCAGACAAGAGGCAGGGGTGGCTTTCCTGTGCCCATGCCCTCAGAGCTAGCTCACCTGCAACCCTCACATCCAGGGCCAGCTGAACTATGCCTACCCACAGGAGGTGCAGGGACTGCTCTCCTGAATGCTGCAGCCTCTGAGAGGTTAGGGGCAGCTCTCTGGCCTGCCATAGGTGAAAAGGGACAATGGGTGTGATATCTCTCCCTTTCCCATGTCAATGAATGACAGACATGTGGCGTGGAGCCAACTCTCCCATCCTTATATCCTCAGGGCCAGCTCACTGGCACCCCTGCCACTGGAATCAGTTCTATGCTGCCCAGAAGAGGGGTAGGGCCAGCTGTTCTGCTCTCATGACTTCAGAGCCAGGTTTCCCACTTGCTGCAGGTGGCAGGGGGAGAGGAAAGGAGGGTATCTCTCCCTCATCTATGCCACCTCACAGGAGATGAGTGGCAGGGCCAGCTCTCCCATGCTCATACCCTCATACCCACAGGCAGCTTCACCTGCAACTCCTGCAATGTGTGAGCCCACCTCCCCCACCCCCAGTACTCCAGCTGGCTAGGGGTAGGGTCAGCTCTCCTGTTCTCATGCCCCAAGGACCAGCTCTCCCACAATGTCCAAGTCTGGTGGGCCAGTTCTGTACAATCCTCAGATATCAGTATGACCCCCACCCACCCACAGTGGCAGCCCAGACCAGGGACATCCATATGGACTTTGGTGGTAACAGACCCCTGTTGTAGGATCACAGACCCAGACATGAACACCCAATGGCACCACAGGCCAGGACCCCCCTGTGTTCCTATGTGGCATCCCTGGCTACTTACATGAGACTGTTCCTCACTATTCTCGAGTCTCTGGTTCTTCCTCTCTTCATTGTGTCCACATCCTTCTGCTTCTCTTTCTCTTCCATTTCTCCACCACTTTCTTGCTCCTCTTAGTGGTGCCTGAGGTCTCTGAGTATCTGGGTTTATCTCACAAGTGCTATGATCCATCCCTGCATTATGGCACCAGGCAGGGGTCATCTCAGGCATGGTCTGCCCCCTCTCCAGGTCTGCGCAGCACAGGACTGGTGGTCATATCAGTTTAGCTCCCTGTCTGGGGGTATATGGTGCCAGTCTGATGGTGATCTCAGTCTCACTCCTCACTTGGCCCATCTGCCTTAGTGTCCCCATGTGAGGGTCATCTGTCTTGGGTTCACTCTCCCCTGGCACTGGACTGGTGGTTGTCCCAGGCTCACTTTTTTTTTTCAGGGAGTGTTGTGCTATTTACCATCCCCTGTTCACATGTCAGAACCCTGAGCATAGACATGGCATCTCTCGCCTCTGCCACCTACTGATGCACATGTGACGCAGTAATCAAATCCACAAAGCCTCTGGCGGCAGGGAAGCCACACCTTAAATAGAAAACAACACACATTTAAATGTATTACTTTTAATTTCTTGGTTCTTGTCCTAACTAACCTTGATATAGGGCATAGATTATCTCCTTCTGACTCTAAATGTAAACAACTTTTAATGTTCTTCCTTCAGCGTTATTTCTACCTAATATTGTTTCTTGGGCTATGACCCAAATACAATTTGAATAGTCACCACTATTACAGAATTTCCGAATAGACATCTGTCTGTGTCTCCTATTTATAACTTGCAACCTCTATAATGCAAAGACCTTTCATCTAAACCAGGTAATAAGTCAGCTTCTTAATTCCAGCAGGTCATATTTTCTCAGTGATTTTCGTACACAATCTCTTTATCCATTTATACTGTGATCTCAGCTCTTTGGAGACAATGATTATTTCAATCCTGGCCTGTTGGATGTTACACACAAATATAATTTGTCTTTTTCTGGATTTTCTGAGATTGGGTTCAAGGGATCTTTTCACTCAACTGCCTTCTTGTAAAATGTGTGTGTGTGTGTGTGTGTGTGTGTGTGTGTTGCTATGAGTGTGGTAATCAAACCTAGGGCCCTACATATGCTATGCAAGTACTCTACTACTAAGTTAGATTCCCCAACAATTTTCTGAGAGTACTACATTCTATTTTAAAAAGATTTGGCCTATCTACGTGCTAAGTACTAAGAGAAGCACATTTCCATTGTTTTCATTATACCATTTTCTCCACCCTATGTCAACAGCCTAAAAATAGAATGAGAAGTTAGTTTAGTGTTTCCTTAGTGTTTGAAACCTACTTTACTGGTTAGCACCTACGATACACACACCCATGATTAGCACACACAATGATGTCTCGCCCCTGATGCACATATATCTTCTCCCACTTATCTAATCAAACAGAAACCTAGGTATTAAAACTTGTAATTGAATTTCCAAATTGGTCAATCTTAAGATAGAAAGATCATCCAAATAGTTCTGACATAATAAAAGGAACTCCTCAAAGTCTGAGGCTGGGGAAAAGGTTCAGTTGGTAAAGCGCTTATAAAAAGCTGACATGAGAGGCTGAGCCCATATTCCTAGTAGGAGTCAGGCATGGCGGAATATAAACATATACCTAGCACTGGCTGGGAGTGAACTCTGGGCTCAGTGAAAGACCATGTCTCAAAAATGAATGTAGAAAGGGATAATGACACCTATGATGTTATCTCTGAACTCCACACACATGCACAGACATACACACACACACTACATTCACATACTCACACACAAAAAAACACAAAACACACACATAGAACTAATAGTATTTTCTAGTAGTTAAAAGGAAAGTCAGAGATTCAGAACATTGAAAATATGCAGACTAGTAACAATTGCTTTGAAGACAGAAAAGACAACATAGCCAGGAATGTAAGGTAGTCTCTAGAAGCTGAGAGCAGTTTCCAGCCAACAGAAAACAAGGAATCTGGGACCTCAGATTTAGAGCTATAGAGATTCCTGCTCCCAAAGGAGATCCTGGAGCCTGATAATCCTATTAAGAATGAGACTAAGAGCTTCCCCCCCCCCCTTGTACTCTCTGGGTAAGAACCACTCTTCCCCAAACCACAGTTTCAGCTTTGTGATACTCTGAGAACTGGCCATGACACACTTGACTTCTGACCTACAGAACTTTGAGCTAATAATTGGGTCCTGTTTTAGGCTGCTAATTGGCTAGGACTTTGTGGGACTGGAATGGAATTAACAGTTTTCATGATATAACAGCCAAGTTCTCCCAAAGTAAGGAATCCAGGAGATTCTTCAGAGGTAGTAACACTGCTTTTTGTAAAAAAAAAAAAAAAAAAAAAAAAAAAAAAAAAAATAGTGTGTGTTAGAAGTCAGTGGATCATTAGGTCCATCCCAAATGTAATAGGGAAAGAAATCAAGCTCTGCATTTTAAAGGGATGAATATCACAGAGTTTATTTCCATTATTTTCAGTTTTTCAATAAAATTATTTCAATTATTTTTGCATTGTTGCAAAATAACAGCAACCATGAATGCTT
Organism: Apodemus agrarius; assembly: GCA_964023405.1. Lineage (NCBI taxonomy): Eukaryota > Metazoa > Chordata > Mammalia > Rodentia > Muridae > Apodemus > Apodemus agrarius. The sequence goes on from OZ030011.1 coordinate 78,869,738, forward strand.
TCTTAAACCATTGCGAGATAGTAATTTATTTAATCCAAGTGACAAGTTCCTTGTGGTTTGCACAGTTTTGAACATGAGGAAACCAAAGCACAAATGTAATTTTCCTAAGCTCATGACTGGCCCCTGGCTGTACTCTATGCCAATTTTGAAATATTAACTCAAAACCTGGGCTCACAGTTACTATGCTAGTTTTAGTAAAGCATTTGAAAATATGCCTCACAATAAAACTCATAAACAAAATAATAAAATGCTGAACAATGAAAACAAAAGTGTGACTGAGTCAAGTCGCAGTCAGTTTAATGACCATTCCCACAGAGGAATGGCAAGTGAGTAATTCAGTGTGCCCGGAAGGAAACATACAGGAGGTAATTTCTTTGTTTTTTTCTTATTATCTATAACTTTCTCTGAAGGAATCAATGCTTTGAACATTGATATCTAATACATACTTACTCCTACAGCTGATAAACAACTTCAGCAAAGTGGCTGGTTATAAAATCAACTCAAGCAAATCAGTAGCCTTCCTATACTCAAAGGATAAGCTGGCTGAGAAAGAAATTAGGGAAATGACACCCTTCACAATAACCACAAACAATATAAGTATCTTGGTGTGACTCTAACCAAACAAGTGAAAGATTTGTATAACAAAAACTTCAGGTCTCTGAAGAAGAAAATGGAAGAAGACCTCAGAAAATGGAAAAAATCCATGCTCGTGGGTTGGCAGGATTAATATAGTTAAAATAGCAATTTTGCCAAAAGCAATATACAGATTCAATGCAATCCCCATCAAAATCCCAACTCAGTTCTTCATAGAGTTAGAAAGAGGAATTCTCAAATTCATCTGGAATAACAAAAAACCTGCAATAGTTAAAACTCTTACAGTAAAAGAACTTCTGGGGGAATCAGTATCCTGGACCTCAAACAACACTACAGAGCAGTAGTGTTAAAAACTGCATGGTATTAGTACATTAACAGAGAGTTGGATCAATGGAATAGGATTGAAGACCCAGAATTGAACCCACACATCTATGGCCAATTGATCTTCAACAAAGGAGCTGAAAACATCCAGTGGAAAAAAGATAGCCTTTTCAACAAATGGTGCTGGCTCAACTGGAGGTCAACATGCAGAAGAATGAGAATTGATCCACTCTTATCTCCTTGTACTAAGTTCAACTCCAAGTGGATCAAGGACCTCCACATAAAACCAGATACACTAAAACTAATAGAAAAGAAACTGGGGAAGACCCTTGAGGACATTGGCTCAGGGGAAAAGTTTCTGAACAGAACATCAATAGCTTATGCTCTAAAGATCAAGAATAGACAAATGGGACCTCATAAAATTACAAAGTTTCTGTGTGGCAAAAGATACTGTCAAAAGGACAAATCAGCAACCAACAAATTGGGAAAAGATCATTGGTTTAATTTTTGAGACAGAGTCTCACTTTTCATTTCCCTGTTAAGACCTCGAACTCATAAGCCCTCTGCTTCTGCTTTCCAAGTACTAGTGTTAAAGATGTGGCTCACATGTTTTAATGATAGTCTGAGACATCCAGCACTGAAGTCAGACTGAGTTTGGATGAAGAGATTTAATATTAATTCTTATAGCATCAACAACAAAAAGCAGATGGGAGTTGACCTTAAGCTTATCCTTCATCAACTATAATTATTGGAACCTTGAATGAAACTTCTGGCTTTATCTGAAGCAGAAGGATTGAAAGCTCGTTAGTCTAAACCTAGAGGAACACATTCAATGCTGGTTGATATACTGAAGTAGAGTTGCAAGGGTTCACAGAGAACAAATGAACCAGGAAAGGCTGCAAGATTCCTTTCCATGGGATTCAGTTGGTCTAAACTCCTTCTGGCAGCTCAGCTGGTTTTACTTTTCCCAACAGCTGGTCTCGTCTTTTTGCAGCTTTCCTTGTTTATTTTTATGAAGAAGTAGCCCTATAGAGTCTACTCATTTTCAGGGACTTCCTAAAGCTATTTTGAATTATTTACTTTCTATCTAAAGAAGATTCCCTGTAGAATAGAATGATTCAAGCTTAGAGGAAATGGATACAAAAACAAAAAACAAAAGAAGTTTCCTTCTTCTCAGATGACCTTAGTTTATGTCAACTTGACAAAAATATGTCCAGCACAATAGCCTTAAAAGCAAATCAGGAATGAGCTCCACAGCTATACTTCGGAATAAAATTTTGTTTTGTTTTGTTTTGAACTCTGTGCCTGTATGCATGTGTGCAGGCAGAGGCTGATGTTGAAAGTCTTCCTTGGTGTCATTTCACTTTATTTTTTGAAACAGGATCTCTCAATAATCCTAAAACTCACCATTTAACTAAACTATCTGGCTAGGAAGTCCCTTGGATGCACCTGTCTTTACCTATCAGGGCTGAACTTGCACGCATGCACTGTGACACCTGACTTCTTTCTGTCTGTGGTCTGGGGATCCTCACTCAGGTTGCCGTGCCTATACAGAAAGCACTTGACCCACTAAGCCATCTATCTCCCCAGCCCCAGAAAATATTTCAAATTTTACTTTTCTTCTAGATGATAAAGTGATATCTGTATCTTTACCATTTTCATAAATAATTTTTATTGGATGTTTATTTATGTACATTTCAAATGTTATCTGCTTTCTAGGTTTCCCCTCCAGAAAACCCCTACTCCTGCTTCTATGAGGGTGCTCCTCTACCCACCCACCTACTCCTGCCTCACTGCCCTAGCATTCCTCTATAATGAGGCATCTATCCAGCCTTCACAGGACCAAGGGCCTCTTCTCCCATTGATGCTAGATAAGGCCACCCTCTGCTACATATGCAGCTGGAGCCATGGGTCCTACCATGTGTACTCTTTGGTTGGTATTTTAGTTCCTGGGAGCTCTGAGGGATCTGGTTGGCTGATATTGTTGTTCTTCCTATGGGGTTGCAAACCCCTTCAGCTCCTATAGTCCTTCCCCTAACTCCTCCACTGGGGTCTCCATGCTATTGTAAGCATTTATATCTGTATTGGTCAGGCTCTGACAGAGTCTTTCAGTCTGCTTTATGAGGCAGGCTTTATCAGACTGTCAATATTAAAATATCATTTCTGATTTCGCTATCCTAAAATAAAGCCGTTCAATTAAGGGAAGCTGCTATTTTACCTTTTTTAAGATTTATAGAGATTCAAGAAGGCAAAGGAATCCCCAGACTGCTTTTCTTGTGCCCCAACTTGAGTTCTGGAACTGTTTTGTAATCCCATCCATCAGCAATTGAAAATGTCTAAGTTTGGCTCATACAGTATTCCTTTACTAACATTTATTTCCTTTCCTCCATGCTATCTTAGGTGCCTTTATGACTTTATTTTTCTCACTGCTCTTACAAAAGATCTACTGCTTTGTGCCTTAGTTTCTCTACCTACAAAATTAGTCCTGTGGTTCATGCCACTTAAAAAATTGTGTATTTTTGCTGTTCCAAGCTAAGTACCTCTTGACCAAGGAGAGTTTTCTAAAGTATAATGTTGTGCAAATGAGAATTTAAGTTAATTAAATTCAGTGACATTAAACTAACCATAAAACTCCCAATGTGTACAAAATGACTCATTTCCAGCAAGCCCTACTTAATAACACTAAATTGTAAGGGGTTATGATTTAGTTAGCTTCTGTGCCAAACAACCTTAAGACTATAGTTTAGAGGAAATCTTTAGAAAGAAAACTGCATTGCAAAAGTGATTATATTTGATTATTCCTCTAAGAAAAAATGTAAAGTCTTGGATCTTGCTCCTATATTACAGGAAAATGGAATGAAAGAATTTCTCAAATTGGTGTAGAATTTGAGGAGAAGAACAAGTATTAATATTAAGATAGGGAACCAGTCACAAGATAGATGTCTTTTTAATTGATACATAGGCCATTTGGATTATATTTCCTGCTAACAATTTATCCTTCTCAGATCTCTGATGGCATTGATGACTAGGCTAACTGTAGATTTGTCACCTTGTCCATAGCGGGCTACAGCTCAGTTCTCCAAGGCTGCAACCATCTTGTTATTTTATCTAAAGCTGCTAGGTCCCTTGTTAAGAAAAGGCAGATAGGATTGTCTTGTTAACAGGCTTCATATTAAAGGATAAACAGGGTTTTCACTAAAGAAACATGCCTTGCAATGACTGTTCTCAATAATAACTACTCATGTCTCTCAGAAATGATTAGATGGAAAGAAAAAAGAGTTAAAGACTATGAAAGTTATAAAGCTTTAAAAATAATTTAAGGTATATGAATAATGGAAACAGATGAGGAAACAGACTGTGCTAATCTGTTTATTGCTGAGAATATGATGTCTTTCCTTGTTTTTTGAAACCCCTCCCCTTACCCAATTACTAGGACTATGAACCTGAAAATTCAAAATTTTAACTTCTGTCCCTAGTATACTGGTCTCCGCAGATTTTTTTGTTAGCCAACAAACTCCATCCAGGAGTCACCTTGAACTGTGAACTGCAAACTGGACTTACTGAAAGCTGAGAACCAGTCCAGCCTATGTGATTGTTCCCCTTCCCTGTCTCTTCAGCTGGGTCAGCTAACCAGATGCTTCTGATGAATGCAAAATTCGTTGTCCAGCCTTTGACTAGCCTTTCAGCTCCCCTGGGCCTGACAATGACACCCTAGTTTCAGTTGGAAGTAGTTACAGAAGAGAACAGGTCTCTTGTCCCTTAACAAGTTGAAATGCTAAGTCAAAAGGAAGCACCCTGGCTTATGGGACAAGGTAACTACCTGCAATGCCAATTGGCAAATCAGAAAAATAGGATTAGATTTATTAATGGGTAGATTTGCTAACTGAAATAATTCTATTATATGATAGGGCACTTGGCCTGCTTTATGGATAAAATAAGAGTTGGTATATGGGTTTAAGAGAAAAATTATTACTTTTATATGAACCATTAGGGATTATAATGAGTCTGTACTAAAAAAAAAAATACTTCAAAAGGAAGATGTGCAGCATTCAGTGTCCAGCATGGCCTTGGTGGGGACAGGATGATGTGGTTTCTGACCCTGGGATAGGGCCAGTGGACATGGGCCTGGGCCTCCATGAGTGTTTATTGCTACCGTGGATGTGAGGCTTTTTTGTATAATGTACATATTTTTATATTCCTCCAAGGAGTGTCTTTCTTGCTAATGTTAATGACTATGCTAATCAGAGACAAAGGTGTGGCTAATGCCTTAACAAAAAACGGTAAACACAGACCTTCAGGACAGCCCTTTAAAGAAAAAAAACTCTAAAAATATGGGTCCAAAAGTATATAATTTCTCAAAAAATGAGGATGCAATATAAATTATAGGAGGGGCTTTTCGAATCTAAAGGAATAGAGGCAGCTATGTTAAGAGCCAACTTGTCAGAAAGATACTAAGGAGATAAAGAGATTTAGGGAGTGGTGATCATAGGAGATCACACCCAGCTCAGGTTTTGTTTACGCTTACTGAGGTAGACAAATTCCTGAGCTCAGGGTTGGCCAGGGACAGAGCTAATTTAGCTCCAGGTGTGGTAGAAATGGTAATTTCAGGATGGGGTCCCACCCAGGTAGCTCCTTGTCTGTGTTTAACAGAGGCATGCAAATCTCTAAATTCTTTTGCAATGTTAAAAGAGAATGTATGCTTGCTGTCTCCTAAGAATGAAGGGACTGGGGTATTGGGATTCACAAACAAATCAAAAGGAAACCTAAAGTAAGTGACTAGATTGATGTGTGAAATAAGACTGAGCTTGAGCTTATGATCTGCAGAGAATTGCAAGGGAGAACTGCTTGGAGAACCATCTCTAGAAGATGAGAGAGAGAGAGAGAGAGAGAGAGAGAGAGAGAGAGATATCCATGATTTGACTCAAGTCCTTTGCTTCACTGCTCCCAGACACTACTCTCTCAGAACTCTTCAAGCTGAGACTTGTCCTTGGCAGGAGATGAAATAAATGACCACTGTCCCATCCATTTCCAGGCTCCTAGATAGTAACTGATGTCAGCCATCATAGGGACCTTCTGCTTCTGGTAATTATTACTTTTGACTCCCACATCATTTATCTCCTAACTAGATGATAATTCCTACATGGGTACCATTAAGCTGATCACTATTGGATCCCGATATAAATAGGTACCCATCAAGGATTTAACTTAGGATACAACTCAAGTGGAGAATGTACAAGTCAAGTTAATATGTAAGCCCTACCTGCCCAAGGACAAGGTAACTTCCTGCAATGCTGGGAGTTGTGGTTCTTGGAAAATAACAAAGTCACATGGGAAATAGGGTGGCCATATGGCTTTGTCCTTAAAAAGTTCCCACAACACATGTCTCATCATCACTTGCTAGGAATTCCAGAGTATAAACCTGACTGGATTCTAGCCTGGTCAGTATTTAGTTAAAGCCTGCTTCAAATTTGGCCCAAAATTGTGGAACTGGTTTTTCTATTGTGACTCTCAGGATTAACTCTGCCCCAGTGCTACTGTTACAGTGTGTGCTACCACAGTGGACAACGGTATTCATTGGGGTGGTTATCCACAAGAAAGAAATAAAACTAGAAATAGAATGAATGTTCTCATAAAGGGCATAAAATGTGAGAAAGGTTAAAGACGGTTATACAATTTCAAATAACCACTATTAACAGGTTGAGACATAATGCTTAGCAATGAAAGCCACTTACAGAACAATACCCTCTGCCAATTTTCAGACAATGCTACATATTAACATGATGATGTAAAGCTTTGCACACAGAAGTAATGAAATTCTAGAATATTATAGCTAATACACTTATAGGGGATTTTTTACATTTGATGATCTGCAGTCTCTAAATTTCTGCAGAGTTCAAGGATTACTTTTTATATAACTTGACTGTGAAATTTTCAAATAGTTTGTTCATAATTCAAAATTCTTGTGAGAATTATGTAAAGCCCTAAACATTTTCTAAATGACTATAATAATTGAAAAATAATTAATAAATGGGCAGATATTACGGGGAATGTTTCCAATAATGGGTGTCAATGCTCTGCTAGTTGTACATTCTCCTTTAAGAACATTTACACTAGAAACTTTAACCATAAATATTTGAAGATGAATTCATCCAACTGATTTCAAATGACTGCTTATTTTCCAATTAAATATAATTTAAAATTTCATTTCATAAGAATTAACATACAGTGAACCCCCATTTTATTTTGTTTTGACTATATGTCTATTAAGATTATTTCTGTGTCTATTAAGATTATCAAGTGATTTTTTGTCCTTATAGTGATTTGTAACAAAATATTTTTTGACTTACATATGTTGAATCAACTTTGCATCCATGGGATGAAATTGTGCCACTGTATGTGATTTTCTCTATGTGTTCCAGCATTTGGATTGTGTTTTACTGAGAGGTTTCATCAAAAAGAACTTGGTCAATTGTTCTGTTTTTGCTAGATCCATATTTAGTTTTAATATCAAAATGCTACTGGCTTTATGCAGTTTGGTAGTGTTTCTTCCCTGTTGATGTTGTGGAACAGGTTGAGAACTACTAGTGTTACCTAGTACAAAGCTTTTTTATACTCAGCAGCGAATTCATGCAGTCCTGGTCTTTCATTTGTGTTAAAATTTTAATTATTGCTTCAGTTTCATTGCGTGTTGCTGTCTGTTTGATGTTTAAAACACATTCATTTCTTCTAGGTTTCCCATATATAACAGTTGTACAGCTGGGTCTTCAGCTGGGACTCCTAAACTGGGAGCAGGGTGGTCTCTGACTGTACTGTCTGCCTTTGGATCCCTTTCTCCTCACTGGGCTGCCTTGTCTAGCCCCAGGAGAAGATGCAGATGAGCCTAGTGTTACTGCAACTTGATATGCCAAGGCTGGTTGATATCCATGGGAGGCCACCCCTTTTCCTGAGAAGGGGAAAGAGGGGTAGATGAGGGGAGGAGGGTGAAAGGAAGAGACTGGGAGAAGAGGAAGATGAAGCTGTGATTGAAAGTAAAGTAAAGAAATAACTTGATAAAAAAGACATAAAAAAACATTTTCAAAATATCGTCTAATGAGTCTGAATTTCACTGGATTCTCCTGAAACGATCTCTTTTTCCTAATACTATTCTCTCTCATTCTCTCATTCTCTCTCTCTCTCTTTCTCTCTCTCTCTCTCTCTCTCTCTCTCTCTCTCTTTCCCCCTCTCTCTCTTTCTCTCTCTCTCTTTCTCTCTCTCTCTTCATTTGGGTCAGGTCTGTCAAGCCTATCAGTCTTTCAAAGAACCAACTTTTTGATCAATTCTTTGTATTATTGTTTGAATCTTTCATTAATTTTGATCCTAATCTTTATTATTTCATGGCACTTACTGCAATTGGATTTTGTTTTCTCTGTCTCTATCTCTCTGTCTCTCTGTCTCTCTGTCTCTCCCCCCCCATAAGTCTTAAGCATTTAAGCTGTGAAGTTTCTTCTTAGCACTGCCTTAGCTGCACCCTAGATATTCTAGGTTGAAATACAGGTCAGTGGTAGGGTTGGGGAAGGGAGTCAGGCAGTGACTGGAGACATAAAAGGGCAACTGACATGGTGCCAAATATCTCAATCTGAGAGCATCCCCAAGCAGATCAAGAGACTTGACAAAGAGCTATGTCAGTGAATCACAATGGAAGTGTCCATTTTCATTTGATGGGCACCTTGTCTGGTGAAAGAAACTGTCTGGTACACAGGTGTCAGTGTGACTTTTATAGCAAGTATGTAGCAATGTGACTTTGCTCCAGGAGCAAAGACACAGGGAGAGATAGAACCAAAGATAAAGAGAAACTCCAGTAAGCCAAGGAGAGAGACAGAGACTAAGCAGACAGCTCAGAGGTAGCACTTTACAGAATAGAGGAGGAGAGAACAGGGTTAGCAGGCAGAGGAGAAGCAGCCAGAGAGGTTGTCTCCAAAATTTGGAGTTGAATATGATGGGTGACAGAAGCCAGCATTAACAAATGATCTATACCTTAGGGCCGAATTAGCAGCTTAGTTCTGTTAGGAGAGGCCTGGCTTCTTGGAAACAGGGACTTACTGTTTCCTTCCTGGGTTTTTGGCACCAGAGGTAAGCATAGGCACAATAAGGGAATGGATACTCCCTGGTTGGGGGAGGGAGGGAGGAAGAGAGGGGGAGAGGGAGAGGGAGAGGAAGAGAGAAAGGGAGAGAGAGAGAGAGAGAGAGAGAGAGAGAGAGAGAGAGAGAGAGAGAGAACATCTAGAGACATCTGGAAGAGTCCAGAGCAGAGAAAAAACAACATACAAAAGAAGGCATTATCAGGACTGTCTGTGAGAGAAGTCAGAATAGCAGAGCTGGTGGGGTGGGGTAAATCCTGTTGTAAAAGAATAGATCTGGGAGAGGGTAGCCTGTGAACTGCAACAGTCTAGGAGCTAGATGGAAAAGAAATGGGGAAGGGGAGACTAGGCCGGAAGAATAGCCTGGGCTTTGGACACAATGTATGAGTAGGATCTGAAGGAGCCTGGAAGCCAACAAAGGCTTTGATATGCAACCACAGGTCTACCCAAGGGAAATGTACTCCAGGGAAGTGGCTCTTTTGCTAGGCTCAAAACTGCTTTTTCAGGTTCCTGAGAAATGCTAACCATAGGATTTTAACTATTTGTTTAACCTTACGAAAATTTTAAATTCCTAAATTTTCCTTCTTGATTCATTCAGTGATGAACTGTTTAAAAATGTATTGCTCATTATTCAAGTGTTCTTGTAGTTCCTATTGCTGGCAGTTTTTGTTTTTATTTCACTGTGCTATGTGTTATGTGCTATGTTAAGTGTTATGTCTTAAGATATAGATGTATTTTGATTCCTTGTATTTGTTAAAGCACATTTAGTGGTCTACAGTGTGATCTTTTAGAAGAGGTTCTATAGACTGCTGCGAAGGAAGTTTTATATTCTCTTCCTGTTTGGTGAAATATTCTATAGCTATCTAATAACTGAGCCTCCTTAGTATATCTTATGTCTGAAGTTTCTTAGTTGACTTTTAATTGTAGTATATTTCTTGTGTGTGTGTTTGTGTGTGTGTGTGTAAACCACACTCTTTTTTTAATTTTTTTATTGAATACTGTCTTCATTTACATTGCCAATGGTAAAACCTTTCCTGATATCCCCCTCCCCTAATACCCCTAACCCCTCCCCTTCCTCCTTCCTCCACATATATGCCTCTCCACCCAACATACTCCCTCCTCCCCCACCTCGGTTTCCCTTTGTTGGGGCCTCTGTTGAGCCTTTACCTGACCAAGGACGATTCCTCCCACTGATGCCCAACAAGGCCTTCCTTTGCCATATTTTTGGCTGGAACAATGTGTGCCCCTATAAGACCCAGGGGGAAAAAAACGTGGGTGCCCCAGCACCCCATGCCTCGGAAGGTGACACTTAGATCACTCACGAGAAACAGTCTTGATGCAACAGCAAAAGGATTTTTATTGCAGAGGCTCTGGGGTTCACAGCTGTACACCATGCAGGGGTAGAAGACCGTGAACACCGAGGCAGAATTGGGACAGCTTTAATAGGTTTAGAACAAAACCTGCTTAACGCAAACCAATCATTCCTTGGCATCGAGAGCCCATGCAGTGCGAGTCAATTGATTTGTACCACTCCATAGCTTCTAAGCCAATCAGTTTAAATTATCCAAGCCCATGCTCCGAAGACCAATAAGTTTCCTATAGAAGCCAGATAGCAACTAGTTAGCTCATTTCCTGTTACACATTTACTGTTACAGGGCCAGTGTCACATATAGGGTCACGTATGCATTTCCTGTTACGGGGCCAGGTCAAGGCCCTCCAACTAGTAGTAGGCGCTTGGGGACCTGAACACTCGCCAGGCGTGAGCCCCTCAGCCCGCCCGCACCGTGACCCCCCACCAGCCCAGCTCTGTTCGCCCAGGCCCCAGCTGCTCCACAAAGGAGAGATGGGAAAGGACATCGGGGACCTTCCCAGGCCTGTGGCTCAAAGCTGGGCACCTCAGGCAGGTGGAACGTGTGCACTCCTGGGCAGACTCAAGGAATGTGAGCTTTCACTTAGTTTCTAACAAAAAGTAGGCTTCTGACTTTGGGGGGTCATTTAAGAGTTAGGCACGGGGGATTTTTAAGCTGTAATTCTCATCCTTTCACCCCTTGGTTGATGGTTCAGTCCCTGGGAGTCTTGGGAATCTGGGTGGCTGAAATCATTGTTCTTCCCATGGGACCCTTCAGCTCCTCTGGACCGTTCTCCAGCTCTTCTATCGGGGACACCATGCCCAGTCCAAGAGTTGGTTGTTAGCATCTGCCTCTGTATTTGTAAGGCTCTGGCAGTGTCCCTTCGGAGACAACCATGGCATGCTCCTTTTGGTCTAAACTTCTTGTTGTCCATAGTAGACTTCGGGTTTATTGACTGTTTATAGGATGAATCCCCAAGGGGTTAGTCTCTGGGTGGCCTTTACTTCAGTCCCTGCTTGTCAAAAGCCTTTTCAGCATCTAAAGAAATGACCATGTTTTTTTTTTGTTTGTTTGTTTGTTTTCCTTTATTTTTTTATGGAATGGATTACATTGACAGATTTCCTTATATTGAACCATCCCTGCATCCCTGGGATGAAGCCTACCTGATCGTGGTGAATTATAGTTTTGATGCATTCTTGGATTTGGTTGGCCAGGATTTGGTTCAATATTTTTGCATCAATGTTCATGAAGGAGATTGGTCAAAAGTTCTCCTTCCTTGTTTGGTCTTTGTTTGGTTTAGGTATAAGCATTATTGTGGCTTCATAGAATGAGTTGGGTAGTGTTCCTTGAGTTTCTGTTTCGTGGAAAAGTTTGAAGAGTATCAGTATTAACTCTTCTTTGAAGATCTGATAAACACTTCTTTTCCTGGGCTTTTTTTTTTTATGGGAGATTATTAATGACTGCTTCTATTTCCTCAGGACTTATGGGACTATTTAGATAATTTATCTGATCCTGTTTTAACATTGGCACCTGGTATGTATCTAGAAAGTTGTATCCAGGTTTTCAAACCTTGTTGAGTATAAGCTCTTATAGTAGGATCTGATGATTTTTTGAATTTCCACAGTTTCTGTTGTTATGTCTCCTTGTCATTTCTGATTTTGTTAATTTGGATACTGTCTTTGTGCCCTCAGGTTAATATGGCTAAAGGTTTATCTATCTTGTTGATTTTTTCAAAGAACCAGTTTCCTTTTTTCGTTGATCCTTTGTATAGTTCTTTTTGTTTCTGTTTGGTTGATTTCGGCCCTAAGTTTGATTATTTCCTGCCATCTACTCCTTTTGAGGGTATTTGCTTCTTTTTGATCTAGAACTTTCAAGTGCACTGTCAAGGTGTTAGTGTAAGCTCTCTCCATTCTCTTTTTGGAGGCACTCAGAACTATGAGTTTTCCTCTTACCACTGCTTTCATTGTGTCCCATAAATTCTGGTATGATGTATCTTCATTTTCCTTAAATTCTAAAAAGTCTTTAAGTTCTTTCTTTATTTCTTCCTTGACCAAGCTATCATTGAGGAGAGCATTGTTCAAGGTCCATGTGTATGTGTGTTTTCCACTGCTTTTGTTTGAGCTTAAAACCAGCCTTAGGCCGTGATGATCTGATAAAATACATGGAATAATTTCAACATTTCTGTGTCTGTTGAGGCCTGTTTTGTGACCAATTATATGGTCAATTTTTGAGAAGGTACCATGTGGTGCTGAGAAGAAGGTATATTCCTTTGCTTTAGGGTGGAACGTTCTATCAATATCTGTTAGATCCATTTGGTTCATAATTTCAGTTAGTTTCACTGTATCTCTGTTTAGCTTCTGATTCCATGATTGGTCCATTTTTGAGAGTGGGGTGTTGAAGTCTCCCACTATTATTGTGTGGGGGCACAATGTGTGCTTTGAGCTTTATTAAAGTTTCTTTAATGAACGTTGGTGCCCTTGCATTCAGAGCATAGATGTTTAGAATCGAGAGTTCATCTTGGTAGACTTTTCTTTTGACCAGTATGAAGTGTCCCTCCTTATCTTTTTGACAATTTTTGGTTGAAAGTCAATTTTATCTGATATAATAGCCACTCCAGCTTGTTTCTTGGCACCATTTGCTTGGAAATTTTTTTCCAACCTTTGACTCTTAAATAGTGATCGTCTTTGTCACTGAGGTGGGGTTCTTGTATGCACAAAAACATTGGGTCCTGTTTACGTATACATTCTGTTAGTCTGTCTTTTTATAGGGGAATTGAGACAATTGATAGTAAGAGATATTAAGGAAAAGTGATTGTTGCTTACTGTTATCTTCTTAGTTAAAGGTGAAATTCTGGTTGTGTATCTATCTTCTATTGGGTTTGTTGAAAGATTACCTTGTTGATTTTTCTATGGTGTGGCTTGCTGCCTTGTGTTGGTATTTTCCACCCATTATCCTTTGCAGAGCTGGATTTGTGGAAAGATATTGTGTAAATTTGCTTTTGTCATGGAATGTCTTGTTTTCTCCATCCATGGTAATTGGACGTTTTGCTGGGTATAGTCGTCTGGGCTGACATTTATGTTCTCTTAGGATCTGTAAGACATCTGCCCAGGCTCTTCTGGCTTTCATAGTCTCTGGTGTGAAATCTGGTCTAATTCTGATATGTCTGACTTTATATGTTACTTGACCTTATTCTCTCACTCCTTTTAATATTCTTTTTTGTTTAGTGCATTTAGTGTTTTGATTATTATGTGATGGGAGGTATTTCTGCTCTGGTCCAATCTGTTTGGAGTTCTGTAGGCTTCTTTATGTTCATGGGCATCTCTATCTTTAGGTTAGGGAAGATTTCATTTATAATTTTGTTGAAGATATTTACTGGGCTTTTAAGATGTAAATCCTTACTTTCTTCTATACCCATAATCCTTAGGTTTGGTCTTTTCATTTTGTCCTGGATTTCCTGGATGTTTTAGGTTACAAGCTTTTTGCATTTTGCATTTTCTATGGCTGTTGAGTCAATGTTTTCTATGGAATCTTCAGCATTTGAGATTCTTTCTTCTATCTCTTATATTCTGTTGTTGATTCTTGCATCTAAGACTCCTGAATTCTTTCCAAGGTTTTCTATCTTCGGAGATGTCTCAGTTTGCAATTTCTTTGTTGATTCTATTTTTACTTTCAGATACTGGATAGTTTTGTTCAGTTCCTTTACTTGTTTGTTTGTTTTTTCCTGAAATTCTTTAAAGAATTTTTGTGATTCCTCTTTAAGGGCTTCTACCTGTTGACCCATGTTCTCCTGTGATTCTTTCAGGGACTTTTGTGATTCCTCTTTAAGGGCTTCTGCATATTGACCCATGTTCTCCCATAATTCCCTATGAGATTTTTGTATTGCCTCTAAGGGCTTCTACCTGTTGACCCATGTTCTCCCGTCTTTCTTTAAGAGATTTTTTTTTGTTTCCTCTTAAACTGCTTCTACCTTTTGATCCATATTCTCTTGTCTTTCTTTAAGGAATTTTTGTGTTTCTACCTATTGACCTATGTTCGCCTGTATTTCTTTAAGGGAATTATTTATGTCCTCCATCAACAATATGAGGTATGATTTTAAATCTAGCTCTTGCTTTTCTGATGTGATGGAGTATGCAGGATTTGATGTTGTGGGAAAACTGAGTTCTGATGGTGCCATGTTGCCTTGGTTACTGTTGGTAATGATCTTGCTTTTGCCTTTGGCCATCTGGTTATCTCTGGTATTAGCTGGTTTTGCTGTCTTTATCTTCTCTGTCCTACTGGCCTGTGTTTCTGTACTCCTGGGATTCCTTTTCTCACCAATGCCCTGCAAACAGCTGGTTCTCCAGGAAGTATCAGGTGATGGAGTCTTTCCTGTGGAAGACTTGGCAAGGATTAAATGCCCTGTAGGCTGCTATTTCTCAAATGTTCTGCTGCTGCTGCTTCTTGAATGCCCAGCTTCTACCAGTTCAAATGCACCTACTGGTGTCAGTTCTTGAATGACCTGCTCTTGCCAGTTCTTGAATGCAGTGCTCCTGACATGATACTCTAGAGAGTATCAGGAAGTAAGCACTTCATCGTGTTAGAAGGGACACAGGTCAAATAACCTGCTCCTGCCAGTTTTCCAGAGAGTATCAGGAAGCAGGATCTTCCCAGTGTCAGATGTGGCACAGGTCTACCATATCCAATGCATGGGGCAGTGGTGATTAACCTACTCCTGCCAGTTCTCTAGAGAGTATCAGGAAGTGGGATCTTCCTGGTGTCAGATGTGATACAGGTCTCTGAAAGCAGGACTCCCTCTAAGCACAGGACTCCGTGCAGGTCAAATGCTCCTTTGCAGGATACATGCCCAGACAGCTGTAGAGCTGCCCAGCTCCTATGTGCAGAAGGAACCCAGGCGGACTGTGTCCTGAGTGATCATTCACTCTGTTGTTCCCTGTGTACCTAGCTGAGGTGGCTGCTTGGTCATAGGAGCCAAGATGGTGGCGACCTCAGACCGCAGGGCTCCTCCTGTAGTATATTTCTAACAATAAGAGAGACAGCACACTTTCTTGAGATTATTAAATTGTGCTCAATGACAAAAGCAAGACATAAAGAAAAAAATACGAGTGAATGATGAGAAGATATTCTATCTTATAAGATCATCATGGAAGAAACTTAGGGCAGATTTTGGTAAATATTACAGAATTGGAGATGGTTACAGGAGACAATTTGCATGAACCTAAATTCTTGGTCAAAATATTTTGCTTTTAAGAAAGGAGCACCCTACAATAATATAATTAAAGTTTGACAAACATAGTAAGGGGAAGTCAGTGAACGCCTAACAATTTTTGTTGAGACCAGTCCCTTTAAAGACTTCTTCCTCTTTTCGTGTTTTCAATTCATGACGAGTTTAGGGTGGTGGTACTCTGAGTCATGAAAAAAACTGTATAGCTCCAATATTTAAGCAGAGGACAGGAATAAGGAGTTAGCAGGTTTGCCCCATTGTATCCCTCCCAAAACTATTAAGAGAAGACAGTTTCTGTTCAAACCATCTTCCCCCAATCCCATTTCACTTTTCTTTCCTTGGGTTTTTAAATATCAGAACATTAAATATATATCTGTTTCTGATATTTTCAATGGTCTTTCCCTCATGTACATTTATCAAACAGAGAGAAGAATTCATCTGAATAGGGTATATTATGGTTAGAAAGAGTCACTTTGGGCAGCATTTTATGAATAAAGGAATAAATGGGCAATTTACTGAATATTATTCAAAATTTCTTTTAAGTAGCAAATTACCCTCTATGAAGTCTCTATTTTATCAAAGTAGGGTTCAGTGTATTTAAAAGTCATGTTCTTAGGCTAGATAACTTCCCAGGTTTAAACTGTGACCATTTCATCCAAAGCTGGAGAGAAGGGAATTTAATATATGAGATGAGTAAACAGAGATATACAAGAAGTGATTGGCACAAGGAGTTATTTGAAGTTTATGGAAGACAATGATGTAAAACTAGACCTTGCTCAAGGTCCCAAAGGGTCAAGTCATATGTCATCATCAGTCATTGAAAGTTTCAGGTCTCCAAACTGAAGCTGAGTTGTTTATCTGTCCTTTATCTTTATAAGAATTAAATTAGCACAGAAATTAGCAGAGAAACCATAGCTAAATCCACAAGCACGTCAGTCATGATAAGGAAGTCTACTCTGCTTTCACTCTCTCAGAAGGAAAATAAACGGAGGTCACCAGATACCAACCAGTTTGAAATCTGTATTATACTGTGTCCTTGTCCCTGTGCCAACCACTTCACGAAATATCCTGCCACAAAAAGTGGAATGTGTTTTTCCACATCTGGAGATGGGACCCTATCCAATTAGTGAATCTTTCCATTAGGTGAAATTGACGAGGTATTGAAGTAACCAATTAATCTCTACTCAAATCAACCTTTGTTCTCTCTTCTGTAGCTCTCATGCCTGGCAGCCCAAAATCATCAAAGGTATAGATTGATTCAAATTATCAGCCTCCTTTCTCTTTAGGCCTGTTCCATTTTGACACCTCTCACAGAAGACTTTTAATACCATAACTGCCAAACTTATAACCACCTGCATTTTGATAATTAAAACAATTCAAAGCAATTAAAGTAATCTAAACAGTTTTTATTATCCATTCAGAGAGTGCTTCTTCACTGTTCCCTGCCTTGTCCTGGCACAAGATCAAGGCCTAAATTTTGACTATTTGTGTGAGATAAGGTTTTTCTCTCTAGCCGCTGCACTGACCTATATGAGATCAAAGGCCTCAATTTATTTATTCATCTATGCATACTTAAATTTTTCCTTTTCTGGAGATCGATATCTCTGTGGGTATGTATATATGTATGTATGTGTGTGTGTGTGTGTGTGTCTGTAACCTTTATCTTTATAAGAGTTAAATTAATATCCTTTCTTTTTTCAACTTCAATTTAATTTCCTTCTGCTAAACAATCCAATAATTCCCATGAAGCCGATGCTCAAGGAACCCAGCTGCCTGCAATGGCATAGGCTTTTTGAATTTCCTTTAAAGTATTTACATAATTTCTCCTTTCTATCCTTAAAAACAATTAAATCAATTTTCATTAATTCTCCCTTCTATGGGTATTAACATCTCTGTGGTTACATATATTATGTCATCTTTCTCTTTATATAACTTGAATTAACTTCCTTTCCTAGGTATTTAACTTTAGTTAAATTCCCTTCTATATTTCTGTATGTGCCTATTCTCAGGCTTATCCTTCTATGCTTCAAACAATTAATTTTTCCTTTATTCCTATCTTATTCAGGCCTGGTCTCTTCAGCTTGCCTTATCCCAGCAGGAGCTCTCAGCATCTGTGACTTAAGCTCTCCACAGCAGCCCAGAACAGGAGAGTCTCCTCTCCAGCTGAATTCTTAGCTGCACATCCCTGGGTCAGCCTGGGTATATACTAGCCTTAGCCACAAAACCCAACTAATCTCTACTCAAATCAGCATGCCCTTTGCCCTAGTCCCAAACCCATATGGTCTAGATAAAAACTGTTCAGCTCTGCTAAGAAACAAATTGTCTTTACCTCTTAATCTCACATCACAGCACATTTTCCATTTGGGAATCTCCAATGAATTTTTAACAGTGTGTTCAAGCCTAACACATTGGATGCTACTTCTTTCCTGACATGGCAGCTGTACCTTTCCTCCTCTCTCTGTCCTTTGACCAGGAATCCTGAAAGTCCTCCCTCTGTCTCCCCGTCCAGCAATTGGCCATTGGAAACTTTATTTTTGGGAGCTAATTAACATAATATAAGTGTTAGGCCAAATCCACAACAGTGTGGGGTTTAATTTTAAAATGTTTGATAATATCCTACCTATAAATAATATACTGTGATTACATTCACCACCACCATTATTGTTTCTCTCACAAAACTTTTTCTCCCTAGATAGCCCCATACTAGCCTCCTGTCCCTTTGCTCTTTTCTATTTAAGCTTTTTTTCTTTATTTTCTTTTTCCATGTTACAGGGTTCTAGCCCCATAAATGTATGGTCACTGTTCCCATGTGTCCATAATGGTAATGTCGTGTCCAGGTGACAGCACTCCACAACAGTGCTCCTCATCAGTTGGTTTCTGAAGTCCCTAGGAGGTAGACATAATTATAAAAGTATCTTTTATTCTCCTGTAGTAAATGTTGTCTCTGAGGCTTCCTGCCGCAGTCTGCTAACCTAGGTCGAGTCCTGGAAGCTTCTAGTCTCCATACAGTCTAATCTAGGCCTAGAATGTTTTCAGCCTCTGAGACTTACTGCTGAATACACTCACCCTTTCTAGTTCTTTCTGATCTATGGCTGGTGGTCAACTCAATTGTTCTGGCTCAAATTCCTTTTCAAGCTGACTGTTTCAGTCTGGCTCCTTTCTTAGCCTCTCCTGAATTGCTCTCCTTGGTCTCAAACTAACTCTGGTAATCTGTTCTAGTCTTCTGGCTCCTTTTCGTTCTCTGGCTCCATCTATCTTCACCCATGTCTAATTTGTTTTCTCTTTAACCTTATCTCTGTAAAACTCTCCCTGGAAAACTGCCTCCGCTCTCTTTTTCCTGTCTACACTACTCTTAAGTAGCTTCCCTTTCCTCTCTTCTCTCATGAGAGTTTGGCATATCCTATCTGTCAAATCTCTCTGAATCATCAATTTTTCTGCCACTCAATTAGACATCACTTTTAAGCATGGGCACCTTCTTCTACAAACTAACTTTTCCTTCATTGTTTGGGATTAAAGGTGTATAATTAGGACATGTCTGTATTCCAGCCAGAGGGGTTAAAAGTGTGTGCTAAGGGCTGAGCTACGCCACAATTAGACACACAATCTCTGGTTTCACAGTGTGACCCAATGTCATATAACATGTGGTAGTCTCACTTGGGGCCAGGCATTCAGCAGTTACTTATTCTGAATGCTTTGGCCAGTTATGGTTCCCACTTTGAATGTTGCCTACTGCCACAAGAGGGTTCTGTTACCAAGTCTGCGAGCTGCAATACTCTATGATGATAAACATAAATTTTTAGAAAGCAGCTTAACTATGTGTTCCTTTGGCACAAAAAATAAGTTCCCCTTTAGGGTCCATAACATCATTATCTATAGATTTGGACCAGAGGTACAGAGTTAGGCCTGTGTTCATCATGTAGAATTGACCTCAAATCTGACCTGGAAGCTGTTTAACTCGGAACATCCATACCACTATTGCACCAGTGGGTATTTTACCAGGGTCTGTATCACCTAGGATCTATAGCTGCGTGAGATAGTTGATAACTTTTTGAATCCCAAATATCCTGGATAGGGCCTTCTAGCAATGTGAATGTTAGTCAACAGAAAGAAAGCTTTCAGCTCAGTTGCACCTTGGTGTCTCTGTGTCCACCCTGTGTGCACTCTTCAGGAGTAGACACTTGCTGCCTCGTTCTGCTGAGCACTGACAATAGCTGTAGTATTTTGGGAGCTTCTACAGGCTCCCTGGCAATAACCCATGAGGAAGTATCTCTTACTTGGCACTGGGCACTTGGATTTTGTTTTGAAACCTATGACTTCTGGCATTTACCACCCATTAAGTACATTTCTCACTTAAAAGAAAACCACCGTTGTTTCAGTTAGTTATGAAATGGTAGATTTCTAAATGTCTTTTTACATACATTCTCAGGGTCAGTTGATTCTCCACACACATTCCCATTTTTCTTCTCTACTACTCCCATCAGCTTAAAAGCTTTACTTACCCAGGATCCTCCATTTCTATTCTCTTACTACATTGTCTTTCACTAACCAAGCCACCCAGACTTCTTCTAATTAAGAAAAGGGATCAGAGGTGTTATCTTGCTGTACTTAAGCTATCAAAAATAATCATATAAACAAAAACAAACAAACAAACAAAACAGTCTCATTCTGTAGTTCAGATTAACCTGGAAATCACAGTGTAGCAGCACAGGCTGGCTTAAACTTACAATGAGACTTCTGCCTCAGTCTCCTGACTTCTAGCATTACAAGTGTGAACTAGCATGCTAAGTTTCCATTACTAAATAGAACTTAAATATTATACAACTATTTCTAAAGCTACCATTCTAACGTCAGAAGAAAAAAAAGAACACCTCTACTTTTTTACCATGGGAGACTATCTTTTAACACCTCTTATAGGGCACCTTCTTTTCTGTAATTCTAGTGCTTTTTCATTTGTTTGTTTGTCTTGTGTTCTAGAACATTCAACCCTTTTACCACACAGAAATCATCTTTGAATGCTGCTCCTTCTCAAC
Organism: Apodemus agrarius; assembly: GCA_964023405.1. Taxonomy (NCBI): domain Eukaryota; kingdom Metazoa; phylum Chordata; class Mammalia; order Rodentia; family Muridae; genus Apodemus; species Apodemus agrarius. The sequence continues at coordinate 78,890,370 of OZ030011.1, forward strand.
AGTCCACTTAAAGTTACAATACATTGGGGATGAAAAAAATGGGCCTTTTCCTTAATCATTCTATAGTCATTAATCTGGTGTTGATATCATTTCCAAAGTAATCTACTTTCTGGGTCCCATACTTGGACATTAAACAGTTGGTTTCACTTTTCCACTGGGTTCTCTGATATCTCAAGTGCATGACCCAAATGGATTTTTCAGTAAATTTCTGCACTAAATTTCTAAGCTTACAAAAGTCAAGGATCATCTATCTGGTGATTTAAAGAGGAGAGGGCATCTATTAGTAAATTTTACCTGTCTTGCCCCCTGGATATATCTCAGTTTTCTTTCCTCCATTATCAGATTTCAAACCATGTTTAAACCAGTTACACCAGCCTCACCAGGACCTCAGTGTTCTTCAAATGCAGTTCCTTCTTTGTCCTTCTCTTATTTAATCCATTTAACCACACACCCCAAGAGCGGCCTTCAATGTAGACGGGTCCTCTCAACCTTTCGCTGATAAAGTTTCTGCGGCTTATTTAGGTCAATAAAAAAAAAAAAACCTCCTGACAACCCAGGATCTGCACTCTTCCCCTTTGAACAGAGCTTCATCTTAACTCCTCAGTGGGCTTCAGTCTCTCTGTTCCTTCTCTTGCTTCATGATAGTTACAAACCCTCCCTCTCCCTGTGTTTCTGTTCCTGCTCTTCCCACCTGGAAGACTCTTTTGCCAGTCTTCCCTCAACTAACTCATTCTTCCTTGACTTCTTGAAAAAGGCTTAAGTGACAAACACTCCCCCCCCATGAGCTAAGGTTCTTCCACTACATATTAACACTCATATTGCCCTACGTGAGACACAATGTGTAGCTATATATTTACTCTTACTGTCTTCTCTCTCGTGAGACCACGCAGCTCATATATGACGATTTATGCTTATTTAGATACACATGCCAGGAATTACATTCATTGATGTTCATATATGAGGACTATATTCACATATGAGGTCTTGGGTTTCACTGCAATATTCCAACTATCTAGCACAGTCCCTACTCTAGAGTAAAACTTCAACTCTCAGATATATGACTAGCTGCAATCATGCCTTCATAGGATTCCATGTTCTGAGTTTTCTTAGACTGGCTTTGAACATTCTCATTAGTTACGTCATTTTTTTTATAGTGTATTATGTAATACTGGTTGTACAAAATACTAATTATGTGCCCATTATGTGAAAAATGTCACCTGTTTTTTGCTATTTTAATTAATGTTACCATAACACAGCTTTCCCATTGAAGTGAGCTTACAGAGATAGGAATTATGGGATTGTAGCTGTGGTCTCCCATGGGATCTCCACATTTTCTTTGAAAATATGGCAGCATAGAAACTGCACAGTAACTAATCTTAGATAAATTAGTCAGACCTTTTCATTATTATACTGCATTTATTTACTTTTGAACTAAAGTCTCCCTATGTTTTCACAGCTAGATTCAAGAGATCCCCTTGTCTCAGCCTCCTGAATACATGAGACAAAGACACACAGCACAGACACTGGTTGGGTCACACTTCTTAAATGCCTAGGAAAGAAAACATGTTTATTCTTGTGAAGCCAAGTTTCTGTCCTGAAGTTCCTCTCTGGGCTCAAAGACTCTTTTTATGAATTGCAATAGTATTGAATCTATTGAAGTCTAATTTTTCATAAATACTTTCCACTATATCTCATATGCATTGAGATTATAACGGCCCCAAGATGTCAGTTAAGAGATGTTTGTTGTAATCATGACATCTTAAATCTGATCTAGGGTCAAAATTTTTAATTGACTCATTTATCAATGAAAGTAATAAAATGAATAGTTTTTTTTTTCAACTTATGAGTGGCAGCCAGAAACTTACTTTCTTTATGAAAAGATGTATTACCAGTACTTGGATTATGAATTCCAAGGAGTTTTTTTTTAAAAAAATAACTTTATAAAAATGCCGGACTCTGAAAAGAGGATTGCTTTTAAAGTTCATTCTTGTTTAGAAAAATAAGTAACTCTCAGTGGGGAATAGACATTAACAAAGAGGCAATCATTTTAGAGCCTACAGCATGCTCAAATCAGGGTCAAGGCCTTAGCAAACAGACTCAATTCCATTTCTAGAAAGAGGTTGGCTTTGAGCAAGATCTTGTTCTGTGGGTGTGATAGAGTGATTTGAATTGTCAGTCTCAGGTAGCCTCCGGAAAGCTGACGTGGCCCCTGCCCTCAAGTGTATCAGGGTTCTGGAACTGACATGGCGTGGTGCTTTAAGGGCCTATATCCAACAGGCTCCAGTCAGATGTAGAACTAGACTTCCCAGAGTTATTTTCTCATCTGCGAAGTTCTTTCTCTTCTCTCCTTCTTCTTTCTTGTGAATAATTCTTTCCTCCAGTCTGCCTCTGCTCACTGCTAACCACAGCTGAGAACACAGGAAGGTTCCTGGAAGGTTTCAGCAATATTTGCCCCAAGCATGCGTGTAGTATTAGCCAAAGAAGAGACGGATACAGGTGTGGGAGTGAACAGGGGCTCTGGCTGATGTAATCAGTACAGATTCTCACACAGGAGACATTGCAGACAGCTCAAAAGACAGACAGGGTAGGATTTAGATATACATAGTCAGGGCCTGGAGATTAGAGTCAGACAGGACATCAAGGGCGAAGAAAATTGATTTCACCTTTAAAGTGCTTTTTGTTTTTCTCCAGTCCTTCTCCACTAGGTTTTATAGGGCAGCACTTTTAAAACTTTTATGTGTAAATGAATTACCTGGAGAGCTTGTTGAAGCACAGGTTCTGATCTAGCAGGTCTGGAGTGGGCAGAAGAATACATTCCTAACAAGCTCCCAGGACCTGCTGAAGCTTCCAGTCCCAGAAGAGAATTTCATACTTGTGTACCAAGGAGTGGGATCACATCCACCCCTCCCTCCTGCTTCTCTCTGTCTGCTTCTCCTCAACCCACTCACCCACCCACCCACCACCCAACCCCAAACTTCCAATTCCTCTTTTCTAAAAAGTATATTAATACCCCCCTACAAAAAAACTATGTCCTCAGCCTTTTATTTCAAAGACTTGGCAAGAGCACTGTGAGGTGGGATTTCAGCGTGTCTGCTTGCAGGCCCTGTCAGCCTGGGACGCTTCTCAGCTGGCAGCATGAGTTTCTTTCACCGACAGTCCCTTGCTCGCTCCTCAAGGCTCCTAATGAAAAGGAGTCACTGTGCCGAGCAGCATGAAAACCTTGCCCTCTGCCTCCAATTGAGCGTGGACTCTCTTGTTCTGTCATCCCTAAATCTGTGGCATCGAAATGCTGAGACGGTAGCTTTGTGTGGCTAGTGACTCTGTGTTTCCCGGCAGAATAGGAGATCCTTTGTTAGTGCACAGCCTACCAGCTTTTCTGCACCGTGATGGAGACAGGGCAGATTTATACTAAAAAACAGCAATCAGTAACTATGGTTTGTTTACCTAACTGAAGTTATTTTACCAAGCCACGCCCTTGCCTAGGTGGCAAGTTTATATAATTTTTATGTATTTTATTTTTTCTGCCATGTATTATTTCCTAAGATTTCTGGTCGAACTAATTTAAAAAAAATTAGGTGAGAGATAGATAAGTCAGTAACAGATCAAGTGTGTGTGAGGTGCCGGTGCTAGTGGGGACATGCTGGTGGAGAGAATCACATTTGTTTGTTATCAACATTTCGAAGCAGTCGCTCTTTAAGACTACCTTATTTCTTCTAAGTCTTCATTGAGTCAAAGCAGAGTAAGCACAAACCCTGACACCACAGAAATCAGGATCTATCTGGTTTGGTCTTGTCTTTGTAACTATGGCAACAAGTGGAGACACTGGGACATCTGGACAGGAAAAGGTGGAGTATGCAAAGAGCACTTTCTGTGTATGTACACTTGTTCTTGTGACGTCACAATTGCATCTGGGTGATAAAACAGATTGCAAGCGGCCAAGGCAGTGTGCTTCCTAAAAACCCCTTGAACGAGAGACTCACCATGCATCACTGATTTCCTCCAATTTTTCTGTTACCAAGAAAATGGTTAGGAAGTTGAAGTCACAATAGTTGTGTAGAATTTTGCGTATAAAAAAATACCACTGTATATATACACACTGTATATATCCCCCCCCAACCATTAAGGCCACATGTGGATACTAATATTCATATTTTAGAGATAGGGAGCCCATGGAGAATAAATTTTGTCCAAGATTCTAAAGAGCTGAGCCAGGTCTCAAACCGAAATCTTTCTGATATAAAATCTATGCCTCTTCCGGGAGAAGAGGCATAGATGTTGCTGCTACACGCCAGTCCCTGGACATCTCTCGTGGAGGAAGGACAGTTGGCGTCTGTATGGCACCTGCTCCTAAGCAACTTCAGGAAGAGAGCACTTTTTCTTGGCTCGCAGTTTGAAGAGCTAGCCCTCTGTGGCAGGGAGGCCATGGTGACGAGAAGGAGTGGGCCAATCACGTTGCCCCTGTGGTCAGGGGGCAGCAAGGAATGGATGCTAGTGTCTTGTTTACTTTTACTATTTTTCTTTTTTGTTTTGATGGAAATAGATTCCTTCCTCATATAATATACCGAACCACAGTTTCTCCTCCCTTCCCTACTCCCAGTTTGGGACTGCTGCCGGCATTCAGCAGTAATTACGGTAATCTCGAAAGTCCCTTGCAGACGGACGGTCCCAGGATTGACAACCAAGGTTAATCATCACGGGCAGTAGTAGAAACAAAGACCTTTAAGTTCTCACTCAACCTTTCCGCATACTTTCTGTCTTAGTTAGGGTTACTATTGCTGTCGTGAGACACCGAGACCAAAGCGACTTGGGGAGAAAAAGGTTTATTCAGCTTGTGCTTCCACGGACTGTTCATCATCAAAGCAAGTCAGGAGAGAGTCTCAAGCAGGGCGGGAACCTGGAGCAGGAGCTGATGCAGAGGCCATGAAAGCCATGCTTACTGGCTTGCTGCTCGTGGCTTGCTCAGTCTGCTTTCTTAAAGAACCCAGGGCCATATTGTATGAGAAAAAACAAAACAAAACAAAACAAAACAAAACAAAAAAACAAAAACAAAAAAAAACCCCAAAAACAACAACAACAACAAAAAACCCTCAGATATGGCACCACCCATAATGGGCTGGATTCTCTTCTATAAATCACTAATTAAGAAAATGACTTACAGGCTTGCCCACAGCCTGATCTGGAGGCCTTTTATTTTCCTTTCTTTCTTCCTTCCTTCCTTCCTTCCTTCCTTCCTTCCTTTCTTTCTTTCTTTCTTTCTTTCTTTCTTTCTTTTTTCCCAGTTGAGGTTCCTGCCTCCGTATCTTGGGTAAAGATGACACAAAACTAGTCAGCACAACTTCCCAGCAAGTGCATGGTACTTTCTCTGACTGAAATTCTTTCTTGGCTATTTTTTGGATCTGCCCAACTCTACTTCCAATTTTTTTTCTTTTGTTTACCATTCCTACTCCAGACATATCTCAGAGTACTTTGTGATTGCGAAGCTTACTGCAGTTAATTTTACATTTACATATGCACTTAGTATCAGATTGCTATCTCTGAAATTAACTGCTTCTGACTTTTGATGACTCATCTGAAAGGTGTCATTTATTGATGTTTTTCGGTCTCTAGGCTAGGCTGTGGGTGGGGACAACTTCAGCCTCCAAAGGCTTGTTCCTAGCACTTGAGGAACTTCAAGTCTATTTGAAAAGATGTAGCTAAAATACTTACAATTATAGAAAACCAAGCTCAAACTACAAATGAATATTTTTACAAGATAAAAAAATTGCTTTGCTTTCATCTTCCTTCTCCCAAGGAACTGTTTCTCTAGTTAACATTGGTCTTATCTGTACAGTGGCTTAGGAACTCTCTGATGCAGCTTAGAACATAAAGTAATATGATCAAAAGTAGGAAGAAGTGTGAAGAAGAGAGGAGGACCTACTACGGTGTGAGAGAAGAAACTGCAGAGCTGAGATACGCCAGGTCTTTCAGAAATTGCCCAGAATGGTGGACTGATGTTCATAAAATGTTAGGGACTACTACTTATTGTGGTTTTTGAAACCAAGACTAACATAAAACCATACAGTTAGTACATTAGAATCAACATATAGTATCTTAGAAATTAACTTGAAAAAAGATGGTGGGACTAAATTATAAGCCAACTAGAATAGCCATGGTTAGATAAAACTGCAAACGAAGATTAAGTACTCCGTGAGCAGAACATACTCTGAAGTTCTATCTGGACTCTGAAGGTTTCCCAGACTCAAGCAAATAGATGTCACTAGAAGTGACAGGCTTCTTTCCCAATTCACTGGTAATGTATCCCTACAGCAGCCACCAGCCTGTCACAAGCCTGAGAAGCTCCTGCAACTGCCAGGACAGCCATTGTGAAGACAAAATAGAACCTAAAACTTTAGAAGAATCCACAGTTTTGGGAAAAAAAATAGAAAAAAAAGTATAAAGTGCAAAATGAGAGAGAACATTTTTTTCCTCAATGTGTTGTCTTCATCTTACTCACAGAATTCTCTCTTATCGTGTGTGTGTGTGTGTGTGTGTGTGTGTGTGTGTGTGTGTTTCCTGTTTTGTGCATCAAAGACTCAGTGTTAGGGCTTTGTGCATGCTAAGCAGTCTCTTCCACTGGCCTCCTCACAGTTTCTTGTCACTTTCCATGCTCCATGTACTTGTTACAGAAATGTGTCTTTGAAATAATAAATTGGCCTTTCATCCTTAGATCACTTTGGAAAGTGATCAGTGTTCCACACATAAGCATTGATTCATTTGACAAAGTTGTTTTATTCAGTTCTTACCTGGAGTACATGAAGAACTCATAGATTCTTAGAAAGGAGGAATAACAGACAAGCTGAGATTGGAAAAACTAAGGCAAAAAACTGAAGAAAAAAAAAAAAAGGTGATTCCCAGGGGAACAGTGGGGACACAACGTGCAGAAGCAGAACGGGACATTTTCCCCACCTACTGAAGGACCAACTAAGGTCCCCCTGCTGCTCTCACTGAGGGAGGAAGAGGATGTTTTCCTCTCTGTGTTGCTGCCATGTGCACCTGGTATCACTCTAAAGCTCACACATTTAATAGATGGCTTGAGGCTAGGTTATTAACATCTCTTTTACAGGAAAATGAACATAATTCCTAGAAGCTTAAGACCTTAAAAAAAAAAATAGGGTCTTCTAACTTTAAAAACATTGACTAAGTTGAATGGATATAAAGATGACTGAAACAAATGATATTCAAGAGTTTATGTTAACAAAACTGCTATTTGATATCTTCAAGTAAAAAGTTGGTAAATTGATAAATCCCTGAGCTGCTGCTGCTTAATTTAATTTCACATCCTCAGAATAAAAATCTGAGAAGGTACTAGCTATGCTGTATAGCTGGTCTGAGGCCCCCAGTACATGTACAGCAGAAGACTGAGTAGTCTGTCCTCAGTGGGAGAAGACATGCCTAATCCTAGAGAGATTTGAGGTCCCATGGAGGGGGGACATGATGGAGGGAGCACCCTTGTGGAGACAGGGGCTAGGAGGACTGGGATGAGGAACTGTGGGAGGGGGTACTGGGAAGTGGGGAGTGGGCAACGGCTGGATTGTAAATAAAATATTAATAAAAAAGAAAAAATAATATCATCATTAAAAATGTAGAGGTGCATCTAGTCCCATATGCATAGATGACACTATTCTATCTTAAGGGAAGCTATTAAAATACTGTCCTACGACATTGATCCCCTGCAACAAACCATGTCACTCATCAGGTTGGTTTGCTTACTGGCTTGCTATATAACCCTTGAACTCATGGCAATTCTCCTGTCTCTGCTTTTCTGGTCCTGGTTTTGAAGACATGAGCCTCTAGGATCAAATCCATTTGTTATTTAGATAGCATTTCCTTCCATGGCCTTAGACAACCTAAGACATCTGAATCCACAATAGTTTTAGGTGGAGGTTTCTCAGTGAGTTCTAGGGCACGGTATTGTTTTATATAACTTAATACTCACAGAAAGGTCGCATCCTTGCACCTGTGAGATTACTTATGCCTCAAAGGAAGAAGGAAATATCGCTTTCATGTTTTTCTTCTTTCTCACAAATAATAAGTTAAAAGTACTTAACTTGGCAGCTTGATGAAATACTGTGTCATTTTCATTTCTATCATTTCAAGATTAAACTTCAAAGACAAAAATAAGTTCTGTGTTTGCTCTCATGCACACGGGCCATTTCTGTAACTACGTGCAAGAAACAAACAATACCAGCTTTTTACAGGTTGAGAACAGACTTCACTCTGTAAGAAGCACTTTTGCACTGTGTTCTTTTAAAAAAAAACATCATTTGTTGTTTATTCATATAAGCTTTAAAATGTGATTGTTTTAATGTCGAAGCAGAGAGACAAAAGGCATGAGGGAGTTAATTGAATCCCTAATGTGCAGGAACATACACATGTACAACATAAAACACTAGCAAAATATTTTTCTTATAAGCCCCTCCCTATATAAATGTTTACATCCTGTTCTTGATGACATTATTATTATGATTTTTAGAACAACAATCCTTAGGAACTAGGGGAGGTACAATAGAGGCCCGGAAGATTTTGATGATTGAAACTTTTATTTATTTTGCAAATATTTGTAACTACCTGTTATGTGATAGGCCCTGCTCTAGGTACTTCCTCATTATCAAAACTTCTGGAAACCTTCTGTGTAAACACTGGAGCGGTTTTTCCCTCTTTGAGAGTTCTGCGTGCTTAAAATACTTCCAATAGATAAAGGGTAGTCTGTTCTCAAGCAGACACTAACAAACTGTTCTTTAGAGGGCACTTTGTACAGAGGGCAGCCATCTTGTCTAGACCTTCAATACTGAGGGGTGAGGGTGGGGGAAAGATAAAACTTAAGGTGGTGAGGTAGAAGAGTAAAGTTGACAGTAGAAACTAATACCAGAGGATCTTATTAACACATTTGTTGAAATAGTCAAAAATGGATTCCGATGTTTTATTAGCAAGATCCCAACACTGAAAAAGCGTCTCAGATGGATGAAGTTTGCCACCGCAGACAACCTTTGTAATGCATGTCAAGTCTAATTTGATAGGTTGATTATCAAGGACAGTGCTTTCTTATTGCATAAACTCTCACTATTAAAAAAAAAAAAAGCCATAACCACACACCACTTCTAAACCTCTCATAAATAACGAGAACCGTCTTCTAATTCAAAGATTCACCGCCGTGAAGAGAAGCCATTTGTTCTCCTTAACTGATGGAGGAATGGCTGAGAGTGACAGAAAACCCGATTATTATTATTATTATTTTGGTAAAAAGATAACCCAACCACAAGTCTTTCCAGATAAGCAGAACAAAGGACAGCCTTATCAGGGAAATGCCTCGGATTTTCATAAAACAGCGATCATATCAGGCGCCGCCCTTTCTTCTCTGAACTACTTTCCTAACTGCTGCTAGATATGTCCTCACTGAAGAGGTATCTTTGGAGTATACTGATACTTTTTTTCCCCTCCAGCGTCTCAGCAGGTTCCAACACATTCTACCAAATAAAGTGCAGGTATCACAGACCTAGGACCCCACTTTTCTCGGATTCTCTTAATGTGCCAAATCTTGCATCTTTTTCTACAGCCAGGGAGGGTCAGGACAGATGAGGTAAGACACAAAATGGAAAGGTTAGCCAGAGAACTCGGTAATCAAATTAAAGTTTTAATGCAGCGTGAAATGGGAAAGAAATTAATGCAAAAATGAATGTTGAAAATATCAAATATTTAAATAAAGGCAGGACTGGCACTATGGGCGCTTCCTTTCTTTCAGAATGTAATATGCCTTTGAGGGGCTCTCTAGCATCTGGACTGAGTCTAGTTTACCTTGCATTGACCTCCTGTTTCAGGTGCTTATATGTCTGAAACATCCTCAAAGTTTGTTCTCAAAGCCACTTTCCGCATTAGTTAACTCCGAATGCTCCAGCGTTTATCACTAGCTCGCTTCTGTCAGGAAAACCTATTTCCCCTTGCACTTTGAAGGCAGTCTGAATCATCCTGGATCCTTTCCAGCGCCTCCCTAAGCCACCGTGGGCAGGCGCTCAGCACCTCTCCACAAAACTCCTTGGTTCAGATTGGCTGAGCAGCCACTGGACCCAGCAATGGGTTTTTGGTCTAGACTCTTATTTGTTTGTTTCTTTCCTTTTTGTTTTTCCTCTGGCAAGATTCAATAACCGGAATATTCTGCACGAAAATAGATATAATGTTAACCACTTATTTATAAAATAGAATCTAGCAAAACCAGGTCTGATTTCTTTCCCGATAGCCTTGGGCGCTTAGAGCAGGGCAGCTGCTTTGCCTGCGGATCTCCCTCCAGCTGGCTTCCTCCTTCCCGCTTCACTCATTTACTGGGCTTGCCAGGCCCCATTAGCTCTTGGATTTTGTCACCCTAAGTAAGCTTGCATAAAACCCCACCTGCTGGGCCCACATTCCTGTAGCGCGTTGTCTTTTGAACACTTGCTTGCAAAGGCTTCCAGAAGCAGCCCACCTTTCCAGTCCACAAACTTCCCACAACCCATGGGACTCTCTCTGCCTTGCACTTGCTAACCCGCGTCCCACGGGCTCGCCCCCCACTTTTCCCCTAGGCTCCCGGCCTGCGGCGGGGACCAGAGCCCTGGGTTACTGATCTTTGCCCCGGGCCAGGTTGTGGTGGCTCGCCCACAGCAGCACTGGGCATGCTCACAAGCAGCGGCGGGGGCAGGTTGGTTTTGCTAGCTCGCACTCGGCGGCAGCGGGCCGGCGCGAGGCTGCAGCTGGAGCTCTGGCGCCCGGAGTTGGAGTTGCCAGGAGTTTCCCCGACCCCTCCCTCCTCGCGCACAGCAGCAGGAGCCCGCGCGGGAGCGGCGAGCCGCGACCAGCCAGCAGCAGAGCAGACCCAGCCTAGCCTGCAGCCCCGATCTCCGCGCGGGGCAGCCGCGGGGGAGCACTGTCTTCGGTTGGGACGCGTGCCGCGCACTAGGCACCGCCCGAGCACGAGCCAGGCTGCACGGTAGGTTCTGGCGTGGGGAGGCCAGGCCACCCGGCGTACAGTTGTAGCTACTGTGGCTGCCGGCTGGGATGAGCGCCGCGGGGCAGGCGGAGAGGGTAGGCGCGCGGCTCTCCGCGCGGGCAAGTTGGAGGGCGGCGGGAGAGGGGGCTGTACGCAGGGCGCCGCTGCTTTGTGCGCGTGGAAAGGGGTCTGGGGAGCTGATTCTCTCCCCCAACCCGGGACCAGGAGTGGGAGCAACACTGGCCAGAACCTAGCAGGTCAGATTCCCGTGAGAAAGTTGGTGGTCCAGCCCTGGGGTCCGCACTGCCGGCTTAGCAGAACGCCCCCCAGGGCAGCCTCCGGGAGAACTCAGTGGGTCGCAGCGCCCCTAGCCAGAGCTCTATCCGCTGAAATCAGCGAATCACCCCATCTACGAATGCTGGCATCTTCTAGGAAGATCATTAATGCCAAAACTGAGGCCGATACTTCTTAAGGGGTTAGTTTCCGGTCCCCATGACTTTTGCCCTTTCTCCCCAACCTAAGAAGTGGTCAGGGGCTTAGCTAAGGCCTCCCTCGGGCTCCGAATTCTCTTTCAGAGCGCGCCAGAATCCGGCTCACCCATATGGCAAGTCAGCGAAGCTGGAGTAGATGGATGGCTTGCTTTTTTTCTTTCTGACTTTCCCCAGGTTTACATCATCACAGACCCCAGGACCCAAAGGTCGGTTAGAGAGTTTAGAATGGCACACCTTTCTTTAGGAGGAGTGTACGCACGCTTGTTTGCTTTGGACTTGGTAACAACCCTCTCCTGTTTCTCTCATTCTTCAACCCGGACTTGGTGAGAAGGAACCGGGACAGAGGAATGCTTTCTTCATTCCGTCGTCTCCTAAGGTCTTCTGGGAAACTCCAAGGCCCTGAAACCTGCAGTATGCATATTGCAAGGATGTGGACGATGAACCCTCTGGTTCCACTGTTTGTTTATTTGGTTGTTTTTTTTTTCCCACTTCATGTTTTGAGTTTTGGGGTTGAGCCTACACACCAATCAAAGCAGCAGTGCCCTAACAGGGTGGGGTGGAGGAGGAAGGTGGAGGAAAGAGGTTGAGGTGTTTGGAGGGGTTCAGCCCAGGCTATGTGTGGTTGTTTGCCTCGCCTAGGAGGCTGCTATGGGAAGAAGTCCAGAATAATTATGCAGGCTAGAAATACACCTCTCACTCCTTTTCCTTTCTTTTTCCCTTCCTTTCCCCTACTTTCTCCCTTCCTTTCATCTCTAGGCTGAACACCTTGGTTGTCGGGTCTGTGTGTTGAGTTTTTAAAGAACTCACCCTGACAAAGTGGCAGGATTTTAAGCGCACACCATTTCTGCTGAGTGTTTTTCTCTCAGGGATTGTACATCTGGGGAAGGATTTCAGATGTAGGGATCCCATGGCGTGGCTGTCTATACTACACAGGCCAGGCAGACCTGACGGGCAAGTTATTTACCACTTCGAACTTCAGCTTTTGTTTGCGTTGTTTGTTTTGTTTGTTCTAACAAGTGGGAGATGACGGTGACCCTCTCTCCATTTCTGTTGTGAGATGTGAGTGACATAATGGGAGATGAAGAGAGCTAAGAAAACACAAAGCGGTACCTAGGCCTCTGTGCATTGTGTCCAGTTTTAAAAACTCTGCTTAGTCTTGATTATAACAGACAACCAAGTCTCCCTTGTCGGTGGGTGCAGTCTTCACACGGTTTAGTTGCTGAGATCTGTGGAAGCAGCCATTCTCACACACCTGCACGTCTGTCTTCTCTTGATTTTAGGGGTGGGAAATCCCTCTTTTCTGTCTGAGGGAGGCAGTGTGGTATAATGGAGGAGCCCACGGGACCTGCCCTAGCACCCTTCCACAGTCCTGGGCCGCAGAACTGTCTGTGTCAGCAAGGCTTCTTTTTGTGATCCTAGGATGATGAAGAAATCAGCAAGTCCTGGGGATGGAGCTCTGACGTGGCTTTTCATAGTGACCTTGAACTAAGGACTCAAGTCCTCATTGGTGAGATCGGTCTGTGAGATTAAAAACCCACTTAAGTGGCAAGGACCGGAGAGGCTACACGCCGCCCAGTTAACAAGGGTTTAACGAGGCTCCCGAGCGTCCCCAGAAACACCCCCTGAGCCTAGAGCAGAGATCTCCAAATATGAGCACTGGCTCTTGCTAACTCATGAATTGCTGGCTTCCACTCCCCGTCCCTGCTTCTCCGGGTTTAAAGCAGAGGGACAGCACTTTGTATTGCTAACTAGTTTCAGATGCTCCTAAGGCTGCTCCCCCAGGCCATGCCTATATAGAATCACTAATTTGTATATGGGGAGAAAGACGAGGGCTGCTCCCAATTAGCCCTCTGTAGTAGAGACCGGGTGTCTTCCAGGAGCCTTTGGAAGTTGCTTTAAGCACTCTGAACTCCAAGGACACGTTCCAGCTTCCCTTGCCTAGTCTTAATGATTCTGGTTGCTTTTCAAATGAATAATTTTACAAAAAGATAAGATTGCTCTTTCTTACTGTCTAGTGCTTAGTCTCCAGTCCGTAGAGACCTGGGAGGCATGGGGGATGGTGCTTGGGTAGAGAGAGATGGGTGGTCCTTGTAGACCCGAGTGCTGCTTGCCAACTAGACACAAGCTAAAGTTACCTGGGAAGACCCAGGTGACCCAGGAGTTACTTCTATTGTCCTGTAGGCGAATCTGCGGGACAGCCACTTGCTAATGGCTGATGTGGGAGGGCTCAGCCCGCTGTGGGTGGTGGCACCCCCGTGTGTCGTGTGTCGGTGGTTCTGGGTTCTTTAAGCAAGTTGAGCAAGCCAGGAAGTAGTGTTCCTCCATGCATGGTGCTTGAGCTCCTGCCTGGATTTCTCTCCGTGATGAATCGTGACTGGGACATGTGAACCAAAGAAACTCTTTCTTCCCCAAGTCGCTTTTGGTCATGATGTTTGTCGCAGGGCAGGGATGTAACACGAACTAATACAACTAAAACAAACCATACAAAGTCCAACGGAGTGTTCTGTGTCTTTTTTTTTTTTTTTTTTTTTTTGAGGCTCTTGGACATTTGTGGAAAGTTTGCACAGAGCCTTGATGGCTGAAGCTGCGTGGTTATGGGGCAGCACATGTGGAAGCACATGTAAGAAGAATTTTTTTTTTAGAAATGTTTTCTTTGAACAGACAGGTTGCTCCGGCCTTTCGGGAATGTGAAGTGCATCCCGTGCCAGTTGACCCATGGCGATCAGGCTTAGCCAAAGCCTTCCAAGCATCTGGCGGATGGTGGCCGTGGCCGTGATCTATGGCTTCCAGTGGCTGTGCGTTATCAGCAGGGTGCCAGGGTGAATTAGCTTTTAGTATTGTTTAGTTTCAACCGGTCTCTTACTTGCTGCCCACACCACTGAGGGACCTGTGCCGAGAGATCTTACTGTGACTTGCTGTGACCTGGATTGTGATCTTGCATGTTAACTACTTTGCATGAGAGAGGCACTAGGAGCCTGCCAGGAGGCATGAGGGTTCCTGAGGAAGAAATAGTGTTTATATAACGAGCACCCAGATCTGGATATATGAGGTCAGTCAGCACTTTCACTACTTCACGTGTTGCTATGCCAAATGGCATCCCGGCTCACCCACCCGGGCTTTATCTTAGCTTTCCATTTGTTCTTTGTTTTAGCATTGAAATGATTAACGGTGGGGGGAAACTTATCAGTACATCAGAAGCCTATTCAAAAACTCAAGTGAACCACTTAATGTTTTGGTAGATAAAGCTGCAGGCCCAAGCCTGCCTTCCTGACTGCAATCAACGCTTGGTGAAGGGACAGTTGTCATTCTTAAGATTCAGTGGCTCCTTTACATGGTTTCTCCCACTTAGCACAAGCAGGAACGCGTCTGCTTTAAAATTCCTCCCCATAACCCGATGTGTACATTCTGGGTGTTGCCCTCACTCCCTGCTGCTGCGCCATGCCCCCTGCCCCTCTCACGTGTGAGGAGACCTTTTCTTGTCACTGTTGTTTACTCTTCTCAGCACCTCCCTGGTGTCTTTGCTCCGTCGTTAATAAGCCTATTGTAAGACAATCGTCCTCGTATTTCATTTCTCTGTGGTTGACACAGTTGGTATTGAGTTACACAGAGTCAAAGTCCAGAAGTGACATTCTCAGCCTTCCCGAGAGTGCTCTTCAACAAAAAATCCGGTTACACTGCAGTAGCAGTGTAAAATACATTTGTTTGTTTTTCATTTCAACATTTTCCAGTTTAAGAAAACCAGGTAGCTTAAACATTATGAGCCTGTGTACACTTTTTTCTTTTCTTTTCCTCTTCATTTATTTATTTAATTTTTTTTTTAATTGCTGCCTGCTGCTAGCAGATGACGTCAGGAAACAAAGCCAACGTACTTTGCTACCCCATATAAAGTGGTTTCTTCTCATTGCTGTCCAGCTGATAGAATGGAGCAGCAGTTGGATCGGCCCAGCAGTTCTGAATGTGTTGGGGAAATGCTGTCGGGGTGGATGTTAATAGGTGTGCTCTTCTAAAGGACAAATTAACTTGGGGAGCAGCGCCCATTCCTTTCCTCTCACACAGAGACTCTAAACATGTACACCACCATATCAAAGGAGCTGAGGTGTACTCCACTGAATACTGTGGACAAATCCTCATTCATAATTATCCAAGTCAGAATTTCCCAGAACACCGTATTGTTGATGTTGTTGGTGTGTCCTTGGGCATTAATTACCAAATTAGGATATGCCAACCATTCTAACATGATCTCTAATACTGTTATGAATGAAATGGTTTGTTAGGGACATTTTTCTGGGTAGTGATTGAATAATAAACCCTGTAAGGGATGATTGGTTGGTATTGAAAAGAAAGAGTTTTAAGCTATGGCTAGGAAGTTCTCCACGGATGGGTGGAGATGTGTTAGTGTAAATAGTGGAGCTCTACTCACTGCAGACTCAGACCATTTTATGTCAATGGTCTGACACAGAAGGACTGTGGGCACTAGCAGTTGTGTCTGCGTAGATGATGTTCAAGGCACAGGAGACAAAAGATGGTGCCTTGATCAGAGGGAGCCAAAGAGATTCTAGGGTGGTAGTTCCAAGACCATTGGCATGCTTTCTTAAGTCTTAAGATCACAGGTAGATTCTGACAATGCCAGGAAAGATGTTTATGGGCAGGAGGAGGTGCAACACTCAGATTTCCAAGGGGAGGACTGGTTCATCAAAGGAGCGTAGAGGCACTGATAGACTGAAGTTACCTTGCACACTGGAGCGCCTGTAACAGCTCCATCGAAGAATGCTGGAGAATCAGAAGGGCTTTCCAGGAAGAGGGTTCCTCACTAGAACTTCAAAAATAGCAAGAAAGAAGAATTCTTGCAATACGACGACGACGACAATAAAGAGGCAAATAACCCAATTTAAACGTAGAAAGAGGATTTGCATAGCTATTTCTTTGAAAAAGAATGTGAAAATTTGCTCATCGCCATTAGTCAGCCAGGAAATGTAAATTCAAACCATAAGGAGATACTTCCCGTCAATCAGGGTGGCTGTGATGGAAAAGACGTGTGTGGGGAAGCCGGTCCTGCATGTGGAGTATTGGTAGAAGGTAAATGGCAGGCAGTTTGGAAAACAGCTAGGTGGTCCATCACATTGTTAAATACTGGCTACATAGAGAAAAGTCCCTCTCCCAAGGGATTCCCAAAGGAAGAGAAAGCGTGTCGGAATAAACACTTGTGAGTGAATATTCATAGCCACATTAGTCATAGAGCTAAGAGATGGGAAAGAACCCTCTTCTATCAATTCAAGGATAAATGAAACATAGTGTATCCACATGGTGCAAAACAGTTTAGCCAGAAAGGGGGATGCCTGCTACAGCATGCATGAACCTTGAACCTGCTGTGTGAATAAAAGCAGGACACGAAAGTCACATGTTGCATGATTCTGTTATGAAACATCCAGAAGAGAAAAGCCAGGGTGTTGGAAATGAGACGGTGAAACAGGAAGTGAGTTTGGGGTTTCCTTTGGGGGTGAAGTAATGACTTGGATTTAAATGGTGGTTGCATAACTCTTGAAAACTATTGTATTGCATACTTAAAATGGACACTTTAAAAAAAATAGTATATGAGTTACACGTCAATAAAAAAATGAAAGTGTATGATGGGATGAGAGTTTTGAAAGTCGCCTAAACAGTCACTAATAGTCTGCTACTAAAGACACATCTGGCTTATTCATTTCTCCTTGTCTGTGGGCTCTAAGGTTCTCTGTGAATTTTTATTACTTCCCCCTTCCCTTCCCCTCCCAGAATTGAAAGGATTTTGCCCCTTCACCCCTGGGTGGTCAGGGCCTTGTGGTCTTCAGATCCCAATGTTTTTATTAGACCCCCCTTCTGTAATAAATTCCATAATTGGGCTTTCTGATCCTGAGCCGGCAGAGGCTCTGACGACCTCGCAGCTTATGCTGAGCTTCTCCCTTTGGATTTGACTGTGGTAGACATTTAGTGTCATTTACTGCTTCCTGGAATTCTCTCAAGATTGCCCTCTTTGTGGTAAATCTAACCGTGTTCAGACCTCCATGTGCTGGTTGTTATTGTGTGAGTATCCGTGTGTCCGGGCCAAGAGTCCTGACACTAAATATGTTTAATACCACTGGGGCTGAGGCAGTTGCACTGTGGGTAGGGAACATTTTTCTCCCTTTCCTGGGGTGGCCTAGCAGGGCTCAGTCACATATTGGATGTGCCAGGGGATCTTGTTTGAATGCCGCCTCCCTCTCAGCCAGCTGCTATGGCACTTGAGATTCCACAGTTCTAACTGACCTGGGCTTGGTGCCGATGTGGTTATCCCATGCTTCACACTGCACGTGAAGCCGCTACACTGCAGAGAAAGCGGCGTTGGGATGGGGCGGAGCCGACTGTGAAATGTGGCTCCACCACCCGTTTGCTGTGGGACCTTGGCAAGTTAATTACCACATGGGACAGTTTTCTTTCCACATCAGGTTAAGGCTGAGCTCGCAAAACCATCCTTAGCAGAACATCTCAGAATAGCAATGCCGTTTGCCTTTTCCTTTCCCTACGCACCCAGAATTCCATGGTGAAAGCAAAGTCCAAACAAAACAAACTATGTATGCGAAAGAGCCAGGGCTTTAACTTGTGTGCGTGGGTTGCTATGGAGAATGATGTACGAGATTAAATCATAGTCCTCGGGGAAGAGTTTTCTGTTAATATTATCATTGTTTTGGTGAGGTTTCTATGTTACACTCAAGTGAGTCTGGGTCATTTCAAGTCGTGGGGATGAGTCTTGTCTACTTTTTGTGTGTAGCCTTCTGCTGACCAGAAGGCCATCCCTGAGCTGTCAGTTGCTGCTACAGTTCCTTGGAATGGTAGAAGCTGCCCATCCTCATCTAGCTGGCTTCTGCCTCTCTCTCATGACATTGATCTCTGGTCCAAGTAAGACAAACTAAAGGGAGGAAGATGCACAAAGCCGTGCAACCCTGGGAACAATTCCTAGGGCTTAAGATTGCAAATATTTGCTTCCTGGTGGCCTTGAGAAAAATCTGGCAATTGTGCTGCCTTCTCTGAGTCTGTCAACTGTGGGTAGTTAGATGGAATTAGGTTAATAGGGAGCAACTGAAGAGGAAGTGGGGAACTAAAGCCTAGCAGTGACCATGGTTCTCCTACCTGGCATCTGTGCTGGGTGCTGTTTCTGCTTCCTGTACAGTTAATTGACTAGAAGTAATCCCTTCTGGCTGCCCACATGGGGCACCCCAGCAATTACCAGGTGAGCCGATGACTGTGGGTTTTTGTTCTGTTTCCGTCGCCTTTACTATGGGCAACCGAAGGGAATAGGAAATTATGTTTGTGTTTGAATTCACAGAGCCTTCTTGCTTCCTTATGGGAAGCAAGACATATAGACAGACATTAAGACAAAGAAATCTAGTCACTCATCGATAAATCTAACCAGTTTCCAGTCGTCACAGCTGGAGAGTCACTGCTTTTGTGAGGATGACAAACGGCTCCCGTGGCACACCGTCACACACTCTGGTTTGACTCTTGAAAGTGGGAAGTATCTGATTTCTGGGGCAGGTGATGTGTGTGTCCTCAAGTCTCTTTCCATAACTATTGATATCTGTGGCTGGTCTCGCAGGGCACAAATCTTCGAGGCTTTATTTTTAGACGGCTTTGAAAGTGGTGCCTCACATAGTCTAAGGTGAACGCTCACAGTACCTAGTGATTGTGAAGTCAATATTGTTCTAGAAGAATTTAATCTATCCTATCATTAAATAGCAGCGAGGAAGTTGTCCTGCTGCTGAGGGGTGTTCCTGAAGTCAGTCCTTTTAAAATTAAATCTGTAGGCAACTGTAACAGTAATTTAAAAATCAGACACACCTCTACTTTGATGCTAGGATGTTGTGCTTACATAAGGAGCTCAGTGCTAATAATGAGGCTATTTCCTCCCATTTTTTTTCCCCCTGGGAAGTGACAATATCGATTTCTGATATTTCCAGTCACAGTGGTCTACCTTGTACATTATTATTATTATTATTATTATTATTATTATTACGATGATGACGATGATGATGATGATGATGATGATGATGATGAACCAAGAGTTCTGAAGTCAGATCCCTTTCTAGGAACAGTCCTTGCTCTCAGACCCGACTGAACTGAACTTCAGAAGCAGGAACAGGAATCTCCATGTGTAGTTTGCTTGTATCCCTGCAGATACTGTGCACACCTGGAAGATATCAAAGACTCAGTAGTTGTGTTGAGCCAGACGGCGTCTTCCTCTGGGATCCCTGTCCACTGTCTAGTCTGTTAATGCTTCTGTCAGTGTTGCTCTTACTATGTTACACTTGCCTACAGATTGTATACTACAGGGTTCCGAGTACCTTGCCATTGATTCCCCTTACAATACACAGCAAGCACTTAGGAGTTTGTAGAAACACATCATACTTGTGTATCCTATGCCTTTGGTTTTGCATTTATTTTCATAGATAAGTACAATTATAGGTATCTATCGTATATACCGTGTGCGTTTTGACGTGAGTGCGCGTGGTGGAATGATGAAGTCTAGCTCATGGTGCGTCCATCGCTTCACGTCTATTTGTGTGAGAACGACTGGGAACTCTCAAGCAGGTTTCAAGTATACAACAGACTAATGTGGATGGCTGTCATCTTGTTGTTCAATGAATCTCTTCAATTTTTGCCTCCCAACTGAAAATTTGTATTGGAGTGAGCTGCTCTTTAGGAACTGGGAAGATAAGAATGTTGAGCAGCTCAGATAATAGCGAAGGCCTGGCTTGTAAAGATTCGGAGGAAAAGCAGCAAGGACTCTACTTGGCCTTTCGTGACCAATCTGCGGTGTCGGGTCAGCTGGAGCTGAGCAATTGGCTATGACTAACAAGAGAGCAGAACCACTAAAGGAAAACCTTTGCTTTGCCGGGACAGTAGCTGCTGGTCAGCTGGGGCTGAAGGATAGGCTGTACTTAAGAGGAGACTAGCATCATTAAGATGAAATTTTCTGGGGAGTGTTTTCTCAGAGTCAGCACATATAAGTTGTGTTCCAGAAGTGGCCAACATTGTACCTTGTGCTGGTAGCAGAACTTGGTAGAGGGCGTCACCCCCCATGTGGTATTCGTTTTGAAGATGGGAAGGGGTCGTGGCAAACAACTGAGGCCTGCTGTGTGGCAGGAATCCCTGAAGAAAGCCAAGGAGCTGATGGGGAAAGTGAAGTCCCATTACAGCAGAGACTACAGCGTTTTCGGAGATGAATGCCAAGAACAGCAGCAGTGGGGTAGTCGAGGCAGCTGAGCCTAGAAAACAAACTATGTGTGATGCAGAGGGTGGAGCCAAAGAAGTGACACAAGGCATTTGGAGGCGCCCAGGAGATCCTGAGTGAATCCCAGATAACTGTAAATTGAGGTATTCACACTTTCAGAGTTTGGTTTTGCTTTGTTTTTATTGTGATTGGGCCCTGCTTTATCCTTTTTGAAATAAGACATAATTTAATTTGTTTTTGATTTTTGTTTTTTTTTTGGTTTTTTTGTTTTTTTTTTTTTTTTGGTTTTTTGTTGTTGTTGTTGTTGTTTTTTTTTTTTTTTGGTTTTTTGAGACAGGGTTTCTCTGTGTAGTTCTGGCTGTCCTGGAACTCACTCTGTAGACCAGGCTGGCCTTAAACTCAGAAATCCGCCTGCCCCCGCTTCCCAAGTGCTGGGATTAAAGGCGTGCGCCACCATTGCTGGGTTTTGTTTTTGATTTTATAGGAGTTGCTAGACTTTGGATTTTAAAGACTTTAGATTTTAAGTGAGACTATTTCAAAAAGTGTGAATTTTTAAGTGTTTGCATTTAACTCCGTGGGACTTTTAAAATTTGGAATGTTTTTATTGTTATGTTGATACTAATGTGTGGTCTTGAGGAACAAGAAGAAAGAAAAGGTTACAGCTTTGCTTGTTTGTGTGTCAAGTTGACAAGAGTCAAGTGGGATGGCTAGTTTCAAGTCAACTTGACTCAAACTGGAGTTATCTGAAAGTTGGAAACTTCAACTGAGAAAAGGCCTGGTTAAGATCAGGCTGTAGGCCATTTTCTTGATTAGTGATTGAAGTGGAGGGCCCAGCCCTTTGTGGATGGTGCTATAGGAAAGCAGCCTGAAGACACAGCTGTACCATTCCTGGGCATATACCCAGAAGATGCTCCAACATGCAATAAGGACACATGTTCCACTATGTTTACTGCAGCCTTATGTTTAATAACTAGAAGCTGGAAAGAACCCAGATGTACTTCAACAGAGGAATGGATACAGAAAATGAGGTACATTTACACAATGGAGTACTATTCAGCTATTAGAAACAATGAATTCATGAAATTCTTAGGCAAATGGATTGAGCTAGAAAATATCCTGAGTGAGGTAACCCAATCAGAAAAGAACACACATGGTGTATGCACTCACTGATAGGTGAATGTTAGCCCAGAAGCTTGGAATACCCAAGATCAAGTCACAGACCACATGAAGCTCAAGAAGAAGGAAGACCAAAGTGTGGATACTTCGGTCCTTCTTAGAAGGGGGATCAAAATACCCATGGTAGGAGATACAGTAACAAAGTCTGGAGCAGAGACTGAAGCAAAAGCCATCCAGAGACTGCCTCACCTGGGGATCCATCCCATATCCAGTCACCAAACCCACTATTGTGGATGCCAACAAGTGCTTGCTGACAGGAGCCTGATATAGCTGTCTCCTGAGAAGCTCTGCCAATGTCTGACAAATATAGAGGTAGATTGAGCACAGGGTCCCCAATGGAGGAGCTAGAGAAAGGACCCAAGGAGCTGAAGGGGTTTGCAGCCCCATAGGAGGAACAACAATATGGACCAACCAGTACTCCCCAGAGCTCCCAGAGACTAAGCCACACAAGGAGGGACCCATGGCTCCAGCTGCATATGTAGCAGAGGATGACCTTGTTGGACATCAAAGGGAGGAGAGGTCTTTGGTCCTGTGAAGGCTCAATGCCCCAGTGTAGGGGAATGACAGGACAGGGAAGCAGAAGTGGGTGGGTTGGTGAGCAGGGGGAGGGGGAATGGGATAGGGTGTTTTTGAAGAGGAAATGAGGAAAGGGGATAACATTTGAAATGTAAATAAAGAAAATATCTTATAAAAGAAAAATAAGTTTAAAAAACGAAAAGGAAAGCAGGCTGAGTAAGGCACGAGGAGCAAACCTGCCCCCAGCACCCTGCCATGTTTTGTTTTATTTTGTCTTGTCTTGTTTTGTTTGCCCTGTTTGAGTTCCTATCCTGAGACCTTCAGTGATGAACTACACTGTGGAAGTGTAAGCCAAATAAACCCTTCCCTCCCCGCTTGCTTTTGGCTGTGTTGTTTGTTCACAGTCATAGAAACCCTAACTAAGAAGGGCATGGGCGGCTTTCTCTTGTGTCGTTTATGCTTTATTAGACTTGATTAAGCTCCATAAGCTTACCAGCATCCAGTGCGACGAGCCATTTGATTTAGTCATTCTGATGGCTCTGCAGGACTCTATCATTATGGTTTTGAATTACATTTTTTTTCTTGTTACTGTTTGATGCTTAATAAGTTCATATTCAGGCCGGAGAGATGGCTCTGCGGTTAAGAGCACTGGCTGCTCTTCCAGAGGTCAATTCCTAGCAACCACATGGTGGCTCACAACCTCCTTTCGTGGGATCTGATGCCCTCCTCTTGTGTATCAGAAGATAGCTTCAGTGTCCTCATACATAAGATAAATAAATCTTTAAAACAATCAGTTTATATGTGTGTGGTAGCAGTTGGACATCTTCTGTGGAGCGTCTGTTGAAGCTTCTTGAGGCTGTGTGCTTACTCTCCAGTCTGCACCCCTCAAGTCCCCCAACAAACGACTGTGAACAACCTCAGCATGAGAATTCAAAAACCTATATTCCAGGGGAGTACCCCTAAGCCTTTAATGCAGGAACTCTTCGGGGACACTTAAAAACTGTCTTCTCTTTGTTATTGTTGCTGTTCTTTCGTTTTGGAGTTAGAGTTTTGTTGTGTATTGGAAGGTAGGTTTAAACTGGCAGCGCTGCTGCTTCAGCTCCCCAAGTCTGGGGATCAATGATGTGTGCCAGTATGCTTGGCCCACTGAGGGACATTTCAAATCCAGGCCGTAATACTAGTCCTCCTAGGACAAATGGTAAAGAAATTACCAAAACCTACAGTGAGATAGCTGTTGTTGAAATCTGTTCTTGCCCCATCCTGTAGAGCCTGTAGAGCCGCAGACTTAGGGTGGGGCTGTCTGGAGAGAAACATCCTCCTGGCACTCTGGCTTTAGGACAAACTGATTGTTGCCAGAAGGGATTCCCCAGGCCATGTTGTTCTTTAAGGCCTTTCTGTATTGTCAGACCTGATTGGCTGGCCTAGAAGCCTCCTTATATCTGTTCAAACCTGGTAAATACTACTCAGAAAAATACTTCAATCCTGTGGGTAAACAATGTCACTGTTGAAAACTAAGCTGTTTGTAGAAAATAGTGTTTTTCTATATGGATGTTTATATCAAAGCTGACATCAGAGTCAGGTTTTAATTCTTTACTGTTTAGTCAGTACCGATCAAGGGGTTGGGGGGGGGGACTGGGAAAGGGGAAAGCTTTTGGAATGTAAACAGAGAATATAGAAAATAAAGGAAAAGAAAAAGGTGCAATTTCCATAGTTGAATAAACATTACCAACTTGCAGAAAGAAAGAAAGAAAGAAAGAAAGAAAGAAAGAAAGAAAGAAAGAAAGAAAGAAAGAAAGAAAGCAAATCACCTGTCTCTCTGGCCGGGGATAGGGTGGGTTAATGTTTTTGCTGTGGAGTTGAGACTTGCAGAAATTAGTTCTGTAAGGAATGTTTTGGATCACTTGCTTCCTTATTGACAGTCAGCTGCCTTGAGATAAGAAGGGCCAGAGACAAGAGAGTGCATGTGACTGTTGCAGAGGGCGACTCTCCCCATTCCTGTGCTCCAGAGAGCGAGACCTGGCTGGAATACCACAGGTAGTGAGAGAGAGAGAGAGAGAGAGAGAGAGAGAGAGAGAGAGAGAGAGAGAGAGAGAGAGAGAGAGAGAGAGAGAGAGAGAGAGAGAGAGAGAGAGAGAGAGAGAGAAATTGCCTGCTTTCAGCTGCTCTGTGGGAACTCAGGAGCCTGCAGAGTTCTTTGTAGGCTCCTCAACAGCAAGGCAGAAGAAGCCTTGATGTTCCTTTCTTTGCCACAGCTTTAATCTCAGTCGCTCAGAGATGACTTGGGGGTTACCAAATACTCGCTGTTGTGATCATAAAAAAGATGAAGAAATATTAAGATGTGTTCTATAGGGGCATGTGGTGAGGCGTAAGGGAAGGGGGTGCCTTTGCGGGCCTACGCAGGGACATCCCTTCCCCCTGAGGGACCACACACGGGACGGCATGGGATAGAATAGAGTTTATTTAGGGCACAGGGAGGGGGAGATAAGAGACTAGTAGAGGCAGAGAAAGGCAGAGAGGAGAGAGTAGACATAGAGTCTGAGCCATGACCATGTGGAGAGAGGGGGGAAGGGAAGGAGGAAGGAGGGGGAGCAAGAGGTAAGAGAGAGGAGGGGCAAGAAGCTCCTCTTACAGTGGGCCAGGCCTACCTGGCTGTTGCCAGGTAACTGTGGAGGTAGAGTCGAGACAGAATACCAACACTCAAACTTTCTGTGAAGATTAGGACTTTATTCCATTCACCTCTCATGAATAGAGTGAGGCACATGAAAAACAAAATGTGAGGACATTCTTATGAAAACTTATCTCAGAATGGTGCTGGCTGTCTTGGAACTGCCTCTGCAGGCCGGGCCAACCCTCAAATTCAGAGGTTCTCCTGTCTCTCCCATGCTGGATTACAGGATCCTTCGCCATCACCTGACTTTGTTTTCATCACATTGAATCCTCTAGAGGATGCTGGAGGTGAGGCGGGGTGGGTGTGACTGAGACACATAGCTGTCTTGTCCCCTGCAGCTATGAATACCTGGCTTCCTTCAGGATTACCTTATCTTACATGTGTGTAGATGTGCACATAGCAGAACTGGAATGGCTGGCAGATGGCTCAGCTGCTTACTTACCTCCTGCCAAAAGGAAAACGTGCAAGTAGCGTTTTGTATTTTGAATGTTACAGTGCACCAAGGAAACACGACATATATTGTGGTAGGTATCGTAAGGCCTTCCCCCATTCTTATTCTCTAAGAGGGATATAAGTCAGGTCCCTCTGGTGGTCTTGGATGAGTAGAGTAAACTCTTGTTTCTCTGTAGATTCACTGTGTTAACCAGTTCTCTCCAGTCCTCTGACAAGTGTTGAAGCCCTTGGTTTGAGAATGAGGCCCTCATTTCAGTCAGTCTAATATTAATTACAGATAGGTGCTAAGGACGTTTTATGGATTCTGTGAATTCTCTTATTTACATACTTACTTTACAAAATTGGAAAACAAGACACGAAGAGTTTGTCCTTTAGTTCTTGGTTCATGAAGCTATTAGGGTGACTGCTAAATCTCTTGACCTCTGTAATGTAAGCAGTCATAGTGAGCAGCTGTAGAGTGTTGTCAGAACCTGTGACTGTCACTCCAGGAAACTGCCCATCAAGACAGATCAGTCACCTATCAATAGGAACTGAATTGTAAAGAGAAGCACCCACATTTTAAATAATCTCAGCTTAGGTAAGGCATGGGAGAATGAATTATAGCAGTTATTGAAGAAGAAATGGATTTTTCCATAAGTCTTCCATTGACATTCAGAGTCCAATCCCCAAAGCATTTAGGCATAAATTAGAGATGTGCTATGAATCTCAGGAAACATCCAAATTCATTTTAAGTCCCTAGGACTTAATCTGTTTTTCTATTCATACCAAATTCAACTTTTTTCCATTGGTAGGGACCAATCTAGTAATAACAGCACCCTTACTGGTCTGCCAGGGTAACATTTGAAAATCTATAAAACCTGAAAGACTTTACCTGAATTAAAGATGATCCTTAATTATGCAATTATACAGTGGGAGGACTCCACTGTAGTCCTCCCCAGCACTAGTGAGCACTGTTGTTAAGTGGACACAGGCTCCATGATTACTATTGGCTCTTGATAAATAAGGTCTATTTCTTGAATGAGTATTAATATGAAGGGAAATTAGCTAGTTAGTTTCTTCCTTTTTCTTTCTTGCTTGCTTTATTCCTTTCTTTCTTGGCCCAAATTCAACAACTGTTATCTTTTATACTTACAAATACGCATCGCATCCCTTGTTACTTCTCCTTCTGCCCATGAGAATACATGAGTTTTGATTCATGTGAGTCTGAAGACTGGAGATGAGTGAAAGGTTCCACTTATTTTATGTTGAAATTAGTTTAGACTTCATGTCCTGGCTTCCTCAAAGCAAATTTCAAACCTAGAAATGTCAAGGTTTCTATTTCAAACCTGTGTGCCGAGAACCTTGCTTCTCAGTAGGATAAAGAGGCTTTCTGAGAGTGCGGGAGAGGGCTGTCCTGGAGTGGAGTGTCACTCTGCCTCTTCAGGTTCAGGCGTGACCTTGTGATGTGGTTACTCTGCTGTTGGTCTGTTTTCTAAGTATGCTACTGGTAAGTGTGTGTATTACTCTCTCTAGTCAACCAAAGATGAGGAAATCCTTGTTTTGTGCATATAGGATATACAGGAGGAAAAAATAAAACAAAATAAAAACAAACAAAACAAAACCATAGTGTTCGAGAGATGCATGAAAAAAATCTTAATAAAAATTTTTTGTCACACATTAAGAAAACTGAAGGTAATGTAAATTACCTCTATTTTTCTTTGATTTTAAAAGTATTGAGAAAAAGGAACAGGGAATTTGTTTCTCCCTACAAAAGATCTAGTTTGTGACTATCCCATATCCACTGTTCCTTCCTTCCTTCCTTCCTTCCTTCCTTCCTTCCTTCCTTCCTTCCTTCCTTCCTTTCTTTCTTTTTTTCAGAAAAAAATCCATTTCAATGCTTTGGTCTTCATCCTGACTGTTGGCTTTCTACTTAAATCTTTTTTTTTCAGTGAAGCAAATCACAGCTGTATCGTTTAGCCATGACTCTACTTGAAGCTAAGACTCAGTATGGATTTATAGAATTTTCAAACATTTTTAAGATTCTTTTGAAGTCTGGTTTTCAGTTACAGTCATTTTCTGAGACATTGTTATTTTGATTTTTAGGAACCAGGCTTTAAATGGTTCCATGTAGCTAGGAAAGCACTGACTTTGTCTTGCTGTAAAATTAAGATATAAAATTAAATTGCTTCCTAGATGAGGTGGTCCATGTACTTGGGAGGCAGAGACAGGTCTGAACTCTGTGAATTCAGAGGCCAGCATGGTGTACATAGCAAGTTATAGGCCATCAGAGTTATGTAGTGAGGCTGTGCCTCAAAAACAAAACAAGAATTTATAGCTCTATAAATATTTTTTTATTGAATTTGGGAATATAAAATGTATGTCTGGATGAATAATTTGGAGTGTCCAATATTTTACATCTGGACTGGTTGCTATTTTCATAGGAAGAGGTTCAGTTTATGACTTTATAGCATATGGTCCTCTGTCAGTTGTTCTGGTCTTTATGAGTTCTTACACTTGTGACTTTTTACTCTGAATTTGTATAGGAAATCAGAGTTCGTCCACCTATTATGTAGGGCGAAAGGAATTTCATAACAATTGTAAATGGTTTTAAACTTTCCTTTGTTAGAAGTAAAAACCTGTTGTATACCAATGAGATTGCACTTTGTTTCCTTTGGAGGGGAGATGAGAGACCCTGAGTAAGGTGCAGATGGGCCGTTGGTCTTTCAGAAAGCACAAGCATCATAGCTCTAAGTGCTCTGGGGGATGGGTGAGAGCCTGCTGACTCTGTTGTGCTCTCTACCATGGTGGATACTGAAGCTGTAGGCAATGTGGCATGTGATTGTGCTCTTTCTCTAAAAATCTCTGCTTTCTTGCCCTGCTAATCACGTTTTGCTTCCTGTGCTGTCCTCCCAGACGAAGAACACTTATATAAATAGTGCCTTGTCCAAAGGGTAATTAGGTTAGTCTCATAGAAAGGCAAGAGACTAGTTATCTGAGATCATAGGGTTTGTGGTAAGAATAGGAAGGAGAGAAGAGAGTTGTAAGTTGTGTAGGGAAGGAGTGGTCAGACTTTCCTATGCCCCCAATGCCCACTTGACTGTCCCAGGCCTTGCCTTTCCAATCCTATGGGACAAGATGGCTTTTATCAGACAGCTGTGGAAGACTGAACTGAGACTTGGGTTATCCACCTTAGCTTCTTCAGTTTAGTGACTTCTCTCTCTTTTTATTGTGGTCTTCCCACATTATCTTCTGGTACTATTCAGAAGTCCTGGAAATAACCTGCATCATCTATCTTATGTCCATCTTGAGATCTAGTCAAGGGTTCACAACCTCTTTGACATCCATTGTGAAACATCCTTTGTGAAAATCAATTCCACTCAAGGCAGAGGCAACCTGTATTAGTCCTACGCCATGCAGTTCATCTTCAGGCATGGTTATTTGCTTCCATGTCCAGACTGAAAGTGTGGGGAATGAGATGATAATTTGTACATTACTGCGCTCAGCACTCCTGTCATACCTTCGATATGTAGAAGGGGTTGAGTGGGTATAGTATGTGGAAGGGACAAAGAATACATTTTTAGCATAGACAAGGGAGTTGTTTTGCCTCCTGCTTCCTGAAAAAGCTGTAGAGCAGAGTATAGAATTGTGTGTTATGGGGAATGAGCGTGAGGCATGCCATTCTTTTTCAGAGTAGAAACTAAACGGTTGACAAGAGGTGACATCATAGTTACTTGGGATCGTTTCTCAAGCGGCAAATTTCTTGCCTGTAAAATAGGATGATAGCTTTGTGAGACAGGTTATGATTAATGTGAGGATTAACTGAGATTTCCAAGGTAATAAGCTCCCCGCCTTGCATTCAATGATGCCTCTCTGGGGTAAATCATAGATAGCTATTAATGCTATTGGCCTCTAGTGTGTGATAGAATCAGATGACTCCTGCTGTAAAGACCCAAGACAACCTTTTCTTCATTTCGGAAATAAAAAATCCTTAAATTCTCAGGTAACCACAGAGTAGGTGCCTAGGTGCTAGGATTTATCTCAAACAAAGTCATCCATCCTTTCCCCCCTTCCTCTTAATACAGTAGTGTTGTTATTGGGAAGGAAAGTACCTGCTGCCTTCCTGGGCAAGCTCGGCTCTTGCCATCACTTGGCTCTAAAAGAAATTTGTCACATGAGCTATTACATGGAAGTCTTTCTGGTTGTTTCCGAGAATATAGACAGAGATAAGCTGTACTTGTATACATTTCTGTTTTTGTTTTGATATGGAAACAAGTCCAGTTGGTCTGGACATTTTACTTTGGTTTAAGGATGCTCTTGTTTGCATGTATATGTTTCTTTGCTCATTTAATTGGAGATAGATTTTAGAAGCAGCGATAGGGGTCAGTTCCTAACAGCATTGGCTTATGTGTGTGCATGTGCACTCAGCCAGTCCCTCATTCATTTCTGGGCTGTGTGTCATGGTTGTCCTCTCCTGGTCCTTTAATGAGAAACCCTAGGATTCCCTTAACTTTTCTAACGTTCTGTGAAGTTAATGAAATTGCCAGTAGTAATGAGAGTCTGTACGTACCTCTGAATCTTGTCTTCACAGAGTACTTTTGGCTCATCTTTTAACTAAGACTTATAACCTGTCTATTGCTATTTGAGTGTATGCTTATTTTTATTTGTATCTAAATACAGGCCTTTTCTGCCACAACAAATTTTGAGCAACGGGGAGAAGGGATGTGAAAAATTATGTATATGAGAAAGGTAGTAGAGAGTCACCATTCTGATCCAGATTTCCAAATCTAAAAGGCTCTGAAAGTCCTTATCACCCAGGGACTGGTCAAGTCTGATTTGAATGACAGAGAGCCCTTCATTTGTTTCATTTAGTGGGATCATGTGCTAGCTATTATGTTTGATCCTATGGTGCTGATCTTGACTCTTCTGAGAAAATAAGGACTGCATGCCATATTACCTTTCTAAAATGCCAAAAATTATGAATTCCAAAACACAACTAGACTTGTGGGATTGGATCAGAGATGTGTACCTACCATAATTTAACTAGAACCATTACGTCTTTTCTTTATTTGACAGCCTTCCTCTCATTACTTGGTACTGTGCAAATAATAGATCCCCCTTGCATGTCATTCAGGGAATATATATTGAACAGCCATATTTTGGACACTGAACTAAGTATGGCAACTACTAAGACTAAGCCTTTGTCTTTCCTTGGATTCCATAAGTTCAGAGTCACAGGTTAATGCAATGCTTTAAAAGCAGCCTGTGGAGTCCTGGGTTTGAAAGGGTAATCACAGCCTGAAATCCTATCAAGAATTCAGAAGCTAATTGTGGAAGAGACTACCATTGGGGAGCAACTATATATTTGTTGTGGTTGAAAAGTAAACCTGGAGATAGGATGCAGAGGCGCCAGCTTACAGGCTCACCCTCCAGCAATAAGGTGTCTCTAAGCCTGGGAATGGAATGGTTAGACGCACATCTTAAGAGAGTTCTCTCACTTCATCGTAAGAGTCACTCAGAGGAAGCCATTGCAGCATTCAGGGAAGTATCTCTAGAGACACTTTAAATTGTGTTCAGCTCTGGGGTTTCAACATAATTTTCTCTCCCTTTAATTTCTTTTGTAGTAGCCATGAGGGGTGGGCGGGCAATAAATGAGGACGTAGCTTCTGAGACCTCACTTGCCTTAGGTCACACCTACGAACTCGGATGTAGTGGGTCTTAGAGTGGACAATCCTTGGTTGATGTCAAAACGTTTTAATGAAGATGCTCAGAATGCTAAGAGGCCCTCTGTCGCCTGTCTGTCTGTCTGTCTGTCTGCTATACTCTTACCTTTGATGAGATACTGACTCCCCAAGACCCCACTTAACTTTCATATACCTTTGATAAATGCCAGATTTACGGTAGACATTACCAGAAACTTACTAGCCTGTTTCTTATTCATCATCTTTGCAGGGCCAGGAAAAGGGGGACATTTCCCAAAGTTCTCTTATCATTGGCATGTTTCTCACGTGCCCCTGTTGTACAACTTCTGTTCAAAGGAACTGTGGAGAGTTCAACATGGAAACAAATGAAGATTGGATGCAATAAGTTTCAAGAGTTTTTTGTCTTTTTTTCTTCTCCTCTTAATGAGTGTTGGGTGTTAAAATCAAAGGCCCCTTGCTCAGAATGGTGAGGAGAATGAGCTTACCCATGTGGCTTGTATTATTTTGTACTATAACTAGACATAAATTGGTACCTTTCCAAAGGGTATTTTTGAAATAAAGAAACAAAAGAGGCATTAAAGGATCCTGTTTATTTATTACAGAAGAAATTTCATTTGATTAGAGGCCCAGCATTGATTCTTCATTAATAACTATTGCTTTGGGATTGCGTTAAAAATCGTCAGATGTGAGTTTTTGGGTTAACCTGTCCTCTACTGAGTTCTCAGTGAGTATAGTCATGTGGTGGTTGTCTGACACACCTGCCAGAGCGCTTACGGCAGGATGCTTACAGTGGCCTTCTCCTGGACTACCTAGGAGAAAACGGAAAAAGTTCTCTGTTTTTCATTTCTTTTTACTTTTTTTTAAAAATTATTTATAACTTTTTATTTTATGCACACTGATGTTTTGTCTGCATGCATGTCTGAGGGTGTCAGATGCCCTGGAGTTGGAGTTACAGACAGTTCTGAGCTGCCATGTGGGTGCTGGGAATTGAACCTGTGCTTAAGTCATATTGGTCCTAATCCAAGGGGTACAAAAAACCCGTGAAATATTGCTATAGTTATAGTAAAAATAATTTCTACTCAATATTATACCTAGTAAGATACAATCTTTCCAAGTTGGAACAATAGGTATTAATTATAAAAGGATCTTTTCTGACCTATAATTTCCAGTGCACTTATTGAGGTCCTACAATGCTTGGGGGAGACTTGTGGCATTCCGGTTAGGATGGAATGATGACTCCATATTTAAAACCACTTTACCAGAGGAAATTTAATGTTTTAGTAACAAGTTGTCCCTTGCATTTCTCTTTCATCTCATAGTAAGAGCTCCGAGGAAGGCCTCTTTTAGGTAGGCGATGAGATGGGGTGGTCAGCAGGTCATGAATTTTATTTTAGAAAAATCAAATTTGAGATGAGTTTGAGGCCTCCAAGTAAAGATGTTGAGTAGGTGTTGAATTTGTGAGTCAGAAATAAAATAAAAATGTGGCATTTTGGTGCAGAGATGGTAGATGAAGCCTCAGTATTGGGTGAGATCACCTAGGAAACAGGGAGCGTTATAGGGGAGGTTGACAAGCCTCCTTCAGCCAGCAAACCTGTTTAATTTTGAGCATGGAATGTTTTAAAAATATTTGAATGAGTTTCTGCAGTGCATGTTTATAGTTTTTTGGCTACCCAGAATATGTTTTCTCTGTTATAGGCAGCAAATGCTCTTTTGAGACAGTCTTTGTTCTCTAGTTTCAGGATTTGGGCTTTAGACAAAGGTCTGGACTTGGCTCCCAATGAAGCAGGTGACCCAGGGTGGAGGACAGGGACAGTGATATGATCTGTAATAGAATGGAGCCAGCACTCCTATTTAGTGTGACTTGATACAAGCCCTAGCTCCCAGCTCCTGTTAAGATGTGAAAAATCACAAGCTTGAAATTCTGGCAATTGCGTTAATTAAAATTCTTTCAAGTGCAAGTAAAGGAACTCTTGGTTCAAACTGGGTTACACCCAAAGGAGAATTTACTGGCTTGTTTAACTAAAAGGCTGAGCACTGAGCACCTTGGCTTATCATTGGGTTTATTCAGAGTTATCAGCCCTCCCTTCCTATCTGGTGTCCACTTCTTTGTTGACTCCTTGCTCAAGTAAGCTCTGTCTACCCTACAGTATCAAAGTACTTGCTGGCCCATTTTCTGATAGACTCAGGCAAAAGATAAGTCTCTCTGTAGAGCTTCCACAGTCTCAACATTCTCACTGTTTGGGCTAACTTAGATTATACACCTACTTTTCAAATGACCATTGTGCCAGGGCAGTAGCTAGGGGTATGTATGAGGTTGAGTCAGGTTGCTTTAGTGCCGGATTTGGTATGTGTATTAGGGTTTTCTTATGAGAGAACAAAACTGAGGGTCCCCAATGGAGGAGTTAGAGAAAGGACTGAAGGAGCTTGCGACCCCATAGGAAGAACAACAATATCAACCAACCAGACCCCCCAGAGCTCCCAGGGACTAAGCCACCAACCAAGGAGTACACATGGTTTTGTCTACATATGTAGCAGAGCATGGCCTTGTCAGGCATCAATGGAAGGAGAGGTCCTTGGTCCTATGAAGGTTCGATAGATGCCCCAGTGTAGGGCAATCAAGAGCAGGGAAGTGAGAGTGGGTGGGTGGGTGAATACTCTCATAGAAGCAGGGGAATGGGGGATGGGATAGGGGTTTTCCGGGAGGGGGGAAAACCAGGTAAGGGGATACCACTTGAAATGTAAATAAATTAAAGATAAATAAATAAAATTTAAAAAAGAATTAATATATGTATATATTATATATCTGTGTATATATATATACATATATATATGTATATATATATAAAACAGTTATTTGTGACCAATTAAAAGGGAATTTATTAGAGTAGTTTATAGGAGGTGGTCCATTTAGTCCAACAATGGCTTTCCCTCAGCAGAAAGGCTAAGAAGCAGGTAGCTGTTTAGTCTACAATACTGGAAGTCTCAGTAGTGTCATTCTGGTGCTGGAGTCCCAGAGGATTCCTAGAGAGCTGCTGGTCTTTAGTCTATGTTGGAGTCCCAGAAAAGTAGTTTCTAATACCAGGGAGGAAATGCCTCAGCAGCAGGAGAGATAAACTTGCCCCGGAGAGTGAGATAACCTGGACAAAAAGCAAAAGCTTCCTTCTTCCATGTCCTAGGCCACACTAGAAAGTGTGGCCCAGCTTCGAGGTGGGCCTTCGTACCTCAAAGGATCAAATCAAGAAAGTCTCTTAAAGGTGTGTAGCTGCTTAGGAGTTTAGTTGATTCCAGATACAGTCAAGTTGACACCCTAGAGTAACCACCACAGTATTTTAAAATCCTGACTGGAGGGGTATGGTTGACAACTTCAATAAAAAGGAGAACAAAGAGATGATTGATGGTAAGATGAAGTGGACTCTCAAGCCCACATGGAGTTGTTATTGGCCTTTGATGAGAACACGGAGCAGAATGCAACAGAAGGGCAGACATGACAATGTGTCTAGTGGCTCAGCCATATCTAATGGGACCAATGAAAGTCACACAGCCAGCAAAGCTGCTTCACAGAGATCCAGAAAAGCTGAGCAGAGTGAAGCAATCACTGAGGCGTGGTCTTCCCTTTTTATTATGATCTCCATGTGTTTTACACTTGGGAGGGCTTTTAATATTTGTACAACTTGGGATATTGGATTGATGGACATTTTCTTATGAATCATTTACACCTTTGCCCAGGATTACTGCTTTTAAGCTTTTCCCAGGAAAGTCCTGAGCAAACTACCCCTCCCGCTTTTATCTGGCCTACTTAATGGTCTTCCTTGTGCCCTGGAGGTTGTGACTCAGATAAGACTCTAGAGATCTCCTTAGAAGGCTTTGACTCCAAGATACTCTTGGAACATCCGCCCCTGTACTTACTCAGGAACAAGATAATCAGAACAAAAGTTTACTCTGGTAAACTTAAAAATGAGTAGGTGGGCTAGAGGAGTTGGGAGCAGATCAGATTAAAAGCCTCTTCTTGCTACATTCTCTGACCATTCAGAGTTAATAATGTACTGCATGGGATAGGACTGTCTGCCTAGGCTGGCTTGGAGATTTTCTTTCTCTCTAATGCTCTTGAAACCACAAGATTCTTAAATATTGGGTTATGGGGACTCTGTTCTGTCATTATCAATGATGACTAAACATAACCAAGAGGAAGTTACAGTACATGTCCAGGGACAAAGTTGATCTGATCTATGTTTTGGAACAACATGAATCTATCTCTGCCTACTGAGTTCTGCATAAATAAACATGCATTCTGACTGTCAGTTAATCAGACTTCAAGATTCCCCTGAAGTCTGCCGACTACTTATCTCCTCTGTGGGACCGGGTCATCTAGGGATCTCCCCCTCACTGCCCCCCCCCCCAGACAGTACTATATGTACCTTAGCCTACTAACGACGGGTAACTTGGAAAGATGGTTTTCTGTCCTAGGAGCAGGTCGGTTTATCTGTCAAAGGGATAGAGGCTTGACAGCAGTGGGGTTTTCCAACACTGTGAGAGCTTATTTGCAGCTGCTCCTTGTACATGTTGAGTGACTATCATACTGTGTGTATCTTTCTCTAATGCCCAGGTGCTCAGCTGTAGACCTCGAGCTATAGTAGAAATCATACAGTAGAAAACTGGTGCTAGAGTTGGGCAGAAAGTGAGAGAAGTAAGTTTAGGGTGTTGGGTACTAGCATTATGGGAAATGTGCTGTCAAGGAGATGGCCTTGAGAGAGTAAGCTCCTAAGAGAGGACATGAAATGAAACTTCCAGTGAGGCAGAAACTGTCGATCACAGTGAGAGAGGGATCTGCAGAAGGAAACTGAAGCTGAGGGTGTTATGGATGAGACTGAGGCTATTTAGGTTGTAGTGGTCTGGGACATGGAAGACAGGGGTGTTGGCTAGGAGGCAGTAAGAGAGTAGAGAACAGTATCAGTGGACTTGGATGTTGAAAGTGTGGATGCCGATGTCAAGATTAGGGAAAAAAGAAAGATTCTCACGAGGATTCAAACTAGACAGTTGGATGGCTGTTCACTAAGAACTCCGTTTCCATTTCCTCTAAACCTCCCGAGCCTTGTTGTTAATGAAGAGTCACTTGGAGGAACACATGTACTTTTGTGTCTACCTGTCTGTTTTTGATGTATATAATAGGAGCAGTGTTTTCAAATATGTCTTTAATCATTTTATGTTATCCCACTACATGATATATTGTCATCCTGAGCTCAGTTAACTGGGGCAGTTTGCTACTTGATTTTGGCCTCTGTGGTCCTGCTGCTTTGGAAGGTGACTGACAGATCACCAGAACCTCCAGGAACAGGCCAATTTTAGCTGAATCGCCCGGTGGCTCTCCCTTGATACACTTTGAAAGGAAAGTAAGTAGGAAGACATTCTGGAGACATCTGTTGTCATGTGTAAAGTGTATCAGGCTTGCCAGTAGCTGATGCCAAGCAAGCCCACCACTCTGTAATTTAACTGAGCTCAAAATACTCCTCTGACTGACAAAGCACCCCCGCCAGCACTCCTCATCCTTGAACGGAGTTTGTAAAGAAAGGAGGAAATATAAAAAAGGACTTGGATGTTGAGCTTGACAATATGATTCTAAGTCTGATCATCTGAAATCATCTATTGGGTGTGATGATAACCCTCAAAAAATGATTAGGATGCCAAAAAGCTATCATCAGAAAAATTGATAGAAGAATTTGCACATGCAATCTTTCAGATACTATTCAACATTCATTACTAAGTCTGGAAGGATTAGTGAGTAACAAAGCACAAGACAGAAGTATACACCTGTTCAGGTTGAGATTGCTAAGGAAGATGGAGGGATGGTGGTGGTGGTGGAGGTGGTGGAGGTGGTGGTGGTGGTGGTAGTGGGTGGTGGTGGTGGAGGTGGAGGTGCTGGTAGTGGGTGGTGGTGGTGGTGGTGGTGGTGGTAGTGGGTGGTGGTGGAGGTGGAGGTGGTGGTGGTGGTGATGGTGGTGGTGGTGGTGGTGGTGGTGGAGGAGGAGGAGGTGGTGGTGGTGGTGGTGATGGTGATGGTAGTGGTGGTAGTGGTGGTGGAGGTGGTGGTGGTGGTGGTGGTGGTGGTGGTGGTGGTGGTGGTGGAGGAGGTGGTGGTGGTGGTGGTGGTGGTGGTGGAGGTGGTGGTGGTGGTGGTGGTGGTGGTGGTAGTGGGTGGTGGTGGTGGTGGTGGTGGTGGTAGTGGGTGGTGGTGGTGGAGGTAGAGGTGCTCGTAGTGGGTGGTGGTGATGGAGGAGGTGGTGGTGGTGGTGGTGGTGGTGGTGGTGGTGTATTACTTAGCACTCAAGGTGTCTGTTATATAGTGTCTTGATGTTTTAGTAAAGCTTTGCTGTTACCAGGCAGTTCAGTCCAACCTATTCTTTTTTTTTTTTTCTTTTTTGGTTTTTTCGAGACAGGGTTTCTCTGTATAGCCCTGGCTGTCCTGGAACTCACTTTTTAGACCAGGCTGGCCTCGAACTCAGAAATCCGCCTGCCTCTGCCTCCCGAGTGCTGGGATTAAAGGCGTGCGCCACCACGCCCGGCTCAACCTATTCTTATTAAAGCTCTTTTGACTCTTCCTCAAGAGTCTTACCTGTCCACCCTTGGTATGCTTTTATTCTTCTCTGTCCTAGTACATCTTTTTGTTCCCTCCATGTCTCATCTCTTCCCTTAAGAAGAATTAAAAAAAAAAAAAAAAAAAAGCACAGACCCAGAAACACAAGAAAAATGGAATCCAAAAGAAGTCTAGATGATGTTGGAACTTTCCTTTCTCAGATTTTCTTGCATTTGTAATTTATGGGATTCACTGTTGTATTTTTAGTAGAGTCATAGCTTGTTAGAGTTGTGAGAAACTATACTTTTCTTTTTTTCACACCCTGAGACGTGAGTCACTTCTCTAAACGACTCAGGACTTACTATATTTTGAAAAAGGATTTTTAAAATTATATCTAATTTTGTTCATTTGTATGTGTTTCTGTATGGGTATGTGCACATGAGTTTAGATGCTTGCATAAGCCAGAGTATTTGGACCTCCCTAGACTGTTGTGAGCTGCCTGATATAGGTTCTGAGTACCAAACTTGGGTCCCCTGCATGAGCAGTATGTTTTCCTAACCATAGTGTCACCACCTAGATAGCAATCCTAGCTTTCTTTCTTTCTTTTTTCTTTTTCTTTCTTTCTTTCTCTCTCTCTCTCTCTCTCTCTCTCTCTCTCTCTCTCTCTCTTTCTTTTTTTTTTTTTTAGTATAGAAAAGTTTATTCAGAGCATGGGATGGGAGTTAAGGGGGTCGTAGAGTCAGAGAAAGGCAGAGAGAAGGAGAGAGTAGAGAAGCAGAGACTGGCCATGACCACACGGAGAGGGAGGAGGGAAGGAGAGCCCAAGAGGGGGCAAGAGAGAGGGTAGGAGAGTGTGAGAATAAGACAGGCAGGAGATGTAAGAGGGGTAAGACCAATCCTAGCTTTCTTAAGACCTCTTAGAACGTCTTAGTTAAGATTAAGATTGAGGAGATTGGCATAGTGTCAAACACCTTTAATTCCAGCACTTGGAAGGCAGAGGCAGGTAGACCTCTGTGAATTCAAGGCTGGTCTGGACCTACATAGTGAATTCCAGGACAGCCAGAGCTACACAGTGAGACCCTGTCTTAATTTATGGTAGCTATTCTTATGAGGACTGTTGGGCTGATCAGAAATAGTGTGCAATGGAAATTACATTTTTTTTTTAATTTATAACATTATGTTTAAGGCTAGAAGCTTCTCTGTTATATCTTATGAAAAGACACTGGGGCTTAGAGAGATTTGTGACTATACCTCAAACCAAGCCAATCTATTTACATTGGCAGATTATAAACAGGACTCAATTTTTTTGTAATCTAGAAAGAGGATTTTCCTACCACATCACAGTGCAGAAGTCATCTCTACTGTAGGGCTGTGGAAAGATAGAAGGAAAGAGCCAGAAAGTGACTGTGTCAGGAGAGATGTAGCCCTGGTTGGTGACACCAGTGAACAGCCTCAAATCTGTGTTCAGGTGACCTAGCATTTTGTCTCTGGTGGTCATTTTATTCTCTGGTGGTTGCCTTCTATATCTCGCACTTCTTAGGAAACTTTGTGTCAGTCCCTTGGAGAGTTTGAAGTTCTCCCAAGGTTTGGAAAGGATCTCCTCTGTCGCTCTCTACAAGATAATCATAGATAAAGATACTTTTCAAATAACTTGATGGAAACATTGGGTAGATTGGTTAAATCAAAATAGAGCAAACTGCTGTCAGGGTCCTGGGTTTGTGTCTCCTAGTATTTTTAGTTTATAGATTAGTCGGAAAAGCTAGTGATAGACTATATATTCCACTTGATTTACCCAAGGTTCACAAAGATATTAGTTCAGATACAGAGGAGGGCAATAAACTGCTTCTTATAGGGCTAAACGTAGCCCAAGATAACTTAGTTATAGACTTGTAACATGCCAACTTCTGTACAACCCTGAAGCTCTAACTAGTTAATAGTTAGTGACCTAACCTCCGAGTTAATGCAGAAGATTGAGTTGAACTGAAGATTCTTCCTGTGAACATTCATTCACACAGAGATTGGCCAAAAATGTGCTTTCTGCATATGCTGAGTTGGAGGCAGTATATAGTTGCATTGTTGTTACGGAAAAGTCCACTGCCGTTCTTTACCCAGGGAGTGGTGTGTGAGCACAAACATTTGCACGGAGAAAAACATTTCAGGGTGGATGCTGGATCAGAAAGAAAACGTTTTGAATTTGAACAATCCGATAGCTCGCTTGGAATCAGTCCTTGATGGGTTTGATGAATGTTGGAGCTCACAGTCCCCTGCTACCAGTCTGCCCTATGCAACTGCCTGCTAAGATCCACGGGCTGGGAAACGCAGCCAGCCCAAGGAGCAGTTGCTGTTCTGGAAGCTGCTTCTGTGTGTCTTTGTTAGTTCTTAGAGTCAGGAGTCACTTCCTTGGACGTGCTGTTCTTTGGTGTCCCAGGAGATTTCTAACAGGAAAGTTCCAGGAGCACATGGGGAGCAGTTTTAGCCAGTGAGCGTGTCTTCCTGCTTCACGTAGAAGCTCGAATCTTTGAATAGAGCGCTTACCCATGGAATGCCAGCCTTCCATCCCAGGGGTTGTCCATTTCTTCCCCACCATTTCTGTTCCCCACCCCCTCCCCACTTAACTCCCAAGCCTAATCTTTCTACACACTAACTTTTTGAATTCCTTTTCTCCCGAAAGAATAAAAGAGGACATTTAGTTTTCACAAGAAATGATATCCTCCAAACAAAGGATTTTGGAGGTTAGGTCCCTAATTGTTAGGATTCCCTAGGATATCAGAAATGGTATGTTATTCTCGATTCAAAAAGTTGGGAAACCCCAGTCATTCATGGCTAGGAAAAAGAAAACTAGAATGTAACACTGTTTTGATTTTTTTTTTCTAGAGAAGAAATAATTTTACAGTGAAGGAAATGGAAGTGTGCAGGTTTAAACAGCATTCACTGGGGAAGCTAAGCAACTAGAGCACAGTAACGTTTTACTCCATAGGTGACAAAAAGAAGAAAGGAACAAGAGGGGCTTCAGCGCACAGAAGAGCATCATAGTAAGAGGACTTTACTGGTGATACTGGACCAGGCACTGTCAAACCCCGTTACTACAACAACCTTATTATATCTCTGTGGTGGGGGTGAGGAACCCACGAAGGCCTGCAGTTTCCCAAGGTCACGTACTTTTAATAAAAGGCAAGTCAGCAGTTTCGGCCTTGACAGTCTGGCCCGACGCTCACACTGTAACAAAATCAAGCCGGCATATAGTGAGTCATTTTCACTTTGTTCTTCATTGTGGGCAGCCTCCGCCCTGTATCTCAGTCACAGGAAGAGCTGCAGCTTCAGCTTCAGATTTTCTTCCTTTTCTCATTTGCTCATTTAGTTGCAGAATTTAAAAAAGAAAGGAAGAAAGAAAATAAAAGCACTGTTCAGCCTAAAAATCAATTTTAATTAGAACCATATGGGAAACAGAACAGTTGCCCATGCCGAATTTCTATCATTTTTCCTTTTTCATGCTTATTATTACTGAAGAGTATAGTATGCTCCTAAGTACTGTAATCAGGGCATGTATATTATTCAGAGCTATGAAGCAGTTCTTCATAAACTGTTACCTAGAAGGAGCATTCCCTCTAAAACATAGTAAGACCATTTCTACAAGAGTGGTGCATCGTCCTTAGGTATATAGAGTATTATCAGGTGTTCAGTCTTGGCAAGAAACTAAAATTGTCTTTCCTTCTGGAGCTGATGGAAGAGCCAGCCCGGGGAGGTGAGAGAGAAAGGCCATTCAGAGATGTAGCTGTGCAGGGCCTTAAGCTTCCTGTTCATCACCTGCCCGTCCCCTGGGCTTCCTGTGCTGACACACCGGGGACCCCAGGCGAACCTGAGACAATCCCCGAGCCTTTACATCTAGTGTTGTTAAACAGTTCTTAATTTTGTACAGTATGGGCCAATGGCTATCATCTACTTACACCAAACAAAACAAAGCTTTTTTTAGTCTACGTATAATTCAGTTTTCAAGTGTGTCGGGATAATTTGTTTGGTTTTTGTCCCTTTCTGTTTGTTCTTTTGTTCTCTCTTGAACAGAATAGCCTGTAGTTTAGGCCACTTTCATACTTACAGTCACCCTATCTAAGCAGTGTGTGACAACCACACTTGCCTTCATTATATATATATATATATATATGTGTGTGTGTGTGTGTGTGTGTGTGTGTGTGTATATATATATATATATATATATATATATATATATATATATATATATATATATATTTCTGCCTTTGGGAATTTGAAGTTAGATGTTTTTGAACTGTGTGGGTTTTTTTTTTTCTTTTTACTTTTTTTCTTTTCCTCCTCATAAAATAGGATCACCATTATCCCAAAGTTTATCATGAATTACAGTTGGGAAACTTTAAACATGACTCACTTTGCGACACGTGGATCTTTGGCAGGGTCCACTGGATAAACTGAGGCATTCCTTTTCTTAAATAGTACATACAGCATGCAAAGGAGGGTAACATGTCCCGGAGGAGGGGCAGGGGCTGAAGCTTTCTGGGACGATAGAAAACAGTTTCTAATAATCGGTTTTCCTAATCACGGCAGGAAATCAAAGCTGTGGCAGAAGCTCACTTGTGTTCTGTCTGAAGATTTCAGGCCTCCAAGGGAGAGCCTGAGTCAGCCAGGGGATATGATATGGAGTAATGGATTTTCCACTTCTGAACCCAGGATCCAACCGGCTGCTCAACTGTGGAGCTTATAACTACTTTATTTTTAAGTGTTACAGTTAATTGAACAAAACCCTGTAAGAAAAAACATCTTGAGATTCTAAACACCCCCCTCCCCACCCCCCAAATAGTGATTTAAGCTTTGGCTTCTCATTTCCCCAGCACCCCATGTCTCTAAGACGTGAATACTAAAATCTCCTAGGTTTTGCAGATCCTGGAGCCTCGGGAAACTTTGTCTTAACTCTGTTCCACTGAATCCAGTAGCCTGCTGTTTCACTACCCTGCGAATTAACAGTCGCTTATCTTGGCTAGTGAACGTTAATTTCTGTTTTCCAGGGTCATGGGGCAGTTTCCATGGTCAGCACAGAAACTGTACTTCCAGAACAGCTGGTGGGGCTTTGTGAGGCTGTCCACGTCCAGGAGAGGTGCAGTCTTGGGCAACATCCTGAGTACTTTTCCACCTCAATTAAACAGGAAATGGATACACGCACAAAGCTACTCAAATTCATACTACATTTGTTGAGCACCCCATGACCACTAGGAGAACGTGCAGTATGTAATGATTGGTGTCATAACTTTAGCTGGGGAGTGCCAGGAATTTGGGGTACTGGTGTTGCCCAGTAAAGTGGCCCACCTTTCTTCAGTTTGGTATCCTGTTGAGAATGTTCTTCCACGGAGCCTGAAAGTTCTGAAAGAAAAGGAATTTTCTATGTGTGGTTATTTTGTCCCCTTGAAGTGCAGTCCTAACCATTAGGCATACTAAAGGTAGTTAAAAAGAACAAAGGGGCAGGCAGGGGTGGTGCGTGCTTTTAATTCTTAATCCCAACATGGTGGAGACACAAGCAGATCTCTGTGAGTTTGAGGCTACATAATGAATGCCAGGCTACAGAGAGAGAGAGAGAGAGAGAGAGAGAGAGAGAGAGAGAGAGAGAGAGAGAGAGAGAGAGAGAGAGAGAGAGACCCTTTTTCCATAAACTCCTTCCACCCCCATAAACTCCTTCCACCCCCAAAAGGTTATGAATATATGTGAAATTTTTTTCTTTTAGTGTTAAATTTGTAGTAGTCCTAAGCAGTTTGAATTAAGATCTAAAATTTGCTTTTTCTCTTGAGAAGAGAGAATATAATTTGGATTAATTTTAATCATAAGTTTTCTGATGTTTTATGGAAACATTGATGGCCAGTGTTTTGTTTTGTTTTGTTCTGGGGCAGTTGTTATTTTTGTAATGTTGTTGCTGTTCTTGTCTGTCAGAG
The DNA here is from genome assembly GCA_964023405.1 of Apodemus agrarius. Lineage (NCBI taxonomy): Eukaryota > Metazoa > Chordata > Mammalia > Rodentia > Muridae > Apodemus > Apodemus agrarius. The sequence goes on from OZ030011.1 coordinate 78,934,105, forward strand.
ACAGTTTTGGAATGGTTCAGAAGTCTGTTTTGAAGTGGGAGAATCCATCATAAAGTGAGCCATAACTAACAGCTTTCCTTCCCGCCTTGGTTGAGATTCCTTAAGGTGTGGAATCTGCTAAGATAGCGATTCCCACTGGACTGAGGCACGTGCGTCCAAGTGTGTTTCTGAAACAGGCCAGGGCTGTTTCTCAGTCAAGTGTCTTCAGGAATCTCAAAGGTATCAAAGAGCTGGCATCGGTTCTTCCGTGGAACTTGTAGTAGGTGAGAAAATGTGGATGAAAAGCAGAAAGTGTTGTAAAAATGACTTGGAGCAATAGTTTTAAGAGTCTCCAAGCACGCTGAAGATGATTGTTGGTACATTTGATTTTATTTGGAGACAGGGTCATCCGTGCTGGCTTCACACACATAGGGACCCTCCTGCCCTGCCTTCACAGTCCTTCCAGGACTGTGGGACAGCCTGCCCAGCAGCTCGTACGCTCTAGAGGGTGAATAGCACTTCTCTCTGGAGAGCACTGCTCTTTCTACAGAGAATGGGAAGGGGAGGGACTCTGTACTGTAGTTCCTTCTGTGTGTCACACTTCCTCAGAGTTTAGCAGGATGTCCTGCATAGCATGCCCATGCATGTCTTGGTGACATTATAACTTGGTTCTAAACATACATTTTTGTGAGATGGCATTTGGAATGAAGAGGGTATGACCAAGACCCGGTATGGTCATTGTTGTGTTAGAGTGTCTCTCACCGTAGCATAGGCTGTGGGGGTATTTACTGTGTAGCCCAAGTTGTCCTCTCATTTCAGGCAATTCTCCTGCCTCAGTCTCCTCAAAACTGGAGTTACAGATGCATACCTCCACACCTGGATTTAGAGTGTTTTCTTTTAATTGTTTTTTTTAATTTTAAATATTTTACTATTCTACAGGCAAATAATGTATTTTTAAATAAAAAGCCTGCCCTTTCAGATTCTGAGAGTTCAGGAGTGGGAGGACCAGGCCACTCCTGTAAGATAGCATTGAACAGCATAAACAAACGAGATTTAGAAATGTTGCTCTGAAATTAAGTGAAACCTGAAGCCGTGTGTTTAGATTTTAGGACAGACACATTGCAGTGATAAGGATTCTCTACTTCAGCCAGCTGGGATGGTGCACGCCTTTGATCCCAGCACTTGGGAGGCAGAGGCAGGAGAATCTCTGTGAGTTCCACCGTTCCAGGCCAGATGAGTCTACAGAGTGAGTTCCAGGATAGCCAGGGCTACACAGAGAAACCCTGTCTAGGAAAAAAAAAAAAAAAAGATTTTTTTTCACTTCAAAATTTCATTTGCTGACTTGTCTTAACTTCATGTCTTGTGTATACTTGTTATGCTGTGTGCTACTCCTGAAGTCAGTCACCACAAATTAAGTCAGTCACCACAAATTACCTAGAACTGATGCGAGCTATCACGCCAGCCGGTTTTTAAAATTCCCATTTTGTTGGTTGCTGTTTTGTCCTTTGCCTTACAGAAACTTTGTAATTTTAAGAGGTCCCATTTGTCAATTCTTGATCTTAGAGCATAAGCTATTGGTGTTCTGTTCAGGAACTTTCCCCCTGTGCCCCTGTCCTCCAGGGTCTTCCCAAATTTCTTTTCTAATAGTTTCAGCTTGTCTGGTTTTATGTGGAGGTCCTTTCCTGGTAGATGCTGTATATTAGTCTTGGTGTTTTCTAGACCATCTGTGGGTTTAGGACATAAGATGCACACGCTGGTTGGTGGACTACGCTGGGAACTTTTGCTGGGGAAGTTAGCAAAGGAGACTTGAGACAAACCTTTTGGTCAGAGCGTATTTGATGCAAGCCTTGAAAACAGAAAAGTTAGAAAGAAGATGTTAGAATAGCATTTTTTTTTTTGGCAATTAAAAGCCATTTTATGAATTAGCAGATACTATTTACTATTCTAAGACTAGTGGAGGGTTAAAGTATTCTGCATACGTGAAAACCTTCGACATGTACAAAGTGTTTTGTGTAACGTATTTGAAAGCCGTAGTCTTTAATTACTATTTTGGGAGAATTATTTAACCATATTTGAGAGACAACAGAAGAGTAAGTAAATAGGATCATTGTTGGCAAAAAACATTCTTCTTCATATGCCAAAAAATCTAACAAAGCTCTACAAACAACAGCTTGTTGAATAATAACATCCCATGATTCTGGAACACTTCAGAGGAATTTATCTTATCAGATTCATGGTCAGTTTTGGACAGCTGAACTTTTCACTGAGACTACATTTTCTTTCTTCTTTAAATAAATTGTGATTACTTACCATGTGTAGGGTTAGGTCTAATGTCTGAAATATCTGTTTATATGGGACTCAGATTTGTTCCTGATTTTCCATCTATGGCTTCACATGGTGGGTGCCGGAAAGGGCTCAGGGAAGTCTCCAGAGGCCCTAGGGAGGACTCCTGGGGAGGACTCCTGGGGATAACATCTTGGGAGGGCTTGCTGAAGTGAGCCACACCTCCTGTGCTTGTTGGTTCTTGTTTGGTGAAAAGCTACCCAAAAATGTGTCCTATCCAGAGATTCTGTCCATTCTTGACTTATGTGAATGAGGGCAATAAGATAATAACCTGGGTTTCTGGAAACCCTGTTTGAGATACAAAATGCAGCTTTATTCTTCTGAGATGTTCACAGGAGTGAAAGATGCTGTGATGTTTGTATGAGGGTCACTTCACTGTGACTGGTGTCCTCAGATGCTGAGGAAATGAACCCAAATAATCTTGCCAGTTTTATTCATGCCTTCCATCTTTACTGAGTTGGTTGTAGTGCACCCAGAACTGTTTTCAATACTGTATACTTGAGGTGGGAGGGGATGGACCTTCAGTCTTGCACTGATTATGGTTTCTAATTAGACCGACGGGCATGAGGTAACAAAGCCCTTCCTTCACACGCTGTGGCTGTTTATGGCCTTAGGGTGACCACTGCTGTTGCCACTAGCAATTTACTCCACACCTACAATTATAAAAGTTGTCTACAGAGTGACTCATGAGGCTAAGTGTTTGTCTTTAAGACCAACAGTTTTCTCACGGATACATGTAGAAGACTTGCTAATAATAAAACAATCAAGTGGCAGCGTTTATTGAGCACATGGTTAATAAATGATGGTAGATACAAAAGGCATTATGAGGAAGATCAAAGTAAATCTCATGTCAAAGGAACATGGAGGCTAGTATGTTCATAGAACACACCTGTGTTGATTCCTCATTTTGCAATGGATGAGTTTATGTTGGGTATGTTTGGAAGTCCATATGGATAGGTAATGAATCTAGAAGTATTTAGTCAGTTGCTTGGGTGTCTACATTTCAATAGTGTTATTTTTACACATTTTTTTCCAATATGTAAAATACCTCTGCAGAGAAACATTCTTTCTTTGTGAAATATCGCTCCAAAGAAAACTACTTTCCACTGATGAAAAATGCCAAGCCTAAGATGGGAGGGATTTAAGCTAAGACGAATAGTGCTGAGCCGAAGATTCTATAGATCTTGGGTAGAAATGGAATCACGTTAGGCCTCAAGACAAAACTCAGCACTTTGCTGTCCTTTATGAGAGAACTGTGATGGCGTACTAACACTTGAGCGAGGGCATGAATCCCTCATGAGCATGTTATACATGTGGACCGGGTAACAACCTCAAGGATGCCCATGCTGCAAGCAGAGTTTCTTGCGTAGCTCTTTTGTCTGCGTCCTAATTCCAGATTTTTCTCTTTCCTTCAGAAGCAGCGTTTCAACTGTATTTGTATTAAAGTCTCAGGCATTCAATGTATCGCTGTGATCAAGTTTTCTAACCAGAAGCATAACTACACACACATGAACACACACATGCATACATGCATGGCAAGGAGAAGAAGCTTCTCAGTGGAAGGAAAAGCTGTGGAGTACAGTGACAGAGGCTGTGAGCGTCTCACTAAAGGAATGCCCAGCATCCTTTGCAGTCATGTGTAGCAATATGGCTGAGCAAACTATCATAGTGCAGGCTATAAGCTCACAGCCTGAAGCTTTGGCTCCATGAGAGGAAGAAGAAGATCTCCTTCATCCCATCCATGATTTTTTTAATTAATCATTTTATTCCTTTACATTTCAAATGATATCCGCTTTCTTGGTTTCCCTTCCCATCCCATCACCCTTCCCCTTTGCCTCTATGAGGGTGCTCCTCCACCCACTCACCCAGTCCTTACTCACCACTCAAACATCCCTCTACTCTGGGGCATCAAGCCTCCACAGGACCACTGCCCTCCCCTCCCACTGTTGCCAGATAAGGCTATCCTCTGCTACATATGCATCTGGTGCCATGGCTCCCTTCATGTGTACTCTTTGATTGGTGGTTTTGTCTCTGGGAGCTCTGGGGCATCTGGCTGGTTGATATGGTTGTTAATCCTATGGGATTGCAACCTCTTCATCTCCTCCAGTCCTTCCCCAAGCTCTTCCATTGGGTTCTTACTCTGATGGTTGGCTGGGAGTATCTACATTGATAGGAATCTGGTATGGCTGTGCCCTGAGAGGTTCTGCCAGCATCCCACTGATGTTTTAAGAATGATAGTAGACTTTTCTAGGTGTATTTTGGCAGTGATTTCTTTTCTCCAATACCATGATGATGATGGGATGTCAGTGAGAGAAGCAAAAACTGCATTCCAGTAATGGAGCCTCATACCAGATTACTAAAGCTGGTTGTTTCCGTGTGAACAAGACAGTGCCTTGCAAGAGGGAGGTGGCTGTAGGTTCAGGCTGTGCGTGTGTGTGAATGACACTCAACATTGACCATCTCTCTGCTCCTTGCTGTGCTTACTCGCTCACCCACAGGCCCAGGGTAGATTCTGAGGGACAAAATCGGATGTTTGATTATCTCTCCTTTCACGCAGTTGTTCTGTCGTTCACGCAATGTTCTGACAGCATTGTGTGTTCTATTCTTAAAGATCTAACTACAGTATGAGCAAGTGAGACCCTTAACTTGCGGGTAATAAATACTCAATTTAAATTACTTAAACAAATAAGTGATTGATTAGGCAATAAGTGATCCCTTAACTCTAGGTGGTTACTTCTTGAGTCCTAATCTAATTAGATGTGTTCCCAGCTGACTTTAGATGTCCAGTCACAAAGTTCAATAAACAGCTTCCACTCAGCATTGCCTTTCCTTTCCCCCTGTGGTCCTGTCACAGGTGTGGCAATCTCCAGAGCCAGGTGATTACGAGCCCATTTCTCCTTGGATTCCATTGAGCTGGGCCTAAAAAAAAAAAGAATCAGTTGTGTCTTTGAGTATATGAGGAGTAAGAAAAGAGGGAAGAGGGCACTCGTATATCTGGTCTAAAAAAGTCCTAGCCACTCGCGGTGGCAGTGGACATTTGACTCCTTTGATTTGACTTATCACTAGATTGCCAGTGAGAATTCAGAGATCAGCTGCTTTCTTCTCGTTCAGCTCACTATCAATTTGCACTTATGCCCCCACTGATGTATTACTGTTAAGGTGCTTACCTTTCCCCTGAGATCCTGAGATGGCACATTTATTCTTTATGGGCAGGTTCCAGACCTCAGTCATCTTTTTGCTGTTTTCTCTAATCCCTCCCAGTGCTGTGTTTTATGTGTGGCTCAGGAAGCATTTGCTACATCAATTGATTGCTTACTTTTTTTTTTTTTTAATACTGGTGGAGTTTCTTGCACCAGTTTTGTGCTTGGTGAATTGTTCTTTTCATGTTGAAAATGATGTCCTTAGACCTGTGTGATGTGTTTATCTTGTCATTTGCTTTTATGACACTGACCAAGCCTTGATCACTAACAGGACTCACCAAAAATGATGTTGAAGAAAGGAAAGTGATGGTGTTGTGGTAAATATCTTCTCTTTTTATAGGTTTATTTTATTTTATGCAATGGGTCTGAGTGTATGTCTACCACACGTGACTCTTGTAACCCACTGAAGTCAGAAAAATGCATCAGGTCTCCTATAACTGCAGTTCTAGGAGGTGGTGAGCCACCATCTTGGGTGCTGGCAACTGAACCTGGGTTTGCTACAAGAGCACTAATTGCTCTTAACCATTGAGCCCCTGCCTCCATTTCCTGGTAGATGTGTCTCAATCTAGTCCAACACATGATGTTAGATGCATGTCTTGGATAACAATGCCTTCCTCTTCTTGGCAGAGAATCATCTTACACTACATGTATTATGTTTTCTATCATCCAGTTTAGTATAAGGAAACAAATGGATGTTTTCCTGCCTTGTAGTAAGGTTTGTTATCTTAGATCCAGTGTCTCGAGTGCACTGGTAGTTCTTGAGGTGGTTCTGTGAAAAAGAACTCATGCACATCCATAATGAGGCTTCTTTCCCTAACAAAATTGTAGCTGAAATCCTTCCCTGGGGGGCTTGTTAGGTGTCTACTGAAAGGCACATTTTAATTGTGATAATAGGACTTAAGACAGTAACGGGAGGGGAGTGGGTGTCTTCCAGAAAGAGCTTCCCGTTGCCCTTATAATTAGCAGTCAGTCTCCCCAGCACTCCTCGTCCTCTGGGCAGTAGTGGAGTTCTCATCTACATGCTTAGCAGCTGATCTTCCTTTCTACTCCAGAGGAGAGATGCCATTAAAGAAACTGGCCAGACCTTTTTGCATGATCCTGTTCTTGTTTCTTTTGCAAGTTTCTTTCTGTAAGTTTCCCCAGACTACAGTGAAGCAGAAGATTATGTTTGCATCTCTGATTCCTCCAGCTTGACATTTAAAAACCTGGAGGATGAGTATTTCAGGGCTGACTTGCTTAGCTTGGTTCAGCTTTGTGAAGACAGGTGTCTTAGTTTGGGTTTTACTGCTGTGAACAGACACCATGACCAATGCAAGTTTTATAAAAGACAACATTTAATTGGGGTTGGCTTACAGGCTCAGAGGTTCAGTTCATTGTCATCAAGGCAGAAACATGGCAGCATCCAGGCAGATATGGTGCAGGAGGAGCTGAGAGTTCTACATCTTCATCTGAAGGCTGCTAGTAGAAGACTGACTTCCAGGAAGCCAGGGTGAGGGTTTTAAGCCCACACCCACAGTGACACACCTACTCCAACAAGGCCACACCTCCTAATGAGGTCACTTTCTGGGCCAATCATATACAAACCATAACAACAGGGTATGATCATTTCTTTAGCAGGACTTACAAAGCCCAGTCTCAGTGGCATGGTATTCTCTAACATAAGTTAACTTCAGAATATCTAATCATTTTTGCTGGTAACAGGGAGATTGTTGTCTCGTCTCATCAGAATCTGTATGGTCCTCTGTGGAGGTCTCCCTGTATCTCACCATGTTAGTGATGTGAGAGCAGGCTGGACCACCTACTTTCAGGAAATAGTTTGAAAGAATAACCTCTTGGGGTATCAGTATGCTGGGATATAAGAAAAATGAACTTGAATTATGCATAGATTATTAGTGCTGTCATTTAACCATAACAGATGGTGTGAACTCATCTTTCATAATAGTTTAAATTATATCACATATGGCCACATGAGAAACTAGCCTAGTATTTGACCATACCACTTGAACCCACCTGATCTTGTCTTATCTTGGAAGCTAAGCAAGGTCAGGCAGGCATTGTTAATACTTGGATGAGAGAATCTGGTCTACTGATTGTATATGTACATGATCACAGACCTAGTAGTAGATACATACTTAGATAGAATAATCATGTGTAAGTTTAAGAATAGTCTTCATTGTAGAAGAAAATGTCACTCTTTTTCTTCATTGTGAAAGATTGTCTTTATTGTAGAAGATAATGCCACTCTATGTCTTTATTGAAATTATAAGGAAAAAATAAGAATAAGCATAGATAAATTTAGGAGTATGTTTTATTATAAAAGATAGTCCTACTCTCTGTCTTAATTATGAAGAAAATAACTTATCACACTAGTAGTATAGTTACTTTACTTCCTATTAACATATATCACATTCAAGAAAAAAAAAGTATGCCAAAAGGGAAGAAAAACATTCATAGGAAGGACATCTAATAACATAATACCAGATTGTGTCCTGATTATGTAAATGCTGAGACTGTCAAATAAAGAATTTAAAAGACTGTGATCTATTAAGGGCTCTACTGGACACAGTAGACAACATGCAAAGAAAAATGGGTAGTGTAAGCAAGATGAGAATTGGAAGAGAAGTTGGAAGAAAAGTGCTAGAGATAAAAAATGTGGTAACAAATAAGGAATCCTTGAACATGGAGGTCAAAGCCCTGGCCCTCTAAACCTGCCCTGGTCATTCTGTCCACCAACCCTATCCTGGAGCCATCCAAGGCCTTGGGAAGAGTCATGGCATTAGTATCAACTCAGGTATGGTTGCAAGGATTTAGACCTGTTCAGTTCCATGCTTTAGATGACCAGGGAGGAATATGAAGGCACAAGGCTCATCTTCTGCCACAGTATCTCTCTGCCTTTGCCTTCGATGACTGGTATGTTCTCCAGAAGCTAATGTGCAGGGCAGACTACAAAGAAACCTAAGATCTCCACCCCCTGACACATAAGGCGAGCAACAATCCTTCATTACAGGGCATTTTGGCTTTGTATCAATTATAAAAATAACCAACCTTCTTCCAACTAATAATTAACTAAAAGGGGGTTTATGTTCACCACTGTGAGAGCATTTATAGCTAAGGCTAAAAGCTGCATATTCTCCACAGACAATTCTGTTTTTGTCCATTTGACAAATGTCCTAAGTTGAGCTTTTTAACCTGTTAAATATTACAGGCAACATTGACCTTTTGAAGACAATTCTTTGAAGCATTCCTATATTGTGAGAGTCATACTATCTCCAAATAACTTTCTGTTTTACACAGAAAAAAAAAATAGAGCAACTCCTCAAGGTCAGGGGCAAGATCTCAGCAACGTTTATGTCTTTAGAGTCTGCCAAGCCCGCAGTAGCTGTCTGGTAAATTCAGGTTGATTTGTAGTAATGTGTGCATCTTAACGAATGGGTCAAAGTAGCTTAGCTCAGCCTTGTTCATTTTCAGAATTCTGTGTTGGAGATCTGCCTGTGCCTACTCACCAGTCCTTTTACAATGACAGAGGGCTCAGTTAACACAGGCTCTAGATTGAGGAGAATTAGGGTTTCTATAGCAACCAATGAGCAATTTCTCTTTTATTTCTAAAGTTTGTATGATTTTTAACCCAGTTACTAAACAAAAAGACTTTGCCCTCATTTTTTATCTCTAACTTATACAAACGAAGAGATGATTTGGACATTATTGAACAGTTTTTTGTTTAAAAGAACCTCTTCTTTCTGGAAAACTAAGATGATGATCTTTTTATAACTTAAGAAATGAAAATTTTAATATCAGCTCATCTTTCATTTATTAGGTTAGCAAAAAATAGACTAAAATATATTGAACTGGAGAAGAACAGTTGGATACACCAGGGGTAGAGGTTAATTAAAAATTTGAATTATGTCAGGCAGTAGTGGCACATGCCTTTAATCCCTGTACTCAGGAGGCAAAGGCAGGTGGATATCTTTGAGTTCTAGGCCAGCCTGATCTACAGAGGTAGTTCCAGGACAGCCAAGGCTATGTAGAGAAACCCTAGCTCAAAAAAAATATATATCAAAAAAAAAAAAAAAAAAAAAACAACCCACCACTCAAATTGTATTGTATTATAGAGATTGGTCATATCTATCAACACTCAAAGTTTGTATCAATTTTTCCATAAATATTTATATAGGTGCATAGTAGTTGTCTTACATTTTTATCACCAAAAACTAAAATATATGAATATATGCTAATAGAAAATTGATTAAAATGACGTTTGTGTAAAGAAATAACATAGTACACTGAAAAATGTGATAAATTCTCTCTCCTCCATTTGCAAATAAAAGTTTATATACATTGTACATACACCTGCATACATATGTTATATATACACATTTAATGGTAAAGTTAGTTGTGGTTCTTCCTAATATACCACAGACACTGTCTTTTTCTCTGGCTGTGAATTATATATTTATAGAGAACAATTTGGAAGATTGCACAGTATGCTTGCTAACAATTATCTATGAAGGGTGGTTCTCATTTTGACCTCTTGTTTCTCATTATTCATTTTATCTTGCTTTTGCAGTGTAAAGAGTTCTACATATTTAGAAATATACATGTTTTGTTTCTAAGGTACCCTTAGATGCCACGTGCCATGCAGTGGCTCAGCAGGTAAAGATGATGGGTGCATAAGCCTGGTGACCTGAGTTGGATCCATATCCTCGGAAACTCTACATGAACACTGTTACACACACGCACACGCACACACATGCGCACACGCACATGCACACACGCACACATGCACACACACCACACATGAATAGTTGATAACAGAAGAAACATTTTGACTTGATACAGAAGTAAAGGAATTTATCTTTTAGTCTGTGAACTCAAGAAAATGAAGATGAGCAGAGCTATCTGTAGGCACTAGGTAAAATCCAGGAGCATTAGGAGTTTGGTTTGTGCAGGGGGAGGGGGAGGGGGATTTGAAACAGAAGAGAATCATAAAGCAGCTATAGAAGGAATCTAAATGAATATGTGATACTTAGATATTTTAGGTAAACTTTTATGTAATAATATGTAATATTTTTATATAATAAATACAAATATAAAAATGATAAATATAATACTGTTTCCTATAATAATATACATAAATAATTTTCATGTCTGGAACTTAGTGCTTTAATCTGTGAAAGGTTGAACTGCAGAAGTCACTTCCTGATTCTTCCTTTTCCCCCCTTTTTCTGTAGTGCCTGTCTCTCAAAGGGAAGTTTACTTAAATTTGGGAGGAGGCAGAAATAGATTAAGATGGAGTTATTGCACTCACTGCCTTTTAGCTGACAGAGACGGTGTCCCCATCTGTGGTCTGCTGTGGCCCTGTGGCATCTCCAGGGATCCAGGAGTGCACCAGTGTGCAGCCTGGTCACCTAGGGGTTCACACTGCTGTTGCTACTATGAATGTGTGTGTGTGTGTGTGTGTGTGTGTGTGTGTGTGTGTTGGGGGATGATATATATATATATGTATATGTATACATACATGTATACATATACATATCTATATCTATATATATATATTTTATTTTTGCTTGTTTGTTTTGAATTTTTTCTTATCATTTTTTCCTGTTCTTTGTTTGCTTGCTTGTTTGAGAGGGAACATGAAGTTGAATATTTGTGGAGGTGCGAAGAGCTGGGCAGAACCAGGTGAGACAAAGGAATATGAAAAACATATATTGTATAGCCGGTTGTGGTGGCGCATGCCTGTTGGATTTGCTCAAAAATATATTGTATAAAAAAATTAAAAATATTTTGTTATTTTATGTATTTAAGTGTCTGTCTTCCTGTCTGTCTGTCCATCACGTATGTCTCAGGTATGGAGGCCAGAAGAGGGTTTAGATGCGCTGGGCCTGGATTTACAGATAGATAGTTGTAAGCTCTCACGTGGGTTCTGTGAGCTGAACCCTAGTCTCTGAAAGAGCAGCCGTCTCGCCAGCCCATTTTCATTGCAAACACGAATTTACTGTGGAGTGGGTTTTGTGAGAATTACAACCTTGAATTGGTTGGTTTTCCCTTACATAAAGTATAGAAGTCATCTTGCATTAATACATCTTTGGACTGGATTTATCTTGCCTTTGGGGATGATGAAACCACGTCAAGCTGAGCATCTGACAGACAATGAAAGCTCTGTGTGTTGAAAACTCTGAACTGGCTGTCAATATATTGTAGTTACCCCTTAGTCATGACAAACGACATCTTCATATTAACCTGTGTTCTCACAGCGACTTCGAGGCGCTTGCTTGGGCAGTTTGTAGGCCTCTCTTCTGTGAATTCAGAGAGTGAGACACACACCTGCAAATTTTATCTTGTGTACCCTTCGGTGTTCATGTCTGGTAGGTTCCCTCGATTACACGTCAGCAACAGTTCATTTTTTTTATATTCCCCTCTCTCCCCACTTCGTGCCCCCTCTGCGTGTGTCTGCCACACTGTCTTCAATCTATAGGTGAACTGGGTCTGCAGTTTTGCACTTGTATAATTAGTCTCCTCTCAGTCTTTCTCTGCACTGTAATTCCCAGCACATCTTGTGATTCGTGGTGGATGACACTAATGTGATGTGTTATCAGTCTATGGGTGGGATTAGTTATGCTTTCTTGCACTGTGATTTCAGCATATGATTGGCCTGACTTATTTTTTTCAAGTCATGCCACACTGTAGACAGAGTGACTCTTCTTGGTTCAAGGACCGACTTGTCTGCTACTCAGTTTAGACCTGAGAATCTTACCCATGCGGTTCGTAAAACAGGTCAGCAGGTTCCACAGAACCACAGAGTGAGTACTGAGGTCTCCTGAAGCATCGCATTTCTCTACCTATGGCATAACTTATTTCCTATATACAGTCCCCTAAATCATCTCTAATAGACTCTGCCCTCATAGTAACCCCACATGCCTACTGTTCTTTACGAGAATCAGCCCTTGATGGTGCAGTCCAGTAACTGCAACTATTAACACTTGGATGGCTGAGATGGGAGGAACATAAGGTCCTATGAATGAACCAACGCTTGCCTGAGCTAAAAGTGAAGTTCAAGGCCAACTTGGGCAACTTAGTGAGACTCTGTCTCAGCTGCTGATGCCCTTCCCTCTACCACTGTCTCCACCACCTCCTCTTTCTCTAGAGATTGAGCATAGATAGCCCACAGAATAAGGACACATGTGTCTGTCGCACTTGCTTCATGTGCTGTGGTGAAGGCTCTTAATGATGATTTGACAAACATGGGGAAACCTCACCAGCTATGAGAAAGGCACACTACACATGGATCACCGGCTTAACATATGTGGTGTATAGAAATGCAGCCAGTGCCTGGCAGTGAGCAGCCACTTGCTGGGATCCTGGGGGCAAATGCTTGCAAACAGTTGGCTTTTCTGGAGGACCCTGACATCTAGTCCCCTGCCTGTTGTCTGCCTCTTCCCCAGAAGTGAGTTTCCTACTTTGTTGACAGCTCCTTCCTAGTTGCTCTTTCCGGTTGTGTGCCGGTCTGGAACGTTGGAAACACTTTGGCATCTTTTCCTTTCTTCTTGTGTCTCTTTCATGACTTCTTTTGTCTGTTTTCCTTGCTAAAATCTGGTTTTGCAGTCGTTTGTGTAGTGTTTTCCACATGAATTTCTTCGTACTTTAATAGCATGACATAGAGTAAAATGAAATCTCAAGAGTTGTTGTGTATCAAATCAGATCCCCCCAACCCCCACCCAACTCATTAAGAAATTAGAGCATCTCAGTTTTGTCTTGGACAGAATAGGTATCTATAAGACTTCGATTTTGTAATTGAGCTTGTTTATTTCCAGGCTGTTTTATCTTGGCTAATTTCCAGGTGGTTTCTAAGTTAATTGCTCAGAAAAGGGATGAAACATTTCATTTCCTGCACCCATATTGTCACGGTTTTCCATTTAATCACTTGCTTTCCTTAGTTCACAAAGTACAGCAAGAAGGTTTTCATGTTTACACGCCATTGAGAAGATTAGGATAGATGGTCAGAACTAGAATAGTAGAAAGCAGCATAACCATCTCTCAAACAACTGGGCATCGATAGTGCGCATCCAAGGAGCATCCAAGCCACGAGCAAATACCATATGACCTCACCTTAATTAACTTATTGATCTTTTGCAGGGATGTGGCATGGAGGGGCTTTATCAATTGTAGTTGGTTGGTTCTAAGTTATTTATCTTAATTTGGTGAATAAAAGTACCTGATTTATGAGGAGCTCTTCCTTCTCATAGCTTCTCAGCTCTGCTGGGACAGGTTAGTTAGGTTCGCCCTGTGGAGTTCTTCCTAAACCATAGAGCTGTTTCTATTTTATGGAAAGACACGTAGAAAACAATCAGACTTTGTACCAATGTGTAACTGAAAGTAGTTCACACAGGGAATTAAGCACACAGTGATTGTCTTAACTGATCCTATCGCATTGTTGAATTCGTCTTCCTACAGGTATTTTGGAGATAACCACAGAAATCTAGGACATTTGCTTCCCAGGACCTTCAAAGAATGGCTAGGTACAAATAAAAAATACCAAGAGTAAAGAGAATGCCGCTGGCCTGTAACCGAGCCACGGGCTTTAAGCCAGTGGTCCTTGTGATGGCAGTGGTTGTGCAGTCTGCCCACAGGCTCAGTGCTCCATCCACACAGTATCCTGACAGTGTGTGTACTGATCTTTCTGTGTGCTACTGAGGAAATGGGCGTCTGCTTTTAGGCTTCTTAATCTCATTAATAAAATAAAAAACTCGAGAAGGGACTTGAACAGAAGTTCAAGGACAATTTTATTAGATTTCAAGAGAACAACCTCAGTGCAGGCAAACTCTGAGAGAAGAGTGATAGAGAAGAGAAAGGTGGGGGGAAAAAAAGCCATGGTGTTTTAGATTGTCAACATGACAGAAACGGGGCGGTTTAGGGGAGTGAAGGCTGAAGTGGTAGGGAAAGCATGCTTAGAGCAGGGACAGAAAGAAGAAAAGCAGGAAAAGTTGCCCTTTTTGGAATAATCCAGAAAAGTACCCATTATGTATGCCACAGAACAGCTGAATTACATAAGCAACTGTGCTAAGAGCAGGAATTCTGGGAAGGAGTAGATCATCTCATTAACGTGATACTTACTCAGCATGCCTTAAGGTGAGCCCATCTTCCCAGGGAGTGACCACTTAGCCAAGGCATTGAGCACCCCAGCTGGAATGTTAAGTGTCCACCCAGGCCAGGAGTTTCCTTCTCCAGCCAGGAGACAGTTTTCCCTTAATGGGTCTTTGCTGCCATAGTGACACATGCAGTGGCTGTCCTATTTCTCTCTGAGATTGCTAGCACAGACTTGGCACATAGTAGAGCCACAATGACATGCTTGACTGGAACCAAGAGAGTATAATCAAGTCATATTTGACACAAAGTTCTGTGGAGTGCCAGCATTTATTCAGAAACTGGGATATCAGAGGAACAGAACCACCAGGCAGGAATTTATTTTTTTAAATTTATTTTATTTTATTTTTACGTATTCACTTAATATCACACTCACTGTCCCTCTCCTGGTCAACCCCCCCCCCCACAATCTTTCCCCCTTCCCTCTCCCCTTCTCCTCTGAGTGGGTGCCTCCCCCTCCATACGTATTCCCCAACCCTGTCACTTCAAGTCTCTGCAACTCTAGTCATCTCCTAATGAGGCCAGGCAATGCAGCTTAGTAGAACATATCCCATGTTCAGGCAACAGCTTTTGGGATAGCTGTTCCCAGTGGTTTGGTACCCACATGAAGGCCATGCCCACATCCGAGTGAGGAAGCCTAGGTCTGGCTCATGTATGTTCTTTGGTTGTTGGTTCAACTTGACTCTGTTGGTCTTCCTGTGGAATTCCTAGCCCCTTCAGAGTTCACTGTCCTTCTTTGAATTCTTCCGTTAAGAGTCCCCAATCTCTGTTCACCATTTGCTTGTGGGTGTCTGTATCTGTCTGAGTTGGCTGCTGGGTGGCAGCCCTCAGAGGACAACTCAGGCAGGTATTTCTAATGCCCACGAAGTAGAGACGCATTCTAGAGTATGCATCTCTGTCTACTCACTCAGTCATCTACTCAGGAAAAATATTTCCTAGCAGACTTACTGTTGTGCTGGGTGTGCCAATTTCAAAAGTTTTTCATGTTTTATAAATAGAACCGAAATTTCCTCCACAAGTTTACACCAGTTGGCCACACATGTGTCTGCTAGTACCCACATTCCTCTCACCCCCATGACACATTTTATGGTGTTCATATTTTTCTCTCATGTTTGCCTTCTGCACATCATTAGTACAACAGACATGTTGGAAGAGGGCGAGCCACAGTATTGAAGATGTTTAGATTATAAAAATAGTTGATTGGATTTTTGTTTTTGTTTTTGATAGGTATTTTTTGCTGGTGAAATGAACGTTTTCAAGCCAAATTAAAGTATGCAATGGTAGTTTTATTGGTGGATTCACTGGTCCCAAGGAACTAAGCCAGAGATGAGACCATAGGCAGGGAGACAGAGGGGAGTGGGAAGAGAAAAAAAATGGGTGTAATCACAGGAAGAGAGAAACAGGCAGAGAGAGGGATAGAGAAGAGAGACCAAAATGTCTAGATTATATAAGAAAGAGTGTCTGGGGTAGGGGAAGCCCAGCCCCTGGGCTGGAAAGTTAAGCACAGAGGGCAAGTATACCAGCCATGCCTTGTAACATGTAGGGACTGAGGCATGCTGGGGGGAACCTGGAGACCAGGTTTGCTTTGGTATGTAAAATATGCACTTCAGCCATTTGATCCAGGTCTAAATCTCATTTTATTTGTTTTGATATTCTTGGCCACTCCCATCCCCTTGGAGGTAATGGTTTCTTATCTCAGCTTCTCCCTGCCATTAATCAGCATTCTAGATTCTGTTTGTTTAAATTCAGTACTAATCTATTCTCTGAAACTGTATGTTTTAACGGTTCTGCATACTGTTTACTTTGGTGTGTATACCAGGTTCCACATCCTCTGTGACTAATGAGTGGGCCAGTTGTTGGAGGACTAGAGGGATTCAAGCATGGAAGGCAGACTGAAGGATATTTACCTCAGTGGGAACCAGGAGACTAGAAGTAGTGGTAACTTATCCATTTAAGATTGTAGGGACCGCAAAGGATCCAGGCCTTGGGCTGCCAAATTCTCTTAAAGGGCAAGAGAAATTGAAAAATGTATTTTACTTAAGAATATGTATCTTACTATGTGCACAAACCAAGACAGTTTATTCATTTGGCTCTCTGCCTCATCAGTGAATTTCTTTACAAGTGGAGAGGAGTTACTTATTGGTTTGCTTGGTACTGGAAAATAAACTCAGAAACTCATACTATTATAGGGTCATGATTTTTAGACATATTTTTCCACCCTGGCTCCCTCAAATGATCCTCAGTACCAAAGAGACATTCAAGAATGGCATCATGTTTGTCTGACACTTTACTTTTTTTCCGGAATACTTCTTTTCTCTTGTGCTTTCTGTGGATTCTATTTCAAAACTTACATATGGATTAGCCCCTGCATTCTTCCTGAGGCTGGGATCTGCCTCTCAGAGCACACCAATTGTGCAAATAGATCACAGGGAGAGGCACTGACAGGAAATGACCTACTAGGTCACTCACACAGAGCCAACAGATTCCCAAGGCATTCCTTCTGGCCATCAACAGAAGTGGAGCTGCGGGCACAATCCTTGTAAATGGACCTGATTAACTTCTTTAATTACATTTCAAGGATGTACTTAATAGAGTAAGTATCTCCTGACCACCGGTCTCTGAAGGACTAAGCTGTACCTGCCTCCTTTCCCGGGAAACAACAAATTCTTAATTTAATCTTGTTGCTTGCCTCTTTTTCCTGGTCTTTCTCATTGAGTATGTCTAGTTTGTCTATGATCTCCAAACTTTACAAAAAATCCAGACTATAGTAATTGCTCAGAAAATGTTGAGTGACGAGAGAGATAGAGATAGCTAGATGATAGCTAGCTAGCTAAGACTTCTTGTACCCCAGATGAATTTGTGACCTTAGTTTAAAAAGGAGTACTATATACTAGGAACAAAAATATTCATTAAGACTCAGTAGATACCTTGCTAGAAGATCTGGGCTCCCCATTATTTGATTTTACAACCTGATGGTTAGTTGTGAAGGACAATAACTCTGTTTTCTATTCCTTTGTCCAGCCAGATTCTTCTCAGCTTCTGTATTAATTTATGGGCTTATTAGTTATTCCTACGAATACCAAGTCCCAAGATTCTCTGTCTGCAGAAACTGATTGATTAGAATCTCAGTAGTGTGGAGAGGTTGGGATGTAACAGGTCCAGATGCTAGCTACGTTATCCTGGGCTAGCTTTAGTCCCAGGAACAACTCTTCCTTGCTCACCTCTATGTCAGAAATAACATTCTATGACTAATAGATAAAAACCTTTGGAATCTATTGACGTAGCAGACACACTGGCTTTCACCAACCAAAAGCTACGAATGTTGTCAGGTAGCATAATGAGCCTATAGAAAAGCTTTTTCCATCTCGCTGTAACCAACTCTCTGAAGTACCCAACGAAGTATTTTAGACTTGTCTTGCTTTAGGACTCTGTTCTGCCAAACTATAAAATGTAAATTGCTTCCACATTGGAATATGAAGCTCGAGGTAACCTACATCTGTGTTCCTGCGCTCTGGTCATTCAAAATGCTCCAAAATAAAGTATCGCTTATTCCCTTTAGGATGAGAGCCATGTGTTTAGTGTTGGCATTCTTCATATCCCCTAGAATGCAAGCTCTCTTGAGGAGAAAAGACTTTGTTGCTTATTCTCTTCACAATCTTGAGTTTCTAGAAAGAGCTGCCATATTGAACTTTGATCTGCATGTGCACTTTCTCTTCCTTCTCTTCCTCTTCTTCCACCTCTTCTTCCTCCTCCTCGGCTTCCTCCTCTTCTTCTAAATATCCCAACCATTCTGTATCTTTCCAGGTCACAACGTTATTCACAGTGCAGTAGACTTCAGCAGCATCTTGTCTTTATTTTCTCTATAGGTTGGCAATTCAAATGCCTAGGCGAGGGGCAGTCGCAGTAGAGGGAGGGCAGGATTGCTGAGGCACCACCCATTGTTTCCATTTTTCTATCCAGGAGAGATGAGGATTTGCCTTTTCTTTCATCACAGATTTGAAAGATGAAGTAGGGTGCCAATTGACAACAGCTTTTATCAAATACATTGTGTGGGACATGTGTTGCCAAATGCTATAAGATATTCTGATACGCTGGTTTTGTCAGTCAAGGACAAGGCACCTCAGGTGGTTCAGGGAGTCTTGTGAAGTGGGTAGCTACACTGTCCTCTTTCAAAGATGCAGACACAGGCTTAGATCAATGGCCTAGACTGGCTTAGATTGATGATGACAAATTTAGACTTCTGTTCACTCTCCATCAACTCTCAAATTGGGGTAGAAGAAAAGGAACCATTATGCCTTGACTCCAGCTTCTTGATCACATAGACTGGAATGCCCCTCTAATTTGTCAATGTGAGTCATTATTAAATTTCTACTAGTGTTAATTGAGTTCATTTTAGATAGTATTCCATTGACAGATTCTGCCCCTGCCCCACCCCCATCACTCTCAAATTGTTATAGCTAGTTAGGTCAGAAATTAGTTATTTTCTGGACCATGTTGATTGAAAGGGATTGACATTGAATGACAGAATGGCTGATTGTATGGGGCAGAGTTTGCATTTGCATGTGAGCCTTGAGTCTGACCTGGATTTATAGGTTATTTTGTAATAATCTGAGACATAAACTATGGATCTCTACCCACCTATGTATTACAACTACATAGAAATTTCGCAGTCTTTAGAAGCTGGATCCTAACCTCAGTATTCCAGCTCATTGCTTCTGGGGAGTCTTTAGTGAACCTGTAAAAGACTCTGCAGTTACCCAGCAGGACCTCATGCAGCTGCCTGCAGAAATCAGGGTAATCCTGCCTTTTCTGAAAGCATTTTAATAGAGCACTGATTACAGATTGCAGGCACCTGGTGCTGTTTTTGTATTGTGGCTGAAGGGTACCATTTCAAAGACAAGCATTGGGCTTGACTGATTCCTATTTCCTGTTTTATTGCTTGCCAGGAATAGGTACCAAGAAGCCCATGCAACAGCTGATCTTGTTCTGAGTGTGGAGACTACCAATGCCAAAGTGGTAATTTCCAGAATAATAATGTCCATGTGAATTGCCCTGGATATATTCACCTGACTGTGGCTCAGACTCCAAGGTTGTAGAAGGGCTTCTGTTAACTGGAGTCAGCAGAGAGATCTATGGGTTGGGACTAGGCCAGAGTTATTCTGTGCTTCTTGGACTCCCCAGCCTGTTCCACTTGGACCTTTTCCACTTTTGGCCTCAGTAGCCAATGAAAAAAAAACCACAAACTGTGAAAATTCAAGAAGAAAAGATGTGTTGGCTTAATGTCAAGGTTTAGAAATCTATGAGTTTGGGGTGATGGAGGCTAGGACTTAATTTTGTGCCAATGCTCAAGAGAAAGACTAAGTCTGAGAAGCACCCCTATGGTAAGGAATTGTGCTTTCCTTTTGTCTTTTCTCTACTCTGCCAGCATACACCTGTTCTCTTCATCTGTAATCATGGGACTAGTATAATATTTTATGTCCTCGTATCATGCTTCTCCACATTTTGTTGGAAAGAACATTGCAGTGAAGCAGAGACCAGTGTCCAGTCTAACTTTTGACTTGTTTTCTCTTTGTATGTATGACTTTGGAACTCTGCTTCTGAGTTAGACAGAACTGAATGAGGTAGACAGTCACCAAGACGATTCTGCTGGTAAAATGTGATGTGTACAAATGCTCAAAGTATGTCTGAGAATCTATGTCTTAATTGTTGCTGGGTAGGAACAACAAAGTGGTTATTGATGGTGAAAGTCCTTCTGAGAGCCTTCTCAGTAAAGCAATGTATATGGAATACCCCTGCAGAGTCACTTTTGAAGCATGGGACGTTGCTACTGGCAAGCTACAGTTGCTTGAAGCACCACAGAAGAAAACAGATAGTATAGACTATGTGAGAGGTGACAACCAACAGGGTCAACGTTGTGCCTTTGAAATGCGAGAGTTGGGCAGTACCACAAAGGAGTGGAAAGTTCAGTTCCCCTTGAGAACCAGCAGAAACCTTTGAAATAAGTGTCTTTCAAAGTTAAGCTTTTTCTGGCCTGGAAAATAACCTACAAGCTTCAGAAAACTGCCTCAAGGCAACCATCCAAGCTCTTCTCAGGAACTCACTCCTGGTTGGAGTCAAAAGGAGGGTGGCAGATAGCTTTGCTATGAGGCTCTCCGGGCTGTGGCTTCTGTTGCCACTGTAATTGGTAGCATGAACCTGGGGGAACAGGACCTAAGAATGAGAGGGACTAAAGTCTCATGCAATGGCCAACTTTATTCAGAGCATCAGACAATTTATGCTTGGAGGTTTAAGAAGAGTCACTGAGTAGAGTATATAATCACAAGGACAAGCCGCACATAGCAAAAATGTTTTACTATAGAGACACATGGATATAACAACAGCTGAAGTAAATCCATGAAATGTCACTGTTTGTGTGCTGCCCTCTGCCATAGAAGATTTCAGGGGAGAAGGTACAGTTGATGACATAGCAACTACATAAAGCATACTAAAAGTCTTGGGGGCATTCTCCAAATCAGTTCATGTAGGGAGTACTGACTTAAAACTGATAGTGGAATTAGAGACTATTTTGAAGTTTTATAGTAATTTAGAATTATTTGAAAACATACTGGTTTCATCTACTATTTTAAGTATTTAGAGATCTCTATACTTAAAACCTGAAAGTTCACTCTACAGGTTTAGCTTTTTAGTGTTATAATTCAGCTGTTTTAAAATTGAATTTGCCTAGTTGAGAAATCTTAAAATTTATCTAAGATTCAAGTCTGTATGGCTAGTCCTTGCTAAAGAGCCTTCCCTCTTTGTGTGTGTGTTTAATGTATACTTCCAGCGCTTTTTCCTTCTCATGTTTTTTAGCATGAGTAAAGAGCAGTAACATAGCAAATAATTAAGTTGTTTGTCTGTGCGTAGAATCCACCCTGTGTGGTTTTGTCTGTATTTGAACATGATAGGAATTGGCTTGGATACTTCCAGTGCTTCCTCCTGTAGGTGATGGCTTTAAACCAAAGGTGGTATTGTTTTTATTGTTATTATTATGATTATATTTTGCTTTTATATACTGGTTTGCCATTCTGTTTGTTAATGTGGAGATGTGGTGAAATACAAATACAAGGATAATGTAAATAAACTCATAAACCAGGTCTGTGGCAAAGCAGGATTTGTTTTTGAATATTAAACCTATCCAAAGGATGGACTTAACAAACAAACAAGGAAAGATGAGATGAAACTAGTGTCCTTCTGTAGCTGAAGTAGAATGGGTCATAGGGACCAAGAATCCCATGTACATAATGTCTCCTACACAGGAGAGTATATACTTAGGGAAAAGAAAGCCAAGTCTCACGAAATTAGTAGTCTGATGATCGAGACTCTTCCCTCCTTAAAAGCTTCAAAGTAGCTGAGGCTGTCGTGTTCAATGGTCAGTGGTCTCATGTTTACCCCGTCCAAAGGTGTGTGGCTGCAGGAGTAACTGTAAGCTAGCGTGTGGATCTTCTCTCTAGGCAGTGGCCGGGAAGGGGCTGCTGCTCCAGGAGGAATGTGTCCTCCTCTAATGGCTGTCTATCAGCCCCTGATCACTGATAGGATTCACTCTCCTCTCCCATTTGCTTTGTTGAATGGAATTAAAGAGAGTGAGTCTAATCATCGGATCTCAGTGAAATGGATTGTTATGGCTTTCAGGTTAGGAGGAGGGTAGAGCTGACATCACAACCATTTAGGGCAACATTGTAGCTTGGTGACAGTTGGGAGAGGAGGAAGCTTTTCCACTTTATTTTCTTATGTTGAGTTCAAATAATGATATGGACTTTGTAGCAAACTTGTTTCTAGACATTTTTCTGGGTATAATAAGTATGTAAGTATGCCAGGCATGATAACACATACCTTTAATCCTAGCGTTTAGTAGGCAGAGGCAGGTGGATATCCATGAGTTCAAAGCTAGTCTGGTCTACAGAGTAAGATGTGGGAAAGCCAAGGCTACATAGAGACCCTATTTAGAACAGAACAGAGTAAGAGCAAGAGAATGAGCGAGAGCAAAAACCAAACAAGAACAAAAGCATCACGAAGGAGACAAGTGCAGCCATACGTTAAGAAGCTCATCTTCTGTTCTGCAGCCTCTGAATTTCACTCTGCGTTATGTTTTGCTCATTTTTTTCCGAGTCAGTGTCTATGAGTCTTCTTTCATTTTCTTCCCATTTCATGTGTGTATGGTGTGCATGTGTCCTCTGTATCATGTATAGCATGTGTGGATGCATGTGAACATGGGTGGGTTTGCATATAGGGACTTTCCTTGCACCTTGTTCAATGAGTCAGGAACGCTCAGCTCACCGATATAGCTAGTCTCATAAGCCAGCTTGCTCTGGGAATCCTGTCTTGTCTCAGCCTTCTGAGGCTGGAATTATAAGGGGGCTGATTCCTGTCCTTATGACAGTTCCAAGGGTCTGAATTCCGGTCCTATATGCATGACCCCAATTTAAAAGAAAAAATGTAATATTCCACTGGGTAGATGCGCTCCATCTCTTCTGTATTTAAGCAATGAGAATTTATGATTGTTGTGGTATATTCAGGTGTTGCTTTTGAAATGAACCTCAGGTAAGCATGCATCTATGTTACATTATACACATTTCTCTAATAGCCAAGCTTCTGCTTCAAAGGGTTTTTCACTTAAATACTATGTCCATGGGAGGAAATTTTAACACTGTCCCATAATCTGTAGTTTGTAAAGTCATGAAGGATGACAGACACTGAGGGATTCCTTCCTAGCGCTGTTCTGAGCACCTGCTATGGACTTCTGCTCACGAGACAGTTTTACTAGTTTGCTTAACAAGTGAGTCATTAAATACAGGGGTCACCATCCGCCACTAAAATCAGTGATTCCAAACCCCTTCTGTGCAGCAGAATAAGCCGAAGATGGCCATAGGTGAGCAAGTCTCAGGCCTTGACCCTTGAGCCCCTGGATTTCTGTGATGAAGAGCCAGAGATGACAGATATAAAGCCTGGTTGGAACCTCCCCTCTCTGTTCTATCAAATACTTCCCGGACAGGCTAGAGAAAGCTGTTTTTTTAATATTCTGGGTTTTTTTTTATTCCTATATATTCATGTTTTTTCTCCTTATAGACGTGCATAGCTCCTTTAAGAGTGCTGTTCATACTTTATGCATCTTACTAATTCAGCCTTACATTTGTAAACCTTGTGAGGCCTCGAGTAGGGATGCTTGATATTCGGTGGGTGGCAGTGTCACCCTCCCCACCCCACCCCACCCCCGCCTTCCACCCCAAGCCAAGATTCTTCAAGGCTTGTTTATACCAGTAATACCTCATTGAGCTTGCAGTGGCTGTACTTTGAAACTTGGAATGCTATCACATTCATCAGTCTTAACTGATTTCTTTCAGTTCCTACCAGTGAGAAATACTAGTTGAAAGTGTTCATTGAGCTACGTGGAAGAATTTGCTAACAAATGGAAAGTGTTCATTCAACCCGTTTTTTTTTTTTTTTTAATCCATATGCTTATGTTCCCTCTCCCAAAATGATCCCTTCTCTAGCAATTGCTAACTTTCTGGTCGGGGTTTTAGTTTCAGGTAAGGTAGTGGCTTTTAAACTAGGGAGCCAGATGATTGTATATCAACCTGAGAATGAGTCAGAGAGTTGTTTAATATACAGTTTATAAGACTCTGATTTAGTGAATTCAGATGTGCAACTGGATTTAAGACAAAAACTCAGTACCCCGTTTATGCTCTGATTTTTTTCACTGGGCATTAGCATTCCCAGTGTGACACTGAAAACATATACCTTCAAGTACATTAGAAAGCTCTGAAAAAGCTAGGAAGAAAAAAAAATAGAGAATAAAAAAGATGACACTTGACCCTAGAATGAAAACGATGCTCTCCCAGTCGTGATTTTCAAAGCAGAAAGGCCCATGGCTCCTCAATCATGTTCTTGAACCTCTAT
The DNA here is from genome assembly GCA_964023405.1 of Apodemus agrarius. Lineage (NCBI taxonomy): Eukaryota > Metazoa > Chordata > Mammalia > Rodentia > Muridae > Apodemus > Apodemus agrarius. The sequence continues at coordinate 78,958,701 of OZ030011.1, forward strand.
AGAAGAGACTGTGCATTTATGTGTATCTATACATGAAAAATAGTGAGACTTTGCTAAGTAAAGTTGAATATTATTCTTCTAGATATCTTCTGCCATGCATGGGTACGTTCATTTGATTTTTACAGTTCAAAAGATATTTCATTATTCATATCATAATAGGAGTTAATGAGAACCTGCCACATTTAAGATTAGTAAAGCATATCCAGGCACTGGAATGCATGATTGGAACATATTAACCTATTTAACAATCAGAACTGATTGTACTCACTGACCCCACCTCCCTGTCCTACCTTGCGATGCGGTCTGTAGTCAACCCTTGTAGGACAGAGACTGTATCTTAATTTGTTATGGAATTTCAAATACCAAACACAAGGCAGCACACAGTGGGGACTTCTCTATCAAGTGGCCTGTTTTCAGGGCAGTCTGATCAAGCCTTGTAGCTACTGAGATGGCATATACTGTGCTGCCAGTCTGGATGCAGCACAACCTGTGAGAGGAGGACCACGGCATTCCCTGTGCCTTCAGTTCTGGTTCGGACATGTGATGCTCAGATATGTACAGGTATGCATGTATGCGTGTATGTGTGTGAAAGTGTGGAGGCCAGAGATCAGCCTTGGGATGCCCTTCCTCAGTCATTGCTCTCCTGTTTTATTCTTCAGCTCCCTTGGCCTGCCCGGCTCTCACTGAGGAGAACAGTAGAATAGGCTGGCAGGCCCGGGAGCTTGAAGGACCTACCCACCTCATCCTCAGAGCACCGGGTTTACAAACGCATACCGCCACAGCTAGCATCCTCCTCTGGCCATCAAACTGGAGTTCTTGGGATTTCACGAGCTTTCTCCCTGAGCCTGATTGTGAGTTTTTCAGTTGGCTGAATTGGTTAGCAATGAACCACAGGTTATGTGTGACTACAGTGGTAGACTACAGTAGAGTTGCCTAATACTCTTGAGCTGGACTTATTTTTGGATCGATCTTGAACAGGAAAAACAGAAACAGACCGACGATCATCTTGGAGGCATAACTTTGGGAAACCAAATGCACTGTCAGAGGTGTGACTGCATTAGTGTGTGTATTGTGGGGGAAACCGACTGCTTCCTTTCTTTCATTGTTGGCCTCCTGCTACCTACTAACCACAGTGGCATAAAGTCAGAACTGCTGGGTGGCACTTGCAAGAAGTTGGCACTAGTCAGACATGGATTTAAAATTCCATGTCCCCTGGAACTGAAGGAAAATGGGGAAGATTTGGCAAATGTCCAGATGGTGAAAAGACTGTGCAGAGGAACACTGGACAATAGTGCTCCACAGGAGGCCAATAAACACGAGCTCCTTAGCTGATGAATGGAGCTGAGCAGGGTGACAATGGTCTTCCTGTTCTTAAATGTAGAAAGATGACATAATTATTTCCACTATGAATGCAGCCAAGAAAGTGTATTTACACTGAAGTTTAAGGAGATTTGGAAAAGGCATAAAGAACTCAATTTAAGGGTTGTTAGACAGTGGAAAGACTTCTCAACTGCAAGCGTGAATTGTCCCTGGCAAAGGAGGAAGAGGATGGATACTGTTGTCAGGTTGGGGAAGGCACAGCTGAGGTAGACATTGCCACCACCAACCCCCCCCCCCCCGAGCCCTTTGCTTGCTGTTCATGTCACCTTGTGTTGGACATTTCAGGGAGTACAAAACATACTCCCTTTTGTCTTTGCATCTCTGCAGACAGCACAAGATGAAGAACTTGCTATGAACATTTCTGTAACTCGGAGGATGAGCTGCAAACTGAACAGCCCTGCACCTGTAAACCCTGGCTGCTCATTCCCGTAAGCTCTGCGATATCATCAGTTCCAACTTTCCTTTTCTTTTTCTTCAGAAAATTCCCTGCGTGCCCCTCCCGGGTGGCTCTACAATGAGTGCCAAGTCTGCCATCAGCAAGGAAATTTTTGCACCTCTTGATGAAAGAATGCTGGGAGCTGTCCAAGTCAAGAGAAGGACAAAGAAAAAGATTCCTTTCTTGGCAACTGGGGGCCAAGGCGAATACTTAACTTATATCTGCCTGTCAGGTAATGACACTTGTTTTAAGATGGTTGATTCTAAGGCACCCAGAGGGTCGCGCTCATTTGGTGCCGTCTCCCCTCCCACCCTTCACCACCTTTGTTCTCTGCCCCTCACTCTTGTTCACGTGTGCCTTCTCCTCTGTTGTTGAGATGTCTTCGTCCTGGAAAGATGCTCAAGTTCAGTTTTCCAGTCCCTGAAGAGTTTCTGCGGAGTCTGGCAGGCATCTCCTTATTTGTTCTTTCCTTCAGAGGGAGTGTCCGTCCGTCGGGAGTTTTGTTTTTAGAACTCTTCTTGGTATTTGGATAACTGTCACTACTAGCAGACTGAGCTTCATTTTTTAAAAATTTCATTTTCGTTTTTATTTTTTATTTATTTTTATTTATTTTTTTTTGCTAGACTGTTGCCAACACTTAGGAATAGTTTTTCTTAAGACAAATATTGGTACTCTCTGGAATAGGACAGAGAAGATTCCGTTCACAAATCATTGCTTGGCCTGACAGCCACTGCCTTGTGAAGAGTAACCATCTGTTTTATAAAACTTGGAATTTTGTTGGATTATTATTATTTTTTCTTTCTGTTTGTGATTAGAGAGAACTGTGGGATTTGCTGTGGATGCAAACCAAGTTGTTTTTTTGAGATAACAATCCAGATAAATTTTTCATGAGCTTCTGGGTGATGCTAAGCACTAAGGGCATTTATAATATTTCTCAGGTGCTTTTTCTCATAATAGGAACGGATAAACTCAGTGTACCACAATTCATCTTTTACAGAATCTTTTTGAGTTGTGGTTTGGGAATAAGACTTTAATTTTAAAAACCTGCTTTTTAGCTTTTCAACAAAATTAAGGATTAGTCAGAATTAATTCCACGCGGTCAATGACTTCATCAGAGAGATAGGAATTTTTAAGATTCTCTTAGGTTGGAATGAAATGAGAGCGTAGCACTTTGGTAGGCATGCCTTAATAATTGTTAGAAGAGAACTTTTATTTACTTAGAGGGCAAGGGAATCAACCTGGAAAACTACTCTTTGCTTCCTAAATTGGATTTGGATGAAGTTGACCAACTTTGGGTGTGGTTAGAAGATGCTTGTGTTTCTTTAGTTAAGCACTGACCAAAGAATGGCTAAATTAAAAAACCAGGGATTGCTTTTCTGTTTGTTTGTCTCTCTTTTTTAATCCTTGCTCTTTTTACTTTATGTTTGTGGGAGTTTTTCCAGCATGTATGTCTATATGATGTGTATGTGCAATGGTGGTGGTAAGGAGGGTGAAACAGATCTTCTAGAACTTGTGTTACCGACCTCTCTGAGCCACCAAGTAGGTGCTGGAGGTGAGTAAGGGCCTCGTGGAAGAGTAGACAGTGCTCTTAACCACAGACCCAAGTTCCCCAGCTCAAAGAAGCCTTTCTCAGTGCGAGCCCAGGATTTTGTTGATAAGATAGATTCATGTCTTGAAAATATTTTCATATTTTAAAATTTGGACCCCAGAGGTTTTTGTTTTGTTTTGTTTCGTCGTCAATAAAGTATGTGCCAATAATCTTGTTCTGTGTTTTCCTGAGTATGGTCATATGATATGCTAACCTTTTTAAAGCTTGATTCTCTTCCCCGCTCTGAGATTTCTTACAGAAGCATAACTGAATGAGAAGTGCAGGGTCCAGAAGGCCGTTGAGTTTTGCTTGGTATCTGCCTGTCAATGAGGGACAACAGTTTTCTTTGGCCTTTCAACGTATATTATTGTCTGCCTGTTTCTAATCATAAAGTATCTGAGAGTGGTAATGGGGATTCTAACATCTAAAGGAAGCATAACCTTCTCTCATAGAGTTAGAGATAATGACCTGGGGCTTTCAGCTGCTGCATTCCTGTTAATTACCAAGGCCTTTGGGTTCATAAAGTAGATTTGACAGATTAATAGACAATAGAATGAAAACCAGGGCAGAAAAGGACCTGGTAGCTTTGGCACACACACACACACACACACACACACACACACACTCACACACATTTGTTGCATTCTGGTTTTTACTTATAAACAAAGTAACAGCTACCTCCATTTTGTGATTATGTACAGCTTGTAGGCTTATCAGTCCAGATAAACTAATATTTTTAACTAACAAGTTAATCAAGAGTTTTTACATTTTATGTGCCAAGTGTCCTATAAAACACAAACATGCAAGTTAGCTGGGTTACTGTGGACATTGATTTTTTTTTTTTTTTTAAATCCACATAATTATAAACTTATGAAGAAGGCAAAAAGAAAAATACAAATCTGCAGGTCTGGAAGAATCAGTCCTGCTTCAATGAAAGGGCTTCCATGTTTTGAAGTGGGTTGTGAGTGGGCAACATTGGGGAGAGGAATGATAGTCTTATTAGCAATGCAAATGGTCTCTCCGGTTTTTCCATTTCCGTTAGACTATTAGGGACAACTTCTTTGGAGCTGACTCCAAGTAGGAGGTTTTGAAGTGAAAGCGAGGATGACAGGCCTCTTCCTGCTCTTAGTATAAATCTGTAAATCGCCTATGCTTTCTGGGAGCTCGGTAGATGAAAACCAACTCCTCAGTTATAACAGGCAACTTTTGTATACATTAAAGCAAGTTCTGCAATATTTTTTTAACCATCCTTTAAACATTATGAAGCATTAAGATGAAGGGGAAAAAAAAGAAGCTTGCAAAATATGCATTTAGGCATTGGTATATTTATAAAGTATCTTAACTAGTGTTTATGTGATTTTTTTCTCAGTGTCATACATAATTTATAATGTGAGACCCAGAGGTCTGTGATGATAAAGCTTACTATTTTCAGAGAGGTTATATATTGTAAGGAAGTATTTTCAATATATGCCAAAGTGGAGGAAATAAAAGGATCTATCTTGCCCTTGCCTTTTTTTTTTTTTTTTTCCGAGCTATTATTTTGGAAGGAAAAAAAGTAGTCATTCCAATTTATTTACAGGAGATTGAATTTGACATTTTCTCACTGGACACCCAGGTCAGCTCTTTTTTTTTTTTTTGGACTGATAAATGTGTGAATATAAGCTGAGTGTGGTGGCACATACTTTTAATTCCAGCACTTGAGAGGAAGAGCTAGGTGGATCTCTGAATTCAAGGCAAGCTTGGTCTACAGACACTTCCAGGTCAGCCAGGACTACACAGAGAAAACTTTGCCTTAAAAACCAAAAGAATACAAGTAAATAAACAAAACCTGTTCGTGTGAAAGTCTTACAAAATGAGCCAATCACAGAACCATATACATAGCCATGTACTTAGTAAATACCTCACACTTAGTAAATACCTCATACATGACAAGTTGTAAATTCCTAACAAACAAAAAAAAAAAAAACCAGAGATAATTAAAATCTCCACCTATGTTGAGTGAATAAACAAAGTATTTTATATCTATGAAGTAGAATTTATCCAATAGTGAAAAGAAATGAACTACCAGTATATGTGGCCATATGGATAGACATGTGAAAAACATCATTAGGTTGTTCAAAGCTAGGCCTAATATGTTCTTCTAAGTTTTTCTTAGCACCACCCACATTGCTAGGTGAAGTTATATATTAAGTGCTTATAGGACAGTGCTGTTTGGATTTAATATTTGTTATTTGTCTGATTCGGGTATAGACTTGGAAATATTAATACATTCAAAGGATAAAGGCTCAGCTTCTCTCCCCATGATAATTTGAGCCTATAAATTAAACTGAAACATGCTAAATTAAAATTGCTTTGTTCTTACAGTTCAGTTTTCTGCTGAAACTCTGTAATTTTCATCCTTACAACCTGTTTACCTAATCCTATCTTAATTTGGTATGTATAATACTTGATATTAGCTTTCATATTCATAAGTGGATATACTCTGCCCCTGGCTGCTGGTATGCTTGCACAGAAGCAGCACATGGAAACCAATTTTTGTGATTAGCGCATTCTTTTACGTATCTTGTTAAAACAGAAAAACCTTTAGTTCTCCTCAAATTATTACAGACTTGTAGAAAGTACAAAATTGTCGTGTTAAAAAAAAGTTCTGAATACACTCTGATGAAGTAATTTATGCAGATGTGTTCCAGGGAACGCTGTAGATGAGGAGGATGGAAGCTGGTGATCCTGCCCTATATCTCAGCATTTGTTAACCTTACTGTTCCAGGGAGTAACCACAGAACCTTTCAAGGAATACTAACACTGGCCTCTTCCAGGAGGCACTAACTTTACCAGGAAGCTTGGGGAAAACCATCTGCATTTTGCAAGTATTAAATGCATAGTACTCACAACTAAGGTTGAAACATTTTACCATTTGAGGGACTTAGACTATGGACTGTTCACTGGAATATGTGGCATAATGACTTATTTGGGCTACTGAATTTTATTTTAAAGAGTACTTTTCAGTTCCCTTCTTTTTTGTTTCCAGTTAAAGTTTTACAGTTTTATGTGCTTCCATTAAAAAGTAAAATCTAGACTGGTGCTAAAGTACCCCTATGCCTTTGACATAGCACAGGTGGTATTTGCAAGGGCAATTCTTCTCTGTTTACACGTGATAGAAAAGTGTTCCTTTCTCATGTGCCATTTCTTCCTATTTATCTTGAAGGTATAGATTAACAGATTTTTATACAGGTACAGGACTTGTCAGGGTACGTCTCTATTATAAAGATTTGGCATGCAAATTCAGCCATAAAGTTAAGTAACTTTGGAAAGCAATGGAATACAAAACAAAATTGTCATCTTATTTCTGTTATGTTTCTTGCAGTCTTTTTAGTTTTATAAAACTGCCAATATTCCCTGTAATGTTTATTGATAATTTTTCTCCTTGTAATGATGAAATGATTGGTTAACATAGTCGTAAAGCTTGGTTCGATTTCTTTGCCTATATTTATCCATCCTTTCCTTACTGTGATGTAGTTCTCATTTTTTTAGGTAAGGAACTGAAGATAAACATGAATTAGCTGGCTTAAGAACGTTGTCATGAGTAGCAGTACTTGGTTTTTGAACCTGGGTACTTTGACAGCAGTAGTTTGTATTCCTTTAACTACTGTGTTCTGATTTCTTCTGGTATATATGTATATATATGTATATATAGATATATACATATATATACATATATGTATATGTGTGTGTGTGTGTGTGTGTGTGTGTGTGTGTCGGGTGTGAATTCAAAAACCGAACATCCTTCTTTGCTATCTGAAGAAGCTGATGAGCATTTCTTGGCCTTGCCTTGTTTCCTACAGGTTGTGCTTTCGGTTTTGGCGGGATGGTAAGATTTGTAAGCCAAGCTGTTAATCCCATACACATTTAAAGGTGCTACTAGTAGATATATTTGAGTACTAGAAACCAACTCTCCAGAGAAATTCAGTGTCTCCTCATAGTGACAAATTTGTTTTTTTTTTTTTATTTGTATAATGGAAGTGTTCTTAGATGCTCTTATGATTCTAGGTAACTTCTTGTGAAAGTTAATAGTAACATCATTATCTTTTCTAAAGCCCCTTTGACCAGATGAGCCCAACAATAGACGACCAAGAAGTCAATATGTACCATATCAGTTAATCAACACGCCAGCTTCTGTTACTCCTGCTCTCCGGATGACCCAGCCAGAACTAAGTGCATAAGTGCACCGCATGCAGTCGAACAGCCAGAGAACACAGGGCTGAGACCACACACAAGAAAGACTCTCTGCTCCAAAGTATACACACTTTCAAATATTTTTCTCCAGCACAGGGCTAGGTCTGAAGAACAGGACTCTCCCATTCCCTCAACACAACATGAAGACATTCCTTGAGCAGAATGCTCTGGTCTCTGGGGACCTAGAGGAAGTACTGGCAGGCACTTCAGCTTTTCTAGTGGTTTAGCACGCCAGCAGAGTTTTCTTTTTCCATTCTCTCCTGTGTGAGTTCCAGGACCCAAACCAGATGGAAACAAGAGAAAGCTCTTGACAGAGACCAGTGCCAAAACATTTCATTTAAAAAGGAAACGCCATCTGTGCGCTCTCCCACCACCCAGCCCTCTGTTTCCAGGAGCAGTTTCACAGCTGACTCACTCACTTGTGTTGGTTTGGATTACTTTTCGCTAATTGCAAAGGTAGAACAAGTGGCTAGGGGGCCCGAGGCAGAGTTCCCTCTGGATATTGGCTAGCAAGGCAAGGAGCTGTAGGTATCCCAACAGCAGGTGATCAAGGAGGGACTGTTGTCAAACGTGCACATGCTTCATTGGTTTGGGGCTTTCCTAAGCTTGTGCCTTTAGAGGATAGTGTGCTTTGTTCTAGTGTTGAGACATTATCTGGGATTTATCAGTACCTCTGTGGGCAGAGGCGTGAACTCTACGAGTGTCTTAGTTAGGGTTTTACTGCTGCGAACAGACACCATGACCAATGCAAGTTTTATAAAAGACAATATTTAATTGGGACTGGCTTACAGGCTCAGAGGTTCAGTCCATTGTCATCAAGGCAGAAACATGGCAGCATCCAGGCAGATATGGTGAGGGAGGAGCCGAGAGTTCTACACCTTCATCTGAAGGCGGCTAGTAGACGACTGACTTCCAGGCAACTAGGGTGAGGGTCTTAAGCCCACACTCACTCCTGGAGTAAGGGACATACCTACTCCAACAAGGCCACGCCTCCCAATAGGGTCACTTCCTGAGCCAATCATATATGAACCATCACATCACATCGAGTCTCTCTTATCCTTGCATTTCGAACCTTATATTGTAGAGCACCAACTTAGGCATTCAGTTGGTGTCTACTAAAGCATTGATTCCTGACATCGTCGAAGCTTTGAGGCGCAATGTTCTGATCTCTAAAGTGGAAGTGTTGGTTACCTGTACTCTAGGATAGTTTGAAAGGTAACGGCTCTGGGTGTTTCTATGTACTGCCTGAAACAGGTGCCATTCAAACTGAGCAGTGTCAGGTTTATGTTAGGCAATGTTAATCCATCTGTGGCGCTTTAAAATTTATGCCTGTGACAGATGTTGGTCCTTGTATCATGTGAAGCACTGTCACACAGCAGATCAGCTTTGGTTTCCCTCCAGCTCCTCTGGGACTCCCTGCTTCTGCTTTACTATCCCTCCTGCCTGTCGTCCACCCAACAACAAGCTCAGTCATTCTGATCCTTACTTTCTAAGGCTCTTTCTTGCTACTCTTAAAACTCTTTACTCCAAAATTATTTCTAACCTTCCTCCTCAAGGTCCACTATGAGTTGGCATCGTACGTGTTGCTGTTCTGTTTCAGGGATTTGGGTTGAAAACATAAGACTATAACCTCATGGGTGTTGATGTGTTGCCCTGTCTGTTGGGTATAAGAACCAGCTTAATCAAAGAACCAGCTTAGTCCACCAGGTTCCTCTCTCTGAAATGTGAGATGCTATTTTCCTACACCTATCTTCACTGTATCAAAAGAAAAATCAAAACAGAACAAAACATTCTCTGGGGTCAGTCCAGTGCGCTGCTAACCAAACAACAGAAGTGGGTGAGGCTGACGCAGAGGCCTGGAGCCCAACTTTAAAAAGCCAGCTCAGGTTCTTGTTTGTGTTTCCTGTTACTGTGTGTTGTGTGGGTGTGGGTGTGTGTGGGTATGTGTGCAGAGAGAGAGAGAGAGAGAGAGAGAGAGAGAGAGAGAGAGAGAGACTAGGATTGATTGACATTTTGCCCTAATTAGTCATGCTAAACCATATGCAGAGTTTTCCAGAAGAAACTACAAAGGACCAGAAGCACAGTGCACTTGGCAGGTTTTCCAGGACTGTAACGCTCAGCCTACCAGTTGGTTCCTGTTCTCTAAGCACAAGTGTGCTCCCAACCACTTCCATACTGCCGCTCAGCACTGCTCTGCTGGGGTTCCTCCATTCTGGTCTGATCACCAGAAGTGATCCTCTAATGGGGGTGGGCTTTAGCAGCAGAACCTCCCCCAACCCTTGCTGAGGCTCTCTGGTTTCCATAAGGCCAAGCCTGAGCTCCTGGGGCTAACCCCAGGGTTTAAGATGAATCAGTAGCTTTGACTCTGCAGAAGTTCTCCTTACTCACAAGGAGATGCTGCTGGTAGGTGTCTGTCTCTCAGTTCCCTTTAAATTCATTTAATTGCTGAGGAGAGGATTTCATTCCACCCAATGGTCCCGTTACCAAGGAGAAAACAGGGAAGTATCTTTTGTCTTCAGACTTTTAAAGTCATCTAAAATGAGCAATTTATAAATGCTTCCATTGTGACCCACAGTAGAAAGCTGTTGTCTCAGAATCTTGGAGTACTAGAGTGTTTTGCCCACAGGCAGAGTTTGAATATGAAGAATAAATGATCATTTAATGGGCGCTCACTACATCAGGTCTTTCCCCAAATGCTCTTGTCTCACAGGGATAATTTTCAGTCTACATTTTCTTCAGGAGAGCTATCGAGATCAAAATGGGGCCTGCATTTTGTGTTTTAGTTGTAACCTCTATGATGATGTAACTTCTGTCACTTCCACCCACCTTCTCAACACAAGTTATTTTTTAATCTACCATATGTGGACCCCATGTGGCTGAGGCTGTGGACCTCGTGTTAGACTGCATGCAATGTTCATATCTGCTTAACAAACCATACTGCTCTGTGAAGTTTGTGAGGGCTTGGAAGTGGATTTGCCATGACAAGCTCATGCCTGTCCATTATTCTTTAAGATCCAAGTTTCTATTTTCATGAAGGAAACATTGGAAATTGAGAGTGGCCCTCCTAAGCAGCAGTCACATGGTTCTGACATCTGATGAGAATTCTTTTTATAGTCGATGGATTTGTGAAGGTTAAAGCATTTCTCTGCACACTTGTGGATACATACACTCATGTACATGTAATATACAAAGCATACATACCCATATGGCACGTGTGTGTATTTGAAACAAGTAATATACCTCTAGACAAAAAAAAAGGGAAGGAGAGGGAAAATTCACATGCAAAATATGTACAAATCCTGACATTGGCTATTTTAACTTTCATACTTTTTGATATTTCTTCACTATGTTATTCTAGATACAATTTTGCCCTCTTATTTAACATGGTAACAAGAATTTTATTTTTCACATTTTTTATGAAGATAAATTTAATGGTTTCTTGTCTACCACAGATCCATTTATTTCTGGCTGGATTTTTTTTTCAATTTTTATCATGAGAAATAATGATCTTGGCATTACTTTTTTTTTCTTGTTGACTTTGAGTCTCATTATTTAGCTCATGCTGACCTCAAACTTCAAATCCATTTGCTTTATTCCCCAAGTACAATCATGAACTACCAGGCCTGGTTTGCATGTATTGCTTGTAAAGGAAGAAACTGGGAGCTGTGTGGATGACTAAGAGGAAATGCCTGCAGTACTGGGGGGTGGGATGGGGGGGGAGGTGGGGGGGTAGGGGGGTGGGGGGGTGGGGGGAGGGGTAGTGGGGTAGGACTGGAACTTTAGTCCTCTGTTCCCTGTGAATGTTTGCCCTGGACGAAAATTAATTGAATTCCAAACCTAATTCTGGTTCCTGAAGAGATGCTCAGAAGTAAGAGCACTAGCTTTTAGGTTTTAGGTTTTAGCACTAGGTTTCCAACATCTACTTGGTGGGTCACAAATCCGGTTCTAGGGCAATCTGATGTTCTCTTCGGACCACCACAGGCATTGCTTGCACACAGTGTGCATGTGTACGTAGACAAAACACTCATACATGCAACTGTTTTAAAATTAAGTGATCCAGAATCACTTTAAAGTAAAATATACTATTCATTTTTGTGTATTTAACCATTAGGGAACAATACTCGTGCTATTTAATATTGTCCTCCCTCGAGTCCTCTTCAATATACATAGATACTTGAAACTTTAAGGATTAAGCTGCAGTTTGATTTCAATACGCATATGAGGGTATGCATCAGTATACTGCCATATGTGACTGAGACTGCGTGCAGAAAAGGGGAAGAAGGTATTTCATATACTCAGAGTGCAGCCTGACCATGTTGCAAAGGAGGAGCTTTGATGTCTGGCCAGCTTGATTGTGAAATCATTAGTCACTTTCTTTTGGCTTTGTTAGATGAGGTTTTTAGAGAAATAATAAATGTCAAGCAAAATGCTCATGCTTTTCATTTTAGGTCAGTGCACTTAATTAATAATTTACTTCGACATTTTATCAGATACCACACCTGAACCTACAAAGCAACTGAGTTAATAGGTAATAACTTCTTAGGTTCACTTCACCCCCACAATTCTAGAATTTTATGTCTACAAAGAACCCACAGTCATTCCCAAAGTTAATTCCTAGAACAAGAACAAGAACAAGGCTCACAGAGATTGAATGGCTAGCTTAGCAACCTCTTGCCAACCTGATTCTTTCCTCAGGCTACAGCAGCTGAGGAAGGAAAAAGTTTCAGGTGAGGTTGAATAGAGTGGGTGACGTGAACATCAGGATGTCTATCCAGAGCTCCTGCTCACACCATGCCAAGGAGTGAGCTGTGACACACTCGCGGTGAGCTGTGGGTTGGGGAGGCATCTGTCCTGTTTGAGGATTAATGATTGTAATGATATGAGATCATCCGTAAAAGGCAGCTGTGCAGGTCTGTCCTTTTTCTCTATCAGTTCCTTCTAGACCCGGGGACCCAGAAAGGGCATAGGGGAAGTGCTTTGAAAGGAGAAGCCTGGTAGCATTTTATTTTTGTCTTTTTAATTTACTATCTCATCATCTCCCAGCGTGTGCTGTATACATACATTTAGGTGTGCACCAGACTGACTTCTAGGTCGTTCACTGGCATGTGGGCCGAGCCACCGGGAGCCACGTCCTCTAAATCTGACTCTCCCTCCCTGAGAAACCATCAATGATCCATAGCTCCTTGGTTAGTGGTAGGAAGCCATGAGGTATCCATGTCATCCTAGAATGTTGACTGATTTGATCTTGGGCAGATACCTATGACTGGTGTGTTTCTTCCAGTACCATGAATGCTAGTCACTAGGGAAGAGGTTTCTAGGTGGGCACCAGCTCTGCTTCTCCATGAATGCTAGTCAATAGGGAAGAGGTTTCTAGGTGGGCACCAGCTCTGCTTCTCCATGAATGCTAGTCAATAGGGAAGAGGTTTCTAGGTGGGCACCAGCTCTGATTCTCCATGTTCAAGAACATAAGTACTGTCTTCAGCAACAGGGTCCTACTGGCAGGTTCTGGAGATTAACTACCAGCCTTCACAATAGCCTGTGGTATTTACAGGGTTAGGAATATATAATTCATATATATATATATATATATATATATATATATATGTGTGTGTGTGTGTGTGTGTGTGTGATATATTACATCTGTATGTAATATATTAGGACATATCTATGATAGTAGGTGTTTATATGGCTTTTCAAATGGCCTTTCATGTTAGTTGTCCCTCCCCATATTCCTTCCTTTATACTGTACTCCAATCCTCCCCACTTAATCATCTTATTCTGGTTTGCCATTCATCTCTTTATAACACTGTACTCTATCTCCCTTTCCTTGGTAGACCCTCTGATTCTACCCTGGGACTAGCTTACCTTCTGTGGTTATTCCATCAATATTAAGATATTTAAAACTTAAAAGCATACATGCATATATATCTTAAAGCATCCACACATAGAAAATATGCAATTGTTTTTCCTAGGCCTGGGTTTCCTCACTCAGGTGTCATTTCTCTTAACAGCTGGTTAATATCGTATTGTGTAAATGTACTAAAAAACTGAACATCAAGAAAACACATTACCTTATTTAAAAATTGACTACAGAACTCAGGAGAGAGTTCTCAAAAGATGTAACAAAAATGGCTGGGCTAAGAAGCACTTAATAAAATGTTCAATATCCTTAGCTATAAAGGAAATACAAATAAAAACTATTTTGAAATTTCTTCTTACCAGAGTCAGAATGGCCAAGATTAAAAAAAAAGAAATGACAGCTCATAGCAGTGCAGGGAAAGGGCAGGGGTAGGGGTGGGGGTGGGGGGTGGGGGTGGGGTGGGGTGGGGGAGCCTTATCCACTGCTAGTAGAAGTGTAGACTTGTACAACTACTATGGAAATCAGTTGGCAGTTCCTCAGGAAGCTGGGAATACATCTACCCCAAGATATATTCAAAGGACTCTAAAACCTACTACACAGGCACTTGCATATCCATTTTCTTTTCTTCTCTATTAATAATAGCCAGAAATTAGAGAGAGCTTAGCTAGTCATTAAATGATGAATATGTTTGAAGTTTTTGAATGATTTATAGAGACATAAAATAAAGTGAAAGTTCCAGATTCCTGATGAGAGTTCTCAAAGGTAGTCTTGCTTACTGTACCAATAATTCGTGGCCAGTGGACTCTATCAATTTGTAAAGTCTCTGACATAAGAAAATAGCTGCTTGGTGCGGTAAGCATCCAAACGCAAGGGGTGGCTGTCCCAATGGTTCGCACCTGCTGTCTTCACTAGCATCCAGAGCGCAGTAAGGGATGCCAGCCCACCTCGGGTTGTCTGTGCTGAAGCCTGGCTGGTACAGTTATTTGTTTCCGTTCTAATGTTTGTTTTGAATTCCCCTGAATATAACCATCTGCAGCTTTCCTTTTGGTACATTATCATCAGGTTGAGCTGAGATTTATTTAGTTCTGAAGCTTCTTGGCCTTTTGTACAGTTCTTATAAAAAGGAAACCTGCATTTCCTTTCTGGACTTGCTTCTTATCGATTCATCCAAGGGAGCCTCCTTCTTTGCTGATGCAGCAATGTCCTTGGTTGCTGGATGGCCAGTTAGTTCTTGGGACTAGCGCCTTTCCTTTCATTGTACATGATTCTGTGTTTCTGTTGGTTGTTATATTGCATATGTATAGATCGTTTGTTTTAGGGTTATTAGCCCAACCTTCTTTAGAAAAGACTTTGATGAACTTAAATCCCAACACAGTGCCCCCACCCCCACCCCCACAGGCTACATTCCAGTGCCTCCTGGTCATGCCTGAAACAATGCATTGTGCTCAATCCTGTGTGTGTATGCTACTCTGTGTAGCATCCCTATGATCCAAGTTAACTGAGAAATTAATGCAGAGAGAAATAAGCAAAATAATAATAAACAATCACTAACAGTGTACTGTAAAAAGGCACTGAAAACCTGAGTTTATTTCTGGAGTTTTCTATTTAATACATTTCACTGCTATTGACCACTGGTAACTGACACCAAAGGAAGCTAAAACAGATAAAGGGAGACCACCGTGTTCCCTCTGAGATCCAACGTGCTGCATCTCCCGAGAGAAAAGTAAGTCAGAAACCTCTTTTTCACTGGCGTTTGGAGCTGCTACAAATACCATTTTTTTCCCTCTCTCTTCCAGCAACATAAGAGTTAGTCCTGAGGTTGAACTCTATTTCCTTTTCTTTTAAGCATTGGGCATCAAACCAGAGCCTTGTGTGTGTTAATTAGACACCAGCCACTGAGCTGTGTCCTCAACCTTGTACTTCACTCTCTGAGTTTTAGATATCCAGGGTGGGGCAACCCTGCTCTGCCTGCCCCTCCCCCCCCCCCCCCCGCCCGCTATCATTTGCTACTCAGATGCCCCAGGCTGGCCAGCGCCTCTGCATGCCATCATGCCATCTGCTACTTCTTATTCTGAAGTCTCTCTTTCTCTCTCCTCACTGGCACTCTCAAAAATCCCGCTACTCAGGGGGACTAATCTAAAATGTTAGTCAAGAAATATTACAGTTATGAACACCTTTGCAAACTGTAGTGTCATTGCAAACGGACACATTTCCCCAGGGTTTGTAGCTACAGAAGGTGACCTTGGAAAGCACTGGTGCTAGGGGATCCAACTTTTTGCATTTATCAAGCAATGATTATTATCCATGCTGTGCTGCCCTAACATGGGGCTTGGTACAAACAATATGTCAAATACCTGGATTACCATCTTGGTCATTGTACTTTTGCTCAGAACTTTTTGTATGGTTTGAGATTTACCTGGACTTTAGAAGGTAGCTTATTACATGAACATTGTATTTCTTTTAGCATTTGTGTGTGTGTGTGTGTGTGTGTGTGTGTGTGTGTGTGTGTTAACTGAGAACAGTACTGAAAAAACAAAACTTGATGCCAAAGTGCTTTGAGTTACACATTTTCATAGATTGGCTCATTAGCACCAGGAGCACAGTAAACGACTCCTTTAGTTTCAGAAGTAATGCTCGTGTGGTTTTTAAAATCCCTGTATAGCCAGCCTTACCAATAAATTTTCTTTGCTTACCACTGTGATGCTTGGAATCTTATTGCCAAGACATAATGTTTTAAACCTACTTCCTTCCCAAATCTCATAGTTCTGTGGACACAGAGGTCAGGAGCGGAAAAGAACCGCTTTCTCTATTTAATGTGTTCTTTGAGTCTTTGCTGGAAATAGCAGGCCATGAGCCTGGGGAGAGTTTTTAAGAAATGGCTTTAGATTTCCTCACGACCACTTTTAATTTTTGACTCGTTGAAGGAAGCGACCACTGGTACTCAAAAATCTTCATAGGCTACAATACTTGGTTTACACAAATCATCCACTGTTTTACAGTATAATTAACCAGTTAGCATCGCAACCTATTTTGTATTAAAAATGAAATTTGACCTGAAATCATTACATAGATTTAATTTACTATTTAGATAAGTACAAATCCAAGTGTTATTTCTGATTCTTGTGCTGTGACTGATACTTTGTGGAGTATCATTTTCCTAAGTTTTATGTGAGTCACGAAGACAGAGTTGTCTGTGTATGTTAGTAAATTAGGAGTTATAAGCCACTGCTGAAGTGAATCTCTTCCACCATTCCTATAGTACCAGACTGGAGAAACATGTGATCCAGTATGGTTCAAGTAAGAGTTGTGTGTGCATAGTATGTGTTGGTAGTAAGTCCGGGAAGTATGAAAGAACTTTGTAAGGGCAAAAAGTATTGGGGGAGAGAGAAACATGGACTGTCTAACTATAAATTATACGAAGTCACTTGACCATTTAAAACTGTAATTTTCACATACATGAAGGCTGATTGTGAAACTGGTGTATGTTCATGTACATCTATAGATTATAGGTTGTAGCACACAGAGGTTACAGCACAGTTCAAAGTCAGTCGGAGCTACATAGTGAGACCTGTCTAAAAATGCCAAATCAAAAAATATAAAAAGAATACTTATTTTAAAAATTTGAGTGCTATCAGGAGACATGCAGTGGCAAGCTGTCAGAGGTTTAAGCTGAACAGGGCTGGATATGTGTGGAGGTTAAGTATGCTGGACAGTTTGGGTGCTGTACCAGAGTGTGGGTCATACCCAACTCTGTTTACATCTTGTCCATGTGTCTCTAGCTCCGATCACAGGATGTGCTTTACCTGTAAGTACTTTACTCTTTTGAGAGTAAAGATAACATGTGCCTTATAAGTTTGGTAAGTAAGTTGTAGGAGATCACTGGTACACCATTGACCTTGGTCAGAGATAGTTGACAATACTGAATACACTGTATTTGGTGACGAGTTTAGAATCCTGCTCATTGTGGCTCTAGTCTCAGGGATCTGAAGGGCCACAAGAGTAAGCTTAATGCTTAAAATGCAATATGTGGAAATGCAAAAGGCAGTGGGACATGCCACTCATCTGTGGTCTGTGTCTGTCTTACCTGCTGATATATACAGTGCCTTGACCTGACCATGAGGAGAGTGAGGGCTGAGTTTTTGGGTTTGAAGGCAATGTCACTGTGTCGCAAAGCAAGACAACCACACAAATACCTGCCTTATTGTTGTGTGTGAGGTTTTGTTTTCTTAGACTTTGAGGACAGATAGACACTGTGGTGGTTTGAATAAAAATCACCATCACCCCCATGAAGTGTGGCTTTGTTGAAGTATGTGTGGTCTTGTTGGAGGAAGTGAGTCACTGGGGGTGGACTATGAGGGTTCAGAAGTGCAAGCCAGACATGATGGCTCATGTGCTCTTCCTGCTGCATCAGAATCCGGATGTAGAACTCTAAGCTATTTCTCCAGCACCATGTCTTCCTGCCTACTGCCAGGCTACTCACCACAATGATAATGGACGAAACCTATGATCTGTAATCTGTAAGATAGACCCAATTAAATATTTTTCTTCCTAAGAGTTGCTGTGGTCATGGTGCCTATTTATAGCACTGAACCTGTAACTAAGACACACCTACCTTACTATTTTGTGTGAGGTTTTATTTTCTTTTACTTTATTTATAAGCAATGTGCTGTCAATTCTTAGTTACTTCTTCAGATATCTTTGTGCTATGGAAAGTCTAAAGCTCTAGTAAGCTATGAGCTGCTGCATACCCAGTCCCTAAGGATCTTCTATTTCTTGCAACTTGATAACATTCATCCAGGATATAAAAGAGACTTCCAAAAAAACAATTTCTCATTTAACATTTTATTTTTTCAGGTTCATTTGTATGCTAATGCTGTTTGTTTGGATTTTTTTTCCACCTTCAAATAAGGACTTGCTTTGAAGTGTCTTAGTTCCTGGCTATATCTTGCATGTCTCCATATGAAGATAGATGCAAAGTCCTCAGCAGCCGGTGCATGAGCCCCTAGGTCATGATGCTGAACTCCCTATTGAAGTCCTGTTCTTTTCTGTACAACATCAGTCAAAGGCTCAGTGAGTTTGGCCCCTTAATTCTGACCCTTGCAACCAGATCATTAAGAGGCAAAGTTTTCTTCAAGTTACTTTACCCTGTAGTTTGTCACTTGAGCCCCTACATTTCTTTTGTGCTTTTATATATATATATATATATATATATATATATATATATATATATGGGAGGGAATCATTAGCCAACAGTTTGCATGCTATAGTAAAAAAAAGAACTTGGAATTTTGAGTCAAATAACCATAGACAGATTCCTAGACACCATCCACATATATGAGCACAGAAACCATTGAGACAGGCTCCTTCCCCTCATGTGTGGTTTCCTGAGCTCTGAGGCTGATGGTTTGGAGTAGTTGTAAGGAGAAGTGCATGAGCCTCCAGGTCATGATGCCGAACTCCCTTTTGAAGTCCTGTTCTTTTCTGTACAGCATCAGTCAAAGGTGCAGTGAGTCTGGCATCGCACTCTTCTTCTGGCACCTAGTGGTTGCTATTGAATGGGCGTTGCTGCTATAGCTGTTATTTGCTCAGTCGGTCCACTATAGTGGCACTGGCCTCTGGGAACTTGTTATAGAAAGTACAATCCTAGCCCCAGATCGCCTCCCAAATGCTCTGTGCTCCAAAGAGCTCTGTACAGCTGCTCTAGACCACTGCTCATCACTGACCTGTGCCTA
Organism: Apodemus agrarius; assembly: GCA_964023405.1. Taxonomy (NCBI): domain Eukaryota; kingdom Metazoa; phylum Chordata; class Mammalia; order Rodentia; family Muridae; genus Apodemus; species Apodemus agrarius. The sequence continues at coordinate 78,977,930 of OZ030011.1, forward strand.
GCTATAAGAAGCCTACCAAGGGCTCCGACTCCAATCCCATTTTCCATGCCTGTGTGAATGTCCATAGACATTGCTGGTGATAAACGCTCCTGCCACCAATTTCTCTCACAGATATTCTTTTTTAACTGTCAACCTGATAACAGTGATACACTTGGGAAAAAAGAGTCTTAATGCGGAGAGGGCATGTCTTTGAGGGATTGTTTTGACTGTTAAATGGTATAGGAAGATGGGAGAAGAAAGCTAGCTGAGAGCAAACCAGTAAAGATCCTTGTGCTCTTGACCATGGGTGTGAGGCGTTAAGTTCTTGCTTTAACTTCCTGCAGGAATGGGCTAAAAAAGCGAATTATGAACCAGATAAGCCCTTTCTTCTTCCATGTTTCTTTTGGTCACACTATTTTTTTCTATCACAGTAACAAAGATGAAATTAAAACTCAGACCTAGAGAGCAGTGTGCAGTGAACAGCGAATTTATGCACTATGTTATCTGTTCTGCTCAAAAAAGACAGCAGCCAGGTGCTTGGGAAGCAGAACAAACAAACAAACAAACAAAAAGTTGTGTTTTTCCTTTATGCATTCTGGGGAAAACCCAGAGGCTTCAGCAAGATAAAAGCAAAGGCATTGCATGAGTGGCTTTTGGATATTTTGACATAACGCACAACTCCCTGGTCAAGAGAGATAGCAGCTAACATCTTCAAGTGGGCATTTCATGAGCCCTTTTACTACATATGATGGAGTGATCCTGTTAGCCATCCTCCTTAAGAAAGTTATTCTCTCTTCCTGCCATACTCAACATGAATCCCGTGGACCAAGGGTTGAACAGTAAAGAACTTTGAGATGGGAGCAATCAAAAGTAGCTACAGTAATTGAACGTCTGTTAAACGCCAGTCACTGGACTCTGGAGCAGCTTATGTGTATGATTTCGTGTAATGCTCATTCTGGTCCTCCCAGCCAAGCTCTCGGGACCTGCCCAAGTGCTGGATTTGCAGTCATGTGCTGCTATGCTGAGCTTCCGTCTTCACTTTCTAGGCTTGTGGCTAATGTTGGTTTTCAACTCCTGGGATCACACAGTCTCCCTAACTCAGTGTCCAGGCAGCTCTGCAGAGCCTTCCTTTTGTTAATAGTGCACAGCTCTGCCTAGTAAAACTTCCTTTCCCTTTAGGTCATCTGCCCCTCCTCATTAAGCAGAGCAGTTCCATGGGTGCTGCCCCTCTCTCCCCTATTAAAACTGATTTTACTGCAAGGAACACCAGAAGGAAAGCAGCCCTAAGACTTTCACTTTGTCAGTTAAGGTTTGAAATGACTTCATTTCCCTTATCGTTACCTTAGTTAAAAGGCTTCTCTGTTCCTCCCCCTCTTTTTCTGTGTGTGTGTGTGGGGGGTGTGTCAAGAGGGGGCATATAAGCAAAGGCCAATATAAGGTGCCCTGGATTATTTTCTGCCTCATTTCTTTGAGCTAACCGTACCTGGAGGTACACACAGTTTTTTTTTGTTTGTTTGTTTGTTTGTTTGGTTTTTTGTTTTTGTTTTGTTTTTTTGCCTAGGTAAGTCTCAGCACCTCCTATATCTGTTAATGCTGGGGTTACAGGCATATATGGGCCTCTTTTTGCATGGCAACTGGAGATGGGAACATGAGTGCATCCCCAAGGGGTGTTGATGTCTGGGTTTGGTAACATATACCTTCCTGAGATGATAGATGGACTTATCTTCCTGGGAAAAGTGCTGATCCCGTTCATCTCTAAGAGCCACCCACCCACCCACCCACCCACCCACTCACCCACCAGCTCCTCCTCAGCTGCCTCTCCTTGCAGGAGGACAACCCCTGCAAGTATATTCAGTGATCACGGGAGTATGGTGATTCCACACTGAAGGAAGGATTGCCACCCTCAGAGTGACTTAACAGCAAGTCCAATTTGCATTTCTCTGTCTCTTCTGTCTATCCCTAACAATGGACCTTTCTTTTTGTTATTGAGCAGTGCAGGAAACATGGTATGGGAAAGTGATGAGAAATCTTTCATATTAATTCAATTTTACTAGAATTTACAGGGGAAGAAGCTACTGTTCCCTACTGACCCAGAGTGACACCCAAAACTGCCTGGATCCACTTGCTGCCTCCAAGACTTAGAGAGTAGATATTTGATTTCTAGATTGTTTTCACTCTTGTGGCGTGTTCAGCAAATGACTATCACAAAATACAAATGCATATGCATCCACATATGTGTGCACACGTGTGTGCACACACACACACAACTCTGGGGTCAGGGGCATGGAAGGATACATGATTTAAGATTGAAAAACTATGTTTAGCTTAGATCGTAAAAACCGATTACATGGAAAATTCAAGCACAATAGTTTTCTTAAAGACAAGTTACGTTTAAATGGATTGAGTATACACGTAGTAGGGAGACAGATTTGGTCCATAGTTTTAAATGACCTCAAATGGTTATCAACTCGTTTGCAAGCTCAAGAAAATGTTCAGCTTCTGCAGGTCATAATTACTTTCTGAAGAAGCTATTCCTGCAGATGGGTATACTCTCTTCTTACTTCCTCTTCACCAGGTCCTCCCTCCAACCCCAAATTAGCAAGCAGCATTCTACATTCTCTGTATGCCTCTCACCTTGGTCAGGTCTATGTCCATTTTTAAGATGTTGGCCCCTATGATCAGTATCAATCATTAAAGTCATATTACCACCATTTAGCCCGAGTGACTGTTTATCCCAGTACCATGCTGGCTTTGTTATTATGGCTTTGTAGTGTAACTTGAAATCAGATATGCCAGTATCTCCTGCTCTATTATTTTGGCTCAGGATTGCTTTGTGTCTCTTGAGTCCTTTGTGTTTCTAATGTGAATTTTAAGATGATTCCCACCCCCTTCATGGGTATTTTTTTTTTAATTTTCATGGGTATTATATTAAAACTATTTTCACAATATTCTTGTAACTTATGAGAATGGAAGGTCTTTCCATTCTGTAATGTCTTCTTTAATTTCTTTCTAAAATGTTTTAAAGTTTTCATTGTAAAGCTATGTTGCTTCCATAGTTAGACTTATTCTAAAACTTTTGTTTTGATGCAATTGTAAATGGAAGTTTAGTTGATTTCTTCAGCATGTTTTTTTCTTGGTAAATAAGAAAACTACTATTTTGGTATGTTAATTTGTTGCTACTAAGTATCCAACCCTGTTCCCGGGTAAATGAAAGCTCAGCGGTTAACAAAACAAGCTACAAGCCTAGACTGGGCAGGCCTCCCACTCTACTACTCTGTTTCAATCTATTTTATCCCATACAACTTGCAGTTTCTCTAGGCCCCGAGCTTCTCCCCCGGCCGCCTCTCTGGTTCTCTTTAACCGTTTCTCTCTCCCAGTTTCTCTCTGTTCTCTCCTCTCTCCTCCCGTTGCTCCTCCTCCTCCTGTTTTATACCCTGTAGCTCCTCCCCTAGACTCTGCTCCTCCCACTTTCCTCCTGCCCAATCATTGGCTCAAGCCTTTATTTGAAAAGTCAAGGTGGGGAGACGGTTCACAAGGCAACTCCTCATCTGCAGCCCCTCTGAGGAGTGGAATTAACATCAAAGTACAAGCCCAGGGCTATCCACAACATTAATTTTCTGAAAGTACTTGTCCTAAGAGTTTTCTATTGGGGTCTTTTTGTTTAAGACTGTTTTATTCTTTTTGTATGTCATATGAATATGCAAGTGTCTGCAGAGACTAGAATAAGTTGTTGGATCCTCGGATGCTGGAGTTATAAAGGAGTTATGAGGCACTTGACCAGTCCAGTAATGACCAACAAATTCTCTCAATAGCTGAACCATCTCTCTAGCACTTGGTAAAGTCTTTACGATCTCTTGTGTATGCAATAATATCATCTGCAAGTGAAAATATTTATTTCTCTTATTATTCTTGCTAATACTTCAAGCATCAAAAGGAATAAGATTTTAGAAATTTACACACTTGCATTGTTCCTTACTTTTCTGGAAATATTGTGGATTTTTTTGCCCATTTAATACAGAGTTTACAAATGGCAAGTTCCATTTGTCCTTAATCTAGTTTGAGGCTTATCATAGAAAGATGATGGGTTTTGTAAAAGCCTTTATGTCTCTACTGAGATATTTCTTGGTCAGTGTTCTATTCAGGTGAAAAGACAGCATAAAGAAAGCACTCAATTGGGACTTGCTTACAGTTTCAGAAGTTTAGTCCATTATGATCATGATGGGAATTATGGCGGCACATAGGCAGACATGATACTGGAGATAGCTAAGATTCCCACACCCAGATATGCAGGAATTAGGGAGAGGCTTGGAATGGGCTCTTGAAACCTCAAAGCCCATCCCCAGTAACATGCTTTCTCCAACACTGCATCTCCTAATCTTGTCAAATACTGCCACTCCCTGGTGACCAAGTATTCAAATGTATGAGCCTATGGGGGCCATTCTCATTGCAAACAACCGCTTTCCAGTCCACAGTCATCAACAAGTAGCACAGGCATGCCTATCACATCAATATCCTACTCCCTGGTACCAACTTCTGCCTTGGTCTGTGTTCTGTTGTTGTAAAGAGACAACATGACCATAGTAACTTTTATAAAAGAAAGAATTTAAATGATGTTTGTTTATAATTTCAGAAGTTTAATCAGTATCATCATAGTGGGAAGCATACCAGCACACCTGCAAATATGGTGCTGAATAAGTAGGTGAGAGTTCTACATCCATATCCACAGGTAGCAGAAAGAAACTATGGGCTTAGAATAGGCCTTTTACAACCTTAACGCCCACCCCAGTGACACATTTCCTTCAATAAGGCCACAGCTCCTAATGTTTTCAAATAGTGCTACGTTCCTGGTGACCACATATTAAAACCAATGAGCCTATGGGATCAATCTCATTCAAAACACAGTAAGATGATCTTGTGATTTCTATGCTTGAGTCTATTATTGAATGCATTCATTCATTAATTGATTTCTACTGAATTAGCCCTTTATTTCTGGAATGAAGCAAACTTTATCAGGTTAAATGATTTCTATGATGTATTGTTAAGTTTAATATTACTTATTGATTTTATATATATACATATACATATGCATATACATATACATACACACATGCACAGACACACACACACACACACACACATATATATATGAGATTGGTTAATAATTTCCCTTTGTGTTGTTGGGTCTTTTGTTGTATTTTTTGTTGTTTGTGTAACAGGGTAATATGAACTTCACTACAATGAGTTATGAAAAAAGTACTTCTTTTGTATTTTGTAGAGTAATCTGAAAAAGATTGGTGTAAGTTCCTTAACATCCTGGTAGCATTCAGCAACAAATCTTGCTAGGCCTGGATATTTTTAGTTTAGACTTTTATTTTGTTGTTTATAGGTTCAATCTAATTATTTGTAATAGATATTTTAAAGTTGTTTTTCTCATTCTGCTTTAATTTTGGTAGCTCATATCAATTCAGAAATTCATCTTTTGTTAAGGTTTACTGAGTTAAGTGAAATATGATCTTTAAGGATATGTTCTAAGGATTTTCTGAATTTCATTGATATTTGTTGAAATAGCCCTCTTTTCATTTCTGATTTTACTAGGGTTTTTCCTGTCTTTTCCTTGGTTAGTTTGGATGTTTGTTCATCTTGTTTATATTTTTAAAGAATGAACTTTTTACATCATCGAACCTTTGCTTTTTATTGCAGTTGCAACAATTTCTTCCCTGACCATAATTATTTCTTTTCCAACTGTGAATTTGGAATTTGGGTTGTTCTTTTTTTGTCCTAAGACTTAATGTGTATCATTAAATGATTTATTTGAAATCTCTCTGACTTAACAGATGTAATGCTGAATTTGAGTGAGATTACCCTGGATTACCATCCCACTAGGTCATGAGATCCATCAAATGAGTCTTCATGAGAGAAATATTATAACAAATTAGCTGCCTGCACAGAGGAGACAGCAGTATAGACGGAGGTCGGTGTAGTGCTACCACAAGTCGAGGGCTTACATGCACAGTGGAGAGGGTGGTGTAGATGGAGGTCAATGTACTGCTCCACAGATCACCTGTCAGAAGCTGGAAAGGCTTAAGTACTGATTCTCCCTAAAGACAGAGAAAGCCTGCCTTGCTGATTCTTTGATTTTTGATTTCTAGCCTCCAAATCTGTTGGAAAGTAGGCACATAGTTTTAACTAATTCATTGTTATCATAAATTATCATAAATTAAAGTTGATTCCTCCTTTAAAGCATATTAATCAATGCCTCTGTCTTTAGACAGGAATCATTTATGAAAAATATCAAGGATATATGAACACTCATGCTAACCAACAACACTTTAGCAGAAATTTAAGTAAATATATATGTATTAAGCATTTGCATGTGCTTACAAACAGGCAAAGAAATAAAATGTGTTTTGGGTTATCTTTTTATTTTACAAGCTTCCTGGTTTGCTGTCTTCCTCTGGTCCCAATTGCTTTTGAGTCACATCTTTGGGGACTTTGCTTACTTGATAAATTTATTTGCAGTATTAAACAAATCTCTTGTACTTAGTGACATGGGTGGCTTATTTAATATTCTCTCTCTTTTTCTATGTGTGTGTGTGTGTGTGTGTGTGTGTGTGTGTGTGTGTGTATGTGTGTGTGTGTGTGTGTATGTTGTGTGTTTGATGAATACCAATAGTTTAAAAATCCTTCAACCTAGAACCTTTGTTCTAATGATAATGAGTTTTAATTATGGGGTTGGGAGGAATATTTCTTGTTGCAAAGCATTAAATGCTGTTTCCAGAACATATGAAGTTTTAATTCTATCACTTCAGTACGTGGTTTCATGTACAGCAGCTATAAAAGAAAAATATGAAATGATACAGTGGTTTTAGTAGGATTTTTCCATATCATTTAATTTGAAATAAGCGTATGTATGTTTTATGGTATTTTCTAAGGAATTTTTTTAAACGAAAATTGTAAATGTACAGTAATGGAGAGACTAGCTTAACCAAACCCCATATACTTGCTTTCTAGTTAATATGCTACCCTTCTGGCCTGTTATCCTGCATCTGTTTCTTATCCACTTTTCACAGAATTACTTTTATGTAAATGGCATCTTATTTATTCATATTTCAATGACTATATTTAAATATAGTTAAACCATTTTTAAATGTAATCAAAATAGCAACATCGCAACAATAGACTCAGTATTCAACTTTGGTGACTTGACTGCCTCATGTGTATTTATGTATCCTACATGAAAATTTAATGAAGCTAGATGGTTTCCTAGGTAAAAATACGGTACCTCAAAAGAATGGAATGACCTTTATAACACCAAAAACTTAAAATGTAGAAAAGAGCTTATGTCTCTTCAGTTTAGCAATTATATAAAAAATAAGTAAAAACAAACAAAAATATAAAAAATTACATTCATATTAAATGTATACAACTTTTCTCCTTGTCATTGTTTGCTAAATAATGCATATTTGCAACTATTTGCACAGTGTTTGTATTGAACTAGATTGTTATCCTCTAGAAATGCTGTATCGTATGTGGGAGGGGGTTGTAGATCATAAGCAAACACCATAGCATTTTATTTAAGTGACTTGAACATCCCTTGATCTTGGTATCACTAGGGTTCCTGGACCCTATACACAAGGATATTCATGGACTGCACATTTGTACTGACAAAGGGCACCATTTTTTATTGTTGTTATTTCTAATACTGTCATTTAGATTTGCATGTTTATGACTTTTTCATTAATATGTACTATAGAGTGCTTGGCTTCGTTCTCTCAGTGTTGGCCATGAGACTCATTCCTTCTTGCTGCCTGTAGCTGTAGTTATCATTGACATTGCTAATGAGGATTTGATCATAAAGAGGAGGACTATGTTTCATGCGAGTGTTGATTGACTTTTAGAGGTGTTACAAGTTTAGGCATTGTGTTGCTCTGAGATGTTTCAGACATATATGTGTTTGATGATTAGACTGAAATATTCTTTTAGGTCTATATGAGGAATAAAGTTTTCAGGTTGAGTCATACATGCCTCTTCAGTTTTGGTAGATACAGATTTCCCACTGGTGGTATCTATTACACTATTTCCTGGAGAATACTGATCACAGTTACTTCACAGGTGTTCATTTTTAGCTTCAAAGTATTTGCTTAAGCAGGGAGGTTCCTAAATGAACTTGAGATTTGACAGGTAGGTTACTATTTTTGTTAACCAAAAATGCTAAAGGAAATTGATTTTTGGTCAGATTAAATGCTTTTTTGTCTGTATATTCTATATTGTGAACTATTTTCATCTGTGGATTATCTCAGTTGGTTAGCAACTGCCTGCATTTGTTCTGTCTATCACTATAAAGACATTCGAGAAGGGTTTACCCTGATTCCTCTGGGAAACTCTCAGAAATTTCGAATGTTGTTAAAGGACCCTTATGTTCTCAAATCCACAAAGTATGTGAGCACTTCCTATACTTAGAGTGTCTATCACCCTTCTGTGGAATCCTCTTTAGTTTCCACATGTGTGTGAGGCACTGTCAATTGTGGAAAATCTGAGATGGTGTAATCAGTCATTGCAGTTTGGAGGCAGAGCTTGCTTTAGGTCCCTGCATGTTAGCCTCTTAGTGGTTTTAAAAAGGAGATATTAGATGTTAAAATTGTGGCTGCTTGCAATCAGTGTTTTCTTCAAAATGAAATACCTTCATTATAATGGTTCTTATCCAGTGTTCCTACTGAACTTAGTCTCAGCTCAGTACCTTTATATATTTTCAATCATATGCACTTTTTGTTCTGGCCCCATTGCTCTAATCATTCTGTTTGTCCTTTTACCTTCCATTGATGTTATCAGATATAGATTGGCATTAGGACATGTTCAAAGACACTACAGAGAAATTAGAATCTGATTTAACTGACCATTTACCCTCCATTTTCTGCTTTAGAATGTTTCTTCACTGTGGGGGAAAAAAACCTATCTCAGTATTGGTTCAGTATGTTATTTGGGGGATAACTTATAACCAGCCACATCACCTCTGTCTTAATTATGTGCAAAGAGTCAGTGATATTTCTTCTTTATTTCTCTTGGTGGTATGATATTTTCTTTTCCTATATCATCTGTTATTCATTTCCAAAGTCTTGTGAAATTTAAATACCTTAATCTATCAGTCTCTGACTGTGGTGATTTGAATAAGAGTGACTAATATAGAATCATATGTTTGAATGTTTGACCCATAGAGAGTGTCACTGTGAGGAGGTGTGGCCTTGTTGTTGGAAGTATGTCATTGTTGGGGCAGATCTTGAAGTTTCATATGCTTAAGCTATGCCCATAGTAGCCAACAGTCTCCTTCTGCTACCCGTGGATCAAAATGTAGAATGCTCAACTCCTTCTCCAGCACCATGTATGCTTGTATGCCACCATGTTTCTTGCCATGCTGGTAATGGAATAATCCTCTGAAATTCTAAGCCAGATGCAATTAAACATTTTTCTTTGTAATAGTTGCTATGGTTATTGTGACTCTTCATAGCGATAGAAATTCTAAGGTACCAGCTTATCCAGATGACTTACTAACAAGGTAAGAACTAGAAAGAGAAATTAGTAGGTTAAGAATCATTTAAGATACTATCTCATACTCATTGCCCCAAAACAGCTCTCACTTGGTTTTTCCAGTTCAAGGGAGCTCCATAATTTCAGATGGTCATCTCTGAGAGCATCATGTCAGGAGTCCCCTTATGTTCTCCTGACAGCCTTATACCACAGGAAATCTCAGTGTTGTGTCACATGTGAGAGTCTTTATGCAAAACATCTGCTTTCCAGACATTGGCAGGTAGGTGCAACATTTCATTAAGAACAAAGTTAAGACTTCGCATAGCCATTGGCATTTCACTTGAAAATTCCTTGGGTCCAGATCCTGGGCAATGCCATGGCCTAAGAATCCCAAGTTTTGACCCTAGAGAATGATTCAATAGTAACTACAAGACATTCCAAAACGGACCTTTATGAATAAGTTTTAGGGCTATGTTTCAGTATAGGTCCTTTACAAGAGTGTTTGCTTCCTACATAGCCAAGTAGAGCTGGTGCCTTTTTTCAGTATTATCTTTTTGCACATAATACTACTGGCTTTCTGTGTAAGACTAAGGTGAAGGACACATTTGTATTAATTTACATTTCTTTCCATATTGGAAACTGCTATGAACCAATAAGCCAGTAGCTAATAGTAAAATTTGTAGTGATATTCTTCAAGGAAGAAATCAATTAATAAGGAAATAAGAGTTCATATGACAGGATAATGCTTCTGAGTGTTAACCTCTTTTGTTTGTTTTTTATTTTTTTAAGTACAAATCATTTTGAGAAATTTAGCCTGGCAAGACGTTTCTTTGACTGTTTTCGAAGTGCAGCTGCCATTGTGAGATATGTAGATCTTGGATTTTTGATGATTCAGTTCTAGATACAATGTTATACATTTTTGTCCAATCACGTCCTGTATACTATGCAATTTCACTTCCAACTCTCCAGCCTTTCATTATTTTTAACTCACCTGCCACTTCATTTAATCTTGCTTACTGTCTAGAAATAAATGTATTGTTTGCATAAATCTCTATTTAGGGTATCTGGTGTGTGAATTATATATTTTTAATGGATATTTTCTTCATTTACATTTCAAATATCATCCTTTACCCCAGTTTCCCCTCCGCAAACACCCTATCCCATCCTCCCTCTCCCTGCCCACCCATCCACTCCTGCCTCTCCACTCTGGTATTCCCTGACACTGGGGCATCAAGCCGTCACAGGCCCAAGGACCTCTTCTCCCACTGATACCCAGCAAGGCCATCCTCTGCTACATATGCAGCTGGAGCCATGGGCCCCTCCATGTGTACTCTTTGGTTGGTGGTTTAGTCCCTGGGTGTTCTGGGGTAGGGGGTCTGTTTAGTTAATATTGTTGTTATTCCTATAGGGTTGCAAAACCATTCAGCTCCTTCAGTCATTTCTCTAATTCCTCCATTGGGGACCCAGTGCTAAGTCCAATGGTTGTCAAGCTCTGGCAGAGCCTCTCAGGAGCCAGGCTTCTGACAGCAAGTACTTCTTGGCATCAACAACAGTGTCTGGGTTTGGTGTCTATATATGGGAGGATCCCCATTCCTAGCTTCTTCCTTCTGTGCTTGACAGTGGCCCTTGATGTTAATATATTATTTTGTGTGTGTCACTCCTGGGAATATGTGGGCTGTGCCTCCTGGCATTCCACTGAAAAAATCCTGGATGTCCTCATTTAGTTCTCCATCACTGTTCTGCCACCACACTGTGCTTCTTGGTCCCCGTTTCCACAGAAAGCCATCTGTGTTCCCTTCTGTAGTTGTTGCATCATGGCTCTCAGCACTATGAGAGCATCAGTTGAGGCTTATTATTCAACCAGAGAGGCTGAAACCTGTGAATTATTTTGCTTTCTTAATACACATGAAGCTCTGTATTAAAATCATGTTTGTCTGTTGCTTTCTTTCCAGAAATCTTGTCCCACTTTGTCAATCAAGATTAGATTATTTGAGGGAGATTTTTTACTAACACATGAGCTACTTTAGTTCCCTGGTTTTTAAGAACTCGACTCACAGGCATCCGCCATGATCTCTGCCTTTGTGTTCTTGGGTTATTTCTTCTGAGAAGTTTCATAGGGATTCATATATCGAACCTTTTCCTCTTAAGTTTCCAAGCTCTGGTGATTCGATCTAGCTGCTCAATATCATGGCCTCTGGAATTTTGGTCTTCTAGCTCCTTCCAAAGGGCAGTTCCTCAGTATGTAACAGCCCCATGCTTTGTCATGCTCCTCTGGTTGTCACGTATCCAATACTCTATAAAGCTGTTCTTGTCCACACACTGGAGACACTGCTGTATGCTCACTGGAGAAGTTACCAAACACTCCAGACTCTCCCTCACCTCATCCCTCTCAGCATCCCGAGGGCCACTTCTCCTCTTCTCCTCTGTTGCTTACTTTTGTTTTTGTTTCTGTTGTAAATCTCTAGCACCTTTAATTTTTAAATGTGGATACTCCTGGGTCTCCATTCTGGGTGATCCTCTTTCATTCTCTCTCTGATTTTCTATTTTGTTAGAAAATTTTACAGTAATAAATGCTAAAGGGGAATGGTACTAATACTTTTATATTTAAATTATTGGGAAGTGATAATAGTAAAATGAAAATTGGCACAAGCTGTCCAGAATACAGAAGCATATAACAAAAACTATGCTATTTTATGTTGTTTTCTAGTTTTTGCCATAGTTTCTTTTAAGGTAGGGTCAAACTTTTGGTGGTAGAATGGTTGAACTTACCCTTCTTTGATTTTTAATGTTAAACATCATAATTTTAATTCACTATAAATTACTATATGACCTGTCTAGAAAGTAATATGTTCAGTTTGTTAGACATTGATATAAATATTTTAAGATCATTTGACCCATCTTATTATTGTTATACTCTCTTGACTGAAACAATTTTGATCATCTTTAAGTCCAGTGTGTATGTGTCTGAAAGCCATTTAGTGACTAAATCTAGAGATTGTTAGATTATGCTTCAAAGTAAGTGACTGGTGAAGGACTCATAAGTTCACATTAATTATGTGAAATATGTCTGTGTATGGGTTTGTGCTCATGAATACAGTATCCACAGATGGCAGAACAAAAAATCAATCCCATAGAGTTGGAGGTACAAGCCATTGTGAGCTGTCCTTTGTGGGTTCAGGGAACTGTACTCTCATTCTCTGAAACCAGAATAAGAACGTATTCTTAACCACTGGGCCAAACCACCATTTATAGGAAATAAATGCAGATGCTCTTGAAAAGAAAATTCCCTGGTTCATTCCTATATAAGAGAGAGTTTGAGGGCTATTTTTATAGTTAATAAATTATGAGTCCTTGAAGGCATATCTTTTAAGATACCATGTCAGTCACTGGTGAGGGGTTCAGAGACATGACTACACACTGTCACCTTCAGCAGCCTTAGGAGTTTGCCCTGACCTCAATATAGGCTAAAAAGGGATTTGTGGCTTTGATGTGGAAATGGATTTCAAGCCTGGCCAGTTTGAAGCAGAGTTGGAGCTTTTTATTAAATATAACTTAATATAGACTTTATCTCTAAGGCTAGAAGAAATGGACAGTCAGAAAGAAAGAAATACCCAAATGTGCTTTCTTCAAGACCATCACAATTAATTAATTAATGTCCCATTAGCCACATACACCATTTTTGTAGTGGTCAAATCTTTAAATGATTGATAAGAAACCTTCCTTCCTCCATTTTTATTTCTCTTTGATAAGACAGATGGTTATAGGGATGCTATGGATGGAATTAAAATCTCATTGGAGAAACTAGACTCTAGAATTGCACCGGGGACTTAGTACATGCCCTTTTCCTCTAAATGGGGTTACTGTTGTGATTCTTATAAATTAAGGGTTTACATCTGTGAAGGTGAAAGTCCTTAAGTGGTTGTTACTTATGCTGGAAATCATGCTTTCCTGCTGGCAAAGAATCTTCAACCAGTTTCCTGGGCTAGGGCCTCTGTTCTTTCTCATGTTTATATATCTTCCCCATCTTTTTGTCCTGCCTCAGTCACTTACAAAGTGGTTCACTAAATTAAAGACCTGATGTTGTCCTTTGTCCCCACATTTCTAATAGGAAACAAGTCCAGGGAGAATCCTTTTCCCAGTCATATCATATCATGTGATATTAGCAGAGACATCACAGGCCTATAAAGCAGCTCGGGAGACATGTGGGCACACCTGCCATAAAGCAGTGTATGGAGAAGACACTCAAGTATTAAGCAAGGAAGTAAAAGAGAGACTCACGGGGAAAGTGATTGAGCTATGTGAAGATCATGAGATTTAAGATTAGAATGTGTAAGAAAATAAGAAAGATATTTATGAAAATAAGATGCACAGGGTAAGAACATGGTAGTCATGTGTTTCTTCTGTGTGAGTGTTCATGGTCTATAGTCTTGATGGAAAGGGCAACATTTGGGACCTTGGCTTAAAACTATTAACAATTTAACTAGGTAGAGTTGGAGTACTAAAGAGAAAGGTTCCCAAAGCCCCTCTAGTTTAAGATTTTAGTATTTGAACTGAAGGCAGACTCCACTGCGCTCTGTTCAGAACATTGACATTTTCAATGGAATGGAATGCAACCACGAGGCACTCCAAGAAAGCCCTCCTACGACGATTTGTCATGTGCACCCTATAAAGTGCTGCCTGTGCACACATTCAGCTGATGGGTGAGGACTGTGCAACCCTGATGCGGTTAAAAATAACTTTAATTAGAACTTTATCCCTGGAGCTTTGAAATCCAGAAAAACTGATGTCTGTGTTTCTGTTTCTGCCAGTAATCTAAGCCTGTCCTGCCTCAGCTGGGATTTCTACTTTGCTTCTTTTGTGGAGGTCAGCATGCCACCTCTCACCTCAGAGTTCAGCTGAGTTCCTCATCTTTGTGTATGATAAGCAGGCTGTTTTTTGCTCTCAGGCAACAGCGAGCTGTAGCTGACTGCTAACGAAAAGATGGAGAGATGTAAGGGCAGAGACCAAACAGCAAATTCACCAAGACCTGGCTGGAAACTATACCAGAGCAAACTCTAAAACCTTGATTTCTGTTTCAAATCTGTTTGGAGAGAAAGCAGGGCATTTATATTTTCAAGATCCTTAATGCCAAAAAGCCATAGATGAATTCCGGTTGCAGCACTGGGACGCAGCTAATCAGCTGCCGCCAAATTAGCCTTTTTAAACAAGAGAATGTATATTCATTCCAGTTCTCTGGTGCTTTCGAATCAAAAGTAGCACTTGGACTGTTGGAGGTTTGTAATGAATTATTTGAAGGCCATTCTAATGATTGAAACCAGGTTTGACTTCTTTCTGTGGGTTATCCACCCCCAAATGGAACCACACATTTTATGGAACAGTCAGGCTTTTGTGCTGAGAAAAGGCCAGTTTGCGTTATTGGTAGCAATTACATTTTCAAATGCCCTCTAGTTCAGAACAGAATCTGGCAGCTTTCATTCAGTTTGCCTTTTAAATGAAAAATTCAGAATTAAATTACTAACTGACATAAGGGCCATAAGACTGCGGAAAGCTGTGCCAATTTTAAGGTTTCAGCACTCATGGAACATTTCGAGTGAGTCACTGACCAGTTAGGACTCTGTCCTGCTAACCTTATACACAAATGGCAGCGTGTATAACTCAAGAGCTTATGTTTCCCCGTCGAACTCCAGGGGTTGCCGTGAGGCTTCTGCTCTGCAGCTCTGTCGACCTTTCCTGATTCTACAGGCCTGCCTTCGCTGGACCCTCTCCGTCCAAACAGTGAGATGAGGAGGAATCATATTATCTCCCCATTTTCACATGACCACCAAAATCAAGATTGTCTTAAAGAGGCAAGGGACAGGCATCCCTCAGGGACCTATCAGTCTCTGGTTCCTGGAGATCTCACCTTAGAGGCTCCAGACACTTCTGGTCTATGGTACTTCCCCCCGCCCCCCAGTACCTGTGTGGAGGTTCTGTTTGCTCCGACGGTTTGGAACTGTACGATTTGTTCCTGCAGCCAGAAGCTATCTGTGGGTGGCTCTTGATCATTTACAATTAAAAATAGCCCCAGTTAAATGGTGCTGTAAGTCTAGACCTATCAGATTGGGAAGATTTAGTGTGAAAATAAGGATGTGGAATAATGAAATATCCCTTTTACGTTTGCTGCAAGCTACATTAAATGCAATGTGTCAATATGACCTGTTTCTTTACAATCGCTATTATATATCCGTTAGGAAGATGAGCATCAAGGCCTGCATGGTGGTGCACACCTTTAATCCCAGCCCTCGTGAAGCTACGGCAGTGGTATGGCTATGGTTCAAGGCCACCCTCAGTTACACAGGGAGAGCCAGACCAGTCACGGCTATACACATGGCTCATGGCAAGAAGGAAGAGGAAAGGGAAAGGGAGAATTCATTTTTCTTCTCTGTTGTAAAGAAAATGGCCTAGAATTTGTGTTTCAATATGTGGAGATACTTACTTAGTACTCATGAATTGCACTTAAGACTTCAGTAAACATTTGCTGATAACTTAGACTAAGGGAGAGTGACCGCTGTCATCTGTTGAACAGCAAAAATTCTAGATTTTTACCTCTCAGATTTGGCCATTCAAGCTATAACAACAAAACGAAGTGTGACACATGGGGACATTCTGGGTAGCCCCGTGTAATTGAGTCTGTGGCAGGTAGAAGTCTTTCCTTTGGCTCTCTTGTTTATCGAGGAACCTAGCACATTTTGGACTGCCAAACTGAGCAAAAGCGATGAGAATCCAGCCTGCCCGATCCAGGATAGAAGGCCGGAAGACACCCAGATATGCAAAGCTGCATTTTGTCCGTGTGTCCATACGGTTTGGTAGCATCATGCTTGTCTTGTCCACCAGGGCACCACAGGGATGAGAACGTTCAGGAACCTCAGACAACTTCTTGGTACCTGGCTTCACCAAACCAACCGTACCTCTTGAGATGGGGTACATGAGTGCTGCGAGGTTGGTTTCTGTCACAGAACAGTAAGGTAGAACTATGATCTATTTCCCCTTTCTACTCTCTTGCTCTGATGCGGCCTTTTCTTTCTGTGCATAGGGATCCTTTCTGAGTGATGGCAATTGGTCACATACACACTCTTTTGACCCCTCTCTCTGGACACCAGCCCATCTCCCTGTGATATTCTGCCAAGAAGCCTATTTGAACATGGTAAACTCGTGTTAAGGACTTCAAGCCAGCAAAGTAGCTTTTGAAATAACAGTGTCCAGCAAGACAGAAGAGGACTGGATGTTGAGTAGTAAGTTGGGAGCCTTGTGATTGCTGCGAGATATGAGTTACCATGGAGACACTTTCTATTCTATTGGCAAAATGGCCAGGCCTGGTGTACCTCCAGCACAGTAAACAAATAGTCTGTGAAAACTGAAACACTAACATAAGTTAACTTTTTGTTTTTTTCTTCTTTAAAATGTCAAAAAACAGTTTTCCCTAAACAGTCTGGAAAGAGATCTGGTATAACTGGTGCTTGCCTTAGAAGATTACAGAAGCAACTTCTGCTTTGTAACAAAGAAGGCCCTCCAAGAGGGAACTTACCTTCTTGCTGTAACTTGAAGGTAATGCAAAGGACAAAAGTATTTGGGAGAAGTGGCATCTCATAGAAACTATTTGCAAGACTAAGATTTTAGGAGATAAATGATAGTTTGCTTACATGGGCAGAAGATAGCATTTGGTAAGAGAGTTCCAGTGGTTTATCTACAGCACGCTTTGGTTAATGTTCCCCTTGTACTAAAAGCAAAAGGTTTTGGTGGGATTTCTGTGGTCACAGTTCTGGCTAGCCAAATTCTACATTTTCAGGGTAAACAGCCAAATACCAGGATCTGGTTATCCCTCTAGAGTTGTATGCAGCAACATTGTCTTGTACAATGTGTATATTGTAGATAAATAAGCAGAATTGTTTTTGTCCCAACATAAAGGTGAGAAGAAGCTTTCTGTGAATAAATTTGCATTAATTAACATACTGTTTTATCTTTCAGCATAGCAAAGAATTAAGTGATTTTTTTATTGGCAATTGTAAAATGCCTCCTATATATAAAACCCAGAGCACTGAGAGCCTGCATAAACCAGCTAATTTTCTTTGATTTCAGCCAAAGGTTTGCATGGGTTCATGCACAGACAGCAAGCTGACTGTCAGAAACAGTAGTAGGGAACGATAACACATCCAAGAAAATATTTGGTTAACATTTTTTCTTCATGTTTCTGAGCATACACATATTTAAATGTCAATCAGCTATGATTTTTATAAAGGCAAGTTAAAGAATTCTCTCTCTCTCTCTCTCTCTCTCTCTCTCTCTCTCTCTCTCTGTCCATCCTTCCTTACTTCCTTCATTTCTGTCTTTCTTTCTCTCAGTTTTTACTACCTCTGAAATTGAGGTGTAACATAGGACCTGTGATGTCTTTAAATAACTATCAATTAGGTGGTATTCCCAGCACGGATACAGTTGATAGTATTGGTCAGCCTGATCACTCAAACTGCCATCACCTGAGTAACATTAACTCTCTCCAATGGAGTGCCTTTGGATATATAAACCATGGCCATAGGGTGGGCCCAGGAGGAGCTGGCCAGCACTAAAGGGATTCCCTGTTTTTAGTGGCCTTTTCTCCTAGTTTTGTTTTAAGAGAAAGAGGGATATGAAGATGGGTGGAGGGGGAAATAAGAACATCTACGAGGAGATGGGGTGGGAAAGAATTAGATAATACACTGTGTGAGATTCTCAAAACGAATTAAAAAATAATTGTAAAAGAAGCTGAGCATTTAAGATCCTTCAAATGTCTTCAAAAAAGACAATGCTTTGTAGGGAATATAAAGTGTCATGTGAATGAAGTGGTATTTTATTTTATAACTTTATATCCAGAAGATCCCTCAGTAAATATAAAGAGTGGTAATCTGAATCTTGTTGCAGTCTACTGATTTAGTGTAGTATCAGATACTATGTCTAATAATCAGTGCTTACTGATATATACTATTATATTAACATATATTACATATTATATGTTATAATATGTAACATATTACATATATTGCATATTACATAAATTCATTTTAAAAAAATCAGGACCTTTGAAAACTGAATGGATTTTTCCATCATATTCTCTCTGTGGATATATCCTTCCCTTCTTCATTTAATACAGTATAGAATTGGCACTGTGACTCACTTCCCAGAGCATGCCACCTTTAATTGTGAATCTTGTAGATCCCTTTAGTGCCCTGGTGACAGTCACCATATTCTTTTTCTGTGATCTATACTTGGTTTCTGAGGAGGGATGAAGAACAGATTTGATGCTATGGAAAGATTAGCCTACCAGAGGGATGTCATTCTACTATGTGAACATGGGCTAAAGTATATTAAAAACAAGTCACATTTTGAATTCTTTTAAGAGCAATATTTTATTATTCACTAAGGTTTGTAAAGGAACTTCCTTGATGTTCTTAATACTCTTGTTTGCAGTGAGGTAAGTCCTTTTTTCTTGTTAAAATTTGTAAACACCAATAATATAAACTTTCATCATAACATCATTATATGTATATATGTAGATGTGATCATATTCATTCCCTGATTGTGTTAGTTCATCATAATCGTCAACTTGATTATATTGACAGATGCTTGAGAGATTAATGGATCACACCATTCTGGAGATAGTTCAATCATGAGGTCTGAGGTCTAATCAATGCTATAATCCAGCGATGGCTTCAATTTTGAATAGAGTATTTAGAAGTGGTAGAACTGTAGACAGTGGGTACTTTGAGTGTCCCTTGAGGAACATGTATTAGTCCCGGCCTCTCCTTGTTTTCTCACCGTGAGGTAAGGAGCCTTTCTCTGCCGTGATATTCTGCCTTAATATGGGACCAACTTTGGACCAAAGCTGGAATAAATCATTTCTTAACTTAAACTGTTTATTTCTTGTATTCAAGAACAGCAACAAAAAGTCTAACATCCTTGCCTGAGAAGTTTTATTCTAGAGAATGATCTTATTGACTTTATAAACACTAATATTTACCAGTCTTACATTCCTATACCTGTGCTGGCTTCATTAGTTGTGTTTTTTACTTTGTGAGTGATTGGAGTGGGTATGTTCTAGTTTTACAACATTTTTCAACAGCTTAGTTTTGGTTCTGTATCTTAATGAATTTGATGTCAATTCTAAATCCTTTTTACTATAGCCTATTGGCTTCGGAGTTTTCTCTTTTTGCTCCTTCTAGATAGGCCACATCTCATCTTGGAGCATTTGGTGATTTTGTTAAGAAGTCTCAAGCTTGCTCCTAGAGCCCTGTGTTCCTTAGTATTGGTGACTATCTGTTATGATGACACAGGAACTTTCTTCCCACCATAGCTGTGTGGCTCCCTACTGGCTTCGTCTATACTGCATGCTGCAATGAGAGGCAAAGATGCACTGTCATTCTGTCTTACTCATTTTAATATTAGAAAAGTATTCTGTAAGTTTAAATCCAGAAGATCCCTCAGTAAGTATAAAGAGTGGTAATCTGAATCTTGTTGCAGTCTAATTGGTAGTCTACTGATTTAGTGTGGTATCAGATGCCATGTTTAATAATCAGTGCTTACTTACATATAATATTATATTAACGTACTACATTGTATATTCAACAGTTTATCCTCCATCTTTATCCTGCGATGTATCTATGTCCATTTTTCTTAGTGATTCCCCTATTATGTTTCTTAATATTTTATGCTATTTTGGGGATCCTGTTTAGATTCCATTAACGACTATTTTTAGTCTCAACTTTGATATTTCTACAACTACGTTCACTGTCATTTTGCTGTTACTGCTTTACCCAGATGTTCAGAACCTATTAGTTTTTGGTATGTAAATTGCTCTGCTACCTTGGAAAATGTATTTAAATTCATGAAGAATATATATTTTGGTGTAGAAATAAGATTAATCTTTTATTTGGATTTTTAATAATTTCTACATTAAACACTATATTATTCTTCGTTCTTTAAAATTACCACATTAAATATTACAACCATTTTGATGAAATATGAAATACAATTAAAATTTTCTAAATAAATATATCTTTAAAATTTTCATAAGGTTGTTAATTCTGTAAAATGCCATGAAATTGAGTAATCTGTAGAGAGGACACAATCCAATGAAACTAGATAAGCTGTCTTAGATTTAAAAACTAAACCAAATGGCAGACTTAAGTCTGGATAGACTATGAAGGTAGATATCCTAACTCTACTACAAAGTTTTGTGGCAGCTCAAAGAAATGAGTAGAAAAACAGGAAATAACATTTTAACTCTTTCATTTTGGTAGGGTTAAACAGTAGCTTGTGGAGGATTCAAAATATATTTAACAAGAAGGTTCCAATTTTTAAGCCATTACTCTTTAATGAAACAAAGCTTGTATTCCTACACACATCTTGACCCTGTCATCTTGTTGGATACTGTCTCAGTTTCACTCACCTACATTGTGTATCATAGAAGAATATCTTTTTTATTTAGTGTCATTGGTTCTTTGTTATGAGATGCCCCTAAGTGAGGTCTCCTAGACAATGACATGATTTATTTAGTATACTTAAAATAAGTATATAACATTTTCCACTCTACCAGTCCGAATTTCATTTTAGAATACTATGTACAGGCGATAATTTGCCTACAAAATGTAACAATGAGCATAATTATCACAGCCAGAGAAATATTAAGTGGAAACTTTGTCATAAAAGGAAATGTCCCTTTTTTCCCCTAATGAATATGACTTTTCTTCAACAACTAAAAGTTCAGTGGAATAGTTTAGTTGTTTAAAATGCTATATACATTTTGATCAAAGTACAGGCACAGTGACATCTCCATATTGTCCCCATACGGCTTATTGTGGGTCTGTTTTACCAGCCATTGGAGGATATGTCACAGTTTCAAGTGGATTTTGCTTCTAAAAGTAGGCTCATTTATCTCCAACAGAAACACTGCAAGTATTGAAGAAATCTAATAAGACTAGCACTTCTGTTCTTGTGGTTTGAGGAATATTTTTTTTTTTTTCGAGACAGGATTTCTCTGTGTATCCCTGGCTGTCCTGGAACTCACTCTGTAGACCAGGCTGGCCTTGAACTCAGAAATCTGCCTGCCTCTGCCTCCCAAGTGCTGGGATTACAGGCATGCGCCACCACGCCCGATTCGAGGAATAGTTTTTTATTTAAAGTGACTAGAAAAATTTCTACCTTGCAACTTGGAAACAAGGTCTTGCCTATCCTTACACATAATGAAATACTATTTTGTGACTCAGAGGTATACTATCTTGATTCTCTCAAGCCACTGTGATGGCCAACTTGCCCTTCTCTTAGTAGATATCTCACTAGTGCTCACTAGTGCACGCATACACACATTTCATACATGTATATTTGCATACAAATATTGTAGGTCTTATTATATTTATTTCTTCCAATCCCCCATTCCCACCCCCAGGCCTTCTCTATCCCCCTCCAAACATGAGGTTTTCTTCATCTTTTTTTTTTATAACCTTTTGAGGCAAAGAGGTGCTGCCTATATGCACACAGGTATAGGCCCATCCTCAGGAGCATGCACAGCCTACAAGAGGCCATATCTGTAAATAAAAGTGACTCTTCCTTCCCCAAAAGCCATCAACCGCCACAGTTCTGAGCTTGGAGTGACGCCTTAGGAGCTCCTTCCGTATCCATGCTGACATGCTCACTTCATGTGGCTCTTTTAGGCAACTAAAGCCTGTGTGAGCATGAATGTGCTAGCTCTGTTGTGTCTAGAGGGAGTCCTCCCCACACCCTGGATCTTAACAGTATTTCTGTCCCTCATTTTTTATGTTGCCAAAGCCTTACTATAGATGTCCCAACTAGGCCTGAACTCTGCACAGTCATTTATTTGGCCATTTGTAAATCTCTGTATTAACTACCATCCATTACAAAAAGAAGACCCCTCTAACGAAGAGTGGGAGCTGGACCAATCCATAAGGGTCAGTATGTATTTGCCTATTGATACTATGTCCATTAGCAAAATAATTAATAGCTCTTCCCTTGTGGCCTTCAGGTTCTTATCCAGTTTTTATAGGCCAGGCATGCGTTTTCTTCTACGGAATATATCTTAAATCTAATTAGAAAGCTGTGGGCTCCCTCTATAACCTTCATGCCACTGTTATCCCAATGGACATATCTTTCCTGGCCAGTTAGAATAACTCATAGGATTGACAGCTGACTAAGACTATTGATGATTTTTCTCTCCTAGAAGTCTCCATAACACCTTCTGTTTCTCTGAAAAACTAGTCATCAGGGAGGGACGTTCCATGCCAGTATCAGGTTGATTTCTTCATGTCCTCTGATCAATGTGTATGGTTTGCTCAGTAGTAGATCTCACTATCAAGTTCTGTTGGGCAATCAAGAGTAATAGAAATAGTCTATATTATTTTGAAGGTCTCAGAGGGCCCCACTCCTGGCCAGCAACTTGAAGGAAGGTATCTCATACCTTGAGATTGAATTAGTATCAGATAATCTGTGGATTCTGGGGGGGGGCATTAACCCCTCTATAAGAAATGTTTTTTTTTAAGTATGTTTTGGAAGCTTATGTAGTAGTAGTTCTTTAAAAGGCCTACAATCAGAGGAGGAATGGAGAAGAAATTGGAGGAAAGTAATTGTTCCAGTTCACTGAACAATGTCCAGTGTGGAGTGAAGGTCACCTCCTCCTCCTCTGCAGGGCATTGTGCCTGCACTTAGGCTTTTAAAAGCCATAAAAATTTTGCTGATGTTATAAATTTCTAAATTGAAGAAATTCTTCCCGTGCTATCTATATATTCTTTTGGTACTGAAAAAAAATCTAAATGGGAATTTAGACAAATGTTTGTTAGTTTCGTTGGAAGTTCTACAATAAAGCTTTCAGAAACTGCCAATGTAGGCACAGTCCTTTTTAGAACTTAAAAACGACTACCTTAGATCTCGGCAGTCTCTAGTGAAAGACTGGGACTTATTTTCTGCCTGATGGGGAACAGTGTGAACTACGCATGGCACTAAGCCTATGCTCGGCGACTTGCAGAAGTCTGGCCTTCTGCTGGAGTGCAGCTCGCCTTGAAGCCACTGAAGAGACAAAGCACACATTGTGCATGGTCTGTGAAAGAGGGAGCAGAAGTGTCTGTCATGTGGGGTTAAAGTGTTTGTGGACATGGAAGCTTGAAAGTCTTCTGGGGATGCTTTAAATCCTGAACAACTTTATCTGTAAGACCCATGGCTTTCCAGAGAGAGTAACACTCCACAAAAAGCTGCAGGTGTTATTCAGGTACCCTGCCTGTACTGGGAAATAGTTAGGAGCAGAATTCTCAAGCGTTGACTTTTTATCCTGCTGTTCCTGGCATGCTGTGCATTGCTGTGAGGTGTTTCTTCCCTCAGTCGTTGCGTTGAGCGTCTCTCTGATGTCTGTCTTCAGCCTTGACCTTGTGGAATGACCTACTGTCATTTTTCTTATTCTGACACATGTTGAGTTTTAATGGAATTTCCAACCTAACAATGGCATGGATTAGTATTCAGAGTTTGGTTTTTTTTTTCCCCCTGAGTGAGTTTGAGAATTAAAAGCTCTTTTTTTTCTTCCTTAATACCAATGAGTCAGATTGCTAGAAATATTGAAATTCTGGGAGCCCATGATTGTCTTGAGATACCTTTGGAATGAATAAATGGAAATAAACAATGATTAGATATGACAGCTGCAAGTGCTGTGGAGTCTGTGAGCTACTAACTGCGTGCTTCTGCTTTAATCACTAAGATGCTAAATTATTTCAGCTATGTGTTTCTTGCTTCTATATTTAGGCTTGTCAGGATCTGAAGCGATTACTAAAGAGCTGGAAAGTGGTGTCAAAAACTGGGTAGGTTATCCAATTCTAATTTGTTTTCACAGTGTGAAGTTGTTAATAGACTAATAAGCTGGTGGAAGCAGAAATAATGTGTTTATGATCTAGAGACACTATTAAAATTGCAAATGAACAGCTTAGCATATGGCTGTGATGAGAGTAAAACCAAAACTGAGAAGAAAAAAAAAAACAACAATGCAAAAGGAAATATTGACAAGGTGTAAGGGTAAGGGAAGGTGAACCTCACTTTTTCCATCTTCTAGAATATTCTCTGTTTTCTAGATCTTTCCACAATACTGGAGAAATCTAGATTCCCTTGTTCCCCTATATTCTTCTCTATTTTCTATACTTCTTTTTGAAATTTATACTTTTGAATGATGTGCACCTGTGTAGACTAGGCCTGGTTCATAAGGAAAAGTAGAAGATTAGTTTGGAAGACTAATCTATTATTAGATTATTATCCTAATTTCTGATGAACTATTTTGCTACAGGCAGGTAAGGTAGCTGAAGGCACCTCTCTGATCTGGTTCTCTGCTTTCTCTTCACTACTCTCTCCATTTAGTTGTCTTTGTGTGCAGAGGTGTAATACTACCAAATAGTACTTCAAAAGCTATCTGTGGGGTAAATTAAGATAAATGAGAACTTGAACCCTAGCTGATTATATGTCTGCAAGAAGTAGAGAGGAATAGCTTGTTGTAAAAGTTGCACATGTAAAGGTTTATAAAATTTTCACTTTCAGTGTTAACATATCTTGCTGAGGGATGGGAGGACCTAATAAAGAAAAATAAACTCCAAGCATATTTCTGCTAATTTCACCCAAAGGAATGCTGCTGCAATCCATTTCTTGGATGAAAGCCATAGACACTGGAGTCTATTGCAAAAAAAAAAAAAAAATCAGCGAGAAGGACAGCACTGGAAGTGATTGAAAATAAACCAACGGATTCTTGAGGACGTCTTTAGAGAATAGGTTATTTCAAAGTATGACAGTTACAAAAACTTTTTCAGTAAACCAAGATTTAGATGATATGACTCTGAGGGTTCTTAAAGGATTTTGAGCATAAATATGCTCTGCCTTTGGCAAACACAGATAAAATTAAGATATACTGTTGCTAGTTCCCCTTGGCTGTATTTTTAGAAATACATCAACACAGCTCTGCAGCCAAGGAGAAAAGAACGGCAACCATTGAGAACTCAAGTTAGCATTTGAGCTTTTCTGTGGACACGAAAGGGTCTCCTACAGGAGTCAGGCAGTGCATAGGGCCAGTGTAGAAGTGGAGATTCCGTGGAATAGCCACATTCACTCATAACACAATAGCACCGCAATAATGAGCATTCTTCTCTGTAAATACATATCTCTTTTACTTTTGACAATTTCATGTACATATAGAATGTATTATTATCATATTGACCCCTTTGCTCTCTCTCATTCCCTCTCCCACTTCTGCTGACTCCTCTCTCCATTTCACCTCATCCCTCCTCCTGCTTTTTATTTTCATGTCTTCTTTTTTTCAGTGACCCTCCTGAGT
Organism: Apodemus agrarius; assembly: GCA_964023405.1. Taxonomy (NCBI): domain Eukaryota; kingdom Metazoa; phylum Chordata; class Mammalia; order Rodentia; family Muridae; genus Apodemus; species Apodemus agrarius. The sequence continues at coordinate 79,003,803 of OZ030011.1, forward strand.
GTAACTGGAGTTGTTTATATGAGGGTGTGTAGGTGTCATTGATTGGAGCATAGGCAACTAACCAGTACACAGAGCACTCATCGACTTTCAAAAGCTTCTCAGGCAAGGGTGGAGCTGCAAGAGCCCCTCTGTTGTCTGTGATGGGATATTAAAGAGCTGAGTCCCCTGCAGGTAACCTCAGCTGCTCTGTACTAGTGATTGTTGTGGCCACATCATCTCCAGAAACTCTTCCCCAACCTTCAGCTCTTACAGTCTTTACCCCACCTCTTCTGTGATGTTCTGCCATCCTTAGTAAGAGTGATACACATATCCTGCGTAAGACTGCGAGTCAATATTTATTCTCATCATGTTGTCTAGTCTCAAGTTTCTGCACTAACTTTTGTATGCTGCGTAAAGAGGATTCTGTGACATGGTTGAAAGCAGCACTAGTCTAAGTGTATAAAGACAGACATTTAAAAACAGTTGGACCATATGTCCATTTAGCAAGACATCAGTAGTGGATTTAGTGTAAATGATCTCGCTGGCTATAGACTTGATTTAGTTTACAATACCAAGCATGTATTTTATCCTGTGGAAAGGGCCTCAGATCCCAATCATAAAACGGTTGGTTTCCCCCAGCACAGTCATGCTCTTATTGCAACAGTGAACACCACTTATTTGGAAGGTTGGTATTGTAATATGCAGGTCCACAGCTGGCTAAGACTATTGATACTCCCACCCCAGCTGCCTGCACAGTACCTTGTGGCACTATGGATACTACTAACTGGTAGAGAGGAAGCTTTCATCTCAGTTCCAGCTTGATTTCTCTGTGGCTTGTAGTTCTTCAACAGTAAGGCTTTACCATCTAATTCTAGTATTCAGCTAAGCAATGGCAATAGCATGTGTTCTGTAAACATTCTTAAAGAATGAATGCCAAATGTCTTCTGCATAAGAACATCTGTATATAATACAGCATGAGAAGAACACTAAAAATGTGCCCACCGTGCGATCTTCACATCTCAATATTTTTAATAAGAATAATTGAGCATACGTAAGATAACATACAATATTTTGCTTCGTTTTGTTCACCAAAATGTTGGCACTTCATTTCCTTGTTTTCAAACCAGGAAGCTAATGTTGGCCAACAGGAATTGAAAAAAAATACTTGTAACTGGTAATAAAACTTTTGTAATAGTCGCTTATTCTTCTCCAGATGTTAGAGTGTCACATATATAGTAACCCATTTGATCTTCATAGGATCTCTTCTCTCTCTCTCTCTCTCTCTCTCTCTCTCTTTCTCTCTCTCCTCCCCTGACATAAATATTATTGGTGTTGCCATCCTTTTATAGGTGAAGGCAATAAAGGCCCAGTCACCTGCCCACATGCACATAGACTGGTAGCTAGATACTTGGCAATGGACAAGATCAGAACTCTTTTTTGCCACTCCTGGGAAATGGTTAGCTTTTACACAGAGAATGTCTTAAAATCTTAATTCACTATTTCCTTAGGATAAATTTGTTCTTATGCTGCAGTTAGATATTTTCTTAGCAAGTACAAAACACTAATAATCAGATAGGTTTCACCTTGTCATCCTGTATGGTTTTCTTCATAAAGCAAGGAATAAAGTATGTTTATTTGACGTACTTATCATAAAGTATTGCCTGCCCTAAAGGAAAGTGTCTAATACTAACTCCATGTTGTACATATATCTGGATTGTTCCTAGAAATCCAGAGAAACCTTTTTACAAAGTGATTACACCTGCTCTGATGGTCCCCTATCTGATGGTCACTAACACACCCTAGTAGTATAATCCCTTTGGAAAGAATTCTTTTTGTAATATTCGAGGAGAACTCTCTAGACTTGTTGGACATCAGATAAATTCTTGTTTGTTCATGTAATGAAGAAAAGTTACAAGAAAAAGGCACACGTAAATTCTATCACTAAAAGTTAAGCGAAACTAGGCAGTCAGCAGGTAAAGACAAGTCAACTTGTATACCTCATTAAGTTTCCATTTTAGTGATCCTGTGCACTCTCTGCTTTAATGTTCCAGCAATCAGAAGTGCTGGCTCCTCTCCAAGTTTCTTCCTTGGTGTGATATTTCAGGGACTTTTGGCAGAAGAAACATATAATGTTTCTATTTTTATTAAAGCTAGAAGATAAACTGCAAGCAAGTTAAAAGTTGTGTTCTAGTTGAATTCTTCCCTCCCACTTCAATGAGTGGGAGGGATGGAGCACTAGGACAATTGCAAATTGTAAAATATTTTTCTGTAAGCCTATTGTGTGAGCTTGCTTAGGGGTTTTCAAAGATAATGAGTTAAATGATTGTCTGATTATCCAGTATCTGTGCTCTTGTTCATCTTAAACAACTGAATTGCTAGTTTATGAGAAGCACTTCAGATACCCTATGGAGCTGAAGGTTGTTTGACAAGGATAATGGTTTTCCTGTCCTTGACCATCCTCAGAAAGGGTAACTTGTTGGAAGGAACAAGACACAGGTTTCCCTTTACCCTCAGACTGCAGTCTGCAGCAGGATTTCACAGTGTGTTTTCTGGCCAGGGGTACTTTGGTTGTTTTGCACATATAATGGTTTATGCTTTGCATGGAATTAGGGACTTTCAGTTTCACTAGTATATGGGTCGAAAGCTTCTGGCCCACAGTGTCCAGAATCTGAGTTGAGCCGTTTGGCATGTGTGTTGTGTAAAACTGAAAACAGAGCCAAGGCTCTGCTCATGTTGATTTTTCTTGTAGTACACAATAGGACTTCCTAGGATATGGAACCACAGTTTTTGGATAGGGAAATAAAAATGGATTATGAAGACGTCAACGTTTAGTGCAGTTATGGCATGAATTCACCCGTATGGTGAAGTTTTGCCCCGATATGTTTCCATATTGGTCTTGATGCAGATTGCAGTGTTCTATTGCTGTGAAGAGATATGATGACCAGGGCACCTCGTATATGAGATAACATTTAATTGGGGCTTGCTTACAGTTTCAGAGGATCAGCTCATTATGATCATGGCAGCAAGCATGGTGGCTTGCAGACAGGTACTGGAAGAGCAGCTGTGAGACACATCTTTTTTTCTTCTCGATAATCTTTATGCCATTTATTCCATTGTCTTGCTTTACCTCACCATTTACAACTGACAGAGTGATGTTGAATTAAGTTTTCAACTGAAAACTCAACTATCTTATTATGGACTTATTTTTCCAAAATATTTCTATAGGTAGCTTTTATTAGTTTGGAGAAATCGTCGCTTAGTTTTAGCTCTCATAAAACTAGGTGTGAGTGAATGTTCACCTTTACCAAATTTATTTTCTGTCTTTTGATAGTATCATTTGGCATAGGTCTTTTGTTTTTTGTTTTTTGTCTCTTTTTTTTTGAATACTTCAAAACAGTATAGTATTTTACACTCAGAGTTTGAACACTAAAACAAATTCCTGGAATGAACCCAACTTAGTCAAGATTTGTTCGCTTTTGCTTTTCTTTCTTTTTTCTTTTTTTCTTAGATATTTGCTTTATTTACATTTCAAATGGTACCCCTTTCCTGGTTACACCTCCACAAACCCCTATCTCATCCCCCCTCCCCCTGCTTACCCCTATGCCGCCACTGTCCTGATCTGACATTCCCTTACACTCAGGCATCGAGCATTCATAGGACCAATGGTCTCTCCTCTCATTGATGTCTGAAAAGGCCATCCTCTGCTGGAGCCATGGGTCCCTCCATGTGTATTCTTTGGTTGGTGGTTTAGTCCCTGGGAGCTCTGGGGTACTGGTTGGTACATATTGTTCCTCCTTTGGGGCTGAAACCACTTCAGCTCCTTGGGTCCTTTCTCTAGCTGCTGCATTGGGGACTCTATGCTCAGTCTATTGGTTAGCTGTGAGCCATGGGGTGAGATACATCTTGATCTATAGGCAAAGAAAGAGTAGACTGGGCCTGAAACCTCAAAGCCTAACTCACTTGACATACTTCCTCCAGCAATGCTATACCTCCGCATCCTTCTAATCTTCTCAAAGAGTTCCACTCCCTGATGGCTAAGCATTCAACTATATGGAGGTGGCGGGGGCCTGGGGTAGGGGTGTCTATGGGAACTGTTTTTATTTAAATCACCCCAGTAGCTCTACATTAAAATATTTGAAGATGTGACTTTGTTGCTTATAAAATTGAATGTGTTATCCCTAGAGCAACACCCTTCACAATAGTCACAAACAATATAAAATATCTTAGTGTCACTCTAACCAAACAAGTGAAAGATCTGTACAATAAGAACTTCAAGTCTCTAAAGAAAGAAATCATAGAAGGCATCAGAAGATGGAAAGATCTCCCATGCTCATGGATTGGCAGGATCATCACTGTGTCCTGAGAGGTTTTTCACTCTGTTGTTCCCTGCGTACCTGGCTGAGCTGGCTGCTTGATCACAGGAGCCAAGATGGTGGAGACCTCTGCCTTTGAGTTCTTGATCCTCCTGCCTCAGCCTCCCAAATGCTGCCTTTGCAGACATGAGCATGCCACCATGTCTGGCATCACTCTCCACACGTAAGAACTAAAGGTATTTCCTTGCTATTGCTTATCACTAACTTAAATTCAATAGATTCTGTTTAGAATCTTAGATACTTTTAGTGATTATTTTTTTAAATGTATGTGAGTAGTGACTCCATTGCTGGAGTGGAAAAGAGTCACTTAGTTTGTGATGTGTGAGTCTGCCAACCACTTGGCTTCTCCTATCTTCAGTTCAGTCTAACTTCTGTCTATCCTAAAATAGAAAGAGATTTTCTAGGACATTTGCCCCAAAATGCAAACTAATGGAGCCCAGGGGGGACAGATAGAGGGTAGTGTGTGTACACGTGGATGTGTGATACTTACCAGTTGACACTGCATGTGGGCAGGGATGGAGTGACTGTCCAGCCACTGAGACCAGGATGTTTGGCTATTCATGAGAAGAAAATGGCCATCTAGCTCCTACAATGTCCAACAGCCACTTTTATTTATTAAATATCTAAAAATGACGGGCCTTAAAGCACAGGGCAGGGAATATGTGTGAGTCTGTTCTTATTTTTAATCAGGTTAAAGAAAGATTTCTTAAACAACTGCATGAAGGACAAATGTAAGGAAAAGGTTGTTAATTTGACTGGAGTAACATGAAAGTCCTCTGCAGGCAGGAGGTGGAGAAACTTAAAATTGTCACTTACAAAAAAACAGAAAATCATGATTTTTATAGAACAGCAGGGACAAAGAAGCAAAAAAAAAGAAAGAAAGAAAGAAAGAAAGAAAGAAAGAAGGAAAGAAAGAAAGAAAAGAAAAGAAAAGAAAAGGAAAAAAAGAAAAAGAAAAATGGATAAATGCTGCTAGCAGGAGACTCAAAAACAAAGAAAGGACAGTGACCCATAAGCAAATCAGAGGCCCATTTCACCAGTAATCAAGAAAGTTAAAGTGAGAAGACATCTCTGTTAGCTTGGAGGAATCTTGCAGCTAAGCATTGGTGAAGTGGTGGAGCAAAGGAAACTTTAACACCCATGAATGGGAAGGCAACTGTTGTTTTTGTGGATGACCCGTGTAACTGCCTATGGTGAAAACAGAGTACTGTCCTTGGATTTCAGAAGGAATGAGGAGTGATCTGATCCTTTCTGCTCAGCTGCTTGGTATGTGATTGGGAGAACCAGCAGCATCTGAAGGTGCAAGATGTTCTTATAGGGCTCAGCTACTACTTACACACTGGAGAACCTGACTTACAATATTGAAATCATGCACTTAGTTACTTAAAAATAGAAAATGGATGAAAATATGGTAGCCATTTAGTAAAATGTTGGAAGATATCTTTCCTATGCTACCATCTCTAGAAACTTTATCCACATAAAATATTTTGTATTGTGAAATATGGCTATATGTCCATGAATATATAACTGTGATTGCCCATATAGGAGCAGTCCTGTGTGGGCATCAACAAAATTTCATTCAGATGCTTGACCAGCTTTACTGAGGACAGGGACAGGGTCACACATTCTCTGTATGAGGACACTAACAAATCTTTCTGTAGCTTTTTCTTATATTGGGTAGGAAATACTTGGTATTTGCTATTTTTCTCTATATCATTTTGTGGGTTTGATGTGTTTTCCTGTAAAATGTTAAGTATAGGCAAAGGACAAAATGCTTCTTTAATGATGGAACAATATCATTAAAGGATAGAACTTTGAATTCAAAGAAATGGGAGTCCAAGGTGTTCTTTTACTTATATCTTTTCATGACCCAGAACCACTTCTCAATCATATTGTTTTATATATATATATATAAATATATATAATCATAATATATAAATAACAAACAAGTATATTTACATAATGTCATATATATATGACTAGATAGATAGATAGATAGATAGATAGATAGATAGATATAACGTTTTACAAAGTTCCTCCTAATATATTGACAGTGATTAAGGTGGAATAAGCACCAGATGTTTCCCAGGCAGATATAAGATACGGGGCATGTGAAGGTCAACAAATGGAAGGATTCATTTATACAGCATCAGAGTTTCTGCTGGGAAGTGCAGTGATTCCAAGTGCTTATTTGAATTGGAAAATTGCAGCGATACATTCTTAGAAGAGTTTTGAAATAAGCAAAGCACAGTTTCCATGATTTAGCAAGAGGAAATGAGATTATGTTCACAGCAATGCTAGCCTGGCCATGGAAAGAAGAGATATGCCTTTGACTGTGCATTTTAAAGATTGCTCCCTGCAGGTTTGATTAGTTCCCTGGAAAACAGTAGTTATTTCTATCTCCATGGAGATCTCATGTATGGCATTTCATCAATTAAAAGCATCACGAAGGCCGGGCGGTGGTGGCGCACGCCTGTAATCCCAGCACTTGGGAGGCAGAGGCAGGCGGATTTCTGAGTTCGAGGCCAGCCTGGTCTACAGAGTGAGTTCCAGGACAGCCGGAGCTACACAGAGAAACCCTGTCTCGAAAAACCAAAAAAAAAAGAAAAAAAAGAAAAAAAAAAAAAGCATCACGAAGATTTTCTTAAATCCTTAACCTATCCCTCTAGATAAAGGAACAATTTCCATTTTACAGATGATAAAAATGAAGTTTAAAAAGATTATGCATTATTATTCTTATGAAGTTGTAATTACTAAAAGTAGTTTTATTTATGGATGTATACCTTGGTAAGTCAACTACCCTTCAGGAGATGGCCGCACACTCGTAAGTATGTGCACAGGCTAAATTGGGCTCGTGGGTTATAAAAAAGCAAAGGAAACACAGTTGGAAGGGAGTAGGGGAAGATCTGGGGGGAGTAAGAAACAGAAGTATGGAGGTGAATACGATCAAAATACATAAAATGTATGTATGAACTTCTCAAAGAATTATATTTTTTTTAAAGTTGAGGCTATTTGAAATCCAGTTTCTCTGACTGCCACAGCCCATTTATTAAATATCAAGTTCTTGTCTTTGATATCTCTGTCTTTCACACTGTCAACAATACACTCCTTGGACCAGACTTAATGGTTTCAGGTTGACATCATGTTGGGTGGTCATAGCATGCAGTAAGATACCAGTAATGAACTGACTTTCCTATTTCCTAAAAGCAAGTGATGTAGTCAACAATCTTCAGGGAAAAATAGTTTCCACTTGTCAACAGGAGTTTCTAGTATTGTGGGAAAGAGACATCAGGACAACTGATACGAAAGGCAAGTGACTGTGAGGTGGTTTATGGACATAAATGCTGTGATGTAAGAGTGACATTGGAGATGAGGTGAGGTCACAGTGCCAGAAACGAAACTTGCCTTTGCAAGCCACCATCTCTCCTGGGACCTAGGACCTGTTTGATAATGGAAAATTTCCAATTCATATCAGCTGTCATGTGTTTTAATAAGCAGAACAGTCAGAAGTGTGCATTTACTCAAGAACCGTGGGCCTTGCTCTCAACAAACAAAGGAAAGAACCCTTCAAATCATCATCAAGAAAAAAATATCATAATGGAGATAAAAATATTGATTAATATCTCTCAAATAGTTGATGGTTGTTTCTATGAGCAAGCACTTTTAAATTGTCAGTGAAGAGCCCCTGAAGTGTGGATGTCGTAGCAAATGGCAGCACTGAGACATCTTTGGGCTAGCCGCACAACATGGCAGACATGTGCCTTTTCCCGGTGTCCTGAGCTCCCTTGACCAGCTTTCCTGATGACACGATGCAGCCCACTACTGAGCTGCAGGATCCTTTTGGAAACAAAGGAAGAGGCAGCAAGCGGCATGGAGTCCTGGAGAGTCTAAGCATAAGGAAACAAGACGTGGTGGAAGTTTAGTTTGTGGCCAATTTTGACATCTGAATGTTTAATATTCTACACAATTACAGTGAAAAAAAAAACCCAAAATCTACCCATGAGAGTTGTAATGACTAGATATGAAAAATTCTGAAAAGCCACACTGTCCACGCTAGGTTTTCCTCTTCTTGTTTTACTTCACACTCTGGTCAAGTGCGAATGGAGCTTCTATAGTTGTAATTTCTTAGCCTGTCCCCCTAGATCCTATCATCTGTGTGACTCTTTCTCTACTGCAAGCATATTGCTAAAATTTACCCTTAGCAACTGATGTTTTACAAGAATCAACTTTACAGCCACTATCCTAAGTAAGTGCTTTTCCTGGCTAGTATTTGTCAACTCAACATAGCTTAGTTTTCTGGGAAGAGGATTGTGAAAATTTTCCTCCATCAGCTTGCTAACGCAAATCCATATGACGTTCTCTTGACTCATGGTTGAGGTGGGTGTCCCCATCTCAATGTGAAGGGGGTCCTGCACTAGCATGTGGTCCTGGGTTCTATAGGAAAGCAGGCTGAGAACACTATGAGGAGCAATTCAGTAAGCAGTATTCCTTCACTGTCTCTGCTTCAGTTCCCGCCCTGCCTTACGTTCATAATGGGCTGTATATTATACAGTAAAATAAAAACTTTCCTTCCCAAGTTGCTTTTGGTCATGGTGATTTATCATAGAAAACCATGCTAGGAAAAGTAGATTAGATTCATGTGTGCCTGTCCTCATTCATTGCCGCCTCTCTCAGCAAACACTCATTTATCAAATTAAGAAAATTTTGCTTTTCACCAACCCTCAAAAATAATGTACAAAGCAGAGGTGTCTGGGCTATTCAGACGCTAGTTTCTGACCTTCCAAATAGTACCAGGCATGGGTGCCCTGTCCTTGGGTATGTCTCAATTTGTATCGGTAATTGTCTGGCCAATCCCACAAGATCTGCACCACTTTAACCCCTGCACATGTTGCAGGCTGGACAAATCGTAGGTGTTAGGGTTTGTGGCGGGGTTGGCATTGCCGTCCCTTTACTGGAAGTCTTGCCTAGTTACAGGAGCTGGCTAGTACAGACTCCATATCCCCCATTACGAGGAGTCTATGCAAGGTACATCCTCTGTCTTAGGGTTTTACTGTTCTGAACAGACACCATGACCAAGGCAACTCTTATAAGAACAACATTTAATTGGGGCTGGCTTACAGGTTCATAGGTTCAGAACATTATCATCAAGCTGGGGACATGGCAGCATCCAGGTAGGGATGGTCCAGGAGGAGCTGAGAGTTCTACATCTTCATCTGAGGGCTGGTAGCAGAATATTGATTGCCAGGCAGCTAGGACTAGGGTATTAAAGCCTTCACCCTCAGTGACACACCTACTCCAACAAGGCTAGACCTCCTAATAGTGCCACTTCCTCAACCAAGCATATACAAACCATCACACCCTCAGAGGTGTTTCAAGGGTGTTTCCATTGCAGTAGGTTTATCTCTTTAAATATCCCCAATTCAGGTCATCTTTCCCAGCACTCTCTCCTTCCATCTTTCCTTATCCATCTGATCCTTCCTGTTCCCATCCCTACCTGCTCCCCCTTGACCAACAAAATCTATTCTATTTCTCCTTTCCTGGGAAGATCAGTTGTCCTTCCTTGAGCCTTCCTTGTTACTTAGCCTGTCTGAGTCTGTGTATTATAATTTGGTTGTCGTTTATTTAATGGCTAATGTCCACTTATAAGTTAATATACACCATGCTTGTCTTTCTGGGTCTGGGTTACCTCACTCAGGATGATTTTTTTCTGATTTCATCCATTTGCCTGCAAAGTTCATGATGTGATTTTTTTTAACAGCTGAGTAATACTCCATTCTGTAAATATACCACATTTTCTTTATACATTCTTTGGAAAATCCAGATATCAAGTGAGCAGAATTTAATGTGAGCCACAAAACCACCACGGGACTTAAAGGCATCAAAAGTAAATCCACTGCATTTTTTTGTTGTCAAGAAAAACAATGTCTAAAGAATCTGATGTACCATAAAGGTAATTTAAACATTTATTTATGTACAGTTTTAGTTTTTTTATATCAATCAATTGTTGAAACATTTAAAATATCTTTAAGAAGGCTTAGCCAATAAAGCATTCTACCTTTCCATTAGTGTATTTTCTCTCTTAATTTAATCCTGAGGATCAAACCCAGAGCCTTACTGATGTCAGATCAATACTGCTGATCCCTGACAATGTGTTTTGTCAAGAGAAAGTTTTTCTTTCCTAGGAACGTTTCGTCTCTCCATTTAAGTTTTTAACTACTGTATCATGTTACCCACACCAGAATGAGGTCTGAGAATGAGATTATTTTAAGCATCCTGGGCAGAAAATTACCCCGAAAGTCTTTGATATCTTAGAATGCTGCATTACACACTGAGCCAGTTGTGTAAGTAAAAGGCAGAGAGCCTAGGCAGTGGAATCATGTCTCTTCCTGCATGCTTAATTAGGTACCATCAACAAAAGAAGTCAGATCAAGGTGTGACTGTGTCCTTGAGCTTCTTTAAAACTACATTCAGATTCACATCTCTCTGCTTTGCCAGTGTAGGAGCATCTGCCTGCAACCTCAAAGTCAGGAAGGTTCTCTCTTAGAGTTCCCTTGTGGGCAAGTGCCAAGAACAATAACAATAGGAATAGGAACAGCAGCAGCAGCAGCAAAAACAAGGAAACAAAGCAAAGCAAAACCCATTTTGTGTAGAATGAAATTGAAACATAATTTTTAGATGCAGTGTTTGCCAACTAGTAGCCAGCCATAAGCTAATATTGATGTTGATCTTTCCACTTCTGTTTTAGAGTAAGTATCAGCCATGACTGAAGCACCATAACAGGCCAAAGGATTGTACGCAATGATCTTCATTATCTGTTATGCTAAAGCATTTTAATGAAATAGATAAACCTTTACTCTTGACCCATTGGTCCACAGTGTTTCATTAAATTAAACTCATTTTCTTTCTTTTTCTTTCCTTCTTTCTTTCTTTCTTTCTTTCTTTCTTTCTTTCTTTCTTTCTTTCTCTCTCTCCTTCTCTCTCTCTTTCTTTCTTTCTTTCTTTCTTTTTCTTTCTTTCTTTCTTCCTTCCTTCCTTCCTTTCTACCTTTCCTTTCCTTCCTTCCTTCCTTCCTTCCTTCCTTCCTTCCTTCCTTTCTTTCTTTCTTTCTTTCTTTCTTTTTCAAGTTTACCACCTCAGCTCACCCATGAAGAAATGTTTTCTAGTTTGACATCTGTGTTTGCAGTTAATATTGACAGATACGTTATAATAGCTTCTTATTTGTATTTAAGAAATGATTGCATCTGCTGTCACCTGAGTTTTTGATCTTAGCCATTCTGACTGGTGTGAGGTGGAATCTCAGGATTGTTTTGATTTGTATTTCCCTAATGACAAACATTTCTTTAGGTGCTTCTTGGCCATTTGGTGTTGAGAATTCATTGATTAACTCTGTAGTCCATTTTTAATAGAGTTATTTGATTCTGTGGAGGCTAACTTCTTGAGTTCTTTGTATATATTGGATATCAGCTCTCTATCGGATGTAAGATTGGTAAATCTTTTCCCAATATTTTGCTTGCCATTTTGTCCTATTGACAGTGTCCTTTGCCTTACAGACACTTGGCAATTTTATGAGGTCCTATTTGTCAATTCTTGATCTCAGAGCATAAGGCATTGGTGTTCTGTTCAGGAAATACTGTTGAGGATGTCAAGAAAGAGGAACACTCCTCCATTGCTAGTGGGATTGCAAGTTTGTACAACCACTCTGGAAATCAGTTTAGTAGTTTCTCAGAAAATTGGGCATTGTATTACCTGAAGACCCAGATCTACCCCTCCTGGGCATATACCCAAAAGATTCTCCAACATATAGCAAGAACACATGCTCCACTATGTTCATAGTAAGAACCTAGACATCCTTCAGCAGAGGAATGGATACACAAAATGTGGTACATTTACACAATGGAGTACTACTCAGCTATTAAAAACTATGATTCATGAAAATCTTAGGCAAATGTATGGAACTAGAAAATATCATCCTGAGTGAGGTAAGCCAGTCACAAATGAATACACATGGTATGTACTCACTGATAAGGAGATATTAGCCCACATGCTTGGAACACCCAAGATACAATTCACAGACAACATGAAGCTCAAGAAGAAGGAAGACCAAAGTGTGTATGCTTTGGTCCTTCTTAGAGGGGGGAACAAAATACTCATAGGAGCAAATAAGGAGACAAAGTGTGGAGCAGACTGAAGGAAAAGCCATCCAAAGACTGTCCTACCTGGGAATCCATACCTTATACAGAAACCAAACCCAGACACTATCATAGATGCCAAGAAGTGCATGCTGACAGGAGCCTGATATTGCTGTCTCCTGAGAGGTTCTGCCAGAGCCTGACAAATGCAGAGGCAGATGCTCACAGCCAATCATTGGACTGAGCATGGTATCCCCAATAGGGTCCCCAATGGAGGAGTAGGAAAAAGAATTGAAGCTGAAGGGGATTGCAACCCCAAAGATAGAACAATAATATCAACCAACCAGACACCCCAGAGCTCCCAGGGACTAAACCACCAACCAAGGAGCACACATGGAGAGACCCATGTCTCCAGATGCATTTGTAGCAGAGGATGGCATTTTTGGGCATCAGTGGAAGGAGAGGCCCTTAGTCCTGTGAAGGCTTGATGCCCCAGGGTAGGAGAATGCAAGGGCAGGGAGAATGGCTGGGGGAACACCCTTATAAAAGAAGGGGAAGAGGTATGTGATAGAGGGTTTGGGGGGGATTGGGAAAAGGGATAACATTTGAAATGTAAAGAAAGAAAATATCCCAATTTTAAAAAAGAAAAGAAAGATAATTGCTTCTTTTAAATGCATATGTTTTCATGTGTGTTCATAAAGAATACGCCATAATTCAAAGTCCCTTGACAATGACTCTAAGTTTCTATTTATTATATTTAAAAAAATATAAACCACATTTAAATATAATTACTGTGGATCATCCACATGTCCTAATATACTATTTCACTTTTTATAGATATATTGACACAATTTTTTGTGCCATAATACTTTATAGTTCAATGTTAATATGTTCACAGACTTGTACACGTTTCTCACTATCTTTTTCATTAAACACCCTCTCATCTATGTAAAAATGTATACACATTATCAGATGATAGACCTCAGCCCTGGAGAGATGCTAATATACTTTCTATCTCTGGATTGATTATTTGCCTATTGACCTATTGAACATTACAAATAATTGGGTGTCATAAAGCTTTTTGATTGGCTTCTTTCACTTAGTATAATGCTCTTTAAGGTCATGCTGTGCTATGAAACAGGATTTCATTCTTGTTAATTGAAGAATATTACTATATTAATTGCATGAATAAGCTAAACTTCATTTATTCATCAGTCTACACACATTTTAGTTTGATATAAGTAAAGAAATATTTCTTCAAAGTTGTGATATCCTCATCTCAGCCCTGTGAATATGGTAGTTTATATTTTTTTAAAAAGGTCTTTGCATATGTCTTTCAGATACCAGAGTTGGAGATTGGGAATTTAATCCCAAGTCATCTGTTAGACCTCATCTACTCACAGAAATCTTTCTGTGTGTAGAACCACTCAAGTCTGTATTCAAAAGAAAATCATGAGTCATTGCTAGATTTAAAGGTAGAGAAAGAGGGCCAAGAAATGTGAGTAGCTCATAGAAGCTAGCAGAAGTAGGGTGTAAAGTCAGATGAGTTATCACATAAATTTACACAATTTTAAGTCCTTCCATTTATGGTTAGCAAAGCAATGCAAAAATAATAAGGGCTTTCCCTCCAGTGTTTGCCCTTTATGTATAAAAGTTCAGTTTCAATGAAAGTCTTTGCATCAGTGCACATCCTCATTTCCCTTGGTTATTTACCAAGAGTATGTTGCTGGTTGTATGATAAGCTGCACAGATACATCCTTACCATCACTTGAACCTGTCCTTTTGGTCTTAGACATCTTGCTGTCTTATTAAGAATTTTTTCACTATGGTTTTAGTTTGCATTTCCCCAATGATTATGGAAATTAAGCATTCTTGTACTCAATAGCAATTTGAGAATCCTTTATTGAAATATATATTCAAATCTTATAATCATATATCCACTTATGTTACTTTTCTAATTACTGTGACAAAATGCCTGACCAAAGCAGTTTATGGGAGGAAAAGTCTATTTCGTTCATAGTTAAAGAGAAGACAACAGGGAAGGCTTGTTGGCTGGAACCCTCACATTACATTGGTCATTAGGAAGCAGGGAGCAGACAAGGAGTAGGGCCAAGCTATTACATTCAATGCCCACTGCCAGTGACTTACTACTTCCCCCAAGACTCCTCCGAAAGACCTCATAACCTCCCAGAATCCTACCAGCTAAGGCCCAAGTATTCAAACATATGACCCTATCAAAATGTTTCAAATTCAAGCTAGACAGCCATTAAAAAGTTGGTTTATCTTTTTTATTGTTAGAATAGTCTTTATATGTTTTGGATACATCTTTCCCTCACCAGATATGTGGCTAAGGAATATTTTTTGGGGGCTGTGGAGATTGCTTTGCAGCAATTAAGAGTACTTGTTGCTCTTGTAGGGAACCCAGGTTCAGGTTTCTAGCACCACATATGGTGGTTGGCATCCAACTGTAACTTCACATCCAACACTCTATTCTGGCCTTTGCATACACCAGGCACACACATGATGCACATGCGTGCATGATAACACAACACTCATACATTAAAATAAAATAAAATATATCTAAAAATATTTTAACACATTCTATAGATTGTCTTTGTTTCTGATTTTATGAAATTCTGTTCACCCTATACTTTTTCTCTTGTGATTTCAGTTTCATATCTAAGAAACTAGTTACTACTCAAGACTCATGAAAGTTTGTATCTATATCTTTCTCTATGATTCTTAAAGTTTCTTCTCTTACATTTAGGTCTAAAACACACATTAGCTGTTGGTGTATTGTGGATTAGGTCCCTCATATGCGTCTTATATGTAGAAGAGCCTTCTTTCAGCACTATGATGCAGTTAATTTCTGCTGGGGGGGGGTAAACGTTTTGCCTTGCTTATTAAGGTTTCTTCAATCAGCCCTGTTGACCTTGGACTTAGTAGTACTTTAGAATGTGTGAGCCCCTTAGAGCCCTGTGGTTCATTGGCTGTACTGACTGAAACTGTGGAATTCCAAGAGAAGATCATTGAATATTTATAGTGGTTGTGGTGACATGCTTCGTGTTTGTTATCTGCCATCCAGGCCATAGCTTCCTCTCATAGTCCTCTCGATTGAAGAATAGACAAGAACGCTTCTGTCTCCATGCTAGTTGCCAGTACCTTGTCAAAGAATGTACAAAGAATAGGAACTAAATACACATTCACCTTTCTAATTCTGTCATTGTCTCTTCTAGTTTGTTTTGTACAAACCCTATCTATAATATGTGTGTGTGTGTGTGTGTGTGTGTGTGTGTGTGTGTGTGTGTGATTAATTGCTGATCATGGTTGTGCATACCTTTAATCCCAGTCCTGTAGAGGCAGAGGCAAGTGGATCTCTGTGAGGTCAATCACAGCCTGGTCTACATAGTAAGTTTCATACTAGACAAGGCTACATAATGAGACAATGTGTCAAACAAATAAACAAAAATAACAATTGAGCAAGGATTTTAGTATTAATATTGTGTTTGCCGTATGGAATTGCATGACTCCTTAACTTTCTAGAAATGAAAGAGTTTATTGGGTGCATTATTGAATTTTCCTTCTACTCTTTAATTTCTTTTTCATCTGCTTCCCACAGACGAGGAACTTTTCTCATCTTTTCTTAAGCAGGGAATGACCCTGTGAACTCAAATTTCCTGTAGCATGATGACCCTACATAGAAAAGGTCATATTTTCCAGATAGTTAGACACCTATAATTCTTTAGGTCTTCACTCTGAAAACGTCTGATGTTCTACATCAGCAAACCACTGCTTTTCAAACTTGAATGTCTGCATATCAGTGAGGAATTTTATTACAGTGCATATTCTCATTCATTATGTGGATAGAGTTGGGGATCTTACATATATAACAAGATCCCATGGGATACTGATACTTTTGTCCCTACTGCCTCACACTTAACAAATCATGTTCTATGATTATATATCTAGAAGCTATTAATCTTTGGAATCATATTAAACCAGAACCAGTTATCTTTAGCTTTTCTAAGCTTTTAAAAATATAACAAAATACTTTCTCTTTCAGCCCAATAGAACAAGCAAAAGTATTTCTTATGGATTCCAGTAGTCACAATCAGGCTGGGTTAGATTTGTTAAAGACATCTAAGGTTCTCTTTAGAGAAATCTGCAGACATTTTATTTCAGGTAAACTTTTGGAATGGCTATGTTTTATTCCTAGATAGTTAGAGTGCTTCCTCTGATCTTTTGATGATCTCTGTATAGTGCCTCACTCAGTGATACTGCATCATCTGTACTTACATGAGCGCAGTGTCTACATTTTACTGGCTGATTAAAGAATGAAATGGGGTAAGAGATGGCCTTGGTTTACCTATTCACTGTTATTTTCCTCTAAGCTTTCATTAACAGACTGTCAAATTTGTGTGCTGTATTTCTTAGTAGCAAATTTATCTTAAGTTATACAGTGAAAACTATTCAGTCTCAGAATGCATACCTAGCTATAGAAAGTTTATTCTGATGAAAGAAATTTCTGGTAGTCACTTCAGAATCAGAGTGGATGACATTTGAATATGACTTTTAAAGAGAGATGCATATCTGTCTGTTGAATCCTGCCCATCAGCTAGTCCTAAAATGTTACTGAAGTTCAAAATACAAACCACATTTATTTTGGTTCTTATGATCGTTTCATCTTTCTTTGTTTGTTTGTTGTTTTTTTTTTTTTGACTAATTGGTTAGTTTATATGACATCTGTTGTATAAACTTCAGTCTAGGAAAGGAATGGGAGATTGATTGATCAATTTATTAATTACATCTTCACTGGATAAAGATTGTTTATCTTGCAGTTCAGCTGAAACTAACATTGTAGATTTTGTGCACAGTGACAGGGATAGCATTAAAACAAGAAAGGCATACTACTTGATGTAAACATACCAGGACCTCATATTTCATTCTAATTTCTGTGGCTTAAAATACAAACCTTTATAGCCAAACTTTCTCCTCCAGAAGAAGTATGAGATAGTCCCTTAGTGGAATGTATTTTTAAATCCAGATAACTACTGCATAGTTCTTGGTGAGAAAGAACCAGTGCCTCACAGTGGCTCTCTAGAGATGAAATAGAATAGTCAGAGTGTTTGTGACGGCAACACTACTGTGGATTACCAGTGAGAGATCTGAGCTACGTAGCTTATAAACTCAGCAGAACAGCTGTTCCCGACCACTCTTTAAGCTTTACTTATGTTATCAGAAGGAATTATATCAGAGTGTAGATCTTAACCACCACTGGAGAAGTCGGGCAAGCTTCTTCACGTGTGCTCTTGACTCAATTTAGTAAGTTTTCTTCCATCTCCACATTGAGGCTGTTTCAGGACTACTGGGAGCTCTGGCTGACCTCCACAGACTGTGATGATGTGAGGTGCAATTGTGTGCTTTTGCTATGCTTGGTGAAACATTCCTATCCTCATCTGTAACCCCACCTCCTTCTAAAAATGAGTGTTGACCTAAATTTCATGATGAATAACTTTTGATAGTAATGTTGAAAGCTGAGGGAGAGGAGTGCATTTTCCCACAACAATGCTTCTGCCTTCTACTCATATCTTTGAGGCAGTCAAAACAAACAAAACAAGTTTATAGAAGATGCAAAAATCAGCCAAGACCTTCATCCTTTGGAAATATGATTGAAATAACAAAATGCTATCAAGCAGACTCCTAATTCTTAATCTGTCATGCCAAATTGCTATAATTATGGGCACATCATCTTTTAATTTAAGTTTAAAGGCAAATGTTAAAAGGGGGAAGCGTCTGTAAAAATAGAGAAGAGAAAGTCATCTTCAGACAGCTGCTAGATCCATGGCAAGCCCTTATCTCCTGTAGGATAGTTTCTGGGAGTCATTTAAATAAGACAAGAAAGGGATGGAGAGTTCTTTCTAGGACAGAAGAAGAAAATGTACCCAGACTTGCTCTGAAGATTTGCTATTACCATAGGGTTATATAGTTATTTTTTCTTTTACTTATTAAGGACAAGGGATCATTTCATTAGCTTTATGTTGAAGTTTAGTTAAAAAAGAAAACAAAAAGATCTGGGAGATGACTCCAGCATCCATATAAAAATTTCCGACATTGTTGCTTACCTTTAAATCCTTGCGCATTGGCAGAAAAGGGAAGGAGATCCCTGGAGCACCTAGGCAGCCAATCAAGATATTTCACTCTAAGAGTTCTGAGTTTACCAAGAGACCCCATTTTAAAACTTAAGTTGAGGAGTTCTAGAGCAAGACACCAGAAGTCTTCTTCTGACCTCCAGGTGCATATGCATGCACTCACAAACACTTACACACAAACATGTAAACCAAATGCTACCCTTTGAAGGAGGGAGTGCATATGTTGTATCATGCATATTAATAATGGAGTGATACTCACCTACCATACTAACAAATCAAAACAACACAGAAAACCAAGAAAACTAAAAGACATCTGACCAAAACTTTAAGGCACTCTTAGGATGACATGACTAATTGGAAATGCTATAGCCTCAGCCAACAATGAAGATACCTGTAAGATATCTTGTAATCTTAACTTGATTTCTTGTACCACAGGGACTTGTTTCTAATGCCAGCTTTAATATATGTGACCAAATGTCAATAAAAGATGACATGTAGTTTGTTTTAAGGCTCAGTGGGTCTTAGGTGCTTGAGAATAACATAAGACATTTAAGTTAGCAAAGGGAGCGAAGCCACATCTACTTCAGTGTCTCTTAAATACATTCCAGGCTCCTCAAAACATCCTTTTCAAAGAAAGAAATCTGTTTCCACATCCAAGTGACCTCTTTATCCCATTTCTATTTCCTTGGTCATGACACTTTGAAATCAGTCAGATGTTAGCCAAGGTAGTAACAAGGTTTTCCCAGAGATGATAAAGATTTTACTCACTCTGTTTTTAACTGATGACTTTAAGACACAGGATCAAGAATGGAAATTAGAGTAAAGCAGTTTACTTCTCGAGATTATTTTAAAATTTCCAATGAAACGTTATTAATTGCCTTATAGATATTTTTAACTGTTGTGAATTGATTTTTTTACCTTTTCCTTTCCAGCATATCTAAACCAGGTGCTAAATGGGTACAGATACTTTCTTCTCAGTCTTAAACACGCTGGAGAATGGCCCATTCGTTGGATGTTTCTAGCTCTCCTATCCAGGACTGTGACCCCCACCTTCAAATAGGAGGGAAGGGTTGAGTGATGGCCTTTTTTGTTTTTGTGTGTTCTTTTGTTTTTAGGAGTGCCCTCAGTGAAAGCTCTCCTCTTCAGTATCCTTTAATAGAGAATGAAATCTATACCACTTAATGATTCTATAACTCCCATCTTCTGGCTGCAGAGATTACAGTTTGTAGCATTAGAACTAGGCATATAACACAAGACTACTGATAAGAAATTATATAAATTCAAAAGCAGAGCTCAATTCCAAATTCATGAAAATGCCTGTGGTACTTGGCTTGTTTTGGAGTTTTCTATCTGCCCAGAACAGTGCCTTTGTAAAACTAGAGTAAAATGAATTGCTGGAAATATGAAATGCCTGAAGACAAGTCCAGGTTCTTAAATGACTGGTAGATGAAAGAACTGTCCTATATTTTTTGTTGACATGCTATGAAGGTCTCTCAGTATGTCTGCTCTTTGCGTTTCTGCTGCAGCATACCATGAGACAGCATGCTATGAAGACCAGTCTTTGAATAATATTAACATCTTGTACTCACTCTTATTCAGTTGTAGGTGAGGCAGGTCCAATTCTTTTTACTTTTTAAATAATTTGTCATTTAAATCCCCAGTCTGTTTCAGGTACGGCTAAATACTTTCTACTATTAGTCCATTTCTTTCTTTCTTTCTTCCCCAGATGTGGTCTCTTGTTTGTTCAAGAGTATCTGCTCTGAGATTCCTTTGTTGTGAGAAATTTTACCTGTACCTTCTGACCTTTTCCCAGCCCTCAAAGCTCTGTTTGGTGGTTCAGTATCTGATGTTAGGGATTGAAATAAGAGTAGAATGTTTGATGATTTTGATAAGATTTAAGTTGTTATCTGTGCTATACTCTAGTAACTAATCATCGTATATATGTGTTTTCTAATCCTCAGAACTTCTAGCTTATATAAAGTTATAAGTTAGAACACTTATTAAAGGCACATATTTTAATGTATGAAAATGCTGTGTATAACTTTTCTTCTGGAAGACAGACCAAGGCAGGATGAGAAGATTATGATCAAATAATATCACAAGTATTTATATAAGGAGCTTACTTAATGCTTTTATTCATTTGTTAGGTTGGTGTTTAAAGGGTATGTTCTGTACCAATGAGCCCTCCAGGCTTTAGAAATACTAACAAAAGTAAAGACCCTTACTTTTCTGAAGCTTATATTACATGTGTAAGCAAGCAAATGAACAAATACAACAGATACTAAAGATATATGTAACTTCATAGCAGACTAAGCAAAGGATTGAGGATGTGGTCCTTGTTATGTCTTGGACAGTCAGCAAAGCCATCTAATATGGCAGCATATGAGTGATGGACTGAAGGAAATGGGAACAAATGACAGATTGCAAGGGACAAATGTGTTAGGAATCAATGGATTTGCATTTCCGTAATGACTAATGATGCTGAACATTTCTTAAGGTGCTTCTCAGCCATTCAAAGTTCTTCAGAAACAACCCTGAGATTTCACCTCACACCAGTCAGAATGGCTAAGATTAAAAACTCAGGAGACAGCAGGTGTTGGTGAGGATGTAGAGGAAGAGGAACACTTCTTCACTGCTGGTGGGACTGCAAGCTGGTACAACCACTGTGGAAATCAGTCTGGCAGTTCCTCAGAAAACTGGGCATGACACTTCCAGAGGACCCTGCTATACCACTCCTGGGCATATACCCAGAGGATTCCCCAGCATGCAATAAGGACACATGCTCCACTATGTTCATAGCAGCCTTATTTATAATAGGCAGAGGCTGGAAAGAACCCAGATGTCCCTCAATAGAGGAATGGATACAGAAAATGTGGTATATTTACACAATGGAATACTACTCAGCAATTAAAAACAATGAATTCATGAAATTCTTAGGCAAATGGTTAGAACTGGAAAATATCATCCTAAGTGAGGCAACTCATTCACAAAAGAACACACATGGAATGCAGTCACTGATAGGTGGTATTAGCCCAGAAACTCTGAATACCCAAGACACAACTCACATATCAAATCATTCCCAAGAAGAAGGAAGGAGAGGGCTCTGGTCCTGGAAAGGCTTGATGCAGCATTGTAGGGAAATACCAGGACAGAAAAGTGGGAGGGGTTTGATTGGGGAATGGGTAGAGGGAAGAGGGCTTATGGGACTTATTGGGGGGGCAGGAAAGGGAAAATCATTTGGAATGTAAACAAAGAATATAGAAAATTAAAAAAAATAGATACACTACAAGAAGCATTTACTGAGAAAAAAGAGGAATCGATGGATTCATAGGACTTGCGGTGGAAATATGTTTTGCATGGTGCTTTACATTGCTCCTCACCGCAGTTCTGTGGCCAGTCATTATAAGTATTTATATACATGAGGAAGTTAAGACAAAATAGAGTGACTCCCTCTGTATCATACTTGATAGGAGGTAACAGAGCCAGAAGCAACCTGGCTTCTGGACTCTAGAACATTCTAACTTAGAGGTGCTACAATTTATCGTTTAATGTGCTAGGGTTTACTATAGCACCATCTGAGATTGCCTTTATAGCTGATCCTTTGGTTGGATAGCATAGTCTTTGAACATTAGTTTCTAAAACAATAAGGTGGGATATATAGCATCCTGGATTGTGAGTACAACAGGGTAGTTTAGGTCGGGCCCTATGAACTGTAACATACTTCCACATATGATGTGTTCCCAGCAGATACTGTTTCTGTGGCAAGGTGTCTCATTGGCCAAGTAAAATTTATAAATTGACCCTATTCAAGGCTGTCTTAGTTAGGATTTTACTGCTATGAACAGGCATTATGAACAAGGAAACTTTTATAAGGACAATGCTTAATTGGGGTTGGCCTACAGGTTCAGAGGTTCAATCCATTATCATCAAGGTAGGAGCATGGCAGCCTCATGGTAGCACCATGGCAGCATGGTGCAGGTGGAGCTGCGAGTTCTACATCTTCAAGTCCCTAACAGAATACTGACTTCCAGTTAGGGTGAGGGTCTTAAGCCCACACACATAATGACATACTCCACAAGGCCACACCTCCTAACCGTGCCACTCCTTGGGCCAAGCATGTACAAACCATTACAAGGGCTGAGACTATATATCACTGTATAGCACTTTAGATCTGGAATGTCTTAAGAATCAAAGGATAAATTTGCACATAGATTCAAATAAAGTCGACGCCTGTATTTTTCCTGCTTGTTCCTATATATACCACAGACATGTAAATGTGGCTTCATGTATTGAGCTAGCACAAACTCTACTGCTACACATTTTACCTATTTCTATTTAAGTACAATTTCTTTTGTATTTTCTTAATTCCTTCTGTGTTCTGCCAAATCTCATTAGCCTGTCTTTGAGCTGTGTGATGTAGAGATTAGTTAATGGCTGGTGATGAGGTTTACCTGATGTAAGACCTCACTGCAAAGTAATCAGAGCTATACACAGTCCTGTACCTTGGAGTATCCTCTGGCTAGTCTTTCTGTACCAGCACCAGCTGTAATTTAGGAAGAAGCTGGAATAAATATCTGGTCTGTTTCAGTCTGAGTAATAGTGGGGTGACCATTGTAGAGGCCGACAGGAGTAAGAGTTTCACAAGCTGAAGGGACAAAAAGGTTCACATGTGTGATCCAATTGAGGGGCCAAAGGTCACCTAGAGAGAGAAGGTAGCCTGCTCAGAAGACCATTTAGAACTCTTATCCAAGAAGGAAAGGATACACTCCAAAATACAATGGTGAAACCTTTTAAAAGAGGGAGTATATCAGCCTATAGCTTATGAGTGAGATGTCTACCCTATTGTTACATTAACAGGAAGATGCAGTGAGCTAAGCTAGCTATGACTTTAATAGTGAATTATAGAATACATTGTTGTATAGTTACTTTTCACTGTGGTAACAAATACCTGAGAAAAACAATTTCAAAGGAGGAAAGCTTGGGGTTACAAAAAGAGTAATGTTAGTTTTTGCAGAGAACTAGCATTAAGTTCCTAGTGCCCTTGTCGTACAGCTTAGAAGCACCTGTGACCCCAGCTCAAGCAAAATCTGACCTCTACTGGCCCTATACTTGGGTGTATAAACACACATACACACATAATTAAGAAGCACACTTACACACATAATTAACAAATATACATACACATAAGTAGCATTAAAAATTAATGGAGAAAAGATTTAATTTGGCTTACACTAGTTATCTGGCTCCACTGTTTCCAGGCTGTAGTTAGTATAGGAAAAAAAGAAGTTACTTTCCTCAGAGAAAAAAATGCACCCAGAGACAGAGAGAGAGAGAAAGAGAGAGAGAGAGAGAGAGAGAGAGAGAGAGAGAACCCAGTAGCAAGTTATGTCTTTACAGAGCATACTCCCTTCTCCAAGTAGGCCCCACCTCCTACTTTCTATGATCTTCAAAAAATGTCATCATACTATAAATTCATCAAGAATTCTCTACTGATTGGCTGAGAACCCTCGTGACATATCTAATTTATTCTATTGATGTAAAGAGTCACCATGATCAAGGCAGTTCTTACAAAAGAAAGCATTTAATTGGGGCTCCCTTACAGGTCCATTGTCATCATAGCAGCACGCCTGGTGGCCCGTAGGCAGACATAATGCTGGAGAGGTAAGCAAGGGTCACACTGGTAAGCAAGCAGAAGGAAGAATCACACTAGGCCTGGCTTGAGCTTCTGAAATGTCAAAGCCAACCCCAGTGACACACTTACTCCAAAAAGACCATGGTTACTCCACCAAGGCCATACACACCTCCTAATAGTGCCAATCCCCATGAACCTGTCAGGGATATTTTCCATTCTTTCTTTTTTCTTTGTTAACTTTGTATGTGTGTGTGTGTGTGTGTGTGTGTGTGTGTGTGTGTGTATGTGTGTGTGTATGTGTGTGTGTGTGTATTTCTCCTCATGTACCCAAGTCCCACTTATCTCCCTATCCACTCATATCCTCTCTCCACCCTTGCAAGTTCCCCTCTAAAGTAAACAAAAAATAAAACCAAACAAAAGCCAAAATGAAACATCTCAGCATGGAATCCATGGTGTATCAGGATGCGTCCACAGTATACCTTTTGCTCACACGGCTTTACTTGCAAATGGTTATTGCAGTGAGTCATTCTTTGGTCTGGTTTGAGGCCTCTGGCTTCTGCCACACTGTCAATACTGGATCCTCATTGGGCCTCCTCCTGGGCATCCTGTTGTTGCCTTGTGTGATGGAGATCTTGCAGCTTTGGATCAACAGGACTTGTCCCTTCATGCCTTCCAGCAGTTCATAGGTGGGTTGGATGCTGGGTTGGGCCAAATCGAAGCCCTGGATCTGGACCTGGGTAGAAGTTGAGGTGGTCAGACCATCAGCGGCCCTATGCCTTTGACACCAATGTTTGCTTCCAGGTGAGGGTGGGGTCCTCTTTCCTCCTCCCAAACCCTCTCTATGGAAGGCATTTTTATTCAAGGGACTATATGATGTGACTATCTCTCAGGGATTGGAATCACAGGCTGGAAACTAAGCTTTCAATTCATGGGCCTTTTATAGAGGATACCAGCACCATTAAGTATTTCCACTCTGCAAAAGACCAGGTCACATAAGAGTATGAAGAAAGAAATCAACCAAAATATTAACATTATACTGTGTTTTTAAAATTTTTTCTTGTACCTCTGAGGAATTATTTAGGTAGTTTAGGCGATATGTATATTAACTGTGTATAATTTTCTTTAAAGGCTAATTTTAATGAGAGTGATTTCTCATTGCAGACTTCTTTTATTGGATATTTTCTTTACTTACATTTCAAATGTTATTCCCTTTCCACGTCTCACCACTCAAAACCCCCTATCGCATCCTTCCTCCCCTTGCCTCTATGATGGTGCTCCCCCATCCACCCTCTCACTCCTGCCTTCCCACTCTGGCATTCTCCTATTCTGGGGTATCAACCCCCCCTCAGGCTCAAGGGCTGCTCCCCTCATATTGCAAACTTTTAAGCAAACATTTATGCTTGAAAATATATTTTTAAACTTAGTTTTTCAATGTTTCTAAATCTTTATCTGTACTGTTTTTTGAGTAGTTCCTACTTTTTTGGTTTTTCTCTCAGAAGATAGTAAGGTAGACATTTTATCTCCTCAATCAAATATTCCACAATCACATCAGTTTCTAAACAGCAAAGTAAAAGCTTGTCCACTTGCCAGCTCAGATTCTAGCCTTATCGAGATTGCCCACAGTAAGGGAGCCTCTTGATTTCAAAACCGTACCACTCTGCACTGTATCTTCCTTTTTCTTTAAATGAGAATAGATCACAAACGTTCCATTCTCCAGTTAGGATTTCATAACAAAAGTAATCTCTCAAAATATATACATCAAATGACTTTTAAGTAAGATGACTACTAAAACATATCAATGAAATATATATATATTGAGATACTCTGGGCACAGGAAGCTAAATTTCTTTTCCGTACATAAAAGATCATTATCAATGTCAGTTGAGACAATAGCTATTTTGGGCTTGTTCTTTGAATTGTATTACGTAAATCTTTTAAATGGTCTCAAATAAAAAGCTCAGTAAAAAGTAAATGTCATGCCAAAAAAAAAAATAACAGATTTTGAATCTTTTGTACTTTAGAGTATTATTATGTGTTTAGTTATGCATATTTTAGCTTAAGGTATTCATTTTTAAGTTGAAAAGTATCCGACTTCCCTTTACTGATATAAGGTAAAGCTTGAGAGAAGTTCATCCTGAGGCCCTTCAACATAAAAAAGTACAATTATTGTTCATATGGCCTTAAAAATAATTTGATTCTTTAGGCAAATAGAGATATATCTTTAATGAAGACAAACTCATCTTCAAAAAACATTCCCATTACTAAAAATGCTAAAAATTAGAGATAGTTGATTACTTTATATCTATGCACACAGGTCTTCTTCTCTGTTCAAAGTTTCATCTTCTTTCTATAAGAGTTTATTCTTATAGTGGATAATGTTATGTCTCCAGCCAGTTAAGCTCAGATCCTACTTTGGTGTCCTTTTCTACAGAAGATGCTTGTGGAAGGTCTCAGGTGAGGAAAGACAAACCAGGAACTTCAAGTATAGCTGATCCTCTCTTAATTTCACACTGTGTACCACCTGGGATTTGTGTGTTTGGGAACTGACTCACTAAAGAATCTTACGTATTCCCTTATCAAAGTCAAAGAAGGCAGCCACAAAGGTGACTGACACTTCAAAAGTGTACAGTGGAGGAAAAAACTGGACAGGGAGCACTGTGTTCCTCTTCTTAGTTGGTCATGGGACTCAACCCCCTGCTCTTTGCAGCCTTCTATAGAGGTGAAAGGATTCCAATCCAGACAGGTGGGAGCAGAGAGCAAAAGATTAGAGCCTTCGGGGTGGGTACATAGAGGAAGACCAACATTTGACAAAAATGTTTCTACTGTATTCTAGACACCGCAGTACCCATCTGTCAAATTCCCCCTCATGTAATACTAGTTTAAATAGATAGCACTGGCCAATTTTTCTGGTGAACAAGCTAAAGCTAATAATGCTTGTACCCTCACTGACCTAAGCTTCTGTGTGTAAGGAAGTCCTGAAATTTGGACTGTCCTCTCCTGGCATGAGCACAAAGGGGACATTGGAACAAAACAGAATGATGCAAAGGAAAAGAAAAGAAGATTTGGGAATAATATAAAGGAGGAGAATTTGTGTCAATCCCATCTGAGATAACACTGGCTTGTACCTTACTGTATTAAAAATATTCATGTAATTACAGGCGATTCAGATATGTTCCAGCTTACTATTTAGAAAAGATACCAATGCAAATGAGTAATTAAGATGCATATATGTGTAATGATTTTTTCTACCATCTCATTGCGACTAGTTGCAAAACCAAGGGTCTCCTTTTAGGCTGGGATATTCTCCATCTTCGCAGGTGTGAATGGTGTAAGTAATGGACACCTGTACACAATAGTAATGAATTCTAATCTTCTAGTGGCCGTTCTACAAGCCAGCAAGGCAACAGGACCTCATAATATTGCATCAAATATTTCACTGATAATTAGAAGAGAGGAGCCTGAAGGGTTCAAATCTAAGGAGATAAAAATGGTAATTACATAAGATCTGTAAATAGTATATGTGTATGTTAAAAATAGCACAGTGGGAATTGGAGAGTTGGCTTGAAGTTAAGAACATTTGCTGCATTTGCAGAGGACCTGCATGTAAGTCCAGGTGATCTGACATCCTCTTCTGGCCTGTGGGCACCAGGCATGATGGAGGTGGTACACAGACATGCATTCAGGCAAAAAAGAAAAAAAATCATAAAAACTAAAAAACAGAAATCATGCTGTACCCTGAATGGATTGTACACATTAGTGATTAATTCCAAATTACAAGTAATGTATCAGTGTCACAATATGGAAAAAAATTAAAGTACTTTCTCTCAAGATTGAGTCTCAATCTAAATACTCTACTTCATGCTTCCTGTGTGTTCCATCTTTCTCTGTCATTTGCATGAGTAGGCTTCTGTGCTTTCCCACAGGTGTGTCCTCTGTGCATATCCTGTGACTGTCCCTAACAAAGGACTTTGTTCTCCTTTTGTTGTACAGCACAGAGAGCTTCACATGGGGAAGGAATGAGAAATACTTTACAGGAATCTTTGACAGAGTTTTACAAGGGATTAAGTCAATGGCTCCAAATGATCACAACTGACCCAGACAGCAAATATCATCATGCATAAGCCAATATCCATTTTTTAGAAGGTTGCTTTCAATGTCTGTATTTGGTAATTTCAGAAATGACACACTTTATCTGGGTCAAAATCAGGGAAGAGTACATAATTTAAGACTACAGCTGGATTTCCATATATTGAACCATCCCTGCATCCCTGGGATGAAGCCAACTTGATCATGGTGAATGATCGTTTTGATGTGTTCTTGGATTCGGTTGGCAAGTATTTTGTTTAGTATTTTTGCATCGATATTCATAAGAGAAATTGGCCTGTAGTTCTCTTTCTTAGTTGGATCTTTGTGTGTTTTTGGTATCAGGGTAATTGTGGCTTTATAGAATGAGTTGGGTAGTGTTCCTTCTGTTTCTATTTTGTGGAATAGTTTGAAGAGTATCGGTATCAGGACATGCTCCACTATGTTCATAGCAGCCTTATATATAATAGCCAGAACCTGGAAAGAACCTAGATGTCCCTCAACGAAGGAATGGATACAAAAAATGTGGTATATATACACAATGGAGTACTATTCAGCCATTAGAAACAATGAATTCATGAAATTCTTAGAGAAATGGATGGAGCTGGAGAACATCATACTAAGTGAGGTAACCCAGTCTCAAAAGAATACCCATGGTATGCAGTCACTGATAAGTGGATATTAGCCTAGAATCTTGGAACACTAAAGACACAAATCACATACCAAGTGATGTCTGACAAGAAGAAAGGAGTGGACACTGGTGCTAGAATGGACCAAAACATCATTGTGGGGGAGTACAAGAACAGGGAGGTGGGAGGGGG
Organism: Apodemus agrarius; assembly: GCA_964023405.1. Lineage (NCBI taxonomy): Eukaryota > Metazoa > Chordata > Mammalia > Rodentia > Muridae > Apodemus > Apodemus agrarius. The sequence continues at coordinate 79,032,969 of OZ030011.1, forward strand.
TGGATGAGGGAGCAGGGGGAGGGAAAAGGGCATGTGGGACCTTTGGGGGTGGGGAACCAGAAAAAGGGAAATGAATTGTAAATATAGAATATATCCAAAAAAAAAAAAAAAAAGACTACAGCTGGGCTTAGGCTGTAAAAGTTGGCCACACAGGGAATCCACTGGCAAGTAAGGTTGACTGTTAACATTGTTTTCTTAAAAGCAGTTTAAACAGTCCAAGTGCACAGTAGGAGAGCCATCTTAAGTCTTAAGTAACTTCAAGGTGTATTATTAACTCTGGCTGTGAGTTCTATCCAGCAAAAGTTTTCAGTGTCTTAAAAATGTAAGAGATATTTTTCAGAATATTCCCTTGCCTCAGCACCCAGATATTTACAATTATATGCTAAATAAGTCTTATTTTCAAAAGAAGGAAAACCCTGCCCAGTAACCAGTGCTTTACTGGGAGCCTGTTGTCTCCTGTGCTGACTACAATCAAGCAGATTTGCTTTGGATGCCCTTTACTGTTCTTTGGGGCTTTAACAGCATGATAAAAACCATGACTTTTCTTACCATTCTGGAGAGTAGAGATCTAAGGTCAAGGTAGTCATGGAGAAGATTTGGCAAGTGTCTCTCCTTGGCATCTAGCCTGTAGTCACTTTGATGTGTCCTTGTGCAGCCTCTCCTCTGGACTCGTATGCCGGTGTCTCTTTCCTCTTCTTTTTAAGACTTCAGTCATACTGGATTAAGGCTCTATCTTTATGACCTCATTTAACATTTATTACTTCCTTGAACTTCCTGATTCTAAATATAGTCTCAATTGGGAATCAGAATCAACACTCTTCAGCCCATAACAGATATATAAACCAGCTTAGGCAAAAACTTGGTCTAACCATTTAGGTGTGAAGTTCCAGCTGGATGCAGTCATCCAGTTATTCATTCTAAACCTCTGAGTTTTGTTTTGTTTTGTTTTAATCTGAAACAACTTTGACTCAGTGTTTTGACTGAAGATGTGAGATTTGGAAGAGATAGTCCCTTCCAGTTCGTTACGCTCCCAGATCTGACCATAGCAAGTGGGAAAGGTCATGTGCAGGGATGATGTTCTCAGTGCCAAGCCACTGGCACCCTTTGCCTGTTCCCAGAAGCCAGCCCTTGAGCTGTATGATGGAATGTTATTCCTCTCACTGTAGAGTGATTATGGCAAAATCTATCTATATTTTTCCAGTCAAGGTATTGTAATGCAGCAGAGAACAGAGATGTCATCAGTTTTGGAAGGAAGAGCAAGAGAAAGGAAGACGTGGCTTATGCACATGCAGACCCTGGCTTAAATGCATTTTTTTTTAGCCCTTCCAAATGTTCTGTGGTCTACCGTCAACATCTGGAAAGTCAATGGTTTTATGTGGTTTATAGTTTTTAAAGAAACTATGAAGCTGTGCTTTTCATTTGGGATTTTGCTCTTGCCTAAACATTCTTTGTACCCACCAGTGTTAAATCTCTATACCAAAATACAGTTTTTCTATTTGGTAGATTATTTTTTTCACATTAAAGAAGACTTACACTATATAGTCAGAGTATCTCTTTGTAAATGTTCACGTTCTTAAAGTTTAATTGTAACTCATCCCACAAAATTTATAAAGACTTTTATCTCTGATAATCTAAACCAAGCGATATAAAAAAAAATCAAAATATATAGTCTGACCTTAACTAGGTTTCATTATAAATGAGAGGAAGTACAGAGTTTAGTATTTATAATGAAAATATTAGTGACAAGGCCATCAGAGAAACGGTTGTCATACACTCACGCAGTCCACAAAAAGACTGAGGGGTATACAGAGAGATGTCTGTTATTTACTGCTCTTCCTGAGAACCCAGGTCAGTTCCTGGGGAACATATCTGGCAACTCACAAACCCAGCTCACAATGGCCTGTGACTCAGGATTAGAGCTAGGGAAATCAATACTGTACACACATGCTTATATAGAGGCAGGAAAACACACATATATGATGTATATGATTCATATATATGATATATATGTGATAAAAGTAAAATGTTTTTATAGAAGACCTGAAATACATAACCATGTCCATGTTACCTCAGCCATCAGAGAGAGTCACTGAATCTATGCTGAAGCATACTGTGAGACAACATAGAATAATAAAAGCCAACTGCAGGTATAAAGAATGATGGCTGTAGCCAATCAGGAAATTTTACTGGCTATAAATTGCTTGTTGTGAGCTATATTTTAATTTGATTAAAACGCAGTCATAGTTAAAAGGAAATATAAAATTGTAGTCAAAGATAAATGTATTTCAAAATATTTTGCATAATTCATCATGGTCTTTGGTGGAAGTGTATTCTTAGGTACAGAGATTTAATTCAAGACCTGCCACTATGCTGATATTTACACAATGAGCCCTGGAATTTCCTGCAAACCAAAGTTCGCTAACTGAAGCATCAGCACTCACTAGAAACTCTACGGTGCCTTGTCATTAACCTCTCACTTTAGGAAACATTATGAAATTTTATTTCTTGATTAACTTCCTTCTGTTCTTTCATATTCAGAGCACAACTGAACTCAACTGAAATTCTGGCAATAACTAGTGGGAGAGATGGGCAAATCGTCTCTGTAACTTAATACATATTTAATGCATACAGTTTCCCTATGGGTGTCTGCTCCCTGGTCATCAGTGGTGTCTCCAGAGGGCCATGAGGGGTTAATGAAGTAGCCTTCATTCTTGGTGTGTCTCAACAACATCTGTTGTTGGGGAGAATAGTTTTATCATCTTCACTATAGTATACACACACACACACACACACACACACACACACTTCTCTATTTTTGCTTAATTCTTCCTTTCCACATCTCTGCAGAACATTACTGCATTTTAATTTATTTCAAGACTAGATTTTTAACACAAGTATACCCAGTCACTTCTGTAGATTTGCATATTTAAATGTTTTTTATAATCATGCCTATAAGAACAATTTGATAAGTAACATCCTGTCAGCTGAATCGTTACACGCATCCTTTCAGTAGCAAAAACCAGATGTCTTAAGTTCTATTGTTGTGAAGACATACCATGACCATGGCAACTCTTATTTATTTATTTATTTATTTATTTATAGCATTTAATTGAGGCTTGCTTACTGTCTCAGAGGCTTACTCCACTATCAGCATGGTAGGAAGACAGAGTGCTGGAGAAGAAGCTGAGAATTCTACAGCCTGACCTGTAGGTAGCAGGAAGGGAGAGAGCTACTGGATCTGGCTTAGGCTTCTGAAACCCCACAGCCCACCTCTAGTGGCTTGCTTCCTCCAACAAGGCCACATCTACTCCAAAAAGGTGATACCTCCTAATCTCTCTCAAGTAGAGTCACCACCAAGCACTAAGATGTCTGAGAGCCTATGCGGGGCATTCCTACTCAATTCACCACACCAGGGAGTCTTCATATTCTCTGTGAAGATTTAATTTCTTGTTAAATGCATAGATATCTAGTTCCTGTTAAAATTTAATTATATTGAGGAAAACGAATGTTTTTTTTTAAATTGTCAGTCTCTTCTTGATTGATGTATAAGGAATCTATAAAATATATAGGTTGTTGATACTTTGCATATGTGGACCCATATTTATAAACACCATACAGTTCAAGATATCCAATATTTCCACCATCCCAAGGTGTTTCCTTGTTCCTCTTTCTAGCCAATCTTTACATGTTCATTTTGCTAGGGTCATGGTTCAAAGCGTAATTTCTGCGACTTAGGAGTGTTGTACTGAATTTTATCAGACACGGTAGGCGACATCCCAAGTGCTTGTGCCATCTGACACTGCACTTGCCAGATACATGTGGTCCTCTTGTTCAGGCTGCTCCGCCTTGATCCAGCCAGCGCTTGCTTTTGTCTGTTTTGTTTGGTTGTTTGGTTTGAGTATTTTGTTTGTTTTTGATACCCTGATAAGCATGGTTTTTGTAATTCATTCCTGCCATCCACCCCTCTCTCCTTCTCTCTCCCTTTCTCTCTTTTTACAATTTCAAAAATCACGTATTTCTAAACTGGGCCTAAATTTGAGAAGTTTGGTTTTCGTATTCCTAAACTGGGCCTAAATTTGAGAAGTTTGGTTTTTGCATATGAAAAGAACGTTTATAGAATTCCCAAATATAGCCCTGCTTTTAAATAAATTAAACAATAGTAACATAACCAGTTTGTACAGTTGAAGTAAGTCATTTATACTTTCTCTTTTTGCCTTAAATGAGACTGGTAATTTGACTCTAGTTTTGAGATTAGGCTTTTAAAATTAAGCAGTAAATTTCACTATTTAGTCTATCCTGGAGTAATACAGTTTATGTAGCTCTAAGCAGAATTCTTCCTTCTCCATTGTGCATACATCCCTACTTTTATTATATTCATCACTGCTTTAGATTTGGTTGGTCAACATTTATTTCTAATGTTGAACCAGAAACGAACTATTGAGGATCTGGTGGTTTTTTTTTTTGTTGTTGTTGTTGTTGTTGTTTTGTTTTGTTTTGTTTTTTTTTTAGGGATGGCAGCCATTGTACTTTCCTTATAGGGTAGGTAATGCTTCAGTGTCAGGCAAAGAGGTAATTTGTCTTCATTATTTTTATGGCACACTCACTGGGCCCTGTCATTGTCACAGCCTGCTATGAACCTCATTTTCTTGTCTTTCAATCACAGGAAGATAGCCAGAAACCTCTAAATAGCATACTGAAAAAAAAAATATTGGGCATGACTGAATCACAGAAGCGCAGGGAAATAGTTTTGTGGGATTTTCTTTTGTTACTTATCCCAGTTGCTATTTGGTATAGAGTGCTATCAACATTTCTCTCTCAATGGTGATCTTTGAATCTATATGTCAGATGCCCTGAGAAAGCCTGGAGTTTACTTTGGACTCCATGATGAATCAGAAAGTAAGCAGCCACAGAACCCACATGCCTGCTGTAGCCAGTGGGTGTTTTTGGTTTCTACCCTTAACACCGTTCTCCTGTAGTTCAGAGCTCTGGTGGAGTATTATATAGTATGGAGTAGGGGATTGTACTGAACGGCACAGGCAGATGATTTGGCTTTACCCCAGTGGAAGCAAACTCTTTGATGATATTCAAAGGAAAAGCTTGAGATTTGAGATTTGATAGTCCATGGGTTTCCGGGACGCAAGACTCAGAAGTGTGGATTTCCCTTACACAAACCCTAAGAAGATGGAAAAAGTTGAATACTTACAAAAAAGTGAGCAGACATGCTCAGATTGTTTGCATGTATTTCAGTCTTGCTTGGACTTTGGGAACTGTGGTCTACTGTTATAACTGTTTATCTGTTGGATTTCTTGCAATGTGGGATTTTGTAATTCACACCACAGCCTTGCCAGTGCTCCTGTTCCCTTGTGAGCATCGGCAATAATGACGAACAGCAAGCTCCCGCCTCCAAGGAGAGTGAAAGGGCCTATAGCACAGTGTTGAAGAGCACCTCACAAGACTTAGCTGGTAGGTTTAATTCCTGCTAAGCTGACAGCACTTAGTGCCCATTATAAAATGGTAATAACCTGTCAGTTGACTCACAGATCTGTAACCAGACTTCAGGAAGGGAAGAAAGTTCTCTATGGTTCTCTATTATTCTCTATGGTTTATCTTACTATTCATATGCTTTTGAATAGATTCTTTTTTATTTTCTTTATCTTTGGCAGACTGTTGAGAGAAGTAGCTGCTTATGTTTTTTTTTTTCACCACCATAAGTAATGATTAAATAAATATCATTTCTTTAAGGTTGCCTTCCAAAGATAGGATTACCAGGCCAAGAAATGTGAATATTTTCTTGCCTGCATGTTATTTTGCTAGAACACCTGTTATGTTTGTAACCTTCCAGGTAGAAATGAATATATTTTAAAGAGATTCATGGTAGCCTGATCACCGTAAGACCCTGGCTTAAAACAAAGAAAGGGAAACCTCTCCTGAGATATTTTGAGCCCTTCCCTAGGGAATACCTTGAGTGCAAAGACATAACTGAACAATTGGAAAACATGAAATCCAAGAAGCAGATACCATTTGGGAGAGAGTATCTAAAATTCTGCATGAGAGAACAATAAGATCTTGGATGCTGTGTCCTAACATACACAACAAGTCTGCCTGGAAATGTACCTGGTACTGTTCCGATAACCTGGCTAGCAGTAGAATCAAAGAAATAAATATGCTAAGTGTAAATAAAAGTAAAAAATGGGCCCCAAAGCGAGTAGCATCCATCTACTAATTCTGGGGAATAAATAAGTACTTATAGTACTCAGGATTCCAAAGGAATGCATCGAAACAATTTTCCTTAGAAATTGCTGACCTTTTGGAACCTGGTTTTTAGTGCAGCTGGTTGGGAAACCCCAAAGAATTCTAACCCCTAAGCTTCTCTTTATGACATATCTCCCTCCATTTAGAAAGCTTTTAAGATTCCTCTATTCAGTGTGCCCTATAGCTTTAAGGTAATATTGTTTTTAGGCCCTCTTTTCATCTATTTCATCTATTGTACTGTGGTCTAAAAGGCCCTTCATCGCTCTTCTGTTTCTCTCAAATTTTGTTTATCAGTTTCAGTCCATGAATCCTCTCTATCCAACAGTCTCTTACCCTTTCTTCCCTCCCCATCTTTTCCTTCCTCTCACCCTTTTTCCCTCCCTCTTCTTTCCTCTCCTTCTCCCTCCCTCCTTCCTTCCTCCTCCAGGGTCTTTCTATGTAGTACATGTAGGGTTTTTCTATGAGTATATTAATTTTTCTGACATTTCATTATTTGGGAGTGGATGATCTTTTGATGACATACATGCTCAGTGCTGTCTTTTAGTTTACCCTTGGCTACCACTGTGTCTGGAAGCTGTTTTTCAGCTTGTGTTCTAGGCATTATTTAGATTCATCTCTATGGGGACTTGTCCATTAGGAAGAATGACTTTGGAAGCCATTCCCTGGAAGAGGATTATGAGGCCTCACAGCGATGAGCCCTCACTGGCTCTGTGAGAGGCAACAAACTGCAAGCCCTCTGCTTTGGCCATAGGGACTGTGACAGGTGTATTGCAGGTGCAGTCCAGCTTTACAGCCAGCAACAAGAGCTCAGGCACACTTGGCTTCCAGAGTCGGTAGAGATAGCAGATTCCTGCTTCAGGAGAGTCTGTCTCTTGATAGAACTAATGGGGAATAGTGCAGTGGTATGTCTTGGCGGTTCTATTTTTCCCGTTTGGCCCTGCTGAGATTATGTCACTTAATATTAATTTTTTTTTTTTACTAAAACTGTGGATTATTTTCACTGCAAAAGGACTCTGATTTGTGCAATTTGCTGGGCTTATTTCTTTAAGTTCTTCCTTTTTCTGTGTTCCGACTCTATCTAAGAGAGAAGAATCATTAATTTATAACTCTAGTGTTTTTAAGATTTCTAGGTAAGGATGCATATGAATTTAGTGTCAAATGCATATGTGAGGATACTTTGCCTTACACATCTTATTGACTTACAGAGAGACAATCTTCTTTTCACTTTCTGGCATATTAATGATAAAATATTTTAAAATATTTAGTTCTATCTTCTGGTCCCTGTTTAATGTAGTTGCAGTTAACATGTTTGGTTCTGTATCTATCGAGGAAATACAGTTCAGTGACCCTTAGCTGTGTGAGTTCTAAAGGCTGAAGAGGTGTCCTAAGCATGCTCTTATGTGGCCTGTCCTACCAGCTCTACTGTGAGTTGGTCCACCTATGGGGACATAGATGTTGATATCTTTATGACTCTCTTCTGCTCCAGGTCAGAATCATCAGAGGAGTGTTTTCTAATGTTCTACCTATAAAAGGTAGGCTATCTGCCAGAGGCTTAGGACCTAAATCCAATAAGAAGAACAGGAAGTCTAAGCCCAAGTGTGTGGATAGTGTTCCTCTTGCACTGAACTCTTCCAATTCAAGAGAGTTCTGGAAAGGGCAGGGAACCCAGGCGTCTAAATCGATCATAAACAGATTTCCAATGATTTCTTCTGTCTTTGCTTATTACTCCCCCTTTCCATAAGTACCGTTTGCCTAAAACGCTTAGCTGTGGGACGTCCACTGATGTTATATTAGGTTGCCTTTTATTTTGTTTTGGATTTTCCATGTTGTTAGCTTAGGTTTCAGCTTTCTAGGTTTCAGCTTGGGTCACTAATCACTCTGTCCATGTGCTTTTTAGGTTGAAAAGTTTTGTTAGCATTATAATTTTCATTGTTAGGGTTTCTAGTGCCAAAATGAAATACCCTGATCTAAAAGCAAGCTAGGGAAGAAAGGGTGTATTTGCTGAAACATTGTAGTCACTAATTGAAGGAAGTCAGGACAGAGGCTCAAAGGAGGCAGAAAACTGGAGGCATGAGCCAATGCAGAAACCATGGAGGGTGCTGCTTACTGACTTTCTCATCTTGGCTGTTCAGCCTGCTTTCTTAAGGAGCCCAGCACCAGCCCAGGGATAGTACCATTCATAATTGGCTTGGCCCTCCCACCTTAATGATTAATTGAGAAAATGCCACACAGGCTTGCCCTACGGCTGGATCTTATCAAGGTGTGTTTTAAATTGATGTTACCTCCTTTTAGATGACTGTAGCTTGTGTCAAGTTGACAGAAACCTGACCAGGACAGTATTACTTTATGTATGTCTTGAATACAGTCTTCCTGCTGTCATTGTCATCAGGTTTAAGAGAAGCTACTAAAAATAAGTGTGTGTGTGTGTGTGTGTGTGTGTGTGTGTGTGAACATTTCGGTCTTGACTCCTATTGGTTGGTTTTCTGTGAATTATGAGGCTTAGAAAGTTACTATGGTGGGTTTGATTTTAACATCTTTATCTGGTTAGATATCCAACTTGACCATATAGTGTTTGTCTTTAAACAATGTTATTAAACTTAGCTACACACGTGTATCTATGCTTACAATAGGGAATAGCTAAAAGAAAGACATTCGGAGTGTCCTAAAATACACACTCATGTATTCTGGTCTGCTAGTAGGGTTGCTGTAAGCTCTCCTAGCACAAAGACTCATCTTTTACACTGGCTGGAAAGTACTTGAAGGGAAGTATCTGCAGCCAGCATCTCTGTGCAGGGCAAGGCTTGGCTTATGTTTTCCTGAACCGTGTTCTAAGTGTTGAGAATCTGTTTTTGCCATCCAAACAGCATGCGTCTTGGTGGTTCCTGTTGTGGAATTATGGCAAATCAGAAATGATTTGCTTGAGTTCTGCAAAACCTTTCACATCAGCACAATTTCAGTATTCTTCATCCCTCTAGTGCCTCCAGCAAAGATTTAATAAGCCCTGTTTGCAAAACAGAAAGAAAAAAAGCTAATGGCTCAGTGGAAAGCCCCATTAATGTTTCAGACCACTGGCTGCTGAATCCAAATATAGATTTTAGGAAGGAGCAATGAACAAAATAAACTTTCTCTAAAAATAAATTTAAAAAAAAAAGTTTTCTTCATTTCGCTGTATAGAGTTGGTTGGTGACAGCAGGGAAATAATTAATGGTATCAGTATTAACCAAAATGTGATTGGTCTTCTTTTGAAATTATTTAAATCCAGTGATTTCAAAATTAGCAGGTTTAGGGTTTTGTTGATATTGAGGGGGAAACTGGGGATCCTTTCAACCAAAGATCCATTCAGTAAGGATTGTGGTAAACATCAAAGAGCATATAGTATATGAGCATGGAGGTTTTAACTATAGAGAGCTTATGAATGTGTAGAAACAAAATGTTTTCCTGCCAAAATCTGTACTCATCCGTGCTCTGAGCCATGATGTCACTGAGGGTGGGGCAGAAGTCAGCTGGCAGTCTCTGGTGCCATGACGTCACTGAGGGCGGGGCAGAAGTCAGCTGGCAGTCTCTGGTTCCATGTTAGTCATCTAGAAACAGATGAAGAGGTTTCATGTCTCCAGCAAAGTGTTTGGCTGCCTCTAGGAAAGCATCTAGGAGGAGACAGCGTGGCTTTTCACAGCACACCCATCTGTGATGTGTCGCCTCAGCTATGGGTTTGGCAGTCTCAGGTTGAAATCTACAATGTTGTGTATATTGAATCTGTACTTAATGTGTATGGACTTTCTTCTGACTTTGTAAAGAAGACAGTGTGAGAACTACTTATGCAGCAGATGTGTTTTATAAAGAGTTGTGAGCAATGCAGAGATTATCTGAGCTCTACGGGAAGATATGCTTAGGCTGTGTACACAAACGTTGTCACTTCATGCAAAATACTTAAGCATCTGTTGATCTTAGGTTTAGGTGTTTCTGTAATCTGTCTCCCTCAGATGCTAAGGGTTGCTGGTACCTGTTAGAGTAGAGAGAGATAATTAAATGCTTAAAAACATGGGCTTCTCTTCAGAGGACCTGGGTTTAGTTCCCAGAACCCATACAGTATCTAAGAACTCTCTCACTCCAGTTGAAGTGTTTTCAGTGCCCTCATATGGCCTCTGAGGGTCCTGCATGCATAGGAAGGACAGACATACGTTACAGGCAGAATACCTATCCAATAAATAAGTGAATCTTAAAAACAAACAAAAAACGGCTGTTGACCATCAACAGACTTCGGCTATAATCCACATTTTTTGTCTTACTAGTGAAAGCTGTCGGGGTGGGACAGGGTGTATGCAGCCGGCTATGGAAGCCCAAGGACAACTTCAAATGTCATTCCTGGGCCACCGGCAACCCTTATCCTTTGAGGCGAGGTTTTTGTTGATGGGCTGTAGACTGAGTTGGCTGCTTCCCCATGCTTTGATCATGACTACCTATTACCACACATGGCTTCTGTTTTATACATGAACAATAAACTTTGAAACCGATGTTAATTTGACAAGCAACTTACCACTCCTATTAAGTATTTTAAAGGTTGCATTATGCATATTTTTAAATCCCAAGGAGCTAAAAATCATGTGAGAAAAATTAAATTGTTAGGGAAGGATCATGTTCTTGAAAGTTCTGTGTAAGTTCAAGCTGCCTGAAATGTGGAATAAGAGCTAAATCTTGAAAGCTGGTGTGAAATGTCCGCTTGTGAAGGTGAATAAAATCATTGGCATTCTGAAATAGGATGCCTTAACCAACAAATTCCAGAATAAAGTAGAATATCTAATATAAATTTTTGATGGGTCCTAGATATCCAAAGCCTTCTAAAGATGATTTTTATTAAAATAAGCTGCATTTATTGAATGCTTATTATATAATAGGCCCCTTACCAACAATTACAGTGTACATTATTGTTGATCTTTGAAATAATCAGGCTATGATTATTATATTTAAGAATGGTAAGCTTTACATGTCTATAATGGAATCATATACACAAGAATTGGAAAACTGGTTGCATCTGGATCTGCCTGCCCCAAATCAAAATGGTTTAAATATACTGTTTTGCAGAGCTAGCATCCATTGAGGATAATTTCAGAGTGTAATATAACAAATAAACAGCAATTTCTTCCTCTTTTCTTCTTCCATTCTCCCTCCCCTTCTCCCCTCTTCCCCTTTCTTTAAATACAGAGTCTTCTCTCTCTGTAGCTCAGGCTGGCTTTGAACTTGCCTTCATCCTTTTTCAATCTCTCAAATGCTGGGATTTCAGGCTTGTGCCACTAGTTTCCTTTATACCTTTTATTAATTATGAAGCATGCAGGGAAGTAAATGACTCATCAAATTATTATTACTATCATCATCATCATCATCATCATCATCATCGTTGTCATCATCATTAATCACACATTTCTGTTCCAAAGGAAAAGCTACCCTAACTAAGGCAGTTGGGGAGACATGTAACATGTAAAATATAGAGAAAGCTAAACATACGTTTAATGGTAAACAGCAAATGTATAAGGAGTAAGTTAAATATCTTACCATTCCCAATTTTCATGCATTTTTTGCACATAGCAGTACCTGGCAGGAAAAGGAGTTTCTCTACTTTGGTGATGTCACTTTCTACATAAAGGCAGATCCCATTTCAAGGCACAGTCACAAGTTATCAGATTCTGAAATTTGAGTGTATCTTCAAGAAGCAACAGTGGGAAAGTAGTGGGTTGTACCCAGTACTAGCATCAGATACTGCACATCTGCATGTCTCAGTGATAATACACACATGGTTTTGGACAGCTGCTATGTGAAGTCCTTTGAGGCTGCAGCAATCAACAAATACTAACAGAAAGCCGCAGGGCCATCTCTGACTCTTGGCTTAGTTTGGGGGAAAGTTCTCAATTTTTTATTGTTGTTGTTAATTTTGATGTAACAACTATTTTAGAATTATTGCCCATAGGTAACTAGTCAAAATAGAAAACCTTTTGATGGCCTCTGAACAACAATTTCAACCAACCCCCCGCCCAGGGCTCCCAAGGACTAAGCCATCAACCAAGGGGTACACATGGCTCCAGCTGCATTTGTAGTAGAGGATGGCCTGGTAGGGCATCAATGAGAGGTGAGGTCCTTGGTCCTATGAAGGCTCCATAGATGCCCCAGAACAGGGAAATCAAGGGAGGGTAGGTGGGAGTGGGTTGGTGGAGGAACATCCTCATAGAAGCAGGGGGAGAGAGGATGGGTTAGGGGTTCTCTGGGAGGAGGGGAAACTGAGAAAGGGAATGATGTTTGAGATGTAAATAAAGAATATATTCAATAAAAAATGCCATTGGGATTGAGAATGGCAATCTGTTAATTCAGAAATGGAGATATCAGTACTTTTTCCTAATTTTTGCTATGAATGAAAGATGGTAGTCGGACACTGTTTGTAGCTGTTCTTCGGGTTATTTTACCAAAACTTTACTAATATCATGACTGTAGATATGAGTGTGATTAGGCATAAAGATATTGTTCCAGAGGGTTTTCCTTCAAGCTTTTACAGAATATGTGGTCTGTAACTTGCCCCACTATACAGAACATAAGTGGCTGATGGCTGTGAATCCATCCACTCTCCTGGCTTATTTCAGCTCTCTCGTTCTTCTGAAAAAAGGCGTGCCATTTTATAAAGATAACTGGACAGTTAACATCCTGAAGCGTGATTCTGAGGTTTCTTTTGAAAAGCAAGGGAAAGCAGCCTTCGGGGACAGAGGCTTTGGGGTGTGTTTGTTTTCAACACAGCATCATGTCCCTTTGTTTGCCCATTGCTTAAGAGCATGTGCTGTAGGAAAAGTTCTAACTCAAAACATTTTTATAAAGCGCCCTCTTTGGCGAAGGGTCATGTGATATTTCCATTAGCTGTGGAAAAATGCAGGGGTTAGACAGGGCAGAGGCACAAATAGCTGGTCACTAAGCCAGCTCAGACGCCGCTCTCGGCAGCACGAGATGCTTCCTAGCCAGTAAGTGGAGCAGATCATTTTTCTGCAATAAGCTGAATCTTTGGTCAAATTTTCACTTCAAATAGTAGCCTTTAAAGCCATTCTATGGGAACATCATAGGAAACAGGGGTTACTGAGATAGACAGCCCATTCCGAGCAGACCTCTCCGTAGCTGCAACCACTCACAGACACTATTTGATCAGTAGTGTGAATGTTTGCAATTTTTCTCATGACAATGTCTTAGCAGTATATTTTTCTACTCTTAAAATATCAGTGTCCTTGATAGGATCCTACTAGAGCAAAGACATGCTAACTAAGGAAACCCAAATACAGTGTGCACTTTACAGCAAGGCATCAGTATAGATGCATTTTTTTATAAGTTTCAACATATTCTGTATTAGAGAGGTTTTTTTGTTTGTTTTAGAATGTGTGTTCATAGAAACTTCAAAAAGTTTAGAGAATTAGTATGCAGAAGAAAACATTTGGAGTATATTTATACACAGTAAAGTGCATGACTTTTATAGTATAATGGAGATAAACATACAGCATCTTGAGCCCTGGCCATCTTTCCATGCCACTACGTTTCACAACATTGTATTTGGTACAAAACATTCACCCATATGGAAATATTGCAGAGCATTTATCCAATTCCTTCTTTTTTTGGAAGTAATTACTCATATTTCATTATCATACAAAGTTCCATGATGTAGTGTAGTTTTAAGCTTCATTAATATTCATTTATTATGAATATTAAAAAGGAAAGAACATTTACTGATTGTACGAACAAATGAACGTATGGTGTTCTGGAAATCTAGAGCTAATCAGGAAGTCAAGGGAAAAAGTCTTGTTTGTTCTCTGAAGTTCTGTGAAGCTTGAGTAGGGGCAGTGTGAGGAAGCAGAGGAGGTGACTGAGTCAAACCCCTAAGGCAGGAGAGAAAGAGCAGAGTGGGTGTCACCCAGTGCAGGCTTGGCTCAGAGCAGAGCTCTGGAGACAGGCAGGTCATGCCTGTCCTTCTGCAGAGCGTCAGAAGGTTACAGAACAGTTTTTCCCTCAAGGCGCAGGCATCTTGACTAATTAACTCAGAACTAGGTTTCTAAGTATAAGAACCCTACTTATACCCCACGACTCAGAAGGCGGAGAGGTGTTGTGGGCCACTGTACATTGGAGCCTGTCTTAATGGGCTAAAAGAACAATCCTTCCAGGAAAGACAAGATATTGCCACAGTGTAGGAAGGAGGAAACATTTTACAGCTGTCTGTCTGCCTCTTGCCTCCAGTTTCCAGCAAGCTGGGATGGATCTTCTTATGAAGATACTCACAGGTCTTTCCTATGCATCAGCACCCAGTTGGCCCTGAATCCTCTTCTCTTTGCCCTCACGTTCAAAGCTCCACAGAATTGTGTCTGCTCCCAGCATTTCAGTTCTGCTGCCCTACACAGGCCAGCCACTCAAGTGACACACTTTGAAAAATACATCCATGTCAATCATGGTAACCCATTCATGTAATCCCCAAACTCTACTCAGAAGCCTAATGTAAAATCAAGAGTTGAAGACCAACCTAGGCTACTCATTGAGTACAGCATCTGCCCTGCCAATATAACAAGTCCTTATCTGAAAAGCAATCAAACAACAACCACCACAACTGCAAACCTTCTTTCTGAGAACTGTACTCAGTTGACATCATAGTCTGTGCTCCCGCTTCCATGGTGTTTTAGTAAATTCTTTAGCCCAGCCATTCCCTCTCATTAGCACATGGACATCATCCGGTCGGTCCTATTTGCTTCAGACATTCTGATTTTGTGGATGGCATCCGTGTCCTTTCATATTTGTCATCCTTAACATTTGTTCTATTTCAAGTGTTCTCCTCCTGCAAAGCCAACATCTCATTGACTTGTGTTCTTTCCTGAAGTCCACGCTCTAGACAGTGTTTTCTTTTCTCCTGTAATGGAAAGACTGTTCTGGTGCAAAGTACATCTGTGGCTAGAGCTCTGGCCACCCACCGCAGCCTGGGGAAGATGGAAATATTCAGAAAGTCAATGTCCCAAGAAAGGTATTCAGAATGTGCTTTTTGAGTCTCACCCTTGAACTAGTGGCCTTCAAATACTGAACACAGAGTTGTCTCCTCTTGTTGCACCAAGCACTGCATTCTATTAGATTTATAGAAAAAAAAACCAGAAGGCTATACAACATCACCTGCAAAGTACAGTCTGTAGAAGAAAATGTGGATGGCAGTAAAAAGACAACAGGGACAATGTCTAAAATGATGTGGTCACATCTGGACAGGACTCCTGCGGTATAGATTTCAAGGCAGTAACAAAAATACTCTCGGGAAAGAAATGCAGAAGGCTCTATTGATATTTTTTTATCCAGTGACAGTGGCATGATGCTGTCAGAGGCTTTGCCTTGGGGAGTCCATGCCGAGAGACATATCCCTTCCTGCCCCCCAGGTATCAGCCATAGGACAGGGTTGGTAGAAAATAAAGTTTAGTTGGGACATGGGAGGAGGGTCTGGGGAAGGGAGTAGAGGCCGAGAAAGAAAGGAGACAGAGAAGGATAGAAGGAGAGAGGAGAGAGAAATAAGGGAAGAGGCCAGTTGGGAACACGTGGGGACAAAATAAGAAAATGGATAAATGGAGTAGAGAGATAGGGAGAAAGGGGGAGGAGAGAAAAGGAGAGGAGGGAGGAAGAGAGAGAGAGAGAGAGAGAGAGAGAGAGAGAGAGAGAGAGAGAGAGAGAGAGAGAGAGACCGAGACCCAACAGTCCTTTTATACTTAGCCAGGTTCCTACCTGGCTGTTACTAGGCAACCTTTGGGCAGAGCCTAGAAGAAATGCTGCCACCTATGAAATGGGACTCTTCTAACCTTTCAGAAGTTGGAGTTGACTCACACTGCCACCAACTGAGCCAGTTTCTCTGCCCTCCAGCTATCCCCGCTCCCCCTTCTTTTCTTCCTAGAACTGTGACAAAGAGAAATAAGTGTGCCATAATCATTGGCTCATCATACAAACACACTGATTTTTATTTGATGATTTTTAATAAGCATCTCTCCTGCAGATATGAACTGAGCTAATTCCAGATTTTTGCTACTATAATCCCTTTACTTTTTATTTTTCATTCTTATCACAAGTCTCTAGCACCATGTGGTGAGGAGCAGTGGCCCATACCCCTATATTCCTTTTTACCACTTCCAACACATTTCTCATATGCACAAAGAAGTATTTCCTCTCTGGAGCCTTTGATGTGCTAAGCCTCAATCATACCTGTTTCAACGGGTATGATATGGAATGAATCCTATGGAAGTGAACTCAGCACCTGTGGGCCTCCGAGAGACGGCACTTTATACGTTTTCTGAGAAAGTTTAGAATTCTTTGTTCCTGGCCTATCTTGGCACTGAAAAGGAAGAGGAGGAGGAAGTGGGAGGAGGAGGAAGAAGAAGAAGGAGATGGACATAAAGACAAGTTAAGTTAGATTGTGAGAAGCAGTGATTATCAGTCGCTCACACGATCTCTTAGCTTTTTGCTCACCCAGCCTCTACTCAGAATACCCAGCTGTCAAGTCTGCTGGTAGGAATGGCTCACCATTCAATACATGAAGACAGAATATGTACCAAGCAAACTGAAAGAACAAGAGGAAATATGTCACCCATGGTTACCATGTCAGTAGCTGGTGTTGAAGAGGTGGCCACCCACACCTAACTGAGCAAGCACTCTTCGAGCCCGCGGACCCCACAGAAGACACCATTCTCCTGCTGGGGGATCATTCTGTCCGCCTGAGTGTTTATTGTTCACAGAGTGCAGCTCTGCCAGACAGGATCCTGCTCTTATTTTGTCCAAACTCTGGAAGCCGGAGAAAGAAGGGCTCTGGAGAAGCAAGAAACATTTCGAAGGCAGGAAGAAAATAAATCATGTCAACTATTACCGTTGGCATAGTTCCTCTCTTTCCGTCCTTACGCTTTCTGAAAATAATGGGTTTAGGTCATAATAGAATGTTCACAAAGAAAACCAAGTCAGTAATTTTGGATACAAGCAAGAAAGTAAAAGTGGACCAAATGAAATGATAGAGTCTGAATGAGAAGCCATCAATCCAGAGTAGAAAGCCAGCCTGGGGCACAACAGGCAGGGAAGTCTTGATTTTATTCTTGGGTGAACAATATCTTGATACTAAGTGTCTATTCCAGTTATCAAGCAGATTACAGGAAGAGCATTAAGGTATAGAATTCCTTATGCTTCCCCTTTTCTTGTTCTTTCTATAAAGAAGAGCCACGTGGCATTTCTTTATGTATATAATAAACACATATCCAGACAGCTATGGGAATATACAAATGGCCATAAATGATCATTGTTTTCTAAATAGTATTAGTTATTGATTATTTAATAGGGGTGAGGAACTGAGCAGATGGGAATTTATTTCTCCTTGAAATGAAGGTGCTTTCTTCTCCACTTCAGTGGCATCATTTATGTGGTTTAAAAATTGTTATTGAAATTTTAATGTATATTATCTGGGTATTTAGTTGGAAAAGCATTGTACTTCACCGAGATATTTTCATTTACATTTGCCCAGTATTATCCTCCCTGCTTCCCCCCTTTCTCTCCTCCTGGTCCCCCCTGTGTTTTCTATGAGTCCCCCTTCTTTCTTGTCTCCCTACACTGCTACGTTGTACATGTGAGGGGAAAGATGCTTTTCTGGGTCTTATTTCACTTTACATGGTGACCTAAGTTCCACTCATTTTCCTGCCAGTGACATAGTTTCATTCTTTCAGCTGAAGAAAACTCCGTGATGTTTTTCATCATCCCTTCTCCCATTGTTGGGTAACTAGAGGGTTCCATAACTTGGCTGTTCTTTGCAGTGTCATAATAAAAGTGTGTGCATTTTCATCTTTGCTGACTTTGGACAGACTCTTATCATAGTATAACCATACTAGTAGTTGATTATTGGCTGCTTGTTGTGTCTTGTTTTCTTTCTTCTTTCCTTTCTTTTCCTTTCTTTTCCTTTCTTTTCTTTTCCCTTCCTTTCCTTTCCTTTCCTTTCCTTTCCTTTCCTTTCCTTTCCTTTCCTTTCCTTTCCTTTCCTTTCCTTTCCTTTCCTTTCCTCTCCTCTCCTCTCCTCTCCTCTCCTCTCCTCTCCTCTCCTCTCCTCTCCTCTCCTCTCCTCTCCTCTCCTCTCCTCTCCTCTCCTCTCCTCTCCTCTCGTCCCCTCTCCTTCCTTCTTTCTTTTTCTGGTTTGCACTTTTCATTCTTTTGTACAGTTCCTAGTCTCATTCCATCTGAGCCACATGGTTGTTTGTGCCACGCGTTGTGCAACAAGGATGTTAAACATCTTGTGTTTTCACAGTAATGATCCTTTCTTGCTCATAGTTTCACTGCAGTGAGAATGATCACAGGCAGAAGTTCCTTTGGTCGCTCCCTAGTTTGTATCATTCACATCAACTGTGCACACACCTCTAAGGGAAAACGCAATGTTTGAATTGAACTGGGAAAGCGACCTGTGATCAAAATGAAGTGTGTCTTACGGCTGAAGATCCTGGCAGGTTTGTTGAGAAGTTGGTTCCAGAAAAAGTCACTGCATCCTTTAGTTTGGGTTTTCTGTCCACCCAAGATCAGTGATCTAAGACTGAAGCCTACATGTAGAATTTATTTTCAATACACATGAACAGAAAGACTAGTATCTTTCTGCTACAGGCAGTATCTCAAGTCTGAGAGAAAATCTTCAAGTGTTAGTAAACAATATAGAAACAGTTGTGATCTGGACATTTTAAATCAGGTCCATGCTTTGTATCATATTTTTTAATTTATTAACTACAACTGCATCACTTCCCCCTTCCCTGTCCTCCTTCCATCCCCTCACAAATCTCTCTCAAATTTCTTCCAGGCTCATTCCCATCTCAAACTTCTTCCCCCTTGATTATCACATATGTATGAATGTATCTGTGTATGTAAGTATGTATGTATGTGCGTGTATATATACACAAATGATACAACCTACTCGGTCCATTTTTGCTCTTTGTGTGAATCTCGTTCCACAGACTCTATGTAATAGATGACACATTAGGAGGCTCATTCCTGAGAGAGGGATTTCTGCATTCATTGTTTCCTTATAATTTTGAATTCCCAAAAGATGCAGTAGATAAACATAAAAAATAATGGCATCACAAAAATACTTAGAAAGGTGTTATGAAAAGGACCGACTTCCTGGCTGGCTGACAATCTTGAAACCATAAAATGGCTATTTTTAAAGAATATAAAACAGTGTAACCACTAAAATGCTATGGCACAGAACACCATGGGGTCAAAAGCCAAATGGCAAAGGATGCTCATGTCACAGAGGACTGATTTCATTAGAGTAGAAAAAATACCAGAAATAATCAGAAAAGATGATTACTATGATAGAAAGAAGTGGGAAAGCTTGTGAACTACAAATGAACCCTAAAAGTATGGAAGTCTTGCCAATAGATAGATGGGGAGTTAAAATACATTGTGGTATCATTTCTTGTCTCTTGTCTTATTACTTTCACCATGCACTGTGCCCACATGTGGGAGAGGAAATAGACACAGATGTCCAGCGGTAGAGCGCAGTTGCACAAGCCAGTGGAAAGCTGATGACAACACATGTTACAATGACCTGTGCATTTGCTCCTTGATACAGCAACCCCTTTTAGTTCTGGAACATTCTCGAGGTCTGCATGCAGGATTACTCAATGTGACATTATTGTTGGTGGGCAAGATCTCGCTATTAATCATTAGGGAGACTGGCTGAATAATCAACAGCATATTCTTAGGACTGAGTCTGCACTATGAAGCTGTGAAAAGAAAGATTGCCTGTAGTACTGTGTACCCAAATAGCCTGCGTTTGTGTATTTATTTACAATAGTGACATCATGGAATCATCCTGGGCACCGTTCTTAGATGAATACATGAAGAAAAATAAAAGGAAGTATTGCTTACCTGTAAAGAAGGACATTTATCTCATTCATCTCATCTGTCATATTTGCATCGTATCCTGTGGTAGGTGAAATAAGCTAGACTCAGACAAGTAAAGCCTTTTCTCTCATGTGGAGTCTAAGGCAGATTAAAGATAATGAGAAGTTGAATGTGAAGATTTGGTGAGTGGGTGCGTGGACCAAGGCGATTGGAGAAGCTCGAGGAGAAGTAAGTGAGGAGAGTATGAGTAAAGCACGCCATGTTCATGCGTGGAGGCTTCTGTGAAACCAATTATAATGTACAATTAGTATGTGGTAAGAAGAACTTGACAATTTCTATCTCTATGAATCTAAAAATGGTTCCAAGGTTCAGTGTTGCTTAAAGCAAGGAAAACCTTTCCCCTTTGGTATAAAGAGGAAATGAGCATGCTCGTCCATGTGTGTCACTTCCACATAAAGAAACTCTAATACAAGAAGGGAAACGGCTAAGGTGGACACAGAGGCAGGAGTCCTGTGTCTTAGCATATTATGTGTGAATCATGTGAATGTGTTGCCCGTCTAAAATAAGGTTAACAAAAGCATCGTGAATCCACAGGCATCGGCTGTATTTGCAAGTGGTTTTGAGGCACTGGGGAATTGGCCATCATGGGGAACCATCCCTTTCAATTAACAGACCTCAAGCTGTCTGCCAGATGCCAGAGAGCACAGGTGCTCACAGGTGCTCACTGCTGCTTTCTGCAGTATTAAATAAGGTCGTGCTTGCCATTTCCCTGTAGAAAAGTGAGTATTGCTTATTGAACAATTGAGCCTTGAATAGAGCCCTTTTCTGAAGCGCCAAACGCAAAAAAGTGAAATGTTCTGATGACCTCTGACAAGGAAGGACATTTAAGAAAGCTCAATATCTGTTTCCCTCTCTGACACTACAGGTGTTAAAAACTAGTGCCACAATCCATCAGCTTTCCACCTGCATCCAAGTCACCACCTCTCTAATTTTCCCTGTTCTTAAACATTACCTGTTGAAGCTGTTAAATCCGGCAAGTACTTTCCCATACCCAATTAAATGCCCAATTACCAATCTGAAGCTTTTGACTCATGTTTTAAGATGAAATGAACCTGCCCCGCAGCTGTGTTGTTGATGGGAGCAGATCTCGGGGTGAGCCATGCGAGCTGTTCTTGCTTAGAAGTATTCGTCTCACAATTTAAACAGAGCTCTGATGCTGTGTCCTCCTGCCGGCCCCGTGAGCTCCCCACATCAGTGTCAGCTGTGGTCCACTATGTCCTCTCAAGGGAAGGAAGAGGATGGGGGCCAACAGGAGTTGTCAGAGTCCAGCTAGGGATGCTGGAATAATTTCCTTTTTGAGAAAATAACAGTGCCTTTGTGTTAAGGCCAGGAAATGAGACCAGGAAGTCTAGAGTTCTACTCTAGAATATAAATATATATTTAACAAGATTGCTTCCTAAATATTGAGTTTGGACGTAGAGCTTACACTGCCTTCCTGGCCAGAATGAGCACCAGCTTCAGATTCTTCCCATCTCAAGGCAATCTGAGAGGAGAAGCTCTTCTCAGACTGACCACATCTGTATTTGCTGGACCGGTCCTTGCCCGTTAGTGAGGTTTCCTTGTGGAATCAGAAAAGGGTTTCGGGAAAGAGGCATATCTGTGGTTTGGTTCCCTTTAGCTTTCTCTTGGGGACAACAGACTGGAAGGATACTTCTTCCCTAGAGTTGAGCTCAGCTCACCTCTCCACATCGCCATTCCATTCAGAGTTTGATCTTCACACCCCCGATATCCAATCCTATGACAGTACGGTATTAAGAATGATTATGTACTGTGGCATTTTTGATGGTCTGCGTAGATTCTAGCAGTCAGGGATTTGGCCTTTTCTTCCTAGGTGCATCTTCCTGAGGAGTCCAGCTGTGCTGTGTCACCTTGTCTACTTCCCCTATTGTCTCCTCGTCTGCATCACTGTCACCTCCCTTTCACTATGCACACAATAAACATTTTTCCAATAAATTTTATTTGTGCCTTTAGATTTTCTAGAAGAAAATAATTCATGCTGCTTTGTGATTCAAATTTTAACCATTTAACGTCCTCTTAAGTGACATAAAGTTCATGTATGTATGTATATATATATATATATAATATTCAGCTCTGATTCACTCCAAGAAATTTATGAGCGTAGGGTTTTACCATTCCCAGCAGAAAAAAAAAACTTTCTTATAGCATGAAACTCCTTTTCTGCCAAGAGAATACCCCAACCTCACTCTTAGTCATGCCTTCTTCAGCTAAGTAGAGGGAGCTACAAGTCTGGGCCACCTGTTATGCATCTTTGAAGAATGGTTGTATATGAGGAGTTGGACTTTGAAAATATCTATTTCGCATGTTATTCTTCGATTAGCACATGTGTATATCTTTCTGTGATACCATAGAAGTCCTTTGCTCTGTGTCTTAATAAGAGTTTTACTGGTATGAACAGATGCCATGACCAAGGCAAATCTTATAAGGACAACATTTAATTGAGACTGGCTTATAGTTCAGTCCATTATCATCAAGGCAGGACCATGGCAGTGTGTAGGCAGGCATGTTGCAGACAGAGCTGAGAGTTCTACCTCTTCATCTGAAGGCTATTAGAAAACAGGCTTCCAAGTAACTAGGAAGAGGGTCCTAAAGCCGATGCCCACAGTGACACACCTACTCAACAAGGCCATACCTCCTAATAGTGTCTCTCCCTATTAGGCATGTACAAACCATCACAGTTTGTTTCTTACCTTATTAGATAGGCCTCTGGGCCTGAGAAAATGGGCCCCACAGTGTCAGTATGTATTTCTTTGGGGAATCACAAAAAGTTAAAACTCAAATCAGGTATGTTGGCACACACCTTTTATTCCAACACTCAGGAGGTAGAAGCAGGGGCCTTTCTATGAGTTCAAGGACAGCCTGGTCTATAAAGTAAGTTCCACGACAGCCAGTGCTGTAGAGAGAAACTGTGTCTCAAAAAACAGAAACAAACAAAAAAAAAGTTAAGGCTAGAGGAAGTTCATGGTCTTTCTGACAAAAGTTCAATGTTAAAGTTGATAAATAGACTCAAACAGGAAATGCTCTATGTTCATAGACAGAGAGGCAGCAATGACCCAAATTCTGCAGATTCCCAGTCCTCTCTGCACTCTGACGTGTCACCGTCAGGTTACTGTGGCTGCTCTTTGTTGCATCCAGTGTTGGTGCACAAGGTTCTTCTCCACATGGACAGACATCCCAGGGGAGAGGACGTATAGATTTTAGATCAAATCTTATGTCATTTATGTTGATTTGTCCCCTGATGAACAAGAGGAAATTCAGGATGATTGGACAACAGACACACTGACCTCCACTGAAAAGTCAGGTTAGTAAGCTTGTCGTCCTAGCAGAAAGTCAGCAGAAGATGTCAGTTTTCTCTTGGGAGCAACAGGCTTATTTGTAATTCTTTGAACAGTATAGACCTGGAACCCCATGAAAACATACCTTTTTGAGGCCCCAGCAAGAAACATTTTTTTTTTTAAATTCCTACATAAAAACTCTACTTATTGTCTCAGCAAATAACCTTTTTCTCATAGGGAAAAAAAAAGCCACTAATTAGCATTGTCTTTCAAATAGATGCCCTTCTCCCTGTCATAATGCATGAGCTATATAGTGCCCCACTTAGCTTTGACTTGAATAAACAAGACAGCATGGATGGCAGTTAACCTGCAATGTAATAGAGGTCTGTTTCTGTGGGTAGAACTGGGCAGGAGTCTTCATGATGATCTTTTCTTTTGTAGAAGTAATATTTTTAGGTGACATACAAAGAATGAATTTGATAATGACATTATGTGCTCATATACCCCTCCCCCAGTGGCACTTCTCTTTAGAACAAACCTGCACAATCATCCATGGTAGTTTTCACCTCAAATGGACACTACTTGTATAATGAGCCTCTCTTGACACAAATCTGTCCTTCTGATCTTAATGGCTGTCCCTTTCAGCTCCTCTTGCTCTTACCTTTCATGCACAGCCTAGAAGTCTCCTTGCCATGCCCTGTGCCCTCATTCAGCATTCAGAGCACCACAAACAAACCTTCCCATTCACTTTCCATACGGCAAGAGTGAGCAATTTACCAAGAACAAAGGAGCCAGTAGGGTATTGCCCTCGAAACTCTATTGCTCCAGATTTGAAAGCTCCCGACTGGAGTGTTAAGTATGTACTAATTTTAGATCGTAATCAGGAACTTCCATTACCTCGTTCCTTGCATAGAAAATTGTCAGTCGAGGATGTCTGCACCTGTACATCAGCAACATTAGGCTTCGTGCCTGTTGAAAGCAGATGTGACAGTGTATGTACTGTCCGATGTGTTCTAGGGAAGACTGTAGTAGAGTTTGGGCAGAGGGACAGTGTCTGTTATGTTTGGACACTGTTCCAATGTTCCTCCTCCACATCCTCATTGTTCTTAGTGAAGGAAGAAGGATCCAGAAAGTGGACTTCCAGCTGCAAAAGAAATCACCTTAGAAAGAGCCCTCAGGAGACGGGGGAAGTAAATGGAAAACAAACAGAGGCCACATGCAGAGATGCAATAACCTTTCCTGTCCCTTCCTCTGCATGGCTGCCATGGTAAGCTCCAGCCCAGAGACAAAGTCACTGTGATACTGGCCCTTTTGTTACTGATCCCCAACCGTTCACACTAGGCCATTTTCATCTTGACTTCCTCTCTCCTGAGAATGTGACTGACTTGCCATTCACTTCTACACTTAGGCAAGTGACTGTCTACACTATTGACCCCACCTTTCTGAGAGATTTACTTTCCTCTCTTGCTTCAAGCCCCACTTTTGAATTTGTTTTCCTCTATTGACTGCCTTAGCTTGTTCAACCTCTGCCTTAATAGAAATATAACTACAATCTTTTTTGCTTTCATGTGTGTATGTGTATGTGTGTGTGTGAGAGAGAGAGAGAGAAACAGAGAGAGAGAGACAGAGAGACAGAGAGAGAAGAGAGACAGAGAGAGACAGAGGAAGAGAGAGAGAGAGAGAGAGAGAGAGAGAGAGAGAGAGAGAGTTAGATTAGTGCTGTACCACTGAGCTCTATCCCTACCTCTTGCTTGCTTTTTTCTAAACATAACATGCAGACCCTGGGGAATAAAGGACTAGTTCCATTTTTGCCTGGATGATTAGTATTCAGATTGCACTACAGCATTATCCAGGAACGTTCTCATTTGAGGGAGCTTCATGTATTCTAAATTTAAAATTTTTTGGTTATTACAAGTTTTGATGAAGCCTCCCCTTTTCCTACCTAGGGGTGCAAATGCTTCTCAATCAGCTGTATCACACAAATAAAGTATATATAGCAAAAATATTTAACCCACTAAAATAGAATTTAAAAAAAAAAGAAAAATTCTGACAGTATGATACCAACCATTTGCTTGAAGAAAGAATCTCTTGTGCTTCTGTGCAAACTAAGTCAAGTACTAAAGCAAGTCTTAAGAAAAATGCCTGGAGAAATGGAGTAGCCTGAGCAGGATTAGCCAGGAGGGTCTTGTAGCAGAGCAGGAATTTGGAGTTGGTGTGTGAGTAATGACATATGTCATGTTTTCAGAATGTAATGAGAAAGACACCCAGGGTCAATTTTAGCGTGAGCAGCAGCACCCAGGTAGGAAGAGCTGTGCTTGTGCATGGCTTGAATCCAGTCATGGAACGGAGGACTAAAAAGTTAGACCGGGTAAGTGGGGGCTCTTTATGTGGTTTTAATGTCAGTGTGCTACAAAGTAGAGTGAAGCCTCACCTGAAGAAATGACTTGTTTTCATGGATGTGGGGAGAACCACCCCAGTTGTGTGTATGTGTGTCATCTTCTGGTACCAGTTCTATTAAAAGGGATGTTGCAGGAGATCATTTCCTCCTTTGCTCTTTAGTCTTCTCTCTTGCTGCTGGGTTGATTTGCTGTGCTGGTCAAGGTGATGGTGGTGATGGTGATGCTACGTAGTGGTGGTGGTGGTGATGGTGATGGTAGTGGTGGTGGTAGTGATGGTGATGAGACCTTTGCAGATATGAAAATCAGGCTTTTGCTGTAGATGAGGAACCCATGGTTGTCCATTAATGTTTGGGATTTTGGTGCCAGATTGGGGTTGTTGAACCAACCAACTTTGGGGACTGAGCCACTACTCATTATCTCCCCAAATCCCTGAGGCACCTAGCCTCAGTCACTGAGTAACTATTGGGATCTCGACTCTTAGGTGTGATACTGCTTTTGTTGCTATTTTAAAGCTGACCTAATAAATTAGTTAATGTGATATCTATATCACATTGGTGTCAAGAGGTCATCCTTCAGTGTTTGGGACAGACAATGTCATCTTACCATGGTATTCTCAATTACATTACTGGCCTCCTAAATGAAGGGGCCACATAGGAAACATTAATTTTATACTTGTAATAATATGAGTGGTCCTTATAATCCCAGTTAGTCATTTTGTGTACGTCTGATCAGAGTTGACAGTTTTAGTAGTGCTTAGGTTCTTTGATGGTGGTAGTGTTATTGTTGTTGTTGCTGTTGGTGGTAGTGGTGGTGGTAGTAGTGGTACTGGTTTTGTGTGTGTGCGTGTGTGTGTGTGTGTGTGTGTGTGTGTGTGCAGATGTCAAACAGGGTTACAAGTTACAAATGCCATTGAATACTAAAATGTATCTTCTCAGAATCACATAGGATCATCAACTTCAGGTTCACAGTTGCTGAGAAAATATGTAATATTTAATATAAAGTCCTAAGGATAGCTTGCTACTTTAATTGTATTAACTTGTTAAAATAGTTTTGTATTACCAGGCACCCAAAAAGTCTTTCATCTTTTTTTCTAAGTGAATACTTTACTCATGAGTGAGTATCTTCTAAAACCTCTGTGGATTTCATACTAGAGAAAGTCCAGGAGTCATCTGATGTGCAGATGGTCTAAAATTGAAGAAGTGAGGCTTTGAGGAAATCTTGGCAGTTTAGTTTCTCTGTGAACTTGACTTTTGCTGCTCTCTGGAGAGTTTTCCCTCTCCGATGTTCCTGAGAGCTACCAAAGGCTAATTAAGATACTGCTTTGTTAATCATTGTTATGGTCAGTGGTATACTGAACTCTATCATGATGCAAATCTGAAATCTGAAATCAAAGCTAAGTCCTAGACCTTTGGCCACACAGTGCTTTCTCACTATTTGCAATGGAGAAAAATCTGTTTGAAAATAGAAGAAAAATTCATTCAAATGTGCACTTATATAAGAAATCTTCTTAAGGATGTTTGAAGACTTATGGTGCAGATAGGTTTTAATTTTAATGGAATAGGTAGAGGCACTAGTGTTGGGGAAAACTTTAGGGAACTAAAAAATACTTAGAAGCATGGCTGCCTCCTCTGGCCCAAAGAAGGATTTTCTAATAAAGTTACTGCCTCTGACAAATGAGGGGTGTGTCTTTTTCTTTTTCTTTTAAGGTAAAGTTAGTATTTTATTTTACTTTAAATAGTCAAACTGGCATTGGTTGTTTACGGTATAGTCACACATAAGCATCTATCTATAGATATTAATTAACATAGAAATACTCATGGTGAGACGCCAAAGAAACGGAGGCAATCAGCAAAGCATGCTAGTCCTCCTCCCACCAAAGCTCTAGTTCTGTGCTGTTCAGATGCAGTCTTAACTATTTAAATGTACTCCAGGCTAGCCCTGAACTTACTGTGTATCTGGGCTAGCCTCAAACTTGCGATCCTTCTGCCTCATCCTCTAGAGTGACCACCATATCTGAAGGAATCCTTTAGACCGCATTCAAAAAAATACACAAAATGTACTGGACCTATAGCTAATGCCACCGTGCCTATTTCTATAGCAGGAATAGTCACTCAGATTCCAGTTAAACCTCACCCCTGAAATGGGCACAACCATGTACAGCAAAACCCAAGTTTCTAAGAAAAGACAAGCTGGGGTTTGGGTTGGTAAGGGTTTGAGTATGCGGGGGAGGGAGGGAGTTATTTATTGTCTCTAAAGCCCTTAGTTCAATATCCAGCAAACACTAAAGAAGACAATTACATAGCTAAGACAAATATAGCAATATAGAGTCACAAATAGAGCTCGGTTGAGTAAGTGCCCAGCAAGTTCAAGCTTTAAGATCCGCTCTGGCACCAAAATACTACTACTACTACTACTACTACTACTACTACTACTACCACCACCACCACCAATAGATAGATAGATAGATAGATAGATAGATAGATAGATAGATAGATATCTTTGAGAGAAGGAAGGAATCCAGCCACTGCCCCTAACTTTAGGTTGAATTATAAAGTCCTCACACTTCACCTGGCAAATTCACTGAGTACTTCAGGAGGAATTCCAAAGCTTATAGGATGCTAAAATGTGTATACTCCCCCTCCCCATGGCTTCCAAATTTGGCTTCACTTGCAGAGAAGTTTTGCTGGAACTGCATGTAAGTCTGCAGAATCTACTCCACAGTTATGGAAAGGAACAGTCAACACCCAATTGTTTCAGACTTGAGTACACCAGGCATGAGTGTTTGTTCCAGATCTGCTTGCTCCAAGGAGGGTTGGTCCAGGACTGGCTGCATCAGGCTGAGCTGTTTCAAGTCTGGCTGCCCTACATTGGAAGGCTTGCAGATGTGTTCAACAGATAGCCCTGGGGATAGCTGGAAGGGAGACTAGTGTACTCCACAGATGCTGAGCCCTTCTGAGTCCATTGCTGCTAATCTGCAGCCATTGGTTTTACTGCCATTGTTTATATTTCATTCTCTGATTTTGGAACCAGGTTTTAACCTGCAAAGGTTTATAATGGTAGAAAGAGAGTTCTCTGGTTTTGGAACCAGGTTTAAACCTGCAAAGGTTTAGAATGGTAGAGAGAGAGAGAGTTCTTTGATCTGCCAGATGCTGAGATACCTCTACCTCTGAAACCTGTCCTTAAGAGAAGAGAGCTTTGGCCTGAGAGAACAGTCCACATATTCTGTTTCTTGGTGTGGACTTTGTTCTCTCCCATCTTCTCACTGCCCTCCCTCTTCAGACTCAGAACTAGGGAGCTTTAGTTTGGAACTGGTAGAAGAATCAGGGCTTTCCTGAGGAGGTAGATCAAAAAACAGAGGACAAGGGGAAGCAATCTCTGAGGAGCATCTCAA